>ML681989.1:29006818-29225638 GCA_007922195.1 Podocnemis expansa | reverse complement strand
CAATTTTTAAGTCAGATGCAGAAGAAATTCCAGACCTCTACCAAGTATTTAAAAAGAAAATCAGTTTTTTAAAGTTAGATGCAGAAGACATTCCAAATCCTTACCAATTAATTAAAAAGAAAATCAATTTTTTTAAGTCAAACACAGAAGAGATTGCAGATCCTTGCATGCAACCTAGAGAGGAAGAAAAAGAAAGGCAGGCTGTGTTTCACACAACTTCACCTGTGAAATGGAGCCTGCTGGCCAGCGCTGGCTCTACTGTGAGGCAAGAGACAGACATGGCTTCAGGTGACAGTTCTTAGGGGCGCCTAGCCCCCCTGAAGATCAGGCTGGCTCCTGCCTCTTCAACTCTTTCCTAGCAGCTCAGGCACTGTTAGTCAACCTGCAGCTTAAGTCATGTTGGCAGAGTGAACTTTAAATCCCTTCGCAGGCAGACACTGGAGATTTATGCACTTTGGAAAACCGTCTTCAACCTCCATGAATGAGATGGAGGGGTTGCGCCAAATCAAAATTTGGCTTGGGGTGCCACAACCCCTTGAGCAGGCCCTGCTGCTGGCACCCAGGCAAGGAGGTGAAATGGGTGACACAAACTCTCTAATAATGCACAGACACAAAGTGCAAAGGAGGAGTCTGGGGCCACTTTTGAAGACTCCCAACTTTATTTATGGCATGAGCATTCCTGGGAGAAAATCCCACTTGTCTATTTAATAATGGATTGCTAGAGACAGACAGAGAAATAACAATTCCCATAAACGTTCCCACACGTTTTGGAAGAATTCTCCCCTTTCCTCCTTTTTTCCTATCTGTGTTGTCCCTGCATAGCAATCAGGGGCATCACTGGTGCTGGGCTTACAGGGCTTGAGCCCCATGTACCAGCACAGAGACCTGGGTCCATCACGGAGGCAGCGTGCTTACAGCACTTCAGCCCCGGGTCTCAGCACCCCAGCCCCAGGGTCTTGTCCCAGGCCAGGGGCACTCCTGATAGTGATTGATTTTTTTGCTGCAAACAAGCACAGAAAGCAAATTTCAGGCACAAGAATATTTGCAAGACATGTAGTTCCTGTTTGCATTCATGCGTATTCTTACCTCCTGTGCCCCCTCCCCATTTCACTTATTGTTATTAGCACGTTTATGATGGCAGTGCCTAAGGCTCAGCCAAGAATGGGACTTCATTGTTCTAGGCATCATACAAATAAAGTGATAGATGGACCATGCATTGCAGAGCACTTCATTCTTAAAACATCCCCCATATTTCCATTTTCTTCTCCAGATAATTTTGGAGATAAGAAGCTGCTGAACTTTCTGACAAATCCTGGCATTTTTTATGTATTTATGATTCTCCTGAGACCTTGTTAACTCCAAAGACATTTAGACACATGTCTATACTTTTGGTAGATTTCCAGCTTTCACATTCCTTTGCTAAGGCGGAAATAACATTTACATTAAAGAGTGATAGTTTGGTCTTTGAATTGTATATTTTCAATGACCAAATTTTGGTTCAGGTAGTGAAAGCAGCTGCCACCTTGCCAATTCATGACATTTCTTTCTTCTTGACATCCCTCTTGGCTTCAGTGTTAATGCCAAGGTATGCGAATTCACTCTCCCCAGTATTCCTTGAGTTAGAAGCTGTTGGAGTTCTCATTGGATTCTTTCCATACCTAATTAGTAACCCCATCTTTTGCCGTGTGTTTAGCCTTGACATGTGTGTTGGTTGAACTGTCATTTAGAAGAACTATGTTGCATAGCAAAATCTAAATCTTCTAGGCTGTGTTCACACACAGGGGGTTATTTCGATACGGTTGTTTCGAAACACCTTTTATTGAAATAACACCCTATTTCGAAATAACTTAATTCGAATTAACAGTTTGTTAATTCGAATTAAGGAAAAAAGCTCAAAGCTAAATAGCAGGTTCAGGCAACAGTTATTTCGACACAAGTCACCGTTGTTTCGAAACATGTTCGCACGGCGTTGTTTTGAAACAATTGTTTCGAAACAACGTTGTTTCGTCCCCGCATGGGGTTTAACTTGTTTCGAAACAACGCTGTTGTTTCGAAACAACGGAACCCGTTGTTTCGAAACAACCATGCGTCGTGTGAACAGCCTAAATCTTATTTCGAAACAACCTCTGTTGTTTCAAAATAAGAGGGCTGTGTGAACACAGCCCTAGTGTCCTGTTTTTGATCCATGCCTGCGTCCTATTGATCTATGCTTTCTCTCGTAATGAAGTTAATGACAATGCCAAACAGAAGAGGTGAGAGAATGCATCCTTGTTTAACACCAGTGTCTGTGTTAAAATCATCAACATTCTTTGTAAACAAACAGGTTTGCATCAAAGAAATATATGGCTCCTTTATCTATTACTCCTCTTTATAGAAACAAACCACAAGACCCAGTATACTGGCTAGCCACCTGATGTCAAAGGGACTTAACAACAAAGAAGACAGGCAAAGTGCAGTTCAAGATAGAGATGGTGCAGCTTTCATAGGATCATAGAAGATTAGGGCTGGAAGGGACCTCAGGAGGCCATCTAGTCCAACCCCCTGCTCAAAGCAAGATTTACCCCAACTAAATCATTCTAGCCAGGGCTTTGTCAATCTGGGCTTTAAAAACCATTAAGGATGGAGATTCCACCACCTCCCTAGGTAACCTCTTCCATGCTTCAACACCCTCCTAGTTAAAAAGCTGTTCCTAATTTCAAACTTAGACCTCCTGCACTACAACTTGAGAGACCCTTGATCTGTGTTCTGTCATTTGCCACTACTGAGAACAGCCTAGTTCCATCCTCCCTAGAAATCCCTTTTAGATAGGTGAAGGCTGGTAACAAATCCCCTCTTAGTCTTTTCTCCTGCAGACTAAATAAGCTCAGTTTCATCAGACTCTCCTCAAACATCATGTGCTACAGCCTCCTAACCATTTTCATTTCCCTTCACTGGACTTTCCCCAGTTTGTCCACATCCTTCTAGTAGTGGGAGGCCCCAAAATTGACAGAATACTCCAGATGTAGTTTCACCAGTGCTGAACAGAGAGGAATAATCACTTCCCTGGATCTTCTGGCACTGCTCTTATTAATTCAGCCCAATATGCCATGAACTTTCTTCGCAACCAGGGCACACTGTTGACTCATATCCAGTTTCTCGTTCACTGTAAACTCCAGGTCCTTTCCTGTCCTTAGCAACATTTGGCAGTATGGGAAGGATTCAGATTCAGTTTTCTTGCCAGCAATATTTGCACAGGTTCTGTCAGTGAACAGAAACAATGGGTTAGATTCTGATCCCAATAATAGTTGTGCAAATGCAGAGTTACAGCAATAGGTACCTTGAAAAACAAATAAGGAGTATTGTGGCACTTTTAAGGACTAACAAATTTTCAGATTTTTTTCCCCATGAAAGCTCATGTGATAAATAAATTTGTTACTCTTTAAAAGCTCGAAAGGACTCCTGGTCTGTTTTGTTGACTAGACTAACATAGCTGCCCCTTTAGATCTTGTAGATATTGTAAGTGATGCCAGAATCTGACTTGATGCAAAATGTCTTATTTGAGTAAAGTACAACAGTTCAAATTTTAAATACCCAAGTATATAAAATACTGTTCACAAGCCAGAAAGGTAAAGTGTTCTCAACTGGATGTATGAGATATATTCAAATAACAAATTCAAAAGACTTGTGATCTGCTATGACATTTCTGAAATTAAAAAGCACCCCATAAATTTGTGGAGTAATTTATTCTTTGTGAATTATTCACCCACCTCTAATCACGATAATGCATCTGACTGAAAAGAGAGTAGGCTAAGAGTTCCCTTAAGGAATCTTGGCCAGTAACAATATTCTGCACTTGCATAATACCTTCTGGTCAATGATCTCATGGAAAATTAAGTCCTGTAACACCCTGATAAACTAGCTAAGAAGCATTTTCCTCATCTGACAGAAGGGGAAGCTAAGGTGTGTGGTGTTTAACTTGTGGAAGATCCCAAAGGACAACTGTAGCACGGATAGAAATGGAACTCAGATCTCTGATAGTAACCGCTGTTCCCTAGCCGGAGGATTAGCCCTTTCTCCTCTCTTTAAGTACAAGTACTTCAAGTAGAAATGCCTGTTCATCTCCATCTGACATCTACCTAGCATGATCATTAACACTCCCCACCAGGCTCACATCAAAAATACAATATCTTATCCAAACCCCAGAAAACTATCATATTTATCTGTATCTCTCATCCAGTCTTGATGTTAAACATTCCCTGGCCTCCTTCTCTGGCTGATTTTTCCTTTGTCTCCTGTGACTGATGACTTTCTCGCAAAATAGCCTTGTGCAGACTATCATTTTCTCATGGAGGGGCAATATCAAAACTTCAGAGCAGTGGTTTTCAGCCACTGTGCTGTGGCACACTGGTGTGCCATGACAACTGTCCAAATGCACAGTGAAATTTTGTACAAAGATAATGAAAATCAATGTAAAACAGACATAGTTTCATCTTAAACAATATTCTATCCAACCAAATTACAACTCATAAAACTTGTGAAAAGTAATCATCAAATTAAAAGAAGGGTATTAGTCTTTCGATTCTAAAATGTGAACATCCTAAAAAACGCAGATGGCCAAAGGGCAAAATTGAAGTGACATGTATTTTTTTCCAGTGCATTAGAAGCATTGCCTTTGATCCTTTTTTAGTCTGCTGTATACACTATGTTGCAAACCTCTCTAGTAAGACTATAGCCATACTAAATGTAAGCAAATGTGATGTTTAAGAGCAATCAATTCAGCTGAAAACAGTGGGTGTGCCTTGGAATTGTTTGTGTTATTGAAGTGTGCCATGTTACTGAAAAGGCTGGGAACAGCTGCTTTAAAGTTCCTTATTAAAAATCGTATATGCAACAAGATGTAAAATTGACTCCAATAATAAAATGATCCATAAGTGTTTTAAAATGTGTAAATGCCATTTGTTGGGAGGCTGTATAGAACCAGTAATGGGGTACAGTGCTTTCATCTTTACGTCATTGGTTCAAATATAACCATGGGGCGGTAGGCAAGAGTACACTTTTTACCATTTGATATCTCATCAGAGGTCATTGTGAAGTGTAATGGGTTCCACATTGAGTGAGCATATGGTGATTGGCAATTCTAGGGGTCACTTCAGATCAGGTTTGAGGTACTTTGGTAAGACAGAGTGGGAAAACATGCACTGCACTGCCAGTATGAGTTTCTTACCTGGCCACCAGTGTGGTTGACAATGAGAGTAGTTCAGTATTGTTTAAGGGCACTACATTTCCTTAAAATATATATTATAAAGACATGGAGAGTTCATCATGGATGTGCACTTCTTCAACTACCTAATAATTAATGCAGCCTTTGAAAAGAGAAATACTATTAAAATAACTATCAGTGTTTTACTGACTGAAGGTGAATTTGATTCTGAATTTTATAATTACATGTTTAGTTATGCACTTTAATTCTTCCCTTCAAAACCAATTTAGGTTATGCTAATCTATTGAGAGATAATAACCAGACTTCCAAAGGCCTGTCTTATGAGTAGTAAAATACTCAGAGAAACTGAAATACTAGATTTCACACAGGATGTTTGTTTTTTGCCAGCACATTAATATTTGCAACCCTGTCTACTTTTAAGGACTCAATCCTGAAAGGTACTGAGTGCTCCCAGTCACCATTTGCCAGATTAATCCCAAAGGCAGGAAATCATCAATCATCAGACTATCTATCATCAACTCCTCACACTTTCTTAGGACAGAGTTAAAATGAAAGGATTTAAACAGCGAAAGAACCCAGTGAAATGAGACATAGATTTTATTCATACTTGGCATCTAAGTGATTTTACTCTAGGCCACCCTTATAGAAAACCTTCACCCATGTTGCAATGGCCTTGCTTCTGAAGCCATCGATGTCTGTCAACACTGTTGTTATCTTTATTAAAAAATATAACTCAGTCATGGAATTGTGTTACAACATATTCTCCCCTAATCGGCAGTGGTATAATGGTATTAAAAAGGGAGTAAACTACCCTAAACCAAACTCCATATTCCCCAAGTAAGAAGTGGGTAAATTCTGTTTAGCTATGTCTACCCTCAGCAACATTCCTGCTAATCCGGTTATAAAACAATTTAAAAAAATGTAGGAGGCTACCACAGAGCCATGTCTCTTAAAAATATTCCATAGTACAACATTAAAATATGATGTAACCAGCTCCCTGGACTCAGTTATAGTTGTATCATAGACAAGACCTGAGGGAGTGAAATCCTCAAGCCATCTGACATCTACTTGACCAAACACTCTGGAGGTCGTTCCTAAGCACAGACCTTCTGCTTTGCTGTGAAGCCAGCCAGTCAACGTTTTCTTTTAGTGAAAGTCAGTACTCACTGTAGTAACCCTTGGGGAGGAAGGGGTTAACACTCTGGTCAGTGAGTCCCAGGACAGCCAATAGGAACGAAGCACAGGTTTTTGACTGGGAACAGCAGTCTGGCCTGTCCCTGTTTGGGTGCAGCAGAGCTCCTGGGAGGATCAGGAGGAGGCCAGAGGGGCCTGAGGAAGAATCCAGCAACATCCTTACCAAAGATAAGTTAAATTTGTTACTGACCAGGTGTGAGTAGAACAGGGACTGTTTATTTAGACGCGGTCAGGGTATTTTCTTTGTTTTTGGCTTGTTTCTTGGATTTCTCTGTGCTAAGCACATGTAACCCCCCCCACTACCCTGTAACTACCTAAGTTAGTTCCCAGAAAAGCAACTCTCTGTGTTTATTATCTATTCTTTTTGATTAAAGAGTTTACTTTTTAAGTAAGTTCTGGTTCTGTGTCCTGAAGGGCAAGAGGTTTGTGTGCATGTGCCTCAGACTGCACAGGCAGCTACTAGAGGGAACCCTGTTCCAATTGCAGCTCATATTGCAGCTGGAGTTCAGTCACTTTCCTGAAGGAGGAATAAACAGGATTGCAAGTACCTCACAGGGAGGAATTCCCAAGTGTGCCTTCCTGGGTCTCAAGAGGTTTTTTGCATTTGGGTGGTGGCAGCGATACCACTCCAAGGCCAGGAATTGGAGGCCTTGGAGACTTTTAAGAGCAGGCTTTAAGGCCAGTGGCTTTTCTGGCCTGTTGCAGGCCCCCACCTTCTGCACTCAGAGTGCCAGAGTGGGGAAAAAGCCTTGACACTCACACTCTTCCATAGTAAGTGTTTACTTAGCTAGCCCAGAAATGGTTTGGTACCTGTTGATTTTGTGAAATCAGACCCAAGTGCATTCTGAGAACAAAAGGAAAAAGTGAAAACCCAGCTTCCATCAACTCTTCAACCCTTTTCTCTTTTTTTCCCCACTCAAAAGCCTTGCACTAATAAAAGTCAGCATGAAGCAAGGGGCAATTATTTTCTGGAAATTTTTTATCTGGTCATCTAATGAAAACCACCTGAGTTCTGGTATCGATGCTGCAATGTCATTTCAGCACCTGTGGAAAAGATGACACAATATCTTGAGTAACAGAGGAGCTGGCATCTGTCTTCAGTCCTTCCTACGCAGGACGATCTCAGATAATGCTCACATATGGTAAAATAAATATATGTAACAGGCATGCACCTCTCCAGTATTGTTCATTAATGGCATTACAGGAGCAAGAGGGTGTTAAATTTCCCTTTTGGATGGATTAACCATCAAAGCAGAGCCATTAATAAACACGCAGGGCTGACTATATCCATGTCTGATTTAGCCAGGATTTCTCACTCCACTTCTGTCTGGGTTATTATTTCTTGTTCCTTCCTCACCTTCCCTATTGTTGAACTCTAAATGTTTTTAATCTCTGGTGTGTAGAAAGCAAGAAAACTCAATGAGGTGATGATAAGATCTTCACCCAGACCTTTCACTTTTTCTTTTCCAAGCAAAGCACACAAGCATAATGTAAATTCCCAAAGTGACAGATTTACATGACTTACACATTTTATGGGTTCCTTCCTTTGAGTAACAAAAGCAATGTACTGACAGCATGCAAAGCACAAGAATCAACAATAGTGGTAGTTTAGTGCAATAAACACAGTATAATTTCCTAAATAATTAGCACATAAAATGTCCAACCCAAACTTCCTGGATTCCAGCCAGCCCCACAAACAATACACAAGACACATTCATATAAAAGTCTAGTGCTTAAAAAGGCTCTACAAGCCATGTTAAAAAAGATGAGACAAATTCTGCTCTTTTGAATTAAGTTGTATGATTGGGCAAAATCTGAATTAATTTAAATCAAATTAAATTAAGTGTTTCCAATAGTCACAGAAATGAGTGAGTTGTTTCCTTCAGAACAGACATACACATTGCGTGTTTTATCTACTGCTGATGGTCCACTGTAAAGGCCCAGTGGAATCAGCCCCCCCCCCCAATGCATGCATACTAACAGAAATAATACATAGGATTCATTTTGGCAATACACAATTCAGTAAACGATTGCCTACACCTAAAGTGGCATGTGAAGGGAAAGTCTCTGCAGCATCTTATATGAGGTTCCCCCACCACTACGACAGGGATCCTTCAAAGCATCTAACAAAGTGCAATTTTCTCCCACAAAAGCTCATGTGATTAATAAATTTCTTAGTCTTTAAGTGCCACAGGACTCCTTGTTTTTTTTAGTTAACAATGTCCTATTTCCTATTATACATTTCAAATTGAACCCTGGACACAAACTGAACTTGTCAGTTGGTGTTAAAAATGTCATACCCATGCCAATAACACCTAGTGATTGCACACATATGACCTTTTTGTCTTATTTTATAAAATATTTTCCAAAATAACAATAAGACATGACTTGCAATACTGTAACAAAGGACTAGTGCATTTTTGGGGCCTCATATGTCTATCAGTTCATCCGAGACATCCACTAATCCCCTAGGTAGCAAACTATTTCTTAAGTATCCTGTCCATCTGATGTGTCTCTTTCTCTTCTCCCAGACATTAGTTTTACATCAGAGTATCTCCACTGATTTCAGTGAAGTCACTCCTCATTTACACCAATGGTGTGAGTGGAAGAGCAGGTCCTCTATCAGTATTAGCTATACTGCCTTCAAGGGCTCAGCATGAGCTCTTTTACCTGGTCAGTCAGCTGTCATGGCCCAAGTTTCATGTACACTGGAACATTTGACAGGCCCCACCTCTTGCTTTTAATCCCCTTTGGGATCGTTCATATGTTCCAGGGGGCATTAGCAGAGAATAGTCTCTCCAATATGAAAAGGGGACTGTGGAACTGCAACTGGGGCTGGTCCCTGAGTGAGGCACTATGGGAAGACACTTTGGATTCTCCTGCTCTTTTGTACTTATACAGGGGCAATTCACAAAACAAACCAGAAGAGTGTGGTCTATTTCTTAGCTTTTCTTTATTCAGCAATAGAGCCCATCTTTTCAGCTTTGGTTTACTTTTGTCAGTCTGCTTTTTACTGATATACTTTACTGAAATCATCAATGACAAATCACAAAAACATGGTCATGAAATAAGCTCCTTATTGTTTCCTGAATGTTATTTATGAGCATTGATGAATCCCTCATTTGAGCTCCTTGGCTCATTTTGAATGTCCATTTTCAGCTACCTCTGGCCTCAAGCAGGTACACACTGAAATGACTGAGCCTGTAGTAGTACGCACACTGCAGCTCCACTTCTACAAAAATATATGCCTGTTATTAACTGTATGCATGTGACTAACCCCACTGACTTCAGTGGGACTACTCACATGTGCAAAATTAAACACATGCTTTTGCCTTTCCATGATTGTGATGTATAGTGCCATTGACTTCAATGGGAGTCATCCCTATAAAACTGCAGCATCAGGCCCTGGACCAAAGAATAGGAATAACTGAGCTGAAGTGGTACCTCTAGTGAATATGGAATAAACTCTATGCTTAAGGGCCCCAGCCTGTTCCTGTTGAATCAGAGGGAGTTTTGCAGTTGACTTCAATGGTGTTTGGGCCCCATAACAAGAAATCCTGTCTCCTGTGCATCTTTGACCTGCAGGACCTTTGTCTACATGGAATCAAATCCTCCTTGACGTACTGATACAAAGTTGTCCTTGAGTTCAATGGAATCTTTCATGAGTAAAGCGAACAGAATTTGACCCATGAGATGTGAATATAGCATTAATTTGATTTCTCAGTAACACTGAATAATCCCTCTGTATTTCACTTGTCACATAATATCACTATAGTCTTCAAATACATGAGGCTGCATTCAGTCACACACTCAAGTGATCTCAGTAAAATTCCCTTGTCAATGCACTAAGATAATGTGAATCATGTTTTCATTTGGATTATCTGTGATACAATTTACTAGTGATTTAAAATACAGATAAGCTTTGTAGCCTCCTCTCTCAAACATTAGAACGACATTTAATCCATAAAACATTTAAAACAAATTTTAACGTACAGATATTTCATTGTGTTTAAATCAACAATTCTCTCACGGCAGGAATGCCACATTACCACAGGGTTTTTATACTCCACAACACAAGCCAAATCTTGATCCAAATAATCACTGGATCAGTCCCACTTTAAGCACATAAAACGACTCCTGTGAGTAAGGCAAGCAGGGTTGAACTGAACATTGTCCTCAGTTAGATATTGTATCATACTTTGTTTCTCAAGACGATGGCTACCAGCAACAATTCCTGCTGAACTAGTACTGAAATGGTTTATTACTAGTGGAGATGGGAATAGTCATTTTCAGAACCATGACTGAAAAAATTAAGGTCTGAATCTAAATCACACTTTCAGAAAATGTCCTAGAGGAGATTTAAAAAAGCACAAATACATGAAAAGTTAGATTCATAAAAAGATTTAGGCAGGGTTGCCCCAGGGGGAGGGCAAAAAGGAGAGTTTAAGAAGGTCCCCAAATCAAATGACCTTGTAACTTAGCATATAGAATTGCAGCACCATTCAGGTTTAGCCTGATGGCCTCTTCACCATGACAGTTTTCTGGTCACTTCAGCCACCCTAAAACCAAAACTTAAATCCTCAAAATCTGTGCTCATTTGCCATCTAGTCCTACAGGCATCTAAATTCTCTAGGTGCCTAAATTCCTGCCAACATAATCCCTGGGTATCTAAAATATGCCAGTAAGAATGTATAAAAACTACCTGAATTGTGATAGTTGATGCCTAATTAACACCTAAGCCCCAGCAACATCCTCATGCTTGGCATTCTCTTGACCATCTCAGCTGATAAGGTAACCATGCTGTAGAACATAACTACTGGAGCAGGGCTTACAAACACAGCTAGGGATATGGGTACCCCCTTTTATCTAGTAATTCAGGGTCTAGAAAATTCACTCAGGACATGGGCAAACCAGCCTGAAAGGCTGCTTGAGAGGAAGAGGCCTGAACTCAGACCTCCTACTCTCCATATGAGTGTCCTAATCATTGAACTATGAAATACTGTAGGTCAGTTAACATACACTCTGAGAGACACTGCTACAATTGTTTCCTCCCCGTCTTCCAGTGCAAACGTATTCTAAGTCCCCATTGGATCTATCCCTTATGTCTAACTCCTACTGACTTTCACTGAGAGCTGTGCACCTGTTCCTTTAAAAAAAAAAATCCATCTACTCACATCTAAAATAGCCACTGGTTTCATAGGGACACTTTAACAACCTTAGCCAGAAATTGGTCAGGTTCCTTTTGTGACTCAGTGTTGAATGACAAGGACAACACAGCAAAGAAGAAGCAAAAAGGAAAATAAAACCAAAAACCCAAGTGAGAATAAAAAGAACAACTTTTAAAAAGTAGAGCTATTTTACTAAGATCTTCTAGGACTCAGTATTCTTACTACGGTGGGGACCTGTTAACGCACAAGTGTCAGGGGACAAGCCCCCGTGACCGCGCATTAAATCAACTGTGTGTAAATGGGACCACAGTGAATAAATAAATAAATAACTGTGCAGCACTAATAAGGCCCACTCCACCTGTTTCCACGCCCAGGCCAACTTCTGCTTTTAGCTAGTGCGCGGAACTTGTTAAGTTGGTACTCACTCCACGTGTTTCCATGCCCAGGCCAACTTCTGCTTTTAGGCACTGCGTGTTACTGAGTCCCGCATGTTAACTTGGTGGCTTCGGGGGACATGACCGGAGTGTGCGTTAACCGGATCCACGTGCAAACTGGTCAGATGTTAACAGGGCCCCACTGTATAGTTTACCAGGGTTACTTGTAAAGCTGTAAGGGTTCCTCCAAAAGAACCAGGCCATGTAGACCATACTGAAGAGGTTTTTATTCAAGGTACCAGAAAGGAAGGCTGACTGGATTCAGCTTCAAATTGGTGATGTTACAGTGGTAAAATATATATGCTTCTTTATCAATTGCATGATCCATTTGGAATTCTTTACCTATTTACTTACAAGTAAAGACTTTGTTCCACCTGGAGAGAGCAGAGGTGGTAATGACCAATACAGAATGTTAATTTCATTAAAGACTCTATGGCTGTGTCTATGCTGCCAAATTAGCCCAGACTAAGCAAACTTAGTTCAGACCAATTTGGCCCATAGCCACACTAGCCTCTGGGTAGTCTGAACTAAGAAATTTCTTAGTCCAGACTAGTAAAACCCTTTGCTTAGTCCAGACTAGCTGGCTTAGTTCAAACTTTAGTTTGAACTAAACACATGCAAGACTCAAAATAATGGCTAGTTTGAACTACAAAAGTTTGAACTAAGCCATTAGTTCAAATTAGCCACGCATTCTAGTTCGAACTAAAAAGTTAGTTTGAACTAGGATGCAATTAGTTCGAATAAAAAGCCACGGTTAATTTGAACTAGCCTGAGGCTAGTTTGGATTAAGCTCGGACTTACTTAGTTCAAACTTGCAAGTCTGAACTAAATTTTTACATGTAGACATAGCCTATGGCTACAATTAGGGTGGGACAGTAAGGAGAGTCCTTGTGGGTAGGAAGGATGTGTGCCAGAAAGTCTGGGGAATGTATTGTTACAATGTATGTCAGGGTTTCTCAACAGGCAGCTGGCCACTGCCTTATGGATTGTTTATGGCATCATTGCCCTGGATGGGTCTGGTATATCTATCTGTTACTTATGTACATTTCAATGTCCAATAGTATAGTGGCTAGCACCGCTGCTTCATATATAAAAGGGCCTGTGTTCAAGCCCCAGGGGGCTGGACTTGATGATCTCATGAAGTCCTTTACAACCCTATGATTCTATTCTAACTTGCTGGCTGGAGAGCTATCTAAAATCTAACAGAAGAGAGCTGACAAAAAGAAAATATTTTTAGATATGAAACCTAACATACTGTTTATTAAAAGTTGATTGTTTTAAGATTCCATTATGCTAGATGGGAGAAATTCTCACATCATCTATTAGACAGACTGAAGCATCCATATAATATTCTAATTTCAGCATAGACAAAAGTGCATGCATTTACCATAGGAAGGTGTTTTCCATAGCCTGACAGCCCTAGAAACTCAGGGTCCAGTGATTTCCTCCATAGTTATTCTGCAGAGCATTAGTTTGCATTTACTTAGAGTCCCCTCAGTTTTTCAGCCCTTCTCATTCCCAGTAGAAGTAACAGAGAAGTAATTTAGAGTCTCTCTAAATTGACAGACCATGTTAGTTCGCCAAAAATAAGAGCTTTTTCAGGAGTATACTGTATGACACTGCTCTCAGACTCACCCAGCTCATGCCATGTAGAATGGCTTTGACTGAGCCATGCTTATCTATTCTTCAGCCTCCTCTTTTGCTTCTCTGGATCCCATCGTACATGGAAGTGCTTCACTGGGCCTGGGAGGGGTTGGGGATGAAATCCCATTGAGTCAAAATTCTCCCCTTCCTCGCTTCTCTGGTCCCAGCTGCAGCTATCCCTTCCACATTCACAGGACAAAGGAAAACACTGAAGACTTCTGTTCTTTTTTAAAATGAAATCCTTGCTTATGAAGAATGCAGCAAGTTCAGTGACCAGAACCAAAAACCAAACACTGAGCATCGAAATCCCCACATTTGAGATCATATTTCCCAAGTTTTTTTTTAATTGATTCCTATCACAATCTATCCCAAGAACAGGGCCTGCCATTTCCAGTAGCTTTATGAATGAATGCAATTTGAGATGGCTTGGTGGTTTTGACTGAGAACTTACACACAAGGATAAATTCCTGGCTTTTGATATGATTCTTTGGTTTCAGATTCTCTTGCCAAAAAGCTGTAGACTTTTTTTGCTATTTCTTTGCACACTGAAATTTAAATCTTTTGCCACTTGACTACATACATCCATAACAAGAAAATCCAAGCGCTACTGACCACTTGATATGAGTTCTTCCATATGTTGGTCTAACAAAGTAGAATCTGTCTTGGCTGTGTGGTTTCTGAGAGGACATGATGTCTTTAAGTCCATGTAGTGAAACTACACCTTTAAAAATGAAAGGGTCAATAACAGGCCTTTAGGATACTTAATGTGTTAAATGGTAATTGATTATCCTCTAGTTCAACACTTTGGAATTTTAACTTAGACCTTTTTGATGGTTTTTAAATAAAACGATTAGCACAGCACATGAAAGAAAGGTGAAATTGACCCTACTCCACCAGGGAGTTGGGTTTTGTATCAGGGTCTAAGCAAGGACTGGCTAGATGGAATTTACCTCAGGGTTTCTGCAGGCAACATGCCATAACAGCTGCTGCTTGTTCAGCATACTCAATGAAATAGTAATCATGGTCCAGAGTGATCCCTACAGAGCAGAAATAGCTAAACTGTAGCTCTTTTACAGCTAAAGTGCAGCTCACAGAGCCCCCAAACTCCCCCCATTCTCCATTTATGAGACTGGGCTGGGGAGCTCAGAGCCTTCTGCCCTGCAGTAGGATGGTGGGGCAAGAAGATTCTGCCCTGCAGGAAGGGAGGGCCCTTGGGAGAGTCAGTAAATTTGGTCACCTTTGCTATAGAGGATTTGGGCTGCCAGATATGGGTAAGTTTATCTCCTCTGGACACTCTTTAGTGGCCAGGTAACTCAGGAACTCATTAGCTAAACTGCTTACTAGGTGGGCAGCCTGGGGAGTCAGCTAACCTGGCCAGTCAGGAACAGGGCCAACTGGGGAGCCTGCTGCTGCCTGGCTTCTAAAGTAGCTTGCCAGCCAGTGAGCCCAGTAGCCTGGAAGCTCTAGCTCTGTAGCAACCCACCTCATAGGCTATAGAGGAGTTCAGGTGCTTTGAAGCCTGGGGAGCCCCAAATCAAGCCCTTCTCCCCCAGTAAGCTGCCAAGGAGCTAGGGAAGTTAGTAAAAACTTGTCTGCTACCCATCAAAAGTTTTAATGGAATAAATGTGGTCCCCAGGAACATTTTGATTCTATTATTTCAGCATTTTCTATTGGAAAATTTCTAGCCGGTTCCAGTTATTAAGTAACACTGATAATGGTGTAATATCCAAAGGCCTTAAACACACTAGGCCATATTGTAATGAGCACATGTGAAGAGGGTTCCACTCACCCCAGGGACTGTGTATTAGCCCTCACCCCATCTGTTGCCTCCCTTCCATCATTTGATCTGTGCCTTGGAGTGCTCCCTCATCTTGACTCAGCTTGCTAGCCAGCTCATTATGTAGTAGTAATCCTTCCCTCAGCTTCCAGGATAGCAACCTACCCACACCCCAGGGCCAACTCAAGGGGCTTTGGCACCCTGAACCAGGTTTCCATTTTGCACCCCCAGCATGGGGATGGAACCCAGCCTCTGCTCCAGGCTAATTAGCCCTACCCCCAGGGCAGAGGACAGCCAGCCCAGGGGCTGGGCTTTGCTCTCTCACCCCACCTCTGGGTCAGCTGTTCCTCCCTAGGGGCATAGCTGGCTAGCCCAGCGGTGGGGTGAGAGTAGAGCCCACCCCACAGGCTGGCCTGCTCTGCCCCTAGGGGAGGGGCTAGAGTGGTGGGGTCTGGCTTTTGGGCCAGCCCATCCCACCCCTGGCCTGGTGCTGCAGCCACCTTTAAGTAAGTGATGTCCCAAAGCAGGGCCTTATTTGTTTATGGGTTGAGCTGGCACTGTCCTACCCTGCAAGCCACCTGAGACAGTCTTCTGTTCTAGTTTCTCATCCTATGGCACTGTGCTAGGAGAGAAACTTAAGTGAGCTCACTACTATAGATTTCCTTCCAGGTATCTCCTTATCTCTGATCAACTCATTTGCATGCTTAGGGGTGACTGTAGAACACCTCACTGCTCTTGTTTCCTGGCAAATTGTAATGCCACTACGGCTTCATTTTCTACAGGGCCTTAACAAGCCCTGGTTCCCCTCCAGGTAAAGCATCTAAAGCTAATTGACCTGTTTTGACACACATTAAATGCATCACAGTGCCTGCGAGGCATATAATAAATGATACCCCCCCATAGCATTTTAAACAATTAGAAGTATAATATTTGTTTTTCCTTTGTTCTGTATAGATATAATTTCAAGCTTTTCTCCAAAGTCGAGGATTAGATTAAAAAAAAAAAAAAATGAAAGCTGAGATACTTAGTCACCTGGCTTCAGGAATTGGAGTTTTAAGAAAAACAAATATTGCTGAAGTTGAAAGGAAACTCAACTGGAATCTGTTTCAGGCACAGAGGTCTAGACAACTACAAGTGTCTTTCTCACCAGATGAGAGATTGTTGTTTTGTTTGGTTTCTCTTGTTTAAACTGGAGTTGATTGTCAGTTAATTCAAGTTAGCTAACACTTTTGTAAATGTTGCTAATTCAACAAAAGTTTGATGCCAGAGGCAGCTAAAATAAACCACAAAGGTTTGTGGATGATCTAGATCAGTGGTTCCCAACCTCTTCTGGCTCATCTTGATACTTTTAATTATTTTGGGGGACCGCATCATATAGTCTCCAAATAAACTCATGAATATTCATGAGCAATACAGACCTCTGAGTAGTTTTTCAAAAAATTCCATGGCACACTTGCTGAAGCCTGATAGCACACCTGTGTGCCATGGCACACTGGTTGGGAAACACAGATCTAGATTACTATTTACAAAGGTGTTCATTAATTCCAATTAAGTGGCTATCAGTCTGAGCCTCAACAAGAATAAAACCTCTAGTTTAGACTGACCTAAACATACTCTCTAAACCTAGATTACATGCTATTGATACAATTGCCCTTGTTTCCAGATGTTCTTGCACTCCCTTCCTGTGAGTTCATTTCCCTGCCCCCCCCCCAACTGTTAGGAGCACTCAGATAGGTAGCCATCCCTGCTCTCATGCCCCATCATGCAAGGAAAGAGAAGTGAAGCTGTTACGCCTTGAGTAGGCCTCCTACAGCAGAGCATCTTGTAGTGTTAGTGCCTACCTGCATCTTGCAAAGTTGGGATTAGGAAAGTATCTGGAGTTCCCCTGCCCATCAATGAACAGAAACCAGTTTCTCCACTCATTTGTGCCATTAGCAGAGACTAGTCAAAGGAGACTTAAAAGGAATGGGAAAATCATATGCAAGCAGATACTCAGCATAACTCCAGAGACTTGTACCTCATCAGAGCAGCTGAAGATCTACCATTATTGTTGTTGAAAGATCCTGCACTGCAAAGCAACTTGTTTATCATCAGACCTGCTTCTGTGAGGAAAAATTGAAAGGTAAGTGGAAAATCTAACAGTATTAAGCCTGAATGGAAGGGTTGCTATTTTCTTTAATTTCAGGGGGTGAAGGTGAGAGAGTATAGAATTGATGAGGAGCTGGTAAATTCTTCCCAATCTAAAAAGAAAGAAAATTATCTATCTTACCTTTAGAGCTCATGTAACTGCTAGGTGGAATTCTTGATTGGCCTACTTGGTTTGGAGATAGAAGATTCAGGTACAGGTAAACAAGCTGCTAAGACAGCTGATTCTCAAGCAGAAACAAAACAATCTAGCAGAGTCAACTAGATCTTCCGTTCCCATTGTTAGTGAAAAGGGACTGGCCACGTGTGGGTGTATTTTTTTTTTCTTCAAAAAAGCAACATAAATATATTCTTATTTACTTATGATGCAAGCAGAATTGAATCTAAATAACATCTTCCAAAGAGCTGAAGTTCTGTACCTTGTGTATAGCTGTCAAAAGCTTTTGGGAGACATGCCTGTTATACACAGCAGGATACATACACCTTGAGGCTGGCCAGTGGTTTGTTAATACAACTGTTAGTGTGCATAATATGCACCACCTTTGGAGGCTACCTATGATTTCACACAGGAGAGGCATTATTTGGTCCTTCATTTTCACTGTTATGGGTTTTTTTGTTTGTGGGTTTTTTTTTTTTTTTTTGGTTTTTTGTACAGCTGATGTTAACTGTGAAAGAAGGAAACAATTATTTAGTTATTTATTTATTTTTTACAGAGGATGTAATGGTGGATTCAATTGTAGCTTCTCTTGTTCTCATTTTTAATTGGCCTTCAGTTTTACTCTTCAAAAGCTTTTGCTTATTTTGGAACTATGTTCTGTGATATATAATTAGAAATATGAGGTTGCAGTAGAAATCAGTAAAAGTACTCCTTTGTGTGTACCAAGATATTCTGTGCCAAGCTTCTGACCAGAATAGAAGTTTATAGCTCAGGTACGACATTAATGATGGAAATATTGATATAACTGCAACCCTAGCTAGATTTTATTTAAAATCATTTTTGCCTGTTGGGTAGCTGCTAATCAAATCAGCGTGTGATGTTCTGTGGTATACAATAAGTGTTCTGATAAATAAGAACAAAGTGGTCTTGTTCAGGCTTTGTCCCACATCCTTTATTCACAGGAGCTGTGCTATTAACTTTAATAGTATTGCTGGTCAAAAGTCAGGAGTCAATTCCAAAAATATCAAGATTGTTTATTCTTTATATATCATGATTTCTAAGCCAAATTTAAGGATTATTTTATTTGCCTTATTTGAGCTTTGAGTTCACATTTTCAAGCTTTTCTCTGCATCTGTAAGAGCTGGAAATTGAACACTTCTTAACATGAAAGCTAGGATTCTCAAATGGTCACTTGACTCTAATAGCTAGGACTGAAGACACCACCTATCATGTGACTTGAGACCAGAGAACTGTGCTCCAGTCAGACTATTTACATGATAAAGGCTGCAGGACTGGACTCTTTCAAATAGAAGTGTTAACTGTTTTACAGCATTTGTAACTTACAGTCACATTTAGCAGACCTTAACCTTTTTTACTTAGCTTCCTTTTTAAACTATTCCTAGACTTTCCAAGAGTAATTTCTTCATAAATCTTTCCTTAGATATTGCACCATACTGACGTTTGACAGTATTCCACAGGCCCAACAAAGTGGGCTAAATTCAACCCTCGCATGTGCGCAATTCTCATTGACTTCTGTGCATCTGAGGCCATGACTTGTCACAAACAGAACCACAGTGGATTATTCATTGACATTTGTCCATGTGAAAGCAGTATTAAATTGTGAGTATGGATTCTTTTCCCATTACAATAGGTGATTTGATCTCACCCTCCTCTCTGTGCTGTTTCCTGGTGTTTGAGTCTTAACAACTGCTTTAATTTGCTGTTACAGTCTGGCATGATCCCATGGCTTACACTTACCTGCATTTATTTTCCTCCCATTCTGTAAGCTCCCTCATCTTCAAAGCATCTGATGAAGCAGGATTTTCTCCCATGAAAGCTCATGAAATAAAAACATTTGCTAGTCTTTAAGTGCCACAGGACTCCTTGTTTGTTCATTGACATTGTAGAACTTCATGAACCTGACAAAAGCAGACACCAGGACAGCTCTGAAGTATGGGCCTTGTAAATAAACATACTACTGCTAGAACTCTTGTGGTACAATACTACTGTGAAAGCAGTAATGCAATTAACACTGTAATTATTTATGTCTGTGTGTTGTATTCTGGAATGGGAATACTGAACCAAGTATTGTGACATATGGCTGTGAAAATAGTGGCAATAGAGAGGTTCTATTTTTGAAGGTTAAGGTTCACAATTTTTTTTTTTTTAAACAATTGAGACCCCAGTTCAGGGTGGTCAGTGCTCTATCATACCATTACAGTAGAAAACCTCAGCAGCTTTTACATTTTATCTAAATAAAAGCAAAGAAACTCAAAGTTTAGATTTGTATCTTACAAATAGCAATTTCAGATAGGATGGTAATGTGCATTGTCTTCCTTAGTAAATGTTACAGTGGTGAATAGCAAATAGAGGAGGTGACCTGGGGTTGTCTCGCTTTTCAAATTAAATAAAGATTGGCTAAATTTCAGGAAGCACCTATGCATTTGGTTGATTATTCAGGTCAATGGCTAGAATAACTCAGTGGCTTGCATAACTAGAAGCTGAAGTAAGGAAGTTTAAAAAGAGGGGACTGGGGATGGCAACCGCCATTAAAAATATGCACTTAGTTGCAGAAGAATGAACAAAAATCCAAATATCAAGATCTAGTTAAGTACTAGCAATAGAAAATGTGGAAACTGACACATTAATTTGACAAGCTTTCGAGCTATATTTTCTTCAGAAAACTAAGTTGACATTTTTAGCAAAACAAACAAGGAGTTCTGTGGCACTTAAAGATTAACACATTTATCTATTGCATGAGCTTTCATGGGAGAAAATCCCACTTTGTCAGATGTTTTGAAGATGGGGGAATGTACAGAATGTCAGGAAATAAATGCAGGGAAGTGCTCATCATGGGATCGGGTCACGCCGTATACCCGTCTGCTGATGGTTTTGCAGCCACGTCCGTCTAGTCATGTGAATAGGTCCTGGTCCTTTTTGAGTTGCTTCAGGATGGAGTTCTTCTGGGAGGAGAGAGCTGTGGCAGGCTAGGAGTTTGTGAATCTCCCCTCTGCAGGGAGTGGGTTCTGGGAATGGGTAGTGGGGGGCCCACCTGTGCCAGAGGGCTCTGAGGCCCACCAAATTATACTTTAACCTCTGTATTCATCAACTCCCTCTTCTTCCTTTCTACGTGCCTCCACTCCAGACAGGGGTTGGACAGGCCTAGTAAGTCTCCTCTCCACAAGGGTGAAATAAATAAATCTAATTAATGATTAATCAATTGTGCAGCCAATACATCTGGGAACCAAGCATGTAGACTGTACCTTTAGAACAGGGGTTAAAGTAAGGCGGAATGGCCCAGAATGCTGTTCCAGGGCCCACTATTTTTAGGGACTCAGCATTCCAGGCCCCCTTAAAATAGAAAATGGTGCCAGAATGCTGCTTGCCAGGGCCCACCATTGAAAAATAGCAGGCTCTGGTACGCAGCATTCTGGCACCATTTTCTATTTTTAGGGGCCTGAATGCTGCGCCCCTAAAAATATTGGGCCCTGGAACTGTGTTCCTCTGCATTCAGGCAGGGCAGGGGAAGGGGCGGTGGTGGGGGCCAGTGTTGCCTCTAAGCTACGCGGCCACGCAGCCCCCACCGCTGCCTGGTGCAGGGAACACTGCCGGCTGTGCATGGCTGGCAGCTGCAGTCCCCACCTGGCTGGAAGACGGTCTTCTGGTGGGCTGAGAGCGGACCAGAGCTGGGAGTTTTTAAAACTCCCACTTGGAGTAAGCTCTCACTGAGCATGTGCAAAGTCTCTGTGCATGCTCAGTGAGAGCTGCTCTGGCTGGAGGAGCAGCCAGGGGCCTGGCTGTGCTGCTCCGGCGGCCAGGTAAGGGGGGTACGAGGGGGGCAATTGGGGACAGGGCAAGGGCAGCCAGCCATAAAAGGGGGCGGAGGATTGGAGGGAAGACAGGGTCAGGCCAGATGGGGGGGCATGGCGGCGTGGGATTGGGCTGATGAGGGGGTGACTGGGAGAGTGTGGGGGACAGGATCCAGCTGCTGGGGGACAGGATCGGGCTTGCGCAGCAAGCATCACATGTTGCAGAGCTACCTTTGGGCCTTAGAGTGAACACTGGAGGGGGTCTTCCGGGGCAGGGCCCGAGCCCTGCCCCAAATCCCTCCCCTTCAAGGCCCTGTCATAACCTGGGGCATGCCTTCACTCTCCCGCCCCAGCCAGGCCCAGGCCATGCTGCCGGCCTGACCCGGTGCCTACCACCTCCTCCACAGCCTTGCCACCCCCAGTAAGTACTAGGGTGGCTGGCTCACACTGGAGGGGGGTATTGGGGGTAGGTATTGGGGAGCATTGGCAGCTGGGGGTGGATTTTGGGGGGTATTGAGGGCTGGGGGTATTGGGAACTGGAATGGATATTGGGGGGCAGGAGCTGGGGTGGGGGCCTGGCATTTGGAGAACAGGAGCTGGGGTGTGAGAGGAGGGCCCACCTGATTAGGAGGGTTCTGGGGACCACCAAATTATATTTTAACCTCTCCTTTAGGATGGGGGACTCTACTGGAGAAAGCAATGACTCAGAGAAGGACTCTGGGAGTCATGGGAGAGAGTGCCTCATCAGTTGCTCTTAGTGCAATCTTCATCTTTTGTATGGCATTTGAAAAGCAAAGAACTAGGATTATAACTGAATTTTGAAAGCCTTTCTGATGCTTCTTGGATCGCTAGAAGAATTTCCCCTTGTGCCACTTCTCTAAGGATGAACAGGGCAGTTGTCCACGATGTGTTGTGTTACATGGTTTGTTTCTCATCAGTTATAATTTGGTGACTCTTTGATTTATTTTTCCATTTGTGGAAGTGATAGCCACGCCTTCTGTGAGTTGTCGGAATGTGGTTAAGTGAAGTCCACAGAGTATAGGAAGGCATTGTCCAGAGTCGTCTTTTGTTGGGTCTTCAATCAGGTCTTTGAGAGATCACTGGGGGCCCATGATTTAAACCGGAGAGTGATGTCTTTTCTGTTGACCAATAACATTGACTCATGTATCCAGGAAGGCTTCCTGGATTTGATTTGGGAGAGTGGCAGTGAATTTAACTCTTGGCATATCGGCAGGTCTGGAGAAACCACAGTTTGGTTGTACTCCTGAACCACAGTAGGGTCTCACCTGGTGTTGGCTGGTGAGTTGCTCATCAAAACCGGAAGCCACAGTGTTAGTGTTTATTTGAGAGAGCTGTTAATGATCTTGCCTGTGGCATGATGACAGTATCAACGAGATTGGTGTGGCAGCTGTTACTCCAAACTGGTGCACAATATTCTGCTGTTGGCAAGACCAGAATTTGTGCTCACATTTGAGGCATCTGTGTATCACATCCCCAGATGTGCCAGTGAACTTCCGGTTGATGTTAATCCTTTTCTTTATCTTCTCTTTGGTGTTGTCAAGGCATTGGAGATAGCTCAGCATCCGATTTGAGGGTAATTCTGAAGTACTGTGGCTTGTGGTCATATTAAAAAAAGGTACTTTGGCCTCATGATTATTCAAGTGGAAGGCAGAGAAGAGTTTTTGAAGTGCTGGATTTCCTTTGCTAAGCTTTGAAATATGTCTCAAGCATCTAAAGGCTACTGTTCATGACCTTTTCTGCAATCTTCAGAGATGATGTGTTGCTAGTGCAATGTCATCTACAAAGATAAATTTACAGGATGATGTGATTGGAATGTTGCTGGTATAGCGATTGAACAGTGCAGGTGTTAAAATGGATCCCCATGGGACGTTGTTATTCAATCTCCATAATTTATTGGCAGCTTCACCAAGGTGTACAATGAATCTTCTGTTGTTCAGTTTCTTGATGATGAGTCTGATGGTTGGTTGGTGTGGGAAAGCTAATGATAACTTTAGCAGGAGTTCTTTGAACCATATAGTATTGCGTGCAGAACAAATATAAGTGAATGCTGCTGCTGCTGCTTTTAATTTTTTTTTTCTGGTAGCCAGATTCTGTATAGCTGGTTAAGGTAAACACTTGGTCCCAGCAATTGCAACCTGTTCTAATTCAACTTGTTTTTGGGAGACCAGTTGTTTAAGTCTTGGTCAACTTTGGAAGTGCCGCTCCAATGGTTTGTAGTAATCAATTAGGAGGGAGATGGGCTTGAAGCTTTTTGAGTCAGTGGCTTTTTTTTTTCTGGACTTCACAATGGCTGTGATCTTGGCTACCTTCTTCACTTTTGGTATGACACCAGAAAAATGGATGTGGCTAAAGACATTTACAAGCTACCTTTGCCTTTGGACCAGGATTCTTTGGGAAATTTTGATATACTTAATCCATTTCTTCCCCAGACTAATGTTGGAGAGACAAAGTCAACTTCATCAGTGCAGTAGCAAAAAAGTCCAATATCATCCTTGGATGTATAAATCAGAGAATACCAAACAGAAGTACAGACGAAAAATCCCTTCCCTACATAGCATTGCTAAGACCACTACTGGACTATTGATTCCAGTTCTAGTGTCCACACTTAAGGAAGGAAGTGGAAATATAGTAGAGAGTAGGGAGGACTATGAAAATGATCCAGGGACTGAAGAATAAAGCTTATGAGGTGAGCCTTAAGGACTTAAACCTATTCAGTTTATCTAAGAGAGGGTTGAGAAATGACATGACGATAGCAATTTTGTTATGTACACAAGAAAAATACAGCTGATGGAGCAGCTTTTTAACCTTGCTGACAAAGGCATAGTAAGATACTAGGGCTGGAGGTTGAAAGTGCACAAATTCATCCTTTAAATAAGATGCAGTTTCCTAGCTGTGAAGGCAATAAAACATTACCAGCTTACTGGGGAGGGTGTGGACTAGCCATCACTTGGTTTCTTTGGAAAGATACGTGACCTTTTCTTACAAGGTATTTTTTACTCCAGTTTTTCAGAGAAATTCCATGGCCTTTGTGTGCTGTGGCTCAGGCTGATGGTCCTCATGGTCCCTACATGCTCTGGAATCTACGAAACCACCTGTTCACCTTTCTTCCTGGGCCATGGGAGAAAAAGATTTCCTTCATTGTTCTCACCAGGCTCACAGTACTGCTTAGTGCAGTACTGCATTAAGACAATATCTTGTAAATCTTTCTTACTTTTCAGCTCTTTAGTCAGTTAACTGCAGGGAAAAGAAAGGAAGTTTATGCACATACAACAGTTGACCACATGTATTCTTTGTTTCTTTTCCACTTTCTTGAGAAGTATCAGAGAGTGGCCACAGTTGGAGCCAGGACATCAGACTGGGTGGACCAATGCCCTGAGGTGGTACAGAGAATCTTGTCTCTTAGATCCCTTACTGGTGTGTCTTGCTCTCATGGTTTGGAGTCAAACTGGTTATCAGATTTGGTCTAGAAAGAATTTTACTCAATCAGATTGGCAGCAACATTGGGGTTTTTGCCTTCCGATACAGCATGATCACTTTTTAGGATCATTCGGGCATGTCTCCTCCAATTCCTTGCCATTTTCTGGGCATTGGGCTCTTTGATCTCTCCTTGTTCTCTGCCTGTGGTACCTTACAGTTTAGTCTAAAGTCATTGGGCTTATCATAGGGATAACTAGGTGAAACTTAATAACCTGTAATATTCATGAGGTCAGATTTTTGGCCTTAAACTCTATCAAATAATTCTCTCTTTTATGGATGTTCTAAATCCCTATTCTCTTCTTGATGCACGATTTGCAGTGCTGCTGCTAGGTTTATTTCTGCCAGTAAGAAGAAAGATAAGAGCATTTACATCATCCATTTTTTTGTCATTCCAGTTTACCTCTCTACTCACATACCTACCTACTTTCATTACTTCTTCAGTGTTGCCATTGCCTCTAATCTCCCTGTGATGGTCCATTACTGAAAATCACCTGATCAGTCTCAGAACTTTTCCCTCCAACCCTTCAGTTATTTCGTCTCTTTAAGTCTCACATGTTAGCCATTTATTTCTCATTAACATGTATTTGAATGTCTATGATGACGTATTAAGAATATTTTCTCACATGCATCTGTTTGAAATCTAGCTGTTATATATCCAGAGTATAAAAATATCTTTTGTGTATCTATCTATGTATTCAGAGTGTAAAAAAAGATCTGATGGGAGCATTTCTTTTGCAGACCTGCTGCAGAAATGGCTTTTAAAGATGAGATCACCCCAGTTTTTTTGCTTTCAATTTTGTATAGATGGTAAATAAATTAGCACTTCCAAACGATGCTGTTCACTTTCTACTGTTTCACGCATCCCCAATCCATTCTTGCCTCCACTCCTAAAAGGTGACTGCTCTGAGACATCTGTTTTCTATTATTCTCTGTGTCAAGCAGAAAAAACAATTATAGCACTCATTAAGGAGTTTCAATCCTTAACCTCTGTGTGGCACTCTTCACAGAAGGAAGACCTCCCTGCTCTTTTCTTGAAGAGCCTCATTATTTTCTCACCATAAACTCTACAAGGCTTCAAGCAACGATTCCATGGCACCTGGTAGCTTACCCACATATTTAGTGAATTATAATCTCTCATTCATAAGTACTACAGCCTTGAAGTTATGATGTGTGGTGTATTTGACACAGTAAATGGCAAACAGCTGTTACTAAAAGTTACCCATGCTTTTTATGTATTTTCAGAATCTTCTAGTCTACATCCCCAACAAGCTATCCCAAGGAATCCACTATGTTGCTCAGAATGAATGCTGCCATTTTATCCTCTAGAAGAATGGAGCTCAACCTTTCCAGACTACTGTACCTCTTAGAGTTACCATATGTCCAGTTTTTCCCAGATATGGCCCCCTTTTCAGATCCAAGCAACACCAGAGCTGCGTCCTAACGGGAAGCAGAGATGGTTAAGCAGCTGCCTGAATATGAACATCGCAGCAGGGGCTCTGAACAGCAACAGGAGCTCAGTTTATTGGCTAGTGACTAGTATCTGAAAAGGAGGACATGTCTGGGAAAAACTGGACATACGGTAACCCTAGTACCTCTTTCAGGAGTCTGTTTAATTTTTGTGTACCCCAAGTTTCACCTCACTTTAAAAAATTCCTTACAAAACCAGACATAAAAATACAAAAGTGTCCTAGCATGTGACTACAAATTGCTTGCATTCTCCTTTTTACCCATATAATTAAAAATCAGTTTGAATATAAATACTGTACTTGCATCTCAAGCCATTGTCTGTGTGAAATTATAGTTTGAACTGACTGCTCTAGTGCTTTTTATATAGCCTGTTGTAAAACTTGGCAAATATCTAGGTGTCCTGATGCATCCCTTGGAAGACCGTTGTGTATCCTGAGTGGTACACAAGCAAACCCCTGGTTGAGAACCACTGCTCTAAAGGAAGCTTCCTTGTAGGCTCTTCTTTTTCCTATATATAACTTCTTGTGACCTGGATTCAGGATAATTGGAGAAACTTGTGCTTCCCCATTAATCAAGGAACTATCGAAAAATTTATGAACCCAAGAACATGTTCACAGTGAAAGTAGCAAAATAAACTGACTGTTGTATCCTCACAGCTTTTATTATTTATCACAAAGGTTTTTTTTAACTCTGTAACTCTTTGAAGGTCTTGTCACCTTTTGGGACGTTAGTGCATAGACTCCATTTGTTGGAAATTTTTTCATTTGTGGGAAGAATAGAGTTAGAACAATACAGGAATTGGGAGTGGAGGTGGACTTGTTAGCTATGATACCTGCTAACCCACTGCTTTCACATCCTTCAGATGCTAAAATCACATTGTAGAGACACTTTCAATGCTCATTTGTAGAGAAGTAACTAGCTCTAGAACTCCTGAGAAATTAGAATGTAACTAACATCCCTCCTTCACAGCTATGATAGTATGGCAGGTGGTGCTGAGAGTGGTAACCACGTGGGATAGAGACAGATGATGTTTTCAGCAAATCCCTGCCCTCAGACTGAGGACTACTTCCCCACCCCACTTCCAAGGAGCACAGGTGATTCCTTTAACTGCCATGAGTATGTGATCATAAATATCCTCAGCAGCCTTTGCAGCTCTTCATGTTCTTTCCTTTTTGTACATCAGGCTTCTGAGCCAGCCAGAACCTAACTCCTCTGATCTTGCTGTAGAGCTTGTTATTCGTATTTGTTTCTTTTCTCATTTCTTGGTTATGACTCTGGTGTCTTTAATTCCAGGTAGTAGTTCTATGTTAAGTGGTGATGTGTGGGATCCTATATATGATTTCATTTTATTTCTGCTGTACAAGCTATGGGATTTGGAGAGCCCAACATGTCAGGAACCATGTCCCTGCCTGTTCTCCCCCCCCCCCAAAAAAAAGTGTGTGGGGGGGGGGGAGAGAGAAAAACTGGGTTCACAACAGAAGGTGATGGTGACTGGTGGAGTGGCAGAGAATAGGCCTGTATAGTTGGCATTTCTATTTCTCAGGAAGAACCCCACTTATATTTTTTTAAACAAATAAATAGATCTGAGCTTCTCAGTTCTTATTTTCTGACTGAGCCAGATCCTCAGCTGGTGTCAATGGGAGGAGCTCCACTAAAATCTGAGCATCTGGTCCAATATGTGCCTTGGAAGAGTGATTTTTAAACGTAGGGTCGGGACCCAGTGCTGGGTCGCAGATCCTCAGGCACTGGGTCACGGCACCCCCTGCTGCCACCACCAAAAGACTGGAGTACATTGCTCAAAGATGTAATTTGCTGGGTCATGGTCTTGAGTGATTTTTTGTTTGTTTGTTTGTTTTCAACTGGGTCCCAAGGAAAAAGTTTGAAAACCACTGCCTTAGAATGCAATCAATCATCCCTCTGTGGTCCATGGATTTTTTTTTTCATACTGTTTGGTATTTTATTTCTCAGTAGTTCTGTCTGAATGGGTGAGCTAGTGGTAGAAGGTGGGGGGAGGCACCTATGCTGAACGGCTGCAATGCCAGACAAGGGCACAATATTTATATCAGTTTCTAACTGTTAATATGACTGCTTTGGAGTGAAAAATAGGACTCAGTCATATTAGTAACACAGATATATTCAAATCCTTCCCCTCAACACCAACATTGGAACAAATGCGCTACTATGATGCTAGTAGGCATCATGTAGCTGGAGCTGCCAGCTTTTCTTGCTTTGTAAAACTTTGGTCTTCATCAGCAATTGTCTTCTCTTGAGAAGGAGTGATGGTTCATTTTGATTTCTTGATCAAAGTTCAATTTAGATCATCTGGAGGTAACCACCTCTCTAACTTCCGTCTGTAATTTCAGTTATATAGATCCTAAACTGTAGTATCTTCCTCCATATTTGGGTAGTACAAATTAATTATTGCAACTGGCTCATAAAAATCCAAAACCAAAAATCCTTTGTCTTCTGTATAAAGAACATATTCCTAATATCTTGCCCTTTTAAAGAATGGGGAAAGAGAGAGATTTCCCTCACTTCAGGATCTTTGATTCCATATATCAACATCTTTCTAATCTTGAGTTTTGTACATGAAGAAGTCTATCAAGTCATCCATTACTGAGTGCTGTCTTGTTACAAAATACTGGCTTTTTCCATGGCCAACACTTTCTCTTTTGTTTTAACCTCTGTAATATAATCTCAATTTCCTGCATTTGTTCTGGGAAATTCCACTTGTGGGAGACA
This sequence comes from Podocnemis expansa, assembly GCA_007922195.1. Lineage (NCBI taxonomy): Eukaryota > Metazoa > Chordata > Testudines > Podocnemididae > Podocnemis > Podocnemis expansa. Next base: position 29,196,403 of record ML681989.1, on the reverse strand, counting down.
ATTTTTCATCCTCTGATCATTATCTTGACTGTAAGTGCTTTAACAGATGATGATGAATGCAAATTGCTAGCCTCAAAAAAGCTGTTTCAATCCTTTATCTTGCTCAGTAATTTAGAATTTAATTTTTGTATCTTAAGACTTAACCAGCACATCCAAAAAGTTGACAGCCATGTTGCTAAAGGCAATAGAAAGCATAATAATGTTGTTATGAGTTATATTAAGATAGCTGATAATTCTTCTAGGTCTGTTTAATTCCCATGCCACAGTATAAAGAGGCCATCTGTAGTGTGTACCCAAAATAATCTGCAGTCCTCCTTCAGTAATAGAGTTACTGGTGGAATGGAAGTGCTTATTAAATTTCAAGATAAGAAATGCTATACCATGTTATCTAGGGAGCTAATAGATTAAAATAATGTACTAAAGCTAGCAGTTTTCATCCCACTATATATTTTGTGTATGTATTACATGTGTATGTGCCTACAGTGGAGCCTGATGAGTGCTAACTTGGATACAGAGAAGTTTTCTCATTGAAATACAGTGAAGAAACTGAATAGTTTCATATTTTGTAAGGTACAAATGTCAAATTCAGTTAATGCAATGTTGCTGCTGCAGGTGCTCATTTTGGGTGGATACTTCCCTGCAGGAAATTCTACTGTTATGTGCGCATACGTCTAGATTTTCAAAAGGACTCAGACCCCCCCCCCCAGGCACCACTTACTTATTAGCTATTTATTTTGGCATCTAAATGGGAGCTGACCTTTTTTTCATAATCTGGCCCACGCTAGGAAAGAGGAAAAGCCAATGGTAGGTCATGAATTAGTCAACAGAGGTTTCCTTTTCCCCTCCTCATTGATGAAGGTTCAGAATCTGTTTCAAAAGGATAGCCGTGTTAGTCTAGTCCAGTAAAAAAACAACAAGGAGTTGTGTGGCACTTTAAGACTAACAGATTTATTTTTTGCATGTGTAACAGGGAGCTAGTAGTTAAACGGGTGCCTTTTGGCAAAGGTCAATAAATATGATGTTTATGGAGGAAGATGGATGGATCAAATCAGTGGCAAACCAAGACTCTCTGATGCTTGGGGGCCAAGTGACATTTGATTTCCCCCCGCAGCCCCCTACACAGGCCAGAGGGGGTCCCAGTCCCGCCCCCCTTGGTTACATCAACCACAGAAGAGGGATCTGTAGGGGTGGCCTGGCCTGCTTCTGGGTAGTGGAGGGGCACTGGACCAGCTCCACACCGTGGCCTGGTTAGAGAGGCCCTGGCCCCAGATAATAAGTTCAAGAGGCACCAGATTTGTTTCTGGGAGAAAGTGTTGCCCTTTCCTTCATGATAGTAGAAGCTGTGCCTAACTTAGAGTATGGAGACAAATTTAATATTTACCCTTGGATCATTCGTCAGGTGTGTTCTGGCCCACTGGAAGCAGCGGTCTCACTGGAGGAAGGGGAAGGCATAATCCAATTGCCCTGAAGAAGGAAGCTGTATTCTGGGCTAAGCATGCAGTCAGCATTAAGGAAATGAGGCTTGAATCGTATCAGTAGCCTGAGAGCTTGTTGGGTGGAATGTGACTCCCAGGGGCAATACATTCTTATTGTGTGGATTATTGTGTTACTGAGGGACAGTATGTTTCACCTATACAAGTCGGGTGAGAGATATGTTGGAAAAATAAGTGAGATGAAGGTAAACCAAAAAAACAAGCATGTTCAGCCAAATGTGTGCTAATAAGTATATTGTTTGTTTCAATCTGAAGCCAGGCTGGATGGGAGATGGAGGGGGTGGAAGGTTCTGTGTAGAAGCTATGCAGTGAAGCACCAAAAAAAACCAAAACAAAACAAAACCACCATCTAAGAACCAGAGGCACAGTACTATTAGTGATCAAACTGTCAGAAGAAAGTGACTCTCTCTGATTCTTATTGTCAGATGCTTTCTTGTGTTCTTAAGATTGATGATGCTGGACATAATCTGCAGGAAGGCAACAGCATACTTGCTTCTCTTGGAAATGAATCACAGTTTATAATGCCCTGCTTCCTCTCTTGCAGATCGTGTAAATGCCACTACAGTATTTTAGAGAAGGTTAAACAAGGAGTCCTGTGGCTCTTAAAGACTGACTAATTTATTTATTGCATGAGCTTTAGTGGGGGGAAAATCCCATTTCATCAGACATTTTTCTGAAGATGGGGGAATTTGCAGAATGGGAAGAAATAAATGCAGGGAAGTGTAAGTCATGGGATCAGCTCACATTGTGACAGCAAATCAAAGCTATTGCCAAGATTCAAATTCTGGGGAACAGCGTATAGAGCAAGATGAGGTTAAATCACCTGTTGTAATGTTTTACTGAACTAGACTAACATCCCTGTCCCTTTAAGAGTTTTAGAAGGTTGCTATTGTGGAGCATATCTCTTCCCCAGGTCCAGTTCTCTTCTGGTTTTAAGTCATGGGGATTTTTAATCAGGTTCCCAGAAGGGTGTGCTTTTTTTCTTTTTTCTTTAAATAAACAAATAGCAGTGCCAGTCTGAATTGAAGTTTTTATTTTTTAACTAAACTTTATTTGCCAGGTGTGCTTGTAATTGCTAAAACAGCACTGTATGAAGAATTACAGGAAATTTGGAAATGTAAAGTGAACAAATCCAAGTCACTTTCCACCTAAGATTACTCTCTTTTGTGCCCTACATAACAGGCTGAATTCTTTCTCCCTTCAGGAGCATTTATATTTTGTTTGCCTGGAACGGGGTGCTCCTTTTGATGTTGGGCAGGTCATTCCCTTTAGTCCTGCCTGAGAAATTGAAATGGGTGGCAGGCCTTTCTTCACGGCTTGTGTGACTGGCCACCTATAGATTTGACCATTCATGTCTGCCTGGGAAAATAAACCTAGATTTCTCAAACAGTGAATTGGGTTTTTCCAGGCTATTGAATAGAGAGGAGAGGTTCCATCTAGATCCTCACTAACTTCTTCCTTAATTTCTTCTCCAAAGACTAGGTCACTGAGGTGACCAGTCCTCTGTCCGAGGAATTCACATGGCTATCTTAAGAATTACTTAACAGAATTCTTGGGTTTTGAGGGAACAAGATGAGGATTCCTGTGTTCCCCCCCCCCCCCCCCAAGGAATGAGTGTGCTTCCTCTGCTAGCTTCAGATGCTCTTCTGGGGTGCCCTTACTGCCCTCTATAGAACCTCATGCTCAGTACAAACAAAACAAAATCTGTGGTGAATTCAAATTACACAAACTCAGGTGTTCTAGATCATTTAGATACCATGTGCTGCTAAGTTTTCAGCTGCACTGAATGTGGATGTGGCACAGATAAGGAGAGCAGGGGATGCAAAGATGACTTTAAGCCTCTTTTCCACATCTGAGTCTGGGCCAGTGCAATTCAGGCAGTCCAAAGGCTGCTCTAAACTATGCCTGCTGCTGTGGTCGCACTTTGACTGCTAAGCAGGGCCAGGATTAGGGTACAGTGCCTGGTCATCGGCTGTTCTAAGCACATTTGTTGGGGCAAAATCGCCTATGGTTTAGTGCATACTTCAGAACACAGGCAAAAAGCAAGGAGTCGAATTCTGTTCTTACCTGTAGTGGTATGAGTCTGGAGAAATGTACTTTAAGTCAACAGTTATTCCTGACTTGTATTAGCATAAATCAGAACAGATTTGGACAGGAACGCCACTGGCCTGGGAAAAGACCTGGGGCTTGGGCGCTGGGACTCAGGGCTCAAGCCCCATAATTGCCGCGCCACTGCGGCCACCACTGCTGGGAGTCAGGGCTTAAGCCCTGCCCCAGTGATGTCCCTGGATTTGGGGCCAAGGCCTCAGACAAATTTGATGAAAAGGGAGTGGATCACATGTAGAGGCACCTCTATCATAAATATAGAGACTGTCTCCTGTAACTGCCTGGGACAGAAAAGAAAGTGGTCACAGTTTCTGTCACATGTGCTTCTTTATTCAAAGATCCATTGCTTTTGTCATTCTAAGGGGGGGATTTCCTAATACACTGTAAAAGGATCATAATTTCACCTTCTCCCACTGTAAGAACATTTGGAAACATAAGTTGGTCCAAATGGGTTGCTTTTCACAGAGTGTACATCATACCTACTCTCTTCACTCAACCTGGTGGACAAGAGTATAATATCACTGAGAGAGTGTACACAGTCTTCCAGCTTATTTCTGGGAGATGCTGCTATGAATCTTTCCCTTGGATTTCAAGCCCTTGGATTGGGCCCATAAAATTCCAAATGGTGACTCTAGGAATCACACCTCTGTATGATAGAAAGCTGCTTACAAACTATAACCTTTAAATCTGCACCCTCCTTCTTTTCTTTCCCTCTCCTAAATATGAAGGGGACTGGTGGCAAGGCCTTTTAAGGCAGGAGTTCTTAACTCTGCTGTTCCCTTTCTCCCTATCTCTGGTCTGACCAAGCCTGGATCTGGTGGCTTTCAGTTTCAGGACATTCTGTGAGAACTGCTTACTCTCTCAGGCTTTCGCTTTGTGGGGTGGGGAGGGTGGTAGGTTGAATGTGGCATGATTGAATGGAAAAAGGAAAGCTTTATTTGTAATGTGTGGGGAAACTCTTTATGTACTCTGTTCCTTTTGGGTTAGTTTTTTGTATTTATTTATCTGAAAGAATATGTGGCATCTAGAATAATAAGTGCAATTAGTAAATCTGATATTTAAAAATAAAAGTGGTCCATTTTAAATAACCCACAACAAAGAAATCATGTCTTCTACTTAGCATTCCTTGGCTAATAAGGGAATCAGGTCATAAATCCTAACAAGCTAGAACCAGCACGTGTAGTTACCTTAGTGACTGATGAGCCAGGTGATGCAGAACAGATAGCACTAAAATGTAGTCAGAATGCTTTGCTGTCAAAAGTATCAGCCAGACAGATATGGAGCTCTATCGTCCTTTACAGTATCTTCAAAACCACTACATATATCACCAGAAAAACTGTCTCGCTTTCCAGTGCTATGAGTGCCTGAATTATTACTTCCCCCACCCCATTCTTTAATAATAGTCCTGGGGGAAAAGAGTAAAAATAACATAAAACCTGCTAGTGAGCCAGCCATATCTGCGAAGCATAAATCACCACCCTCAATTACAGTAGCCTTTTGGGGGGAGGGGAGAGAAGGCAAAGGTGAATTAAAATGGTAATTTAAGGAGTCATTGAATATCACTCTTTTGTGCCTTTCAGGAGGAGAATTTTTATTGGAAGTACCCATAATCCCAGTTTGCATTTGGAATGAAACCCATCTCTTTTTCTCAACATACTGTAGGTATCCCATATGTTAAAACAGTTGTTTGAATGTAAAACACCACTTTCAGGATCTCCTCAGTAATCACCAGGTAAAGGGAGTGCCACCGCTCAGAGTTCATTCTTATGCTATATAAAAAATTTAGAACAACCAAACTAAGTGAAAACTTCTCCTGTTCCACAGTTCTGTCAGTCATAGGGGAGATCAAGGTAACTTACACCTGACTGTTACTTATTCTTTTTTCAAAATGGAGTTAAGGGACTAAAATCCTTTGATTTTAACTTGAAAAAATGTTTTAAAGGTGGAGTGAGCTAAACTTTCCACCAGGAAATGAGGTTTTAACCCCCCCTTTTGATCTCTAGATCAGGAAACCTCTACAATGACAAAGCAATGAATTTCCAATAGTGGATTGCCTTCTCCTCTTAGGGAAAGTCTACACTGAAGCACAGGCTGGCATTCTAGTGCTTGCTTTTATCTAGCTAGCATGGATATCAGTAGTAGTTGTTTCACAACCCTAACCATTGGCACAGCTATTTTTAGTCCTGAATGTTGAGCCCCTTGAATCTGAATCAACTGACCCAGAACAGCAAGGTTGGATTATTGAAGGGGCTTTAGGGCCTCAAGCCCTGGGTCCTGGCCAGAAAGGGGCCCCCAGCGTTCAGTCCCTAAAATGCCCCAGAATCTGGCCACCTCTTCCAGCTCAGTGCTGGCCGAGAGCACTCCTACTCGGCCGGCGCTGGAGGGCGCTGGAGGCCAACCCCTATTCCTTCCCTTGGGTAGGAGGGGGGGCAGCGCTGGCTGGCTCACAGTGAGGCTGCTGCCTCTCCAGCATGGCCTCAGGCTCCTGGCCTGGAGGGGTACATTGCAGGCCCCCATGCTTCACGTCAGCTAGTCCGTCCACCCCCCCCCCAGGGAGCCTGATGAGAGTAGGGTTGGGACGGGAGTGGCCTCTGGCCATTGGGCCCCCCCCCATTGATGGAGCAGGGGCCAGACTGTGCAATGGGGGTCCAGGTGGGGGGAGGTAGGAGGGGGCCCATGGTAGGGGCAGCCCAGGACCCCCAAACTGGTTAATCCGGCCCTGCAGACCAGCTACATCAGTGCCACATCAATATACTCCCAATGTGCAAACCTGTCACAAGGCCTAGGAATGCTCTCTGGTTGCCAGGAGTGTCACTGGCTCCAAAAAACTCTAGGGGGCCAGGCCCTGCCCCCTGCAGCTCTGGCCCTGGTTTCCCACTCAGGAACCTAGGTCAGATTTGGCTTGCGCTGCTGGCAGCTCCAGTTCCTGCAGCCACCACTGGTGGCAGCCCCAGGTCCCTGGCTGGGGCTGGATCCGGCATCCCTGGCTGATTTCAGGGCTGGATCGGCCCCATGCTGCAGAAGCCCCTTGGCCCCACCTCCCCAGCTGGGATTGGAGCCAGGTGTGGGGGAAACAGAGTAGTCACAGGCTCTATGAGCCTGTGGGCTTGTGCTGGTTGCTATCCCATGTTTCCACATCTACACTGCTATTTTTACTCCTTCAAGATAGATTAACGCCAGCATGGGTGTGCCAACCTATGATATAGTCTCACATTTGCTTGGTGTATAGGCATACTCTTCAGTTGCTTAGGTTCTTACATTAGGACTCCAAATCATTCCCGAAGAACAGATCTGGATGGTAATTCTGCTGTTGGGAGGAAGAAGTCCTCTTTTACGGAACTGCCTATACCTTCCCTCATGCCCCATTAAGAACCCCTCACTGGTATTGCCCATCTGTGTCTGTGTTCTGCTTTGTAATGCTGGGCAACTTGAGGGTTGAAGCATAATAGGTATGGGTGGGGACTACAGTACAAGCAGCCCCACACTTTGTCAGAGACTGTCATTTTGTTGGAGGCCTCATGTGGCCTGAGTGCTGAGCCTGAGTTGCTTGACTTGACCACGGTTTGAAGCCTAGACTCAGCAGCCTGACTTCTTTTTACAGTTGGCAGAGGCCAGGCCACTAATGCTAAATAACTTTGTGGTATTTCAGTTCCTACACAGCACAGCAGATAACAAATGGGTTTTGCACAACACAGCAAATAGCTTTAGTTTGTAGCTGGATAAAGATAAGCAAGGACAAGAGTTTATACATTTTATGTTAAGGTTCGTTCTTCTCCCATGACTATATGTTGTTTTACTACTGTTATCGTGGTGAGAGCATAAATATATACAGTGGGGACCCATTAACACGCAGGTGTCGGGGGACAAGCTGCCACAACCGCACATAAACCGGACCGTGCGTAAACGGGACCAGGAGCATCGCGGACCCAGGGAAGGACTTGGGGCACTGGTCCAGCCCTGCTCCAGGCCCTGATTCTGTACTCAGGCTCGACCCAGTCTCAGGTGCCTGCTGCTGCCAGCCTGGTCCTGGATCCCCGTCTAGGGACAGGGCAGGGAGTGGCAGCCGCAGCCACGGGTGGCCTGGCCTAGGACGAGGCTGGAAGCGGCCACTGACACCACAGGCAGCCGGGCCCTGGATCTCCAGCCAGAGACTGGGAGAGGCAGGGGCTGTGCCAGGACTCAGGGCACTGGTGCTGGGATTCGGGGCACGAGCCCCATGTGCCAGGCCCCAGTAATGCCCCTGCCATGGTCCCATAGACACCGCATGTTAACGAGTCTTGCCTGTTAAATTGGTAGCTTCAGGGGCATGATGCTAGTTCGCGTTAACCGAATTTGCGGGTAAACCGGTCCCCACTGTAGTTATTATAGGCAATGAAGTATATAGAGAATGAAGGACATGGGAGTGTCACTCAAGATAAGTGAAAGAAAGGATACTGTGTACAAGAGTCTAAAAGGTCACCACTTAGGTTAGGGGATGCATTTTGTTGCCTGATACTGCAGGAAATGCTGTTGGCCTCATCCCGTGGCAAGACTCTTGAAGTAAACTGTTCCTGTATACAGCCTCTTGAATGGACACATTATTCTTTGGGTTTATTGAGCATTATAAGTTGTAGTTAAATTTGGCTTTGTATTCAACTAATGTATTTTAGAAATCCTTGCATATTAAGGGCAAATTCTCCACCATCGGTTCCAAATTCCTGATCAGCTGAGCAGGTCTTCAGACCCAGTCAGCTGATCAGGAAGTTCGATCCCTGAACATCACCGTGACAACTGGATAGTGCTGAGTCAAAGGGATGTGCTGGGAGGAGGGAAGCCAAATGCAAACATGCTAGTTATTTTATGTAACTTGTGTATCTCTGTTTGACTACCGCTGAGAAGTGTAGACCTGCTCTAAATCTTACTGATCAGAAAATCATGCATACTGTGTCTCACTGGTAACGTCACACTGATCATAAATAATGCCCTGCAACATCATGGACTGAGAGACTCAACAGACTTTTATGTAACACAAGGTGGTTGAGGGGTGTTACAGAGGAAAAAGCGTAAGAGCCTGATATCCCTCTGACTTATCTGAGCAGAGTGGGTAGCATTTTGCGTCAATTTAAAAAAAGCATAAAGAACCATGCCAGGTGAAAAACATGGAGAACCAGACCATAGAATGAGAGAACAGAATGAGCTATTGCGATGTTTGGGGTCTAAGAGAACACTGACTGCTGCCTCTACTCCTCTCCCCCGGCCTCAGTTCCATCAGTCTTTGCTCCCTTTCATCTCTGCAAGAGGAGAAGTATGCATGCACTATGCGTATAGGTTGAGGTTTTTTAGCAGCAGAGGTTGATTCCCTAATCCTGTATTTTATCCTTATGAGATGCCTACTTTGGCTGGTAAGCGACAGGCAAACAGTGTAGTCTCTCATCTGTATGAGACCTGGATTCCACAACACATGTGGAAAACAAATAACAGTGAGTGGCAGGGGCCAGGGGAGGCTACCACCTGACCTAATTCTTCACTCTTGGGTCTGTTTAGTGAGTGCATGAAATTTGTATTTACATTTCTAAATATACTGGCACCATTTTTGTACCTTAACTTCAACAGAGTGGCTTTAAATAAACCCAACTTCCCCATCATTAAATTTTACTTCAGTGGATATTGTGAAAGTAGCTAAGTTATAAGGGCCACAGAGAGGAGGGATGGAAAACTGTCTTCAGTGCAGTGGATAATAAATTACGTATGCAGTTCCCTTTTGTTAATGCACTTAATTTCCCTCATGCCACACTCAAAATGTAATTTCTTATGGTGCTTGTAAAGGTATTTTTTGTAACTAAATACAGTTGAAATTTGAGAGATCCTAAGTGAGTAAATTTTCACTTTTTTCCTTTACTGCTCTGCTCAAGTTAACAGTAAGAAGAATGAACAATATTCACTCAGCTTTGAAAATTAGAAATTAAACTGCAGAAGGGACCTGCCCTGCAAGGAAAAGGAATAGTTATTGGCATATTGAGGCTGCATGGTGGCTATTGCCTTTGTGGAAGTGGCAGTACTTTCTAACAACAATGTTCATTAGGAGTGTAAACTTGAGATAATCTTTCCACTAAATCACATATTTAAATATTCATTCAATCTTCTACATTTTGGCAAGTTGTAGGTAAGATATGCTTCTGATCAGTTGCTTGTCTGTGTGTGGATCATTTCTGAAAACACTACTGGGCTCAACTCAATAGGCAAATTCACAACTTTGTTGGAAGCTGTGAATAGAATCTTGTCAACAACTTCTTATTCAAAGAACTAGATACATTCATGGAGGAAGGTCTAGAATTGGCAATTAGCCACGATACTCTAAGATGCAACCCCATGCTCTGGGCATCTCTAAACCTTTTGGCTGTCAGATGCTAGACTGAATGACGGGGGATGGATTGTTCAATACTTGCACTGTTCTGTTCATTCCCTCCAAAGCAGCTGGCATTGGCCACTGTTGGAAGACAAGATCCTGGGCTAGATGGGTCAGCAGTCTGGAAGACAAAATACTGGGATAGATGGGTCAACGGTCTGACCTGGTATGGCTGGTCTTGTATTCTTCAATCAGTCTTTCCCCAATCCCCTAATTGACTTCAGTGTTAAGATGGGTCTGAGCTACCAAGTTCTCATCAGGAGTCAAGGGCTAAGAGGTTCTCATCTGGGATATTGATTCGGCCTGTTACCGAGATAGGTGAAAACTGTGAAGTTTATATCCAGATCTGAAGTACAGAATGACAGAAGATTCAGACCCATTTCTAGATTAGCAGGAAGGACGGTCTTGTGATGAGAATGCTAGACTGAGACATGGGGGAGGTCTGTTCAGTTTCTGATTCTTTCTTCCATACTCTGCTTCTGTGATGGGCAAATCATGCAACTTCTTTGTGCCATCCTTCCCTATTTCATCGAGGATAATTGTGAAGATTAAAAACATTACTGAGTGTAAGTGCTCAGCTATTATCATGGGGATCATGGAAGTGAGGCAGAGGGAACAGCATATAGAAGGAGATGAGGTCAAATCACCTGTTGTAATGAGAGAAAAATCCAAAGTCCTTATTAAGCCTTGAAGCAATGCAATCAAATTTGCAAATAAATTGGATCTCAGCAGTTTATGTCTGCTGTTCCCAAGTGTTTGAATCTTTACAACAGCTTTGATTTGCTGTTACAGGGTGACCTGATCCCATGACTTACATTTCCCTGAATTTATTTTCTCCCATTCTGTAAGTTCCCCCATCTTCAAAGCATCTGACGAAGTGGGATTTCTCCCACAAAAGCTCATGCAATAAATACATTTGTTAGTCTTCAAGTGCTACAGGCCTCTCTGATCTGGGCCTCCTGGGATAACCTGCTGAATGGGCCAAAATCAGGGCAAGTTGCAAAACTAGGGGCCAAATACCCAAACCACTGATGGGTGGTACTTGAACCAGTCTCACAGCCAGTAACAAAACATGCTTCTGATTACCCACTCTGGTCATCACTAAGCATAACAAAATAGAAACATCCCCCTTTGTTGCACATCGGCTCTTCTGGTCGCCACAGGTATGTCCACACGTATCTTGTAAATAGAAATAACAATGGTTTTTTTTTCAATTTTAAAAGTGATTAGGTCCACACAACATTTTCTTGTTTCAAAATGATGAGCTCCGTCACTTTGAAACAAGAGACATTATTTTGAAATAGCTTAAACCCTACTTTAATTTGAATTGTCTTATTTCAAAATGGTTATTTTGAAATAACACCGTTCAGATGTGTTATTTCAAAATAACCATTATTTTGAAATAATGCTTTGCCCTTCTCCTTCCCAGAATGACTTCCTTTTTGTATATATTGGGTGGGGGCGTGGCCCAGTGAGGGGGCCATGTTGCCACACCTCCCATGGTGCCCCTCTCTTGATTCGAAATAGCAAGTCCTGTGTCTGGACTTGCTATTTCAATTTGAGGTTTTTGCTTATTTTGATTTGTTAATTCGAATTAAGGATTTTATTTTGAATTAACTTATTTCAATTTAACTTAAAGTGAAATAAGCATGTATGTGTAGACATAGCCCACCTAACCACTGGGTCTCTTAAAGAAATAGGTTTTCCTGACCCCAAAGGGCCAGCCACATCACCCACAACAACATAGGCTTGTATCTTATCCAAAATACCATTTTGTCAGTCAAATCTTTAACTACAGCTAAAGGTTTAATATAACAAGAAAAGAAACAAAGTATGAGAGATGTTCAAAGGGTCCAAGAGAATCACGTGCATACAAATGATTTAGAATCCATAGAGAGCAAGTCCTTGAAGAATTTGGAGTTTGTAGGTTAATCCAGTTCCTGAAATAGAGTCCGTATAAAGCAGGTCTGTGAAGAATTTGCAGTGTGCAGTTTAGTCTGATTCCTGTGGTATACACCCAGCACCCGAGTGGGTCGCAGTCCTTTGTTCAGTCTCAGAAGAATAGTTCCAGAGGAGGATGTTGGTTGCAGGCAGACTGAAGACAAAATGGAGCTGCTGCCTTTTATTACCTCTGACCTTCCCCATGTTCTGAAGATTCCTTGCCAAATCAAAATGGAGTTGAGTCACATGGTCAGTCTGGGTGACTGGTTGAACAGGTTTCTTCCTATGCCCACTGTAGCTGGGAGCTTCCTTAATGGGCCATTAAGAGGACAATGGTTTTGCAGGCACCCCATCTATGAGTGCCTTAGAATCAAATAACTTGGAACAGAAATAGAACAAACATATTCCTAACTTCTAATATAGATTTGAGACCTACATATAGACCATCTAATCATTCCTAGAATATTGCAACCTTTCTATTGGTAGCAAACATGGCATATCACATGTAAATTATTGCAAATATGAAATATTAATATAAAAGATAATCATAAACAGTCTCCTAGACCTAGACACCATCACAGCCTTCTTGTTTGTTTTTACTGAACTAGACTAACACAGCTGCCCCTTTGTAACCTATAAAATAGAATACCTGGTCACCCTACATATGCTATTAGTTTTCATAGAAGAAAAGGACTTGTATGGAGAAACTGTTAAAAGGAACTGAAGAGAGTAGGTTCAGCTCTGTCTCCTGGGAATTTCACTTTCATCTGCCTGAGGCAATGCAAATATTCTGATTGAATAAGTATGTCTAAAAACCGTCCACTACTGCAATAAAACCCATTCTACAGGGACACCAATATTATGGATTTCCTGTTATATTTACATCATTGAGGGGGAAATGGCTGAAGTCACCTTCATGATATTGGGCTTTACTTCTGAGGTGGCTATCCACACTGTGGAATTCAGGCTGGAGTTGGCTGGGTTTATTTGTGTTAGAAGCTATTGCATCTGGCTGTGGTAAAAGGCACATGGAAAAAGCTTGATTAACTGTATCTCTGGTTCTCAGACAAAGTCAGCATGATTGCTAGTGGGCACAAACACCACAACTCTATATTCCTTGAAGTAGTTTCCAGAAGGCAATTAGTTGTGAACTGTTAGCAGCATTCTAAGTAATATGTCTGTTTCAATTTGTGTAGTGGTTTATCAGATTCTACCAGGCTTGCAGTCTTGAAGCTTGATATACAATTACACATTACTTTTTTCCTTTGTCTTAAGTATGATAGTATGCTGCATAAATGCTGACTTCAGGCAGAAGATGAGTTGCTGTTAATAATTCATGGTCATCTCATTAATCTTAATTATTTGCACTCTCCAGGATCTTACTTGTAAAAGGATGCCAGTCTTCATTTATACCTTAGCGACTTTGCCTTAACCCCTATTGTGGTGTACTTAAATAAGTCTGTCTTTACTTCCTGTATGCTATTAAACTAACTGGATAATCTCATCTAGTCTGTTGGGCAGACTCAGCAAAGACATGTCTACACTGCAGCAGTGGAGGCTGGTTTAACTGGCAACTTTTTAGAAAGACCATATCTGCAATAACACCCAGTTCACTTAAATTGGTGACCTACCTTTGTGTCACTGTTGTTCTTAAAAGCTGACCTCCATTCGTGTTGTATTCTTTGAGTGAAATGTGATTCCAGAACTAAACAAATTAACATTTTAAAGAAATGATCATGTACAGTTCAAGCAAAAAAGTTTCTGGATTTCCCAGCTACAATGTACAGATTACCAGGGAGTACAGAGCTCATTTGGAAGTCAGAGAGTACAGCAAAAGCATAATGTGTAGTATTGCAGAGAGAGGGTACTTGGTTTGATGGGTTAAAATACAAGCATTTGGATAAGAGATTATATTGTTCATTCAAAAGTTGTGTTTGTGTGGTCTGTGGGATGTAGATATGGTAATGAAAGAAAGCTGACCCCCATTGAGTGCGAATTATAGTATAAATAACCTTCAGTACATATGTTCAAGGATATGCATGGGTTAGTAATCTCAGGAAACACGTTTCTGGACCTGTTTCCAGTCTAAATATAATAGTCTGAACAGAAATAGAGCATAACAGTGATCTGTCAAGATTGGATAAATTTTCTGTTTTATAGCTGGGGTACCCTAACTAGTTATGAGGGTGATTGGTACTTTATAGCGCATATTCTCTATTGTGAAACTGGGGAGTGGGGGTGGGGGTGGGAAATTATTGTAGTAGTGGTGTTCATAATGCTAGTTGAATGGTGTATTAATGTTTCTATCATAAATCTTCATGTTTAGAGTTGGTTGTAAAAGTCCAGTTCAGGATGAAATTTGACGCTGTAATATTTTATGGAAGGAAATTGTACTTTTTAAATGAATATTCTGATAAATGGTTTATTTTCAATTTTATATATCAAAATAATTGAAACAAGTGGGTCCCTTTAGCCTTTTCCATGTTTCTATGACTTAGATCAGATTATTCTGGTTTTTGAACCTGGGTTTTGTGATTTTTAAATCATCATTGCTGGGCCTGAGCCAAGGCCTATTGAAGGACTTATTTACAGTTAAAATGCTACAACAGTGCTGCTGGAGCACTTCAGTGTAGATGAAGGGGAAGGACTCTACTGTCAGCATAGGTAATCCACCTCCCTGAGAGGCTGTAGCTAGATTGATGAAAGAATTCTGTGGTAGGTTTAATAGAATTCATCCATCAACCTAGCACCGTCTATATGGGTGCCTAGATTTATTTAACTGTGTCACTCAGGTGTGGATTTTTCACACCCTGACCAACATACTTAGGTCAGTTTAAGTTTCTAGAGTAGACCAGGCATAACCAGTGGAAAGGCTCCTGGGTAAATTCAGTGGCCTTTGGATCAGGCTTAGTGTCAGACAGCAGCCTTGCTACTCATACCTCAACTTGGCAACCACGTTGTTGTGAGGATTGAACTTGACCTGTAGCATGTTCCACCTTGCTCTTTCTTGGCTTCAGTTAGTGAAAAAAGTGGTTCGTGGATGTAAACAAACCCTTTGGGGACCACCAGGTATTGATTTCTGTTATATTGTCAATGGTCTATCTAGCACAAACAGCACATTCCTTTTGGGATCAGCGATTTCTTCCCTTCTCCTCCTTGTGTGTAAAACTTCTACAGATGGATCTTTTTAATTGCATTATCTTCGGTCACATCTGTATCATAGTCATAGAATGTTAGGGTTTGAAGGAACCTCAGTAGGTCATCTAGTTCAAACCCATGCTCAAAATAGGACCAACCCCCCAGTTTAATCATCCCAGACAGGGCTTTGTCAAGCTGGGCCTTAAAGTTACATAACCAAAGTTAAAATGTAACAGAAAAACTTGGAGAAGCTATGATACAAGGAAGTGGTATCAACATTGAACTCTAAGTCAGCCCCACAGTTTTTCCCTACAACCACTTTTGCCTGTAATCTATCACTTTTATTTTCTTAGGTGTTAAAATGTACAAAACAGGAATTCAGAATTAAGGCTGAAGCTTACTGAACTCAGTCCCTATACATAATGCAGCATACAAGATACATCACACTCATTCTTTAGAGATTGTGCGATCTAGCCAGAATTGAGTGAGAGAGGACATTCTTGTTGTGCAGTGCAGTTTTTGTAGCTTTATTCATGAGGGTGTCACTTCACTTCCAATAAAACACACTTTTAAATAAAAAGGTTAAGTATTTTAAAATAATATGAAAACATGAATAATACAAATAAAGTTTGTAAGCTTTATGGAAATAATGGAAGTAACACCAAAGGGCCTGTGTCAATACACTTACTCATATTTAATAGTATTCCTTCAGTACTATCTTCCTTATTGCTCTTTGAAAGCAATGAGTAGGATAATACTCAACATGAGCATGAATGGCAAAAGTGGGTCCAGAGTTTCCATTCTCCATTCTTTTTTTAACTCTTTACTACTGTGAACTCATGGGGAGGAGATTCATTCAGTAATATTTCTGTGGTACAGTTATATGTCATGCTAATGGCACTCTTGTGCTTGCGTCAAGGGCTAGTCTATATTAGAGGCTTAAATCAACTTTTAACCTGGATTAAGTCAATTTAACCAACTCCATACCAAATTTAAAATGTATTAAGTCGACTTAAGCACTTGCTTAAGTCAACTTAAAAAACTTGCCCCGCAGTCAACTTAAGCTTTTAAGTTGACTTTACAAGGCAGGAAGCCCCAGGTCCCAATCCAGCACCAGGGGCCTGATCTGGCCCTAAACGCAGCTGGGAGCTGGTTGCTGCCTCCGGCAGCAAGGGGCTGGGAGCCTGATTTGGCCCTGAGCCCCTTGCTGCAGGTGGCGGGGGCTGGGAGCTGGCCCCTACCACTGGCGGTTAGGGGCTGGGTGCCTGATCCTGCCTTTGAGTTGCATGCTGCAAGTCACTCACTGCCTGCAGCAAGGGGCTCAGGGCCAGATCCAGCTCCCAGCTCCCTGCCAGTGGCAGCAGGAGCTGGCTCCCAGCCAGAGCTTGGGGTATGTGTACTACTGTAGATGTACCCCTAAATCTGCTTAACAAGGTCAACTTTAAGGCGACTGAACTGAATCACCCAGTGTAGACATAGCTAAGGAGAAGATTTACTAGCTAACATTATGTGGTTAAATAGAGAATAAGACCCTGGAAAGTCTTTATATAACTGGAAATACAAATGACAGATAAACTGGATAATTATTTTTTTACTTAAATTTATTTTTTCCTCAACACTCTGTGAATATTGTGATGAGGGTCCCTTTTGTGCTGTTGCCTAACTGTAGCTTGTTTACTGAGAGAATTAAGAATATGCTGCTTAAGAATTTCACACATGAAAAATGTACAGCACACCTTTCGACTAGGAAACAAAAAGCTTGCAGGCATATAGTTAATATTTGTCAGTTGCTTATGGACATTTTCATGCCTCTTATCTATCTATGTCGTCTTGAAATTTAAAGCCTGGGGGAAATGTCTCTTGCAGCTGCACAAATCCCTGCAGCTCCAGGTGCAGAGCTGTTGAATCTGAGAATATGTAAAATGGATATTTTTGATACTGCAGTTGCACTGCCTTACTGAGGATGGGAGGTTCAGTGGCTAGGGTGCCACCATGGCCTGTGGGAGACCTAAAATAAATTCCTGCTCTGCAACAAATGTCAGTGTGATCCTGGGCAAGTCACTGAGGCTTGACCTATACTAGAGGGCTAGGTCTACATAAGCTGCCTTGCATCTAGCTGTAGAAATATGTTCTCTTAAATTTGGCTCCTGCAAATGTAAGTGCCTCTGTGCTGATTTAGCAACATCACCACTACAGGTGGTGTAGAGTCACATTTAATGTAAGGAGGTCGATGCTGTGTCAGTGTAGGCACTGGTCCCACAGTCAGGGCTGTCCCTAGGTGGGGAGGAGCCTGGGGCCAATTGGCCTATTGGGGGCAGGTCTGGGTCAGCCCCGCACTCCTGCCCCTTCCCCGAGCCAGACACTTTGCCCCCAGGAGCAGGGCAAACCAGGCCAGGTCAGCCCGGATCCAGGCTCTGCTCTCCCATCCCCATCCCAGAGCTGGTTCTTCTGTGGCACCTTAGGGGTGAGGAGGGCTGGCTCAGTGCAGCGGCTGGATTCTACACCCCCACCCCATTGCCCACAGCTTCACACCAAAGGCAGAGGGGCAGGGGGCCGTGGGGCCAGGGATGATTGACCCTCTCGGCACCCCCCTCCCCCAGAAGAACCCTGCCAGCAGTGCTCCACAATGACGATGCAGTTGACGCAAGCACTCCTGGTGAGGACAAGCAGCGTTGACACAAAGAGCCAAGTGTGAGCACCCTAGCAACTTGATAACTGTTATGGCTCTACACTGACCTAGGTTAGGTTGACATAATTTTGAAGAGCAGACTTGGCCTTAGCTTCTTTCGCCATGTCTACACCTAAAAGCTTAGTTGGGACTTGCTCAGTCTAAACTAAGCAGTTTGAAGTTAGTTTGAACTAGCCATGCTTTTTTAAGTTCAAACTAACTTTAGAGTTTAAACTAAAAAAAGCGTAACTAGTTCACACTAAAAGTTAGTTTGAACTTAAAAAAGTGGTTAGTTCAAACTAACTGCTAGTTTGAGCTTATTTAGTTTGGACTAGCATGACTGAATCATGCTAGTTTGCACTAGCCAAAGTGGCAAGTTTGCGCAGTTGGTTCAAACTTCTTGTTCAAACTAACTAGTTCAAGCTAAGCTTTGGCTAGTTCAAATTAAAAATTTTTTTAGTTTGAACCAGCCAAAGGCTAGTGTAGATGTGGTTCACATTATTCCAGGCTAAGCTTGCTTAGTCCAGACTAATTTGTTAGTGTTGACATAGCCTTTGTGATGCCTCTTTCCGTAAAATGGAGATAATATTTCATAGGTATGTTTTTAGAATAAATGAGTGACCGATTATCCTGATTTGATCACAAATACTAATAGTCTCTGACAAATTCCAAAGCCTGCTAAAGGCGCATTGCACTCCACTCACAGAAGGGAATGCTGAGGATCTGGTGAATTTTACTGTTTTGCACTGGCTTTGATTACTGACGTGTTGACTTCCAGCCACACACATCTTGGTTTTCTGACACCCGTCAACAGATGAGGGAGGGGACTGAAACTTGAATGCTGCTGGCAAGAAAAAAACAAAGGCTAATTCAGACAGGATGAAATGTAATGAATTCCTCAAAGCCTATCTGAAGCTGAACTACAAACCAAGAGAACCTTCTGTCAACCTCCACTGAGACTGCCTAATTCCTCCCCAGTGAGTTATCCAGGATGGTGAATTGCTTTGTTAGTCCTGAGTGCCTAGAACCTGCTTTGGAGCTGAGCTCCATCTGCTCTGAAGAAGGAGCATCCTGTTTAGTTGAATAGATCATACACATTAAGGGATGACTTGTCGGACAGAATTAATACAGTCCTCCTATACCCACCAACCAGTGATTCACGTGCTTTCCTGGAGTTCTGCACTTTCACTCTTCAAGAAGTTCTGGATGTCTTAAAGGAGTTTCAGTCCAATACTGCTGAGTCTGACCCATGCACAGTCTGGAGTCAGGCCAAGACACAGAACTGAAATGGCTTTAGTGCCAGGGATGGATGATCAACCCTGGCTCCTAGCTAATAAATATAAGGTAGACATCCATTCTCATCCTGCTGGACCTCTTTGAAGCACTTGATACTGCTGATTGTCCGATTTTTCTGATTCACCTGTGAGAGTTGGCAGGGGTGCACAGTAATAAAATGGTTTGAGTTCTTCTGGGAAGATGTACCCAAAGAATAGTGATGGGAAGAAATGACACCTCCTTTGCTAGATGCCTTACTTGCTGAGTTTCACAAGGATCAGTTTTCCCTCCAGCACTATTCAACAGCTATATGCAACCAATAGGTGAACTGGTCAGATGATGACATACCGACTCAAGTGCCAGCAATATGCAGATGATCTACAGCTCTGCTCCTCCTCCTCAATATAAGTCTGCAGCACTGGCACTGAGGTGGTCCAGTACTTAGGTGAGCTTAGTTCTTGGATGAAGAATAACTGACAACAACTGAACCTGGCCAAGACAGAGGCGATGCTGGTAGACAGAGGAAAGTATTTTAAAGAACTTGAGGCCATGGAGCAGTTGGTGAATGATAAACACCCACAACTGGTCGGTCAGTCAGTCTGTGGTCTCCGAGTTCTCTTCGATGCTATGCTGACACTGAGTTCTCAAGTAGCAGCATCCGTTTGTGATGCTTTCTACCATCTCCACTTGGTTAGGTAAATCTGAGCCATCTCGGTTGGAGGTTGACCTAGTCTCAGTTATTTTATGCTTCTGTCACCTCTTTGCTGGATTACAGCAGAGCAGCATACTTGGATATGATGCTTTCTGTGCTATGTGGGAGTTCCCCAAGTGCTGAACACTTCAAACATTCCTCCTCAGCACCACAGGCTACTGTGCACACCTCAGAACAATCTTCCTCTCTTTACATTGTCTCCCCACAGAATTTTGAAAGAAGTTCAGGATCTCAGTCTTTACCTTCAAAGTACATCATGGGCTGGGCCCAGGATACCTAAAAGATTGTTTAAAGCTCCAGGATAGACTAAGATTGACTACTAAGCTCCTCTGGCAAATGGGACTCAAAAATAGGACCAAAGCTACTTTGTGCAGGACGCATTTGTTCCCAGGGGCAAATTCAAGACTATGGAATGGTCTCCCCCAAAAGCCTAACCTCACCAGCTTCCGCTCCAAGTGAAGGACACGTTTCTTTTGACTGTGTGTCTTCACCAACATAAACATGGGGAAGGGGGTGTGTGTGTGTGCAAGCACAGACACCTAATTCATTCCTGAACCCCGACACTGCACTGCATGTGCTGTCCTCTCTATGGACATGATGAAATAAGAAATATGTGACAGATGTGTAGTTTGGTGGCTTAATGTGCTACTGGAAGAATCTCAGATACAGTGACAAGCATAGTGTATAAAATGTGTGCAGTATGGAATAGATAAATACATTGACTATTACAACATGCTCAGAGACTACATTGAAGTGAAACATATAAGCAACTAAAGCAGATATCCATTCTTCACACAGAATAATATTGTGTAAGCTTAGACTGAAAGAGATGGGATATCCCTCCCAGTTTTGTGTAACATCACTCAATATTAGAACTGATTGAACTTTTGAACCTTACGCTATTTTTGATCAGCTTTTCTCCTCAGCCTTTAGATCCTCCAATAATACATATCAGTAGTCCCTCAAAATATGGTGAGACTGCTTCGAAATTTCATGTGGCTACTGAGAAGTTGCACATCACCAGAGCTCAGCTGATGTTGGCAGAACTATTCTTATTAGCATCAGGCCCATAGATCTGAATGTGATTTACATAATATCATATATAAATGGATGCTTGGGTAATAGGAATGCCCAAATGTAGTATAAATCAGGATTGTTTTTTAAGTTTGATTAACCCTGAATTTTCATACTTCTCTTGGGTTTTTTTCTGGCTTTAAAAAAGTCACTGATGATAATTCTTGTGGTGTGGTTTTTTTTTTTTTTTTTTTAATTCATAGATCTCTCTTTTAGGTATAAAGACAGATTTGTTCTTCCAATGTTCCTATCTGAAAGATTTTATTTCCCATCTTTTTCTTTCAAAGTGAAACATGAGCCTTCTGTACACTTGAAATGCAATAGTGTAGCAGCTCGAGCACTTCAGTGGAGATGCTGCCTGTGTCGATAGGAGGAGTTCTCTCATTGGTGGCAGCTCTCACCAAGAGGGGGTAGTTAGATTGACAGAACAATTCTTCTGTCTGCACCCTGGGTTAGACTGGGTTAACTATGTCACTTGAGAGTGTGGATTTGTTCACAGAGCTGAATCAACCTCACTCTTTAGTGTAAACTAGGCCTGTGTGGAGTGAATTTGCGAGACTCCAGGGATCTTCTTGTCCCACAGGAATCCTGATGTCTTTCTTATGCTGCTGTAAGGTCTAAATATTTTAAACAATACAAGGCTAATTATGGAAGAGTGAAAAAGAGAAAGCTGGAGTCATAGTGACTGTGATATACATTATGTAACTATTACAGCTGGCTTAAAATTATCCTTACAAAACTATTTTTGACAGAAAATTGAGTTTTCAGCAGAGCAAACTTTCACTCAGTAACTGCTTTTGTTGGAAAACACGCTGTTGAAAACTGAAATGTTTGTGACACAACTGATTTTGGTATATGAATTTCAGCTAAAAAAATCAACATTTTCTATGGGGAAAAAACATTTAAAAAGTTTTCTCTGTGTGTCTTGGTGGGGAAGAACGGAAGTCCTCCCCATGTCCCTAATAGATCTAATAAGTATGGTGCTATAGTTGAGTGGTTTTTGAACCTTGGGAAAGGACCCAGTCCTGGGTCACAGGCCCTCAGGTACTGGGTCACTGTGCCCCCTGCTGCCACTGCTAAAAGACCAGAATGCCACAGACACAAATGATTTTTTTTTTTAAACTGGGTCCTGAAGAAAAGACGTTTGAAAACCACTTTGTAGTTTGTGTCCCTAAACTTCACTCCTATGAATAGAATCTCAGTGGAAGTGCACAATAAAATATAATTTGACAGCCTTTCCGTACCCCCTAATGTCTTGCCTACCTTTGGCACCCCACCCCCAAAAGCCATGGCTGTTCAGCATAGATTTAATTCACTTACATTTCTAGATCTAAGCTGGCATAGCTTTTATTACAGCTGAATTTCAATTCTGTATCAGCTAACAGTGATAGTACTACTATTAAGACTAGAAAACCAGTAGAAGATACAGTGGGCTAAATTCAGGTCTGGCAGTTTTCAGAATAATAACAAGGAAATCAAGAGTTACATGAAGGATGAATTTGGCCCACTGCATCAGTTATAACAACATGTGGAATATCCCTACTTTATCAAAAATTAGCTCACTGTCCAAGGACAAGAAAGGTGCTATTTTGAATTGACTAGAGAAAATTATAGATGCTGATGTGGTTTTGTGTAAGTGGATTCAAATTTTTGAAGTTCAGAGAACCTACATGTTAAATCTCAATGTTGCCAGTATAGAACACAGTAATCTGAATAATTCCATTTTCTGAGGTTTATTGCTTATTACTTTGATTACTAGTAGCACTTTACTGCATGAAGAGGAAATAACCTTGATACAGTTATGCTGATTGTATATTTTTGGTATGGTTTATCAGTATATAAATTTCTCTTTGCGGGTTCATTTGTCTGCTCATAATACTTTCTTGGGAATTCTTAAAGAATTCATAGCTTATACCAGTCTGTCTAGTACTTCATCAAACATTACATTTTTCCCCGTTAATGTCTTCTGAAGCACTTGATTTCCAGCCAAGTATGTGACAGTGAAATCAGTGTGAGGCATTGTTGCCATTTCTAGAAATTGGTTAATTAGACTCCCTCAGGGCCCCAAATGAAAAGCCTCTTATCTTTAGTCAGTTTAATTTCTACTGTATCTATTTGTGTTAGTGTGCTGTGAAAAATATTTCTCTTGTTCTTTTTTGTTTTTAGTTTATTTTATTCTTCAGTCCTGTTTGTTCTTCAGTGTCAGAGGATTAATGCAAATTGTCAAAGTTCTGTGCACTGTAGAAAGGTGAATGCAGCTATAGAATCGTGTCTTTTTAGTTCTTCCTCTTTCTCAAACCTCTTGTCATGGCACTGCCATTTATGCATATTTGAAGCAATATTCAAAGGGGCAGCCATGTTAGTCTAGTTCAGTAAAACAAACAAGGAGTCCTGTGGCACTTAAAGACTAACAAATTTATTGCATGAGCTTTCGTGTGAGAAAATCTCACTTCTTCAGACACTTTGAAGATGGGGAAACTTACAGAATATTGGGGCTATTACTTTTCTAGTAATAGATAAACAAAACCCTGGCTGGCATGATTTAGTGAGAGTGGTCCTCATTTTAGTAGAGGGTCAAACTACATAACCTCATGAGGTCCCTTCTAGCCCTATGATTCTGATTCTAGGGATTCCAGGGGCAAGTGGGAAGCATAGAGCTTTCCATTCTTTCAATCTATTTAGCCACAGAGTAAGGGAAATCTGAAGCAGCATGAAATATGAAAAGCTCTAGGTGTTAGGAAGGGGACAATCTAGAGAAGTGTATCAGACAAGTAGGCAATAAATGGATCAGTACCCTCTGCAATAGTATATTGCTTATCACTTACTGTATAGTCTCTTCCTGTACATGTTGATCATAAGGATATGCAGGTGCTAAGTTAGTAAGGAATATTTGTAATGTTGGTAATTTACTTCTGGGCATGAAAAATTAGAGGTTCAGCCCCATTTGTTATAAACTGACCATTTAGTAGTAGAGGCTGGATCTGATTCCAGTGAAGTCAATGATACTTTTTGCCATTGACTTTGAAGGAAAATGTAGTGAGCTGTTTGTAAACATGGAGTGCATTCTAGTAAAAAAATGCTGTGTGATGTTCTGGGGTTTCTCACTTCTGGCGTATTCTATTATCATTCTTGTTATTGATTTCAATCTCTTGGAGCACATGTCCTGAATGAGGAGCTAATGCACTGTCTCTAATCTTGTGTGTGGAAAGAAAGATCAATCAAGAATGGTGTTAACAGTAATTGATTAATACAGGCCATGCCCAGAGACTCTGGCCTATTTGAGGGCTCCCATAAAAATCTTGCAATGCTGGCTGGGTTGGCTGTGCTTGGGGCAAGGCTTTTTGGATGAGCTGCGGAGGGATCAGTCAATGAATGTGGCTGGAGGGAGCCGCAGCTGTCACTTCTTCCCATCCTACTTGTTGTTTTCTTTGCTGTTGCCCATGTTTCTCATTGCCACTGGTGACAGTCTTCCCTTGCATCCTCCTGTGCCTGGCTGGAACTAGGCAGCAATGGAAGATGGGCAATGCCAACTCCTGCTGTGTATCCTCCAGCCCCAGCCTTAGCCTACACAGAAATCCCACTGGCTGGAGTCCTACTGCCCTGAACTTGAGCTGAGTCACAAGGAGCAGACTACAACCTGCAGCACATCAGCACCTAAGAGAACATAGATGGTAAGAGGGGTGGGAGGGACAGCTGGGATGAGGAGTTCCCAGCAGTCAGGGAAATCCCCCTACAGCTCTCCCAGAGCCAGAAAAATCTCTGCTACCTTAACCTACTGAGGCAGCCCCCAGGTACATGTAACCCCTGCAGCCCATAGAGAGCAGTCTTGCTCAACGGGAAATATGGAAGCCCCCAGGTCTTTCCCACCCATACCATGGGAGCTCCCATTGCCTTTTCTTTGCCTGTCAAGGACTTGCTTGATATCAAGCACTTATCTACTCTTAGGAGTGACCTAGTCTTTCCCCTCCTCATCCAGTTTATTTTCCTGCATCTTTTGGGGAGTGCAGAATATGTGGTGAGACAGAGGCTTTGTCTGAGGTTTTTTTTAAATACCTGCATCCACAGTTACAAGGTTTTTGGATACCCCTATCCCTGCATCTCACAATGCAGCATTATTTGCCCTATCTTAATATATGAGGATGTAGCCCTGTTTACCTCCACCTTTACCCCTGAGACCTTTCTGGATCCCAGCTCCTCATGCACATGGTCCATTACCTTGAGCTTTTAGTGTGGAGTCTTGCCACGTACATTGTGGTATAACATTATTTACCTCTGTGCTCAGCTCATGTGAGGCCTTCCATAGTATAGTTCTCCCACTTTAGCACTGGATGAAAGACAAGATAGTGCCATTTACCCCAGATCAAAATTTTAAGATCTTTGTTTGCATTTTTGCTCCTCACCCAGAATGGACTGATCTGGCACTCTTTACACTGGTCCACAGATTACAGATTCAATTCACTCAACTATGAATTTCACAAATGTATTGTTGTACACCTAAGTTTACTTAAGACAGATGGTCAGTGGAATCAACTGTTGTTGTGGGGTAGTGGTCATTGGTTGCTTTGTGAATGCCAAAGCCAAGTCTGGCTAGGAGATGAAACATAAAGGACAAACCCAGATAGTTTATAGAAATGGCAGAAATTTATTTTGTGAGAATTTCAGTACCAGTGACTCCCCCCGCCCCTTCCCATTGCACTGATGTTGAGGCATTGGTGTAATGGAATGATAAATGTTCTCCTTCTGCTGTATTTCTGGAAAAAAACATATTCTCATTAGTTTATTAATGACAAAACATCTTGTTGTGTTCTCTGTCTAATCAGAACCTGACCTATTCTTATAACTTTGGTTTAATGTATACATATAAACTTGTTTCTGATTAGCTCAAATAGTTAGTCCTAAAACTTAATTAGTAAAATGACAATCTTCTCATGATTTGACATGAATGGCCTTTGGCTGAAAGCCAGAAGCATCACTTTGGCGCATATCAGATTCTTTGAACATTTTTTCATAGATTGTGATCAGTTGAGAACTTTTGTTTTAAACCAGTTCTCAATAAAAAAAAAAAGATTTTAACCTTGGGTTAGGATTATTTCTTTTAATTAAGTGACACTCTGGAATTATGGTTGTCCTTCGGACATCTTTCCTCCCACAGTAGAATGGGGCTGTGAAGGATCAATTGGTGGGAAAAGGTTTGAGAAAATTGCTGGAGATGAAAGAATCACTTGCTGGTTTGTGAATGATGGATCCTTGTAACTTGCAGTATTATACAGATTAGCAGTGAACACCTTTGTGTGATGGTATGGATGATATCTAGGCATATCCATTTTCTATGTGGGGAAAAAAATTAGGCAGCTAATTTAGGCATAATGAGCTGGGAAGCTATTTGCTTTATTATTAATGCAGTGTGTAAACAATGAATGGAGTCTTTGTATTAATGCATTATGATACATTCATGGTTTTAATGGGCTTTGGGAAATACAAATGTTCTTTGTGTCCAGGGCCCCAGTAAAACTTAATCTGCCCGTAGGCATGCAGGAGAAGTCTGATTAATGGTCTGGATGATGGAGTGAATTGCACCCTCAGCAAGTTTGCTGATGGTGCTAAGCTTGGAGGAGTTGTAGATATACTAAAGTGCAGGCATAAGATACAAATTAGAGGATTGGGTCAAAAAAAAAAAGTCTGATGAGGTTCAAGTGCAAAGTCCTGCACTTAGAATGGAAGAATCCAGTGCACTGCTATAGATTTGGGACTGGCTGGCTGGGCAGCAGTTCTGTGGAAAAGGATTTGGAGAGTACATTGAACAAGAAGCTGGATATGTTAACAGTTTGCCCTTATTGTTAAGAAAAAGAATGCCATATTGGACTGCATTAGTAGGAGCATTGCCAACAAATCGAGGGACGTGATTATTCCCCTCTTTTTGGTAGTTGTGAAGCTTCATGTGAAGTACTGTGTCCAGTTTTAGGCTGCCAGCTACAGAAATGATGTGGACAAATTGGAAAGAATGCAGTGGAGGAGTAAAAAAGGATTATGGGCCTGGAGCATATGATGTATGAGAGGCTCTGAACTGGGTTTCTTTAGTCCTTCAGAAGAGAAGAATGAGGAGGGATTTGATAACAGCCTTTAATAAGCTGAAAGAGAGTTCCGGGGAGGATGGACATAGGCTGTTTACAGTGGTTAGTATATGACAGAATTAGGAACAGTGGTCCAGTGGGGGGAGGTCTAGGTTGGATATTAGGAAAATCTTTTTCACCAGGAGGGTGGTGAAGCACTGGAATGGGTTACCTAGGGAGGTGATAGAATTTCCATCCTTAGAGATTTTTCATAAAATCCTTGTCTGGGATGTAGTTGGCATTGCTCCTGCTTTGAGCAGAGGACTGGACTAGATGAACTCGTGAGGTTGCTCTCAACCCTGATCTTCTGTGACGGTGGCTACAATAACCCCAGGTTCACAGGACCATAAGACACTGTAGCTTTCCCTAATTTAAGCAATAAATGCTTTACCACATTGAAAGGTTTAGCTTCTGTGTGAAAAGATATTGTAAAGAAATGAGACAACTGAACACTCTTTGGGAAAGAGAAACAAACATCATCTTATTTTCCTACCCTTAAGTGTATTAAGTTCAATAGCAATAGTAAGTGCAAAGTAATGCATATTGTGTAACATAATCCTAACTATACAAATAAAATGGTGGGGTCTAAATTAGCTGTGAGCATTCAGGAAAGAGATCTTGGAATCGTGAATAGTTCAAGTGGATGTTTTCAGAAATGTGCAGCAGTAGTGAAAAAACGCAGAATATAGTTAAAAATAAAATAATCCAGAGTGGTGGGGATCATTAGGAAGAGGATAGGTAAGACAACACTATTTCCTTTTTATAAATTCATGGTAAACCCAGTGCTGACATGTAGATCTGATCACCCCATCTCATATATAGTGTGTGTGAGAGTGTGTGTAATAGAATTGGAAAAGGAACAGAAAAGGGCCACTAACATAATTAGGGATGGAAAACCTTATGTATGAGGAGAGATTAATAAGATTGGGACTTTTCAACTTCAAAAAGAGATGACTAAGGGGCAATATGATAGGTCTATAAAATCATGACTGGCATGGAAATAGTAAATAAGGAAGTGTGATTTACTTTTTGTAACATACTGACTACAGATCACCAAATGAAATTAATAGACAGCAGGTCTAAAACTAAGACAAGAAAGTATTTCTTCACACTAAGCATAGTCAACCTGTGGAACTCCTTGCCAGAGGATGTTGTAAAGGCCAAGACAGTAACAGGGTTAAAAAATGAACTAGATAAGTTCATTGAGGATAGGTTCTTAATGGCTGGGATAGGCAGTGATTGCTGTTCGCAGAGGTTGGGAATGGCCAACAAGATGCATAATTTGATGTTTTATTTTATTCATTCTCTCTGAAGCACCTGGCATGGGCCAGTGTTGGAAGGCAGGATAGTGGGCTAGATGGATCATTAGTCTAACACAGTGTGCCCATGCTTATGTTCTTAGTATAAAGTTTAATAAATATCTTTAAAACAATTTAGAAAAATGGCTGCATAGCCAACAGCTCTAGGGAAGAACAGGCCTAGAAGAGAATACGGTGAACAATAGGGAAAGAGGCAAACTACTTTCTCAGTCCCCCAAACTGTAATGGTGGCTCAAGAAAACAGTGGGCAATCCCAAACACACCTTATCAATTTACCCTTAAAATGCAGTCCATAGTCTTTATGAAATGCAACAAGAACAGCAGTCTTCACACTGCAATGCATTCAGTTTTCATTCTACTTCATTATGCACAATGTTTCCCTATATCTCAAGTCCCTAGGATGCCTTTATTTATAATGGGACCATTAACCCCTTCAGTTCCCTGTGGGCACATGATTTCATCCAGTGAAGTGCTGCTTATACGGCCTTTAAAAAGTAGCAGGAGATCTTGTATTTCATTCAATTTATTGGCATAAAGTAGCCTTGAGTGGACACAATAAGTGCATAAATTAAGTTTCCAGATGGTGGTTAAAGAGATCAGAAAGCACAATTTCTCCATCAAAATGTTTCCAAAATATAAAGATACTAGCTGCACCATTCCCACCCCCACTACATTTAGCAAAATTATATTTTGTTGGCCAACACTTTAAAATGAAGATAAGCTAACATCAGATCTGAAAGGTGTAAATTTTTTGTACATTTTGTTTCCGTCACACTTCCATTATAAACTAGAAATGCCAGCACATATTTCTGTTATCAAGCAAATATTATCTAGATAAAATAATTAATATGCAAATTCCTCCTCAGAACCTAACACCATAAAACCATCTCTTTGATTTGGCTTTGAGATATTTGCTGAGCCATTCATGACTCTTGAGTATCTTTTTTTTAAGAATTTGAAAATCCACAAAAATAGGAAAATGAGGAGGGAATTACTTTATATGGACAAAGTGTACACATTTGCTAGTCTCTGTCTGAAACAAAGTATGAAAGGAAGGTTGTATGAATAAGTTAAAGCAGCTGCCATGTCGCTAACCCAGTAAATTTTCTCCCCATCCTCAAGTTCCCTAACTTTGCTCACTTTGGAGTACTGCATGAATTGGCATCTTTAGATGTAACAAAGACATGTCCTGGGTTTGAAATATTTTTTATTTTTCTAGATCTGTTTTCAATAAAGTCAATTATGACAAGATGGGGATAAACCATTCCTGTTCCTTCAGGTTCTTGCAATTCCCAATGAAATTCAGAACTCCATTTCACATTTGTCTTTTCCTTGTTTGGTTTTAAAATTTTCCTTTTTAAGGCTCCAGTGTTCTTAGAGTTTCTGTACAATAATCTAGCTCTTTTCCCACAAGAGTTCCAAGTTTTAGTAGTATAATTGGAGATGGGCAATCTTCACATTTGCTTATGAAAGTTTGGCATCTGGATGTCTTCTCTCATTCATGAGCACTTGCTGATGCAGAAGCAAGAGCTTTGGGGGCACTATGGCTATGTCTACACAGGCACATTAGTCTGGACTAATTTAGCCCATGGCTGCACTAGGCTTTGCCTACTTAGAACTAAGAAATTTCTTAGTTTGAACTAGGGAACACCTGAACTAAGCCATTAGTTCAAACTAGAACACGCGGTTAGTTTGAACCAAGCTCAAACTTCTTAGTTTGGATTAAGAAGTCTGCTCTAAATTTGGCTAATATAGACATAGCCTAAACACCTAGTACAAAATCCATTTTAAGTTAGTGGAAGCCTTGCTGTTGACTTCAGTGGATTTTGGATTAGGAGCTAGGAGAGTAGTAGAATTTAGAGCATCATTGAAGACATCTACTTCTTATTTTTGCACAAATACAAATCAAAGCCTGCCTGGTGAAGGTTGTCCATTGTCCAAACATGCAATATACTGCTTTTGATGGCTTGTCCTGTGTCCATATATGACCAAAAACTGGATCCGCATGCCCTTATTTTAAATGTGATCATATCATGTCCTATGAAATCTGAAGCAGCTTTTTAGACTTTTCCAGAAAAACTCTACAGGGAATAATACACATGCATCACTAAAAGATGGACTAAAGCTTTAAGGAAATAAGCATGGCAAATATGAAAGGCGATGTATATTTAAAAAGATCAGAAAACTTTTTTTTTCTTGGATCCAGATGTAAAATGATTTAAATACATCAGAGCACATTTCTGAAAAGAGGTAATTTTAACTGTCAGATTTGATCAGGCTTGATGTATGGCACATAACTGACATTAATCATGAATTAATGAAATTCAGAGTCAAGTTTAAGATAAAATAAAACTTGAAGCAATGAAAACAGCATTTTCTAGTTTCTTCGATTTCTAATTTCGTCTAATATGAAAATGACTTCCAGCACAGTTGGAATGCTGCTTAGTTGGATCAGATTGAGTTCTTGGGAAGGATGAATGAAGTTGTGTATAAATTTCTTATATATTGTTTAGACAAATTTAACTTCATCATGGACCTAATGTTAATTGAATTTCATGTAGCAGTGGAGAAATAAAGAGAAATTAGAGATGCGAAGGGGGGGAAAATGTAGAGAGGCAGCATGGCCTATGGGAACAAGCACAGCATAGATCTTGTTTCTGGTCTCAAATTTTCTAGATGATCCTTTGTACTTAATCTCTTTTGGCCAATTTCCACTTCCATAAAATGAGGATGATGAAGTTTTATTCATTACAGTTTACATGGTGGTTTAAGATCTTCAGATGTACCGATTTACAAGAGCTTCAAATATAAGGTGCTAGAGCTTTAAGTATTGTTATTGTTGCATTCATTGTTGGTTTTATACAAATACTCCCTTTGTAAGGGATGTTAACATATAGAAATGCTTAAATAATATATACTATAAATCCAGTAAGGTCCTGGTCTAAATAATCAACCTCGAGATGTCCTGTAATATGAAAGTTTTGCAGATTTGAAGGTTAATACTTCTGTTGCCCAAGCCTGAATTACAAAATATCAGAGGGATAAGTACTAGGGACAGAGGGGAATTATTTAAGATCAGTGTCAATGGGGCCATGAGAACAAATGGATATAAACTGGCTATCAGGAAGTTTCAACTTGAAATTAGATGTGGGTTTCTAACGATCAGAGGACTAAAGTTCTGGAATAGCCTTCCAAGGGTGCAGTGGAGGCAAAATACTTAGCTGGCTTCAAAACTGAGCTGGATAAATTTATGAAGGGGATGGTATGATAGAACAGCCTAATTGGGCAATTAACTAATCTTTGACTACTAGTGATAAATATGCCAATTGCCTGTGATAGGATGTTAGATGGGCTGGATTCTAAGTTGCTGTAGAGAATTTTTTGGGTATCTGGATGATGACTCTTACCCACATGCTCAGGGGTTAGTTGATTGCCATATTTGGGGATTTCTGCCAGGGCAGATTGACAAGATCCCTGGGGTTTTTCACCTTCCACTCTGGTATGGGGCATGTGTCACTTGCTGGTAGTTTGTCTGTATTGTGAAGTCTTCAAACTGATTTGAGGACTTTAATGATTCAGTCATAGGTTAGAT
Organism: Podocnemis expansa; assembly: GCA_007922195.1. Taxonomy (NCBI): domain Eukaryota; kingdom Metazoa; phylum Chordata; order Testudines; family Podocnemididae; genus Podocnemis; species Podocnemis expansa. Next base: position 29,164,590 of record ML681989.1, on the reverse strand, counting down.
GTCTATTGCAGGAGTGGGCAAGACATTCTATGGCTTGCATGATGCAGGAGGTCAGACTAGATGATCATATTGGTCCTTCTGACCTTTTTAAAGTCTATGAATCTACACCCTTTTTGTGCCATCAACGTAGTAGAATGTTATCAATGACTTTTCCTCTCCCTTCATTCTCTCTTCTGCTTCCTTGATGTTTAAATTTGTCTCCTTTTTGGTGGCCATATATGTTATGGAGACCCCTGATAAGCCAATTCCAGAGAATCAGATTGGGGAATTCTGTGGTACCCATACATTCTGTGGACTCTGAAAAGCTTGGTAGCAGCCACCCAGTTGTTATAATTGCCTTTAACATTGAGACTGACCTGGTGGTTTAGTAGTACTGGTGTGCAATACCATATGAAAGAATCATAGTGGTAATTCTGGGCTCCTTGTATTAGCCCTGAGCTGGCTGAAGCTCTCCTCAGCAAGCTGCTTGATTAGAATTGTTGACAACTTCCAAAAGAAGTCTGTACTACTTGTCTGTGTCTCCTGTCTATGCTAGAAGGATGATGAGCTGTGATTACAATCTTAGTCCTTCTTGTTTAAAAATGAGTATTTAAAACAGGGATGGGGGAAAATTCTTGAGGTTCCAAAAGGTACATACACAGGCATCTCATTAGTCTATTTGTTTCTGAAAAAATATTTCTCCTTGATATTTAACCACTAGCTGTGGGATCTCAGAAGTTTGCATAGTAACTTGAATGCTTTTAGTTACATTCTTGCATTTGTTGGGGGAGAGGAATCTGCACAGTAATAACTGCCTGATTGGTTTGTCAGGTTTTGGATAGGGAGAGAAGGTTCTTCAGCGGCAAGAAACATCTGATAAATGTGTCAGAATTAATACCTCCATTCTCTCCCACCATTACTATCTCTAAAAGATGCAGGGAAGTGCCAAATGGAGAACAATCAGGAAAAATACGGCTAGGCTAACTATAATAACATCTTTCATTTTAACTTCTAAAATCCACATTTTTCTGCCTTACGATAATGCGTAAGCTACTGAGCTATGTCATCGTCTTATGGCTGACCACCTTATTTGGTAAAGATGATTTTCAGAGGATTACCATTTGCTCTAGTAGGGGGTCCCCCGATGTACAAAATAAGAGTTTGATGTGTGTCCATAAATTGAAGAAATAGTTTCTCTTCAGGAAAAAAAAAATTTCCCCCAAGTTTCTATTGGACAAGTCTAAAACAGTAAAGCACTTCACCAGCAATGACTGATCACAAGGGACAAGGCAATAGATAGTGTTCCTTGTGTTCATGTTTGGTTGGGTAGACATGTACAGTCAGTATAGCTTAACACTTATTGCCATATATTAATAAAACATGAATAGGATTTACAGGTTAACTGGAAAGATGTGCAGATTCTAAAGACAAAAACTTCTCTCTGAATAGAAAGGAAGAAGGCAGATGTACTCAATATGCAGCTAAGCAACCTAAAAAACACTCCAGTACTCCTAATCTACTGTTCTGAATCTCAAATCTTGTAATCGAGAGCATGGAATGTAAATCTTGTATTCTGTTCCTATGTGCAGAGCCGTACCTAGGGCAGGGGAGCTGGGGCTTTGCCCCAGGGCATGTATTGAGTGGCTAGTTCTGTGTGCTGCTTGATCTGGCATGCCCCAGTTGTCAAAATATCTAGCTCCAGCACTGCTATCCTGTGTCATATACATTCTTCCTAATGGGTTACCATATGAGTGTTGGAAGAACTGTTGAAGGTTAGATAGTATCTATGATCCATTGAGAAGTGTGTAGTTTCTTACAGGAAATGTCTAGCCATATAGTGCAGCAAGAACTGTGTTGGTACAAGTTTCTGCTTGGATTGGCTTTTCGTAAACACACTAGATTTTGATGTTATAGCATAAATGCTTTTCTAAAGTCTTGGGCTGGGGTGGGGGGTGCAGCAAAGTTCCTCTTGAAAATATTTTATTAATGCACATTGGTGCAGCACCTACAATGTGCTGGTTCCAAACATGTATGAAGGCCTGAACAGAAGAGCTCACAGAGTGAAATGTAACAATTCACAATGAGATGCAGTATACAACCCTAGCAAAAGAGTCATAGTAGGTTTGTAGTTCAGGAAATATAAAGTGAAACATTTCAAGGATGCTATGATAATATGCTATTAAGCTATCTCCTTTAATGAAGAAAAAGCATTACCCTATTGATTTTTTTTTAAAATAAAAACAGGTAACACATTATTACATAATGGTGAAAGAGGACAAGAGAAGTTCTTGTGATGCATTAAAATACATTCATTTGAATGTTTTAGGTTTTGTTCCTTTTGAATGTATGTAGTATTATGTGGCCTGATCCAAAACCTGATGAATCAATGGAAATACACTCATTGACTTTAATGGTCTTTGACTCAGGTCCTTAGTTATTATTGTTAACACGTAGTTTTGGAATTGTACATAGAACCTGTGAAGAATGAGGTCTTAGCCCTCAGCAGCTGATCTGGGTGAGAAAGCAGGCAGCTGAACTGTATTGTTGAACTGGCAGAGTCAGCTAACTCTGGTACTCAAACCATCACTGAAAATGAGTTACATAAAGTATGTCTCTGGAAGGGGATGGACTTGGAGTAAGGAAGCCTGCAGAGGATGCTACTTTGCTGTCTAGAGCAGTTTAAAAGAAACTAATTTTTGCTTTTATTTACAGTTTGCCATTTGTTTGTGTACCATCTGAAGTACCCTGCAAACTGGAACAGTAATGTATTCTATTTGAACCAGTCTTGAGGGTGGGGAGTTGAAGGTGGTCTATTGTTCTTTCCTTCCTCCTCTCCACCCTCTGGAAGGGGGTCTTGCAAAAGAATGATAAATTTGAGTGGATAGCATTCTTTCGAGATATGTCATATGTGACAGCTTGCCCATTGTAGAAATACTCTTGTGTTTTATATGGTTAACTCTGCACACAGCGTAAGTGTGCCTAAAATTGATTTGGATTTGTTCTTTAGTGTAAAGTCCAGGTTAATCTGTTTGTCTGGCTTAAGCACCAAGTGGCCTTGATACTGATCAGGGCCTCTTGGTGTAAATATAAAAATAGCAAGTCATTCCACTGGATATGTCCATGATTTCTTTTCTTTTTACAAAGAAGTCAGTACTTGAATGTATTTCCAATAGTACACAAAGCATCATTCACTCCTTTAACTCCTGCATATTTAAAAATCAATTAGATTGTATTATTATCTTTAGATTCTGGGAACAGTTTAAAGCCTGTGATGGGTTTTTATGTGACTGTCACGTTAAACAGTATCTTCATTTTATTTGCTGCCATTTTGAAGTTTCCTTGGTGCTTACCAATTAGGCTCCTTTGTTGATCTCACTTAAGCTTTACTGTTTGCAAAAGTCAGAGCCAATTAGAAAAGTGGTGAGGTTTATAAAAATTCAGCTTCTCTGACATGACCAGTTTCTCTTCAAGCTACAGTAGCTTCAAAGCCTTCTGAAGTGGACTTGTCTACACAGCTTAAATTGACTACTTAGTTGCAGTGTTGACTTTCGTGATCCTGTCATGCGTCTTCTGATGTTTAATGTGTTTTTCTTAAAGATCCAGCTCCTGGAGTCATGTGATTATATGAGTCTCTTAGCAAGTGATCTCTCTCCCTTTAAGGACATTTCTAAACCTCATGGTTACAAGGAGAAACTGGAAAATGTGAAGCATGATGACTCTAGCATTAGAAGGCATATAATAAGTATCCCAAATGTATTTTTAAAAATCTCATTTTTAAGCCAGTCTCTTTTTTTGGAGGGCCTTGCTTGTGATTTAAGAAAATTGTGGTGAAACTGCAAGAGCGTATTCAAGTGAAGACAGACAAATATCTAGATAACAAATCCTGTGGTACTTAGATGAGCAAAACTCCTGAAGAATTTAAGGCTCTTGAGGCAGAACCACACTAACCATACTAAGAAAACAATAGTGTGTTTTATTTTGGATTTTCTGGTTGGTCAGAGGATAATTATATATACTATCTAGCCTTTATTGTTATAGATCAAACAGCACAAGACTTGTACAACCTGAAGTTCTTGTGTCTTGTCCTTTGAGGAGTGCAGATTAATGTGCAGAAGGGTGAATTGGTTCAAGTAACAAAGTAACAAAACCCTTCAATCTGAAATGTTAACTCAACCTCAAATCTTCAAGGTTTGTGAAATTAACTTCTGTAAAAAAAATAAAAATAAAAATAAAAAAATCAGGTGCCTCCATGCTTTCTGTTTTTTGTTGGGATGGACACCTATGTACTGACATGAAGTATGAGAGAGAATTCTCATAGCATATTCCCACCTGATCAAAGTCTGGAAGTACTGGAAATGTGATGAGAAAAACTGATCTTGTGATAATTTGTGTAACGCCTTAGATCTGGATACATAGGAAAACATTACTAAGGAGTTGGGAGTTGTTCTTCCATAACAACACAGTTTGCAGTTTTCAGGTATATTCTTGTAAGCCCCTTGTATCAGGATCTCCATAGGAATTCTGGGCATGAAGGATTAACATTTTCATCATTGTCATAAAAATAAAGTAACACATAATCTGTGCAATTAGAAATATTGAGATGCAGGCACTTTGGGTTCATGCCCATTTTGCATATTTTTGAAGATATAATAACCAGCACTGAAGACACTTCCCATTGCATAATTGATCTCCATTTTTGTAGTCCAGAACAAATTTATTCCAAAAGCTTCAGATCTAGCACAAAACTTCTCTAGCAGTTAGGAAATCTATCTTATTTCACTTGAGCAATGAGGATGGTCTGAATAAAGTTTTAGCAATTTTGCTTTGAACACTAAGCACTGTTGTTGGTTGAAATCCAAACAGTTTTTCCATGTGCTGAACTTAATTTTACCATCTAGTGATACTCTTGAAAAAGCTATTTGCTCCTTCATCTGAGCGGCATATTGCACCAATCTGCTGCTGCATACCATTGTCTGAACTTTTCCCCAGTGAATATTTAAAAAAAAATCAAAAGATGAAGTCCTACATCTGGGAGCAATATCAAAACCTACCAGATAATATTAATCACAGAAATATCAAAACCTACCAGATAGAGACCTATAATATTAATCACAGACATGGCTTACTGTATATGCATTGTGTGTAATATGTTAAAGCCATTCTTGAACAGAAAGCCACAGAAACAAATGATCCTGCAAAATCCAATGAGTGTTCCACACATAGACTGAGCCTCAAATATCAGGCTTAATACTGCCAACCTTAAGTGTTTATTTAACAAAGCAAAGCTGAGATTCTTGCATAACTGTATGACTCCAGAAACTGCTGCTGTAATAAATGCACTAAATAGTATGAAACTTGCGATTTAAAATGACAAGAGTTGGCAACCCTACAAACTTAGAGAGATTCCACAAATGTACTATATTTTAAATAGTACTGAGTGTTTGAAATGTTCATTCTTTTAGAAACCTTCTAACATAAATTTCAAAGCATTTTATTTTAGAACACCACTCAAACTCACTTGCCTCTATACAAATAGAAGACAAACAGGCAGTGTGTGAGGGCAGTCTGAATGTACATATGTATTTATATCTAATTAAGTTTGGAAGAATTAATTTTTAAAGTAATTTTGATGAATATTATCAATGTTTTTAAAACAATTTTACTTTTTAATCAATTTACATTTTCACAGTTGTAGGAAATTATGGGGGGAGTCCCAGATTATATCAATTTTAATGATAGCTGATGCTGAGATTCAATGAAGTTAAAGCTTTACAACACAAATTGTCAATATATTAGGGCTCAGCAAACACCAGGTGTGAGGTCAGCATGGCAACCAGGAACTGTACCTTAGCATCTAGCCATGGCACTTCTGGAGCCTTTTTTAAAAAGAGAGCTGCTGGTGCTGATGGTTTCAGTTGTGCTTCTTCCACTACCAAAAGCACTCGGGGGCAGTTTGTTTTGTTGGTTGGTTGTCTGGTTTTTTCCAGAGGTGGGGGGGCACCTTAGTTTTCAGTCTGGAACTTAGCACGCTGCTATATTTGTAATATATACAAAGTTAATAGCCTTAAACCAAACTTCTAGTAAGTTCTAAAGTAACATTCTTCTTCCTTTGCCTATCTCTATATTTTTATTATGAATGCAAATATTGTTTTTGTCTTTGTGTATGAAGCAGTCTATCTTTGATATTCACCAATAAAGATTGAATCCTTTAAAGCAGGAGCGGCCAAACTTATGGAACTCAAGAGCCACACACGCCGATTATTAAACCTTTGAGAGCCGCACTGAGGCATATAGCCATGTACTTTTACCTACCCCAAAATTACTCAGTTTAAAATTCATTGCATACTTCATCATAAAAGGAGGACAAATATTGACTCTACTAATGTCAGATTCTAATAATTACTTAAGGTTACCATGAAAATTAGGCCTATACAGTACAGATTTAGCTGCTGCTTGATGTAGAAGACTGCAGGCTAGTGGCTAGTTTTTTAAAATCCCAACCATGCCGCACTTCTCCCTGCCATCCCCGACCATGCTGCACTTCTCCCCACGGTCCCAACCCCCTCCTGCACTCCTATGCTGGGGCTGCTGTCCTAAATAGATTTGCTGGCATTCTTCTGAGAGCCACAATTTTTCATTCAAGAGCCACATGTGGCTCCTGAGCCGCACTTGGGCCACACCTGCTTTAAAGCCTATATGGTGTATCATCTATTATTTCTTAGCATTGTGCTCATCAGGTTGCTGTTGTGTTAGACATTATACAAACATAAAGGAAGACTAATTCCTACTCTAATGAACCTGCGAGGCTTACCAGCCTTGCCATATCTATATGGTTGATGTAATTATTTGGTGAGATTATGAAGTTTGCACCAAAGAGAATATTCTCTATTCTGTGCATGGAGTTTTGGCAAGCCAACTTCCATTAACAGACTGACCAGGCAATACACCTGTGGATCAGCTTTCAACATGACATTAAACTCCAAAACACACAAAGTAATTCTCCTATAGGATTAAGCTAAATCCTCTCTCATGGGGGGTGGTTATTTGCTTAAAGACAGTTATCTGAAAATCTAATTTCAGAACTGGCTGTCTACAGCTCCTTCCCACGTTGAGAACCATTCTCTCTCTCTCTCTCTCTCTCTCTAAAAATAAAATCATATCAAACTATCATCTGAAAGACCCCCCTGAAGTGTGTTTATGGCTGAATTTAATCTCCCTATTTAATGAAAACAGTTGTGTGTTTTAAAATTGCCTTAAATGTAAGAAAAGGTTGGAAAGTTGTAACTGAAATTCAAGCAACCTTTACTATAGATTTCACTAGCACTCCAGCTAATTTGCATGGGTATATGAATATAGTATGTACATGCAGAATAAATGATGGTATGGTTAGATATAGAAGTTGACTGCTTGGAAGGGCTGTACAATTTACAGATGGGTTATGTCATCTCAAACAACTGTAAATATTTCTATGTAATTTATTGCATGGCTCTGCAAGGTGTTTGACTTATAGATGTATATTACAGGAAAGATTTTGTGAAATATTTTGTAAAGTATTTTGTAAATGAAGGGTACCATACAAGTCTAGCATATGTACAGCATATTTTAATGCAATATACTCAGGAAACAGAGATCCTATCCCAACTTTAATCTCAGACTGTAAAGACTTTTCTAAGGTGATATCGTGGAGCATCAACATATTTCCATTAGCTCACTTTTTATGAGCTCTTCAAAGGAAAAGCATCTTGTCAAAGCTAAGCTTTTATTATTAGTTCCCCTAGCAGAGAAAATTGGTGAATGCTTAAGGGCTGGTATATCCTCCTATTAAGTGAGTCGGGATGCAGGTCATGAGTGATTCATCATAGTATGGGAAGTATTCTGAAGCTTAAATGATATCTGAGAAACACTTTATGTTCAGATCTGCATATTTTACTTCTATGCTGTATCCTATCTTAAAGAATTTAACTGCTGCATACAAAAAATGACTTGTTTGAAGTAAAATGCCAGTAGATGGAATCTAAGCAATTTTACTGAAGGAAAATCTTCTTGAATGCTCATTCATAGAATAAGTGTTTGTGTGTAATCCTTAATAGAATTTCCTGTAGCAGGTTTTGCCAACTCTTGATGAACCAAAACAAGCCTTCCTCTTCCTAGGTGGCAAAATCTTTATAACTGCTAAACATGTGTGGAAGCTGGAGAAAAGTTGGTTCAAATTTTAATGAAAAATAATTGATCTGAAATGCTGGTACTGTGTCAGATGGACTTTTTCCTTTCTGGTATATGGTTTTTAAACTGTACTGGGTGAAGCAATGGTGACATCCAATGGCTGGTCACAGATTTGTTTTTCTAGTGGCTATAAGACACAGAGTGTTACTAATGTTTCCCACTGTAGGGTAGTAACACTAGTATCATTAGTACTTCACTTGCTAAATCTGTAGTAATGCTATGGATGGGAATGTTAATAGATTTTAAACATATTTTATTTGGTGGTCTGTGTTTTGTTTGAATCTGCTCTCTATCAGCCCCCCCCCCCCACCTTTCAACCATACCCTATTTGCATCTTATAGCTTTCATAATATGGCACTGGGCATGGATTTCAAATCTAAGTTACAATATTTGGAGATTAAAATGAATCTCTAATGCATAGTTTTATATCTTCTCATTAGTGATAATTATTTGAAAATGTTTTCATAACAGTTTTGGCATGATAAATTAACTACTAAATGCTTTACCACAGTTGAGGCCAAATTCACTTCGGGGCCTGAACAGAGGGGGTCTGAGTAGCGAAGGGGTGGGCAAACTTCTTGGCCTGAAGAGGCAGCTGTGGCCTAGGTAGACCAGAGAAGGGCAGGGCGAAGGTAGGGGGGCTTGAGTGGGAGGACCAGCTACCATGCTTCAGCCACGCCAGGCTCAGCTGGAAGGCCTGATGACAGGCCATAGTTTGCTCACCTCTGGTGTAGGGACCAAGGAGTGGGGGCGAAGATGACTTCACCTCACCATTATATCTCCTCTATGCTCCGGCTATTATCAGGGGCTAGTTTAATGCATAATGCAGGTTGGAGCAGCCACAGGAGCTCCCTAATTGGCACCTGGATGCCTTTAAGGAGGCTTTACAGCTACTTTTCCCTCGCAGCACCATCATAATTGACCATATGTCAATGATATTCAGTAGTAACTAGGCATTATCTCTAGAATAGCATTTTAATGCAACTTGATGTATAAGACATACTTTTTTTGTGAAATTCTCAAAACTCATCTGTAGCAGGGCAGACTCAGTTCCTTCCTTTTTCATACCACAGAAACCATCTAGGACTGCCCTCATACCATATCTATCATGACACCTTCACAGTCCCATGCAACAATACTATTTAGCTTATTTTCTGTGCTTTCAGTCATGTCTCTGAAGGATCTGAAAGGAGCAGAGATGTCTCTTTCCTGAGGCCTCTGGAAGGCTGGGCTTAGCTATTTCTGTTCCTGTATACCAGGGGTCACAAACATGCGGTCTATGGGCCACATGTGGCCCCTAAAACTGTTTCCTGCAGCCTGCAATGACACGATTGTTACTGATATTTGTAATATCATTGTATGAAAAGGTTTCAGTGGTGTGGCCCTCGGGCTAACGTACTAGTCCTCATGCAGCCCTTGTGGTGATTTGAGTAGAGACCCCTGCTGTATACCCTTGGCACTTCCAATGCCTCTTCAGCCTGACCGATAAGTGGCTTGTAAGCTCACCCAGCCCACCAGCTTGCTTAGCTGTAGTTACCACAATCAGCTTTCTCTGAGGGAATTAAATGGTGATGTTGCAATCATGGTGCAGACTCACCTGTTAATTCCTTAAACTTTGTTGCAACAGACCAGCGATCAGAGCAGAGAATTTGCCAGTGCTCTAAGCGGGAAAGGATAGTTTAGGTTCTGCTGAATGTGTAATCTTTGGTCTTCTGACTCTGAAAACCATATTCAGTTGTAGGGGTGGCATTTTAGAAACTAGACTGAGAGATCACCAGTTCCTTTCCAACAGGCTACTCTATGGCCATTGGATGGTGATGACTCCTGGTTGCTTCTAGCCTGAGTCAGATTCAACTAAAAGGAGATGATGAAAAGCTGCAGAGCACATTGCTGGGCTTCCACAAGTCAGCCTGTTCCTCAAACTCCTGTGCAGTATTTCTGCTGAAAAACTGAACTACTGCATAGAAAAATTAACTCAATTTTAACCTGTTTCAATAGACTGGAATTAAAGCACAGGTTGAGCTGAGGAGATTAACGAATGATACCTGTATGGTTCTGATGGATACCAAGTACAGTCCAAGTGTAACCCTTCAGCCAGGGTGAGATGGCAGAACAAGGGTGGGGTTCTATATCTAGGGGTTTCCAAATAATGTTAGAGCACCAACCAACTCAAGCCCCCACCCAGTGTTCTGGGAAATTATGCACTATGCCCTGGGCGCACACCAAAGGGGTAATGCTTCCCCTGCTTGAGTCTGTGTGTAGTACACAGAGCTTTAATAGTAATAGAAAAGAATGTAAAGACTGAATAGCAAAAATTGACACTGATTTGGAGAATCAGTGTAGAACAAGATTTCCACCAAAACCCCACACAACATAACAGAACATATAAACTCAAATAGCAAAACCAGCACTGATCTGAAGAATCAGTGCAGAACAGGATTCCCAACAAAACCCCAGGGAATGTAGGGAATATCCCTCATGCCCACTCTCTGCTGCTGCCACCCACTGGTCACTCACGCTGTCCACTCGCACCATCCACTAGTCTGCCTGCTGTCCACCAGCACTGCCCATTGGTTGCTCCCATTGTCCAGCCAACTGCCAGCCACTCACACCATCTGCTGGCACTGCCCATTGGTCACTCTCGCTGTCCAGCTGTCCACTCACACCATCCCCTGGCTCCTCTTCAGTGATTTCAGCTCAGAGAGAGAATCAGTCTCCTCTCTCAGTGATTTTAGCTCTTAAATTCAGAATACTGCAAACAGCTCCTTTAATGAAAGTAACAAAAGAGAGGCTTCACAAGAAGCCAGGCCATTGGCATATCCTTTGACAGGGAGGCAGGGGTGAGGCAGTGCCTCAGGCATAGCTCTAGAGCGAACTAATGATAAACCCCTTTCAAACTTTACCAGGCTGAAAACAGAGATTTGTTCTCTCTTTCAAATTCCTTATTGCTTAATGGGGTCTTTTCACCCTTTAACTAACCTAAACAGAGTATGAACAATCAAAAGCATAGCATATTACAAAAAGACAGTATTTCATGTTTCCTGTCAGTAAAATTACAGATATTGACAGATTTGTGATCAGATCAACCTAGATACCATTAACCATCATGCCCTGCATGCCTAATTGTGCTCTTTGTACTCATGCAAATACAAAACCCATGCAGATTAGTTGCCCCCCCCGCCCTTACAGCTGTTGGGCACAGCCTCTACAACTGCCTTACACAAGGATGTCAACTTCTGCATTCCTCATTTACATTAGTTTATAATAAAGCTACATTAAACGCTCCGTGGCAAAGTTGCTAGGTAAAATTATTGCTGTGTAGAGCAGCAGTTCTCAAGCGCTGTGTCAGCACACAGTGGTAAGTGTGTTGCAGAAAGCTGGGGAGATAGCTGGCTTTGGCCTGCAGGGGGTGAGTTGATGGGTTTTATAGGGTGCCATGTTGTGAGCCACAAAAGGTTGAGAACCACTGGTGTAGAGGACCCACCCTTAAGCTACTTCAAATACCATGTGAAGTTGACGTAAGATTCATTCTGCTTTTCTTGATCAAGCCAATCTGGTCCAGTGTCCTGTTCCTGACTGTGGCTGGTACCAGATGCTTGAGAGAAAAGTGCAAGAAATCTTGCATCTGAGCAGACACAAAATAATATGCCCAAAGAGAATTTGTTTTTAAACCTATACAAATGTAGGGCTGGAAGGGACTTGGAGAGGTCATCAACTTCAGCCCCCTGCCTTGAGGCAGGACCAAGTAAATCTAGAGACCATCCATGACAAGTGTTTTAGCAAAAGTTTTCTTAAACAATTCCAATGATGGGGATTGCACAGCCTGCCTGGGAAGCCTATTCTGGTGCTTAATTACTCTTTTACAGTTAGCACATTTTTTCTAATTTCTAACCTAAATCTTCCTTGCTGCAGATTAAGCTAATTGCTTCTTGTCCTACCTTCAGTGAACATGGAGCTCAGTTGATCACAATCCTCTTATAACTGCCCTTAATGTATTTTGAAAACTATTATCACACACCTCTTCCCTCCTTTTCTTAAGACTAAATGTATCCTTTTATTTTTCCTGAGACATCAAGTTTTCTAAAACTTTTATGATTTCTGTAGCTCTCCTCAGGATTCTCCACAATTTTTCCCATATTTGTCTTAGCGCAGAACCTGAAACTGGGCAGAGTCCTCCAGCTGAGGCCTCTCCAGTGCTGAGTGAAGTGGAACTTCATTGCATTCTTGACTCATTCTCTTTTTGCTTCACTGTAACCCCCAGATCCTCTTCAGCAGTGTGATTACCTAGCTGGTTACTCCCCATTCCATACTGGTGTAGTATTTTATTTGCACTTGTCTTAACTGAATTTCTTCTTGTGGATTTTTTTTTTCAAACCAGTTCTCCAAATTGCCAAGGTGGTTGAATTCTAATCCTGTCCTTCAAAGTGTTTATAATCTCTCCCAGCTTCGTATCATCTGCAGCTTTATAAGGGAACTCTCCCCTTAATTATCTAAGATATTGATGACAATACTGCATAATGTCAGACCCCTGAAGAATTTCACTAGATACGCTCTCCCCGTTTAATAGCAAACTACTGATAATTATTCTGAGTCTGGTATTTTAACCAGTTAGTAATTTCATCTAGACCACATTTCCTTAGTTTGCATCAAAGAACATCATGTGGGGCTGTAATTTTGCTAAAATAAGACACATTATGCTTACTGCTTTCTCTCCTATACACTAAGTCAGCAAATCTGTCAAAAAAAAAAAAGTTAGCTTGGTTTAACATGACTTGTTCTTGACAAATCCACATTAACTATTATAACCTTGTACCCTTTAGTTGCTTACAAATTTGGTTTAATAATATGTTCCTGTATCTTTCCAGGTTTAACAGTTAGGATGACTGGTTTATAATTCTCTGGGTTCCCTTTGCTCCCCCTTTGAAAGATATGCACTATGTTTGCCCTTCCCTAGTCCAGTCCTCTGGGACCTTACCCATCATCCATGAGTTTCTGAAGACAATTGCTAATAGTTCTGGGGTTGCTTCCTTATATAGCCTATGGTAAATTTCATCAGTTCATGCTGATTTGAATAGGGCTAACATACCTAAATACTCGAATCTGGTCATTCCCTGTTCTAGCTTCTATTCCTTCCTCCTTTTTTTAGCACTAAATGTGTTAAGCATTTGGTCATAATTAACACTCTTTTTACAGTTTATTATGGATGTTGAATGTTCCAGTTATCTATAGACAGTTCTAATAATTTTTTTTTTAATCCTACTGAGTGCTTGGTCTCAATGCAATGTATTGTAACAATGAGCTTCACAGGTTAATTATGTATTTTATTTTTCCTTTTATTGCCTGAAATATATTACCTTTTGAGCAATTCATAGCCCCTCCCCAGTTAAACCTTCGCGTGTTATATTCAAGGTTTAGGTTGGGTGTACAGTGCTTTGTCAGTGAATTGGATTTCCAATGTTAACTACTTCTCCCACTTTAACAGACTATTTTTGTAACAATCTAGGATGGATCTCTGTAACAAAGAAATGCATAATTTCTTTCTTGCATTTTACCTGCCATCAATCCAAATCCAGAATCATTGGTGTAGATGACCCTCTTGAAAATGGACTGGAGCACTTTCTTGTGTGAGCCCTGTAAATGGAAGTGAATTTCCCTCACAGTGAATCCTTTGAGGAGTTTTATTTTGTACCAACCACCTGGAAACTCAGGATATGTTTACACTGAAAAGAGAAACCTGCAACAGAGCCTGGGTCAAATGATTCAGGCTAGTTCTGTGAGGCTAAGAGCAGTTAGAATAGAATAGACTCATAGGGTTGGAAGGGGCCTCATGAGATCATCAAGTCCCACCCCTTGGAATTGAACCCAGGCCCATCTGCATATTAAGCAGAGGTGCTAGCCACTACACTATTTTGTTCAGGTCCGGGCTCAAGCCCAGGCAATGAAACCCAGTTAGGAAGAGTGGAAGCTTTTGTAATTGAGATCAGCTAGTTATCTTTATCTCTGATTTAGTTTCAGTCAATCAACCAGCCAACCTCTGGCTACCTGCAGCATGCCCCCAAGACCTCCAAAATATTCTAACAAAATACAGTTCAATGGGAGCAAAGACTTGCTTGAAATCTCAGGCATTGTGGAGGTTAATGTCAGAACATAGTCACTAGATGGCAGCAGATAGCATTAATTATTGAACTGATGAGACACTAAATAGTCTACGACTTTTGCACTCTTGTGCACTTTATTTCCAGGGCACAAGAAAAAGCACAAATGAAATACAGTTTATCTTCCACTGAGAATATTCTCGACGCACTTAAGTGCCCTGTGATTATTCCTCACTTTACAGGTTGGAGAAACCTAACGTGCATATGAGTAAAGTGGCTTATTTGAGACATTCCAAAGCTGTAGTTGTATCAGTCTAGTTCAGCAAAACAAACAAGGAATTTGGCGGCACTGTTGAAGTGTAACATCTGTTTATCACATGGGCTTTCATGGAACCAAAATCCCACTTTGTCAGATGCTTGAAGATGGAGAACCAAAAATGAATGGGAGGAAAATAAATGCGGAAAAGTATAAAATCATAAGACCATGTTAGATTGTTGCAGTAAATCAGTGAAGTTGTTAGATTCAAACGGTGGAGAACAGCATTTAGAGGGAATAGGTGAGGGAAAAGGGAAGTAAAATTACCTGTTATAATTAGAAAAGAACCTGTATTTCCTATTTAAATCTAAATTGATGGTGTTGAATCTGCACATGAATCCAATTCAGCAGTTTCTCTTTGAAGGGTTTGATTTGTAATCCCTATGCCTAAGAACAGCTGTTACCAGGTCATTGAATGGAGTGAGTAGGGAGATTGAAATGTTCCTTTACTGATTTTTGGTTCTCCATCTTCAAGCGTGTGATGAAGTGGGATTTTCTCCCATTAAAGCTCATGCAATAAATGAGTGCCACTAGACATGTTTTATCTGAGAAGTGAAACAGGTGGGACTAAACTCAAATTCCAGACTTCTATTCCTAAGCACCTTTTTCCAGATCACATTGTCACGCCATGTCTTTTTGAGTGTTTCATACTTTACCTTAGATTTTATTCTTGTGACTTATTTTAAAATGTTTAGCACAAATGCTGAATTTCTTTCTTTCTGCTTCTCTTTCTATTTTACACATGTGTGTTGATACAGAGAGATGCAAAGGCAAAACAAACCAAATTTTATATATTGTGACAGAGCCAGGCTTGATGGCTGTAGGAAGGCAAGGAAAAGTAGATACATCAGCCCGAGGATCAGCAAATCCCTGTTTCCTGGGTAAGTAGGACAAGAGTATGCTAGGCCAATTAGGGCACCTGAGACCAATTGAGGTAATTAGCCACACTAGATAAAAAGCCCCTGTTGCAGCCAGGCAGCATGGAGTTAGGAGTGGATTGGAAGCAGAGCTTGAGCCCAACAAAGCTGGACTGTAGCCAGGGCTGGCCCAAGGTTTCTTGGTGCCCTAAGTAACTATGGTTTTAGTGCATACACCACTACCACCATCCCCACCCCTGGGTGGTGGGCAAGAGGTGCAGGACTCACAGTCGCTCAATGTGCCCCGTTCATCATCATATAGACGTATGCACACAAACGTGCACGTGGATAGATGCTAAAAAGTTGTCTCTTTTCTTACTTGTGTGTGTGTATAGGTACATGAGGGTGTGTTTAATAACTGAGAAACAGAAGTTTATATGTATGTAGATATGGATCATGAAGGAGAAATATCTGGAAAATTCAGAAATTCACTTCAGGCAGAATTATGAGCTCATGCTTTAATGAGCAGTTACTCACATGAGTAGTTCTGTTGAAGTCATTGGGGCTGCTTGTCTCAGTGACAGCTCACTGATCCATGTAAAGAGCTGATCATCTGGTTGTTTTTGCTATTTGCTCCAGCCATACAGCTGTATTACCAGTCAGAAATTTAACTGGAGGTGAGAATGATGGAGAATGCCCATGGGGATGCCCCAGAAAGGGTAGACATATGTTCCCTTTGAGACTGACAATGCTGAAGGGCGGATTAAGACTTTCAGCTAAATTGCTATTTGATACCTTTTTTTGCTTGTTTTGAGGTAATGTTTTTGCTGGCCTGCATAGAACAGGAAAATCTGTTCTAGCCATCATCATCAAACATATTCTTTATTTGCTAAGCTTGCCTTAGCGGCTGAATGCTTAAAAACTGAGCTGCACTGGTGACCTACTCCAGTATCCAACGGGGCAGCAGTGTGTTATCTTTGAAGATAGTAGAGAGGGTTGAGTGGGAATGGGGGCATTTCTTTGCATGTTTCTTTCAAACAAACTTGAAAGCTGATTTGAGAGTAGGTCAGAGCCTGAATGATCAGTAAGATTCCTCTGAAAATCCAAGTATCTTTCTCTTATTTCACTGGACTGGTAACCTATTGGTAGGTGGTCATAACTTGTTCTTGTTCCTCTTACTAATAACTGATGTACAGCAGTCTTCAGAATTGTCCCTGGTCTAGTGGAAAAATTTCACATAGATGGGATGAAGTTTAAAAATATATAGCTCTTAGGAGACGGAAGACAGTCTCTATGAAACCAAGGCTCTCGGACATGTCAGGTATTAGAAGTATCAATTGAGAGATTTCGCAGGGATTAATGACGTTTGCCTGTGCAGTGAAATCTGATAGTGAATGCAGGGCACATCAGTACAGATTGCAAATATCTCCCATGTTGGCCTTATAAATGCACAGGAAGCTTGTAACTGTTAAATTATTTTTATTGACACATTATGTGACAAAGCAATCTTGAGAACCGCCTGTAAGCAGCAACCAGTCACAGTTTGTTTGGGACACTGGTCCAAACCCTATCCTTTCAGAAATGGAGGATGAGCTTTGCTCTTTGCAGCCCCATCCTTATGTAAGAGTGGAGCAGCTGTCATTGCCATCAGATAATGGCAAGCAAGGTCAAGTAGTGGAAGATTCTGGGTGTTGGAGCACCACTGAGATGGAGGTATGTTTTGTATGCAGAGCAGCAGGTAACAGTGTTCATTCCTGCTACCCAGACACCCAAAGGGCTTCCTCAGTGGAAGAATATCAATAACTCCAGGGCAGCCTGTTCTGTGGCAGCAGGAGCAATGAATGAAAGCGAGGATTGGCCTGGGAGGGGACAAAAAGCCTGCACAGGAGGAGCAAACAGTGGGGAAGTTTTGAAACTTTGGTGGATGCAGGCCCCACTTAGCCTCGATACTCTTGATGCTTTGTGTCATACAGTTACTGGGGCAATGGGAAGTGTTGAGGGTGTGAAAAGTGATGGTGACCTGCAGTAAAGATCAGTTCACTGGCTGAACCAGGCGTTCAGTAAGCTTTTCTTTTAAGGGAAGCCTTCATTGATTCCTGTGACAGTGCCCCCTTAGGATCCTTCCCCTACCTAGTGACTGCCAGCTGGGGAGGTCTTGTCCCTTCTGTGTCATATTTGTCTGTGCTGTGTGTGTGTGTGCTACACTGACATAGCTGCAGCTGTGCTGCTGCAACCCTGGTAACATAGACATGCTCTCAGAGAGCATGCAATGGCAGCTCCTCTGAACATGGAGCGATACAGAGCTTGTAATACAAGCTCCATAATGCACCAGCTATTCCACTAATTTTGTGTGATTTTAATGACCAACGGCTAGAGACAAGGAGATGGGAGCTATTAAAAAGTCACTTTTCAAAAAAATCAGAGTACCACATGCTTTGCAGTTTCTGCAAACCAAATTAATTGCACACACCTAGGATCTACTCCCTGTTTACTAATCTCCCATTCACCTCAATTCTGGGGATTCCCTACGAACTCTCAACTTTGTCTCATCCCAGGAGCTCTGTGTGCCCTCCATTCCAGGGTCCTCCATTTTCCTATCCATGCCAGAAGCTGTGTTGATCTCCATTTCTCTCACTTTCCCCCTTGCCAGGCACGTGCCATTCTTCCCTTCTCTGTGCAAGGGTCCCCCAGTCTCACCCTGCAAGGGGTTATGTGGGCTCACTTCTTCCTCTGTATCAGGGTCCCCTATTTCCTGCAGGGGGTTCTGTGTGCCTACCATTTCTCTCCTTTGTCCCCTTCCACCCATGCTATGGATTGTGCATATACCCCCATTTTATCCTGTATCAGGATCTCCCATTCCCCACCCCATGCCAAGGATTTGTATGCCCCCCCCATTATTATTTTTTTTCTTTATGTCTTGGATTTGTACATAAATGCAGGAGTGACTGAAACTGTCTCTGCTAAATAGATCACCACCCCCTGCAGTCAGTAGAGTTGTGCTAATCAATGCCTAGATCATTCTCTGAAATCAACTGGATGTGGTGGTCAAAAGTTATCTGGTTATGTCCAGACATACCAAGAAATACCATCAGGATGAATGTTGGATCACAAGTTCTGCCAGTTCAGTTGTTAGTTTATGAGAACAAAAGAATACAATATACATATAGTGTCTAGTGCAGAGCAGGCGTGCCTACACCTAAGCAGACTGTCTGGAAAACACAGATTAAATACTGTGTAAGACAGGTTTAGGAGCTGAAGGGGGGCAGCTAATCTGCATGGGTCCTACATTAGCATGAACACAAAGAGCACTATTAGGTATTAGCCTACTGGGTGCAGGGCATAGCGGGTAATGGTATTTCGGGTTAATTTGATCACAGATCTGTCAATATCTGTAATTCTACTGAGGGGAAATATGAAATACTGTCTTTCTGGGAACTGCTAGTCTCTGTTTCAAATATGTTTGGGTTAGTTAAAGGGGAAAAGCCAACCTTTAGTTAAAAAGAAACCTGCAAGAGAGGCTACTGCATGTTTCAGCCTGAAAGAAGTTGAAGACAGAGGTGGGGGTTTGCATTGCTTCTTTTGGAGCAATGCTTGAGACAATCTCTGCCTCACCTTTTATTGCCTCCTCTGATTTACAACAGATCTGGCAAGGCTTCTTCTGAGGCCTTTGTCATTTAAATAGAAGTAGCTGTTTGCAGCTACTTGAGATTAAGAGCTGAGAGGCATACTAGAGAGAGGAAACCCTCTCTCTCTGAGCTGAAATCACTGAAGGGAGTCAGCGGATGGTGAAAGCAGCCAGTGGTGAGCTGGGTGGGATGAGTGACTGGTGGGTGGAGCCGGTGGACAGTGGTTAGAGCCAAGGGATGGTGCTAGAGGATGGAGTGAGTGACTAACGGGTGGTGCTGGCGGATAGCTGGCATGAAAGACACTGCCTACATGCTGTAGGGTTGGTTGGGAGCCTAGTTAGCACTGATTCTCCAGATCGGTATGGGTTTTTGCCATTAAGTCTTGTATGTTCTGTTTTGCGGTGTGGGTTGTTGGGATCCTTGCTCTGTATTGATTTTTCTAGATCAGTGCTGACCTCTGTTATTTGGCCTTTTACATTACATTTTACTGCTATTAAAGTTCTGTCTAGTTTGCTCATTCTTGTGCTTGCGAGTGGGGAAACCTTACCCCTTTGGGGTGCCCAGGGAACAGTGCAGGATTCCCACAAATCTGGGTGCAGGCTTTAGCCGGTTGGTGGTGTTGCATCATTGGGAAACCCCTAGATATAGAACCCAGCCCTTGTTCTGCCAGCCTGCCCTGGCAGAAGGGTTACAACTGTAAATGTCTCCCTCCTAATGAGTGAAATGTAGAGTATTTCACTGACGGTCACCAGCATTTTGCTAACATGTAGTGCAAAACCAAGTGTCCAGTCATGAGGTATGACAGCAAAGGGTTCTTTTCTCTGCCATAATGATGACAACAGTGTCTTGTTCCTAAAGTTATCTTCCTGAACCAATTCCAGATTTTCAGGGCTTAACCAAGGATTTGCTGCACAAAATATTATCAGCAATGCCGTGAAATTCATTCTGTTACCACGATGTGTGGACTGAAAGTCAGACAGCAATAGCAAATTCTTAATCAAGGAATCCCTATCCATTAAGTTAAAGCTAACTATGGCTTGATTATAATACATCACCAGGGGCAATCAATTGATGATTTAAAGTCACTTTTAAATAAAGCAACTAGAGGAGAGGAAACTGGAGTACCGGTATGTTGGTACATTTGGGAGAACTGTTATAGTGAGGTAAGGTAAGAGTGACCTGCTCTTTTCTAAAGTGGGCACATGGGGAAGGAGACATGTCCAGAGTGGCCAAATTTACTGCCCCTCTATGAGGTGCATATAAATGTCAAAAATTCGAAAGCCAGGCATGCCTCTTGCAAAGCTGAAGCCCTGGGCTGTGACAGGCTCTTTTCAAGGCCATCTTTGTGCTCTGCAATTTGGTAGGCCTTACTGCGTGCCCCGCTGTCTCTGGGGCCCATTCAGCAATGAGCAGAGCACACTGGCCAGAGTATGCCCTCCCTGCACTGCTCGGTGGAGCTTTCTGTGCCCACCCCATCCTCAGCCAGCTAGTCCACCTGAGGGGATGGGGTGGGGCAGACCAGTGTGTGGCCACTGCTCTGCAGGGCCTTGCCTTGACATGAGGCTGCCTGAGTGTGCTCTGCCCCCACGCCCTAGAGAGCCTTTGCCACGTGCCAGCCCACCCTGCCCTCTGGGGCGGACCAGCTGGCCAGGGGAGAGGTGGGCACTGAACACTGCATGAAGCAGCACAAGAAGGGCATCCTTTGGCCCATGCCTCCCCAGGGACTCAATTGGCCCTGGACCCCCTGTCCTCGCCCAGGATGGTTTTGGCCCCTCTTGTGGGGCAGATACCTCTAGCCCTGCCACTGTGCTGCAGGGGAGAATCTTCAAGCTCTGCCCCCCTCCAGTCTAGTAGACATAGAATGGGGGGATGTGTGGGAGAATCTGAGCTGCACTTTAATTAGAGAAGAGTCATATTTGGCTTGGGAGCTGCAGTTTGGCCACCCTGCCATATTACTGTATTAACTTATTTTATAATTCTAAGGATCAGCTTGTGGTTGCATTTCCTGAACAAATTTTATCTTCTTAAAAGGTAGGAGGTAATTTCATCTCTAGACTTGCCTCAGCAAAAATACACAAGGGATGACTTTGACCTAAAGATACTAACCTCTGATTGAATCCTCCTGTTGCAGGGATTTGAGTTACTACCATTTTGCTGGTAGAGTAATTGAGATGGAAAAATATAGGCAGTACATTCAGCCTGTAGTGGTGTAGGCATTGATCCCACCCAGGCAAAAGCCATCCTTGGCCTTTGCTTGGACTAACTTCCCTGATTCCCTTATTTTGACAGGCAGGCTTTCAGTATTTCTCTGTTTTTACTTTTTCTGCATCTGGCTGCATTGGCTAGGCAGTGCACAATTGTCCTCTTTTTGTGTCATACCTGCCAGATAGGGATTTCAGTGCTCGTAAGGAGGCTTTTTTTTTTTTTTTTTGGTCTTTCTCCATGTTTTTCTTAGTTAGTTATATGAGATATTTATTTGGTCCTGAGAGGTAGCAAAGTATTATCTCAATTTTTTTTCTTTTAAATAGACAGGGAACTGAGACTGAGAGATTCAGAGACTGTCGCTGTGGTGAGTTAGTGTATGGCGAGCCAGGGAATCTACAGTGCAATAGCTTGCTATGAAGTAACTTGCCATGTGAAGCCTGCTGTTCTACACTGAAAGTTCCATCAGGTCCTTTGATGTGCTTCCATTGCAAATATTTAGCAGGTTGCAGGATGATGGTACAAAAGACTAAAGTTCTCTTTTTAAAAAGTGTGTGTTGGTATCATTACTGACAGCTTCCGAGTCGATAGCAACATGTGCGTATTTCTTAGAGTGGAAGATTTTTTTTCCAGACCTTAATATTCTGAACAAATTGTTTTGAAATCATGAACAAATAAAATTTGTGTTCACTTTGAGCAGAGGGACAAGTTTGTTACTATCTCTATACTCATCTGACTCTCTTCACTCCACAAAGTATTCATCACACTGACAACTCTTCCTGTTGGTCTGGTGGTCTTCGGTAAGCACAGAACAACTTCTACTTGCTATAACAGTATGATTCAACAAATATTTCTGTGTATATACATATTTAGGATGATTTGAAATTAAAAAATTGAGACGCATCAAGTTTTCTAAAAAGTTCCTGCATACTAGAACATGATACAGAAAAACTAGTACTGTTTTTGTTTTACTGGAACAAATGTTCCTTTTAATTTAGAGTAACTTTCCACCTCCCCTCCCCTCCCCTTCCTGGAAATTATTAATGGGGCTAGAGGTACAGAGGAAACATTTAGTCTAAATAGATATCCAGACTTTTGGAAAGATGATCTATAGTTATTGGAGACTGAAGGGCTCAGGGTATATAATCAAGTCATTTCATAGGTCATTATTAGGTAGGCCTTATCCCAACTAAACAGAAACTTCATTAAATAAGACTCTCTGGCTTATTGTAGATTAATAATTATCTCTCTGTCAGTGTCAGAAAAAATTAGTCCTACTCTTGAAAACATTTTGAGTTGTTGTGGATAGTTTTTTTAGCTCATGAAGATCCAGCTGTCTTTCCTTCTGCTTTATGTAACTTACCAGTAAGAGAGTGTTCAGTAAAAACCAAGCTTTAGTTTCCAAAAGCCTAATGACTATTGGTAACTATGTAGCTTCTGTTGTGAAACAGGTAATTAAAAAAAAAAAAAGCTGAATATTTAGTTGCTTAATTTCCAGATTTGCAGATGCATTATAAGATACACATTTGGGTTTTAATTAATGACTTAGTACTATCAGCACACTCTAATGGAGTGACTCTGTTAATATTTGCTTTTATTTGTAAGCCTTTAAAATATAGGGAGCAGTAAGGGTAAATATCAAAGTGATTTACTATCTATTTTTAATTACAAAGAACTTCAGTTAACTGCCTTACAGATTACACTATGACCACCTGTGTATGATTTTTCTGTAATCACTGTATATTGCACTTGGATATATACTGTAATGAGCACCTTATGTATATGTTATATCACATGTTGTTGTTGTTCTATTGTATTGATATAGTTAGTTAATTTTTATATTTTTAAAAAGAACTCCAAGTCAAAAGTCCCCTTGGGTTTAGGGTGCCCTTGATATACATTTAAAAACCAGCACTAGATTTCAAAGTTTTTTTTTTTTTTAAGTAATTATATTATCCCTGTTCTGCAGATGGGGAAACTGAGGCACAGAGCAGTGATGTGCTCAAGGTAAGAAAGCAAGCCTGTGGCAGAGCTGGAATAGAGCCCAAATATCTTTGACTTTCAATCCAGTGTCTGATTTACTAATCATTTATGTATAGTTCTTTCTAGAATGTCTCATACTGTTGAACAAAAAGACTGATGTAGAAAGAAAGTAGTAGTACTGGCACTTACTTAATCTAGACATCTGGCAAAAAAAATACAAGGTAATGGGGCCAAATTTAAAATTCCACGAAGTTAACAGCATTCCTGTGACAACAATAGTTTTTGGCTGTGGTGTTTGAATTCTATTAATGTGACTTCTGAATTTACTGTATCACAATGACATTAAGTAGCTGTTCTACAAAGCCCACTGTATCCTACCTAGTAAATGACTAATCAGTATGTGAATCTCTGCATTGTTTTTAATATGTTGGTAACTCACTTGAATTTAATCTTTGTAATTTTACATGAACATAGGTAATAGTTGAAAATAAAACAGTATAGTGAATGATGGTCGAGTGAGTTCAAATAATCATCCATTTATCACCTGTGTTTGTAGCCACAGTACATTTTTCTCCTACAAATAAAATCTTTTAAGAAGATAAAAGTTAGCTTAAGAACAAAAGTAGGGTGCTTGTGTGTTTTACCAGGATTGAAAGAGGAAGAGCCTGCACCACTGTATCAGACAACTTTCACACGGTGTTTTCAGAGACCATAACAAGGAAGCTGTGGAAATAATACCATGAGAATTCCAGTCGTCATTGCCTACATTGCCCTCATGCTGGCATCTTTAATACCTCTTTTCTGATCTTATCTTTGAAATTGCTGATGTCTTTCTTTTATACCTGACACTCAGAAATCCCTCTCTTCTGTGCCAGTGACCTAGATGACCATCTTCTTGCTGTATAAACAGTGCACACACATCTTCCTTGAAGGCTTTCAGCATTAATACACTAAAAGAGAAGGGTGGGGAGGACAGGAAGGGAGTCAGAGAGAGAGAGCATGCATGTCTATGAGCCTGTTTGCTTTTTAATTTTTCTTTGTCAATACAGTGGTAGTAGACCATCTTAGATTTACTAGGTACAGTATGTATAAGACTTGTATTGTTTGTCTGACTTAAGACAAGATTGTCCCCTGATCTCACACCGCAGTACAGTTCTCTTCCTCCCCCACTTCCTCCCCCACTTCCGTGTTGCACAGCTGCAGAGGACCTTCTCCGGTCACAGCTTGGCAAAGTGAAAGGAGGGAAAAAGTTTGAGCTGTGCATGCCTGACAGCTTTTCCCACTTCATTCAAGTGAGAGGGGAAGGAAGAGGTGAGAGTACCGATCCTCCTCTTCCTCCTCCTCCTACACAATGCCCATTCATGAAGAAGGAAGTAATTTGCATCTGAAGCTGTAAGCGAGGCTCTTTCCTAGGGTGGTGGAGTAGTATTCTATGCCTGTATCTCAGCCTAGCATGTTAGGCTATAAGCATCTTGGGACAGAGCAGAGCCATAATGCCTGTTTTTGCTGCCTGCAGTGCATTCGGACCAGAATGTGCCCCTTGCCATTAGTGGCACTTGGAGCTGGTGCTGCAAAAGCTGCCTTTTAATAGAGTGGCTCTATTGAGCCGCTCCGTGCTGCCTGGGGCTTTGCCCTATTAGCCCCGCTGTAGTTACGGCTCTGGGACAGAGACACCCTCTGACTCTGTTTCTTACGGAGCTAAGTCCTAGGGTGTTCCATGAACCAAATCTCTGAACTTTTTGAGAGCAGTTGTTCTTGGTTTTGTTTTTTTTAACAGTGCTTTAAATTCATTTTATATGTTATTGAATCCCAGAAGTGGGGACCAATTGGCTAAGTAGCAGCTCTGTAGAAAAGGACCTGGGGATTATGGTGAATGGAAAACCGGATATGAGTCAACAGCGTGCCTCTGTTGCCAAAAAGGCCAATAGCATATTGCACTACATCAATAGGAGCATTGCCAGCAGATCAAGGGATGTGATTATTCCCCTCTGTTTGGCACTGGCGAGGCCGCATCTGGAATATTGTGTCCAGTTTTGGGCTCCCCACTACGGAACGGATGGGGACAAATTAGAAAGAGTCCAGTGGAGGACAATGAAAATTATTAGGGGGTTGGGGCACATGACTTACACAGAGAAACTGAAGGAACTAGGCTTATGCAGTCTGCAGAAAAGAAGATGGGGGGGGGATTTGATAGCAATCTTCACCTACTTGAAGAGGTACTCCAAAGAGAAGGGAGCTAGGCTGTTCTCAGTGGTGACAGAGGACAGAACAAAGAGCAATGGTTTCACGCTATAGCTGGGGAGTTCTAGGCTGGATATTAGGAAAAACTTCTTCACTAGGAGGGTGGTAAAGCACTGGAATGGCTTGCCTAGGGAGGTGGTGGAATCTCCATCTTTTGGAAACACTGAAGGCCTGGTTAGACAAAACCCTGGCTGGGATGATTAGTGGGAATGGTCCTGTTTTTAGCGGAGGATTGTACTAGATGACCTCAGGAGATCTCTTCCAGCCCTAATAGTCTAAGTGACGTTTTATGGCCTCCTAGGCCTCTGTGTTGAGTGCGTGTCTCACTCTAGATCAAATGTGCTCAGTTACAAGTATTAAGGTGTTTTACTACTTGCCCATCCGTCAAACTCAGCCTAGGATTGGAGACTCCGCTAAGGATTCTTTGTTGTTTCACCATTATCATGATTCCATGAGTGGCATCCTGGGTTCATTTTATACACATAAAAACCAAATTAATCACAAGGGTTTTCAATGAATTTGTACCAGTTTGGCATGTTATCTTTAGATTATGGACTTGTTCACAGCTGTGTCCCCCCAGTGAGAGACGGATACAACTGATCAGTTTTGCAAAAATAATTCTTCCTTTATAGACTGTTTTAAAAAAAACATTTTGTCCTCTCTGAAAATCTTTTCTCACCTCTAAAATTAAGAGGACAAGAAGATCAGGCTCATTTCAATTTAAAATATAAGCAAGCATTTTGGAAATTCTTCTAAAACCTGTCAGTGGTGCCATAATAGCTCCTTCTGCCTGACAGGGCAGTGCAACAGCGCCTATATCTGGAGCCTGTGACACCATCTCAGTAAGCCACATGCAGGTCCTTGACTGCCACCTTATGGCTGCCTGGCAATCTCATCCAGGGAACCAGGGGTGTGGTAGCTCTCCCTCTCCCTGGACTGGCACAGGTGAGTACTGGGGCCAGGGAGAGCAAAAAGGAGCTGGGGGACAGTGAAAGAGAAGAAGGGGGGAAAGGAGAAGGAAGGGGAGGTGGATTGGGGGAGGTGAGTCTGGCAGGTGAGATGGTGGTCTTACGCCCAGGGGTCTTGCACCCTGAAGTCAAGTCATATTTGTCTCCTCCCTCTGTCTCGTGCCTTCCCACCCTGTTCACCCACCCTCCCCCAGGGCAGGAGGGACCCCAGTGCTACCCCTTAGCTGTCCTAGGCTGGGGATTTTTGTAAGGGTACTCAGGTTTCCTGGCCCCGCTGCTGGGCTGCAGGGGAGTTAGAACTGGGGCTGATCCCTGCCTAGTATTTTACCTAGTAGTGCCCCTGGTAAGAGTTCTTAATGTATTCCACAACCTCCTCTGTTTTCAGAGTCCACTCCAAAGTCTCTGCTTCTGCTTGTTGCATTGCATGAGTGTTTGATTTTAGACAAAGGTGTTTCTTAACAAAGATTAGCAGCAGTAAAAACTGGCATTCAGTTCAAAATTAACTGAAATTATATGAAGGGTCAGATGGCTTCGAAAAAGAGGAAAACTGAGGCTGAAAGACGAGAGTTCAGAAATGAATGGATTGAATTGTTCTCATTTATACCCACCTTGGCTGGGTTCCTGTTGTGTTTAATTTGCAATGAGAAATTGGTTAACAACAAAAAGTTGAATCTTGAAAGGCATTTTGCACACAAACATGCTTCATTCACTGAGAAATGTCCAACTAGAGATTTCAGGAAGATGGCAATTGAGGAGCTACTGCACAAAGAGAAGCAGAGCAAGAATGGCTTCTCACAATGGATGAAGACACCAAATAGAACTACTGCTGCTAGCTTTGTGATAACCCAAGTGATTGTGAAACATGGACATCCATTCACAGATGGTGATCATATAAAGGAGTGCTTCATGGTAGGAACAGAGAAATTGCAGATTCCCAGAACAAAAAAGAAGTCATTCAGAAATATAAAGAGATGCCATTGTCTGCAAAGACAGTTAGGGACCAATCAATAAAAATGGCCACAAATGTTGGCAGCCAGCAGATCAGGGACATAAACTCAGCTCTGGCCTACTCAGTTGCGTGTGATGAATAATGTGATATTGATGAGATAGCACAAGTTGCCCTGCTCTGTAGGTATGTGAATTCAGAGGATCCCCAAGAGGAGCTCATTGAGCTATTGCTGCTGTAAGGCCAACATGGGAGAGGATATTTTTACGGCAATTGTAGATTGTCTCAAGGCCAAAGAAATCAATACAAGTCACATGGTCTCTGTTGTGACTGATGGGGTGCAGAGTATGAGAAGGGTACATAAGGGGTTTGTGACTCTGCTGAAGAAAATACTGAATCAAAAGGAAATATCATCTCACTGTATAATCCATCAAGAGGCCCTTTGTGCACAAACATTTCCGCTTGAGATTATGGAAGTGATGACCCTGGTTGTGCAAATTGTCAACAAAATAATGGCAGAAGGACTGAAGCATCAACAGTTCTGTGAACTTCTGGAAGAGGTGAACTCTCAATATTCCAATCTGCCCTTATATAGTAAGGTACGTTGGCTATCAAGGGGAAAGGTGTTGACACGATTTGCTGCCTGTCTTGAAGAAGTGAAGGTGTTCTTGCGTCAAACAGGCGAAGAATACATGGAACTTGAAGATCCTCTGTGGCTGCAGAAATTTAACTTCATGGCTGACATCATCTCACAGTTAAATGGTGCTAGAACTAGGAATTTTGGTGCCTGGGGTGCATCTGGAGCAGAATATGCCCTTAGAATGAGTGGCACCTGGAGCAAGCAGCGCAGAACACGCCCTTTCATCAAGAGGCAAAATGAAGCTGCTCTGGGGTGCCTGAGGTAAAGCCCCCCCTAGTAATGACCCTGCATTTAAATGACCTCAACAGAAAGCTGCAGGGAGATGGAAACACAGCTATCCTACTTTTGGAAGAAGTACAGTCATTTGAGCAAAAACTAACTCTGTTTGCGAGAGACCTGGAAACTTCCTTACTGGTTCATTTCCCATCACTAAAACAATTCAAAGAGCAGAACAATGAGCTTGGCAATAAGAATATCAGAGATGTGATTCTAAACATGCAACAGTTGTTTGCTGTGCGATTTCAGGAATTCAGAGAGGTGAGGGCAACTTTAATGTTTTATTTTGAACCCCCTTAATGCTGACATGTCTTCACTCAACTTTTCTGCTTTTGTGAGATTGAAGCAACCAGATTTTGAGCTGGAATTGGCCAATCTGTGGACCAAGGAGTTATGGACTTCAAAATTCAGTGGGTTAGTGACAGGGGCATTGAAAATCTAGAGAGACAAAAGTCTACCCTGACACTAAAACACAAGTGGAAAGAAATTCATGGTCTCCACAAAGAGGATCAACTTGTGTTTGACATATGGAATTCCTTACCAGACAGCTACAGCAACCTGAAGAGAGATGCTTTTGGCATTCTTTCCATTTTTGGGTCAATGTACCTAGGTGAACAAGTGTTCTCAAGCATGAATTACATCAAAATCAAACTTCGAAGCTGACTGACCAATGAGTTTATAATCCTGCTTGAAAATGAAGACAATGTCATACAGGCCTCCAGGGCCATCCCTAGGATAGGCAAGAGGAGCAGCCACCCGGGGCCCCGCGGGGCCTGCACCGTTGCCCCCCCCCCATGTCAGGGACCAGGTGAGCTGGCCAAAAGCGGTGGCCTGGTTCAGTCCTGCCAGTCTGTTCCCCTCTCCACCAGCTGCATTGCCTCCTGCCCCTCCCCGCTGCTCCGGCACAGAGCTGAAAGCAGTGTGTGTGGCCAGGGGGTGGGGTGGGGCGGGGCAGACTGGCAGCACTGAATTGGGTTGCCGCTTTTCACCAGCTTGCCCAGTCTCTGGCAGGGGATGGCCGGAACTGGGGCCTGCCCCTCCCCTGGGCTGTCCGGCCGCACCCCCCCCCCCCGTGCCAGGGGGGTGGGTGGGGCCCCATAGAGGATGATTCGCCCAGGGCCCTGCATCCCCCTAGGGATGACCCTGCAGACCTCGTATTCAACAGCTCTGCAAAGAAACTCCTAAACAGATATCACGCTGAACTGGTAAATCTGACTGGAGATTCTTAAGGATTTTTAAAATAACTGTACTAAAGATATTATAGATACAAAAAAACCCTCACAGTTTCATTGGTGTGAATTCACATTCACAAAAATAGTTTTTTAGAATTGATGCCTAATTCATTCTATTTGTATTGAATGTATTTCCAGGCATATTCATGTGACTGCTTACGTCCTAAGAGGGGGGATACATGCGAGAGAGGGGACAAGAGGAAGCAACATGTAATAGGGGATTGAGTCATTAAAACACACCATACACTGTTAAAATGTTTATATGTAAATTGTTTATTAACATCATTAAACATTATTTCTTATTGTTAAAAATTTAATATGCATCTCTGTTCTATTATTCAGTTTCTTAACCAGCAGGCTACATCCACGGCAGCTCTCAAAACACTTGGTTATTGAAGGAATTTTTAAAAATGGCTTTTTTAATCTTTGGGTTGCCAACCCGTGGCCTATATCGTGTATTTCTTTTGAGTGGCTATGGGTGCCTGGAACAGTTCAGAGAAAGCACTGCTTGTTGCAAGAAGCCTGCAAAGCTAATGATACATAAGGTGCTCCAAAGACTGACAGAAACAACTTGGGCGGGGGGAGGCTGGTGTGCACCTGTTAAAACAGGCCCTCAACTTAAAGAAAAGAGCTACATTAACTGGGAAAAATGACCTCTGAAATTGAAAACGAAATTGTCTTCAGGAGCAACTGAAATAAAAAACCCACATGATTTACGCTGACTTTTACATCATTCAGTTGTTCTTATCTAAATCTGAGTGCTTGCGTGGGTGTGGGGACATGTGCATGCGCATGCCTACATACCGTGATTTTAAATACTTTATATATTTGTTTTTCTAGTGATGTGCTGTAATTTGAGGCAGAAGAGGGCGCCTTGAGCTCTTCTTTGGAGCCAGTGGTGGGTTTGGCTCACAAAAGCAGGAAAAGGTATTTGTTTCTTTGTTTCCTATCCTTAGGATGACAGCACAACATTCCTGCCAGTGATGCACTGCCATTAAATATTCTGCTCTGTCATTTCTTAGAGAAGGTTTACATCATCATTTACTAAAACAAATTAAAAGAATGAGAGGGTAGCTCACTAAATGATTCCCTCCCAATATTGGTCTTGCCTGCTACAGAATGACACAGGAGTTGTTTTATGTTCTGTACAATAAAAGTGCGTATTTAAGAGTCCTCAATCAGGCACGCCTGTTGTGAAGTTCAGGAGACAAAGGTTTGAACTATGATGAAAAATAAATACAGGGAGTTTTAAATAACATGGAGTCTGTTTTTTGAAGCATCAATAATATTGTCTGTTACCATAGCTTTGTAATTCAAAGTTTCAGATGCTAGGGATTTCTTGTGATGAAAATGAGATGATTTAAATGGAATGAAGGCATGTGTAAATTGAAACTGAAGGAGACACATGCTGATAGGGGATGTGTCTATTAACAATGGGTATTTTGAAAGGAATTCTACGAAGTGTGATGTACTGCACACAAACGCCCTGGAGAGAAGTGAAGTGTGTGTGTGTGCGCGTGCGCGTGCGCATGCGCATACTAGTGTATTTGTATGCAGAACAGCAAAAATACATATTCAAACAGAGTGGTAAGCATAACTAGCTAAGGAAGAGGAAAATGAAAAATCTGTAGAACAAAAGGGAATGATTCAATATATTTTCCAGGAAAGTGTGGTTTCCTTTTTTTTATTGTTAATGTGTAAGAGAGATGCCCAGGAGAGCACCAGATATTGTAAATGTACTATATTTATTCCAAAGACAGAGTACACACCTACTATGAACTCCCATATGACATTGCTATTCATTTTTTCAGATCATAGTCTCATATATGTGTGCTTGAGTCTCTTCTAGAATCAGTAGTTAGAAAGCTATCACCACAAGGAGTGCTATGTGGCCAAATAAGGTAATTAGTTCCTGTTTGTTTTATGCAGTCATGGCTGAGTTATGTGTCAGTGAGCCAGAGAGCAGAAAACCACAAATTTTTTGCAAGCACTCTTACTTTTGACTGCAGAAGAATGAGGATTGCTTTGTGACTTGTTAATAAGCAAGCAAAAAAAAAAAAAGGAGGTGTAAAAAATAAGTTACACTTGAATTTCTTTAGACTTTTAGGCAGAGGGTTAAAGTGTAATTTGGCGGCCCCCCCTCACACATCCCAGTTACTGCCCCCAGCCCCAATCTCACTGCTGGTCCTCCAACCCTTCCCCAACCCCCTGCTGTGCCATGCCATCTTCCCTGGGCCAACCCCCTCCCCTGTGCCCTTTCCCTATCTGGCTCGCTTGCCTGTCCCCAAACCCCCACCCCCCACCGCCCCTTTACTTGGCTGCCATGTCACTGTGGAGTGGCCCTGGCCCAGATTGAGGCTCCCACCTGGAGCCTGCTTTGACTGAGCATGCTCAGAGGCTCTGAGCATGTGCAGTTAGAGCAGGCTCAGGCCAGAGCTTCAGCCCCGGACACGGCTTGTCCCGGCCCTCCCAGAACACACCGGAAAAGCATTCCAGGGCCTGCTATTTTTAGAGGCTCAGTGTTCAGGGGGCACCTAAATATAGACAATGGAGCCAGAATGCTGCATTGCAGGGTCCGCTAATTTTAAATGGTGGGCACCAGAATGCAGTGTTCCTGCTCCATTTTCTATTTTTAGGGCCCCAGAACACTGAGTTCCTAAAAATAGTGGGCTCTGGAACACCATTCCTGTATGTTCCGACTTACTTGAACCCCTGCTTTTAGGGTCTCTGACCAAACTTTAAATTAAAAACAGATGTTTTATAAACAAAGAAACTTTAAACAGTAATGTACATCCAGGACCCCTAAAATTGCATTTTGTTAAAACAGCAGTAATTTACTCAAAAGTTAATAAGCATACTACAATACATCTTTTCTGACTGCTGAAGCTATTATATGACAATTCCTTTATTTAGAAAAAGGCTCAACCAAAAATCTCTACCCAAAACTTTGGGAAGTTTTAGGACTAGAATCAAACTGCAGTTGGGGGGTCTGTATTCAGTCTCATTACTCTCTGTTGCATTATGAAGCTATGTAAAGAGATTATGGTATTTGTTAGTAGCTGTAGAACAAGACATTGTTCTAAGCAGAGGACTTCTTGCATGGACTTATATTTTCCATATGCTGTGGGATCAGAAAGCTGACAAAAGCTGAAGAGGCCTGCAGCTGCCACACAGTTCATGAAGTGTATGAGAATGTAGCAGGGTATAAATTAAAAATTTAAAGAAACTTTTCATCTTTTCTGTATGCGAAGATTTACACTTAGTTGACTTTCATGAAGTGGCTTCCATGTTTCCTTGCTAGTATCACAAAGTGATACATTCTGAAGCATATTAACTGAGCAGCGATGTCTGACAAAATTGGTGAGACCTAAAAATAAACCATTTAACATTTTTTATGTCTATTTGAATAAATAAATGTCTGTGGCCTTTGTCTCCCTCCCTCCCATCCAGATATTTACATAGTTTCCGTCATCAGAGGATGTGGATATCTCATAATACCCTCTTAAGGTGGGTTATATTTTCCTCATTCAGCTGCTGGGCGGTAAAGACACAGAGACTAAGCTCACATTGTGTAGTAAAAGAGGATTTGACCTGGTGTCCCCTGAGTTCAGACAGCAGTGCTTGTGCTACCCAGCCATCCTGCTACTCTCTCATTTTGTCTAGCACCCTTTGCTTTTCTTTGTCTCTTCTCATGATCTCACCATTGTTGGTGTGAGTGCCAGCTATCTGAATAAACTTCCAGTATTTGTCTCCTTTCAAATTTCAGCTGAAAATGTATGTTCCCCCCCTTGCTTTAAACCACTAATTATTTCTTTCCTTATGCTATTATGCATGTCCTAAGATTGCAATTATTTTAGGGATTTTTGGCGATGCCTTCAATATGAAAAATAGCATGCAAAATAAGGCCTTAATCCTGTAAGCTCTGACTTGGGTAAGAATTTCCCTTGATTTCACTAGAACTACTCATCTAGGGGACTGGGCTCTACACGCACCCATTGTATTGATTTGTGGATTGTTCAGCCCAAGTATACAGGACTTTACAGGAAAATGAGTGCAGACTCCAGAGCAGATGATAATGCTGAAAAATGGGGATCTGCGGTAGGATGGTTTGGGGGCTGCTTCTGAATCACCTGTTTGCTTTAACCTTGGTTGCTGGAGACGTCAAAGGAAATGGCTTGAGGTTGATGTACCATAGCAGGGAAATAACAGATCAGTACAGCCACTAGTTAAGGGGAAAACCTGTTCAATCGTTCGTTCACTTGTTCGTTCATTCTTTCAGAACATGCTCAGCCACTGCCAGCGTCTTCTGTCTGTGGTTGATAAATCTTCATTTTAGGCAGGTGGTTTATGTCTCATAAATACTTGGATGAGTCAGACTGTAATAGATCCCTTAGGAACGGCTGTAGTGTCTAGATGGTGGCTGAATTGATCCCTTTAAGATCCTATCTTTTCAGCATAGAAAATGGATTTTAACGGTCACAAGCAGATGGTGTTCATGAAAGGCACGTGTGTGTGTGTGTGTGTGTGTGTGTGTGTATATATATATGATTATAGCTCATGTCACACAGGGCAGAGAAACTAATTTGCTGTATTTAAAGCTTTTTTTAATTAGAACCAAAAATGTAGCCTCAAGTAATTCTTGTACAATATGAACATGTAACAGCTATAATGAGCTGCTAAAGATGTGGTGATTCAAGTCAGCCTGGGTAAAAACCTAGAGGTTCAGATGCTTATTTGGACTATCCAAACTTCCAAAGTGTGTGGATTCACACATTACTACAAGTTTTGTTGTGTGGTGTGGGATTTTGCTATGAGACTAAAAATAAAATCAAACCAGCCTCAGTGGTGGCATTTTGACTTTCCAGCTGGTACCCTTAAATGAAGAAAGGCCCCAAAATGTTGATATGTATTTTAAAAATTCACCAACCTTTTTCATAACTTCAAAGATTTCTTTGGGAGAGGAGTTGTTGTCTGAGTCTAGGATGCAGAGCCGTAACTGTTGTTTATGGCACCCAGGGCGCATTCTGCTTGGAATGCCCTTTACAATGGTTGGTGCCTGGGGCAAGCAGTGCAGAATGTGCCCTTTAATGGAGCGGCTCAATGGAGCTGCTTTGGCGCACCTGGAGCAAAGCCCCGCTCCCCCCGCTGTAGTTATGGCCCTGCTAGGGTGAAAGTTTAGGGTGGCTCTATTATCCAAATAATTTTGCCTAGGCCTAATTATAAACTTCTCTAAAAAATAAGACAGTATTTCTAATGTGATTCAAAGCATGTCCAGGGGCCAGGAATTTGTGTAAGATGCAGCTTGATGCTTTCATTTCTTACTGATGCATCAGGTTGAGGCTTGCCCACACACTGTGGAAAGGGCTGAGATTGTGTCTTTGAATTATCAGCTAATGGATAAATCTCATGAGGTTTAGTGGGCATTGTACCATGGAAAGCAGCTTTATCTTTAACCATGTGTCCTCTTGGCTTACTTTTCCCTGACTTCTCATGATCAAAGTTCTATCCCCATAGAAGGGTTCAACTGGAATGTATTTGGGGATGGGGTGTGGTGGGGGAATTCCACAAGCATGGGGCGTCTTGCCTTCTGAATCTCCCATCCTCCTAATGACATTTGCTGATTTTAGTTCAGCTTCCTAGAGGAGAATAAGAACCTGTGGGTCCAACCGCACAGCCTGTGGCTTCTTGCACAATACATGTATAAAACTGATGCTTTCATTTATTGGCTGTGTTGGCAAGGGGAATGCCAAAGATTTTATATTGAAGGGGGCTGTTTGAGACCCTTGATAGGGTACTGAGATAGTACATACTGGGGCTTGTTTGTGCACAGAATGTGAGCATGTGACTCCTTTTTTTATCTCTATGGAGAGTTGAGTGTAATTCTACTGCACAACACAATAAAATTATACTCTGAAAATGTCATTTGGAGTTTGTTTTAAAAATCCTTTTTTTTTTCTTTTTAAGGGGCTTTCTTAAGTGAATCCATATTGGGGAGCATCTACTCTGAAGGCTCAGCTTTAAGGCCTGATCATTGGTGAGGGCTTGAGAGTCCTCAATCCCATTTGAAGTCAGTGGGTGTCGATAGCTCTGTGAACAGCAAAGATGCTTCATAACTTTCTTCATCAAACCCTTTCAGCCAGGTAGAGCTTCATAAGTCTATTGATCTCAGCCAGGCAGTACTCCCAATGAATGAATTGGGATCCCTGAAGTCAAATGAGTGTTTTGCCTCAAGATGACCTCTGGGATTATTCCCTGGATCTGTAATTTATGGGAAGCAGACTTGCTGCAGCATGCTGCCTGGTGTTCTGGAGTTTTTGATGCTTTTTGTTATGTTGTAGCTGTCCTGGGTGGCAGTCAGTCTTCCATTTTAGTCTGCAGGAACTGCAAGCTGTTTCCTTTGTGAGGGGGAAAAGTGAGAGGAAGAGTGAATTAAGCTGCTGAAATGATTGATTCAGGTAGTAAACCCTGATGCTGGCTAGTGATCAGTGGGACAGGGAAGCTGCAGTGTCTGCTTGGGTTGACGGATTGAAGGTGCAGTTAGGAAGTATGAGGATTTGGAGGAAACTGATAATGGGGAGATGAATTGAGTGGACGGTGTGAATGGAAGTGACGAAACTCATGTCAAGCCCAATCCTATATCACTTCTGAGAGAGACTGAGTGCTCACAGACTTTTGTTTGCTATATTAATCCTACACAAGACTGGGAACTGAAGCAAATGGGGAAATGAATTTTTGAGACTGGAAATGGAAGTTTGAAGCTTTCAGCTAACTGACCCAGAGAACAATTCCCCCAGCTGGGCAGAAAAGGTGAGTCCTCAATGGAGCTGCAGTGATACAAGGGAGGGAAACAACCAATAATAGTGAATCAAAATCCTTTTACTGAGCTACTTGGGGGACTTGAGATAGACAAAAGTCCTATACTGGTCTTTTTTGGCCCTGCTTTCAAGTCCATTCCCATTGACTTCAACAGGCTTTGAATCAGGTCCTTAGGTTTCATGCCAGGCATCAACTCTGGGGAGGCCTATTTATAAATATGTCTCCTCTGAGCAACAGTAGAAATACTGATGGTCATGCTGCATGTATGCTAATGTGATATATTTTTAAACAAACAAATTAAGAAGCAATATTGCCAGCTCTTGATTCTTATCGTGAGTCTCATGATGTTTTTGGAAAGCCCCTGATCTTGGAGTCAAGTGAATACATAAAAATCTGTCTAATTTTTTTAGAAAAAGTTACTAACCCTCACAATTGAAAAATAGAGAGAGGGGAACATGAATATTGGGACTGATGAACAAGGGGGACATGGCTTTCTCTGAGACTCTTTCAGAAACTGACAGGCATGCTCACCCAGTGTGAAACAGAAGGCAGCAGTGTAGCTTTCCTGTCCCTGAGAGTGTCAAGCCATGTTGGCAATTACTCGGTGGATGGTGTCTGGGAGAGCAGTATGTGTTGGGTAACAATTGTGATGGTTTGTGTGATCTGGACAGCTGCTGTCTCCTGAAGCCAGGGCTGAGACAACCAGCTAATTTCACGTAGGTCACTGAACGCCCATCAGATGGTAATGACATTCAGTCTCTGAAATGGATTCAAATCAGTGACCTGCAGGTGAAAAGAGCCATATTCCATTCCAGCCCCCTGAGTCAGCCAGTTTCTTATTGCAATGATATTTCCGTGCTGTGCTAGGGAGACTATTGTCTTCTAGTTTTCTGGCACTGCTGATGAACTGGAGTTTAAAAAAAGAAGAAGAAAAAGTTTTTTGTAAAGTATTTCTTTCCCTTAATGCATTTTAACATGCACTGTGCTGAATTGTAGCACACAGATCTGTAGCCCGTACTTTGTTTATTAAAATGCAATCTTATTTTGGCTTTGCTTTATTTTGAGCAGAGGAATGTGTGTGTATACGTGCATGTGCTTACACGCGCCCATATAAAAATAAGATTGATGAATATTTTTAAAATAAATATGTAAATAAAAATAGGGTTTTTAAGGCTAGAAGGAACCATAGTGACATTGATCTGATATCCTCTGTAACACAGGCCATAGGACTTCCCTAAACTAGTTCTTCTTCCAAGTCTAATACATGTGGTTGAACTGTTGTTGATCAGTATTTTTTTCTCTCATTCCTTCTCTCATTTTTATAGCAACAAAAATACATTTTAAAAACACTGCATATGGCTTGTCTACACATACAGAGCTGCGGTATACCGGTGTGAATTGGTAGTTTAGGTCTTGCCTGAATTTTGATGTTACTTAAGAAATCAGGCAAATTATTTGTATTTGAAAAGCAGCTACTGATCAATATGCTGGTCTAGTTGTGCATGGTTTTGTAACTTGCTACGGTCATGATCCAGAGGTTGTATAGTTTGCTTCTGTCTCGATGTAAAAAGTGTTCTCTAGCTAAAGTGGTAGAAGTCCATGTTCTTGAGGCCTTTTGTCGCTCCCATTGAAGTCTGTGGCAAAACTCTATTGATGTCTGTGGGAATGTGAAAATATGGAGCTATAGCTTACGTACGTGTGTGTGTGTGTGTGTGTGTGTGTGTACACACAGAAACTCTCTTACCATTACTCTGCATCACTTTCCTGTCATGGGAGCTGTAGGTTACTGAACTACCAGGACAGATACTAAGTACTGATCAATGCAGGGTAGTCTCTTATGAGAACTCTGCAGCGTGCAGTCTCTATTAGAAGCAAGAGGATGACGAAGAACAGGGTAGAACTATTATTCTTTTCATCAGCAACATGGACAATGGCATAGAGAGCACAACTACAAAGTTTCTGAATGATACCATGCTGGAAGGGGCAAGTACTTTGGAGCATAGAACTAAAATTCAGATTGATCTGGACAAATTAGAGAAATGGTCTGAAGTAAATAGGATGAGATTCAGTAAGAACAAATGCAAAGTACCACTTAGGAAGGAACAATCAGTGTCAAAGACACAAAATGGGAAGTGATTGCTTAGGAAGGAGTACTGCAAAAAGAAATCTGGGGTCACAGTGAATCACAAGCTAAATATGAGTAACATTTTGTAAAAGCAAGTTCCAAAGGGGGAGTTGTGTTAGTCTAGTTCAGCAAAACAAACGAGGGCTATGCCTACGCTGGAGATTGTCAACTTAACCTGGCTTAAGTCGATTTAAGCAACTCTATGGCCAAATTTAGAATTTATTAAGTCAAGCTGAGCACTTGATTAAGTTGACTTAATAAAACCTGTCCTGCAAGTCAACTAAAGTTTTAAGTTGACTTTACAGGGCAGGAAGCTGTGGGTCCTGATCTGCCTCCAGGGACCCGATCCAGTTCTGGGGGCCCAATTTGGCCCCAGCTGCTGTTGGCAAGTGGCTGGGAGCTGGCTTCTACTGTCAGTGGCAAGGCACTGGGAGCCCAATCTAGCTCCAAACCCCCTGCTGCAGGTGATGGGGGCTGGGAACCAGTTCCTGCCACTGGCGGCAAGCAGCATGGAGCTGGCTCTGGCCCCAGTCACTTGCCTCAAGCAGCTTAGAGCCCGATCCACCCCAGGCTACTTGCCACCACCAGGAGGTGGCTAGGAGCAAACCACACCTTGGTGGGGTTCTGCTCCCTCTCATACCAGGCAATGCCATTGACCCAGCCTGATAGACCCAGCCTGCGGCAAGGGGCTTGATGCTGGATCCAGCTCTCAGTCACCAGCCGGCAGTGGCACGAGCCTGAGCGGAGATCCGGATTGCACCCTAGGGTGAGGCAAGGGTCAGGGCCTGAGCCCAGGCCCAGGGTATTTCTATTAGTGTAGATATACACATAAGTCAACTTAACTGAGTCCCCCAGTGTAAACATAGCCAAGGAGTACCATGGCATTTTTAAAGACTAACAGATTTATTTATTGCTTGAGATTTCATGGGAGAAAATCCCACTTCATCAGACGCTTGAAGCTTCAAGCGTCTGATGAAGTGTGATTTTCTCAAACAAAAGCTCATGTGATAAATACAGTTGTTAGTCTTTAAAAGTATCACAGGACTCCTTGTTTGTTTTAGTGTAAAAGCAAACATCTTTCTGGGATGTATTAGCAGGAGTATTTTAAGGAAGACATAAAATGTAATTCTGCTCTCCTACATGTGGATTAGGCTCCAGATGGAGTGTTTGTGTCCAGTTCTTCCACATTTCAGGAAAGATGTGGGCAAACTGGAGGGAGTCCAGAGAAGAGCAACACAAATGACTGAAGGTCTAGAAAACATGACCTGTGAGGGCAGATTTGAAAAAACTGCATTTGTTTTATCTGGAGAAGAGAAGACTGGGGCAGGGTGGCATCATAAGTTTTCAAGCACATAAAAGGTTGTTATATGGAGGAGGAAGAAAAATTATTGATAATTTCTGAGGCTGAGACAAAGCAGTTGGCTTAAAATTTCAGCCAAAGCCATTTAGGTTGGATATTAGGAAAAAAATTCTTAAATGTCAGGATTTTGAAGCGCTGGAATAAATTGCTTAGGAAAGTTGTGCAATTTGCTTCTTTGGAGATTTTTAACACCAGGTTAGACAAATACCTCTCAGGGATGGGCTATATCAGTAGTTCTCAATAAGTGATATGCATACCAGCAGTGGGATGCAGAAGTAGTCTAGCAAGACACCGGGTTTTCATAACAATTACTAAGAATTTGCACACTCTCCCACTGTTCTGCGTGTAAACACATAACTGTCCTTCTTAGATAAAGTGGGCTCTCTTGTTTCTATCACGGTGGGACACAGGTTCTCGGGTGAAGTGATTGGTGGGATGTAAGATACAAAAGGTTGAGAACCACTAGTCTAAGTAATACTTAGGTGATGCTCCCCCCAACCCCCTGCAATCTGGACTGGTGTGCAGCCATGCCACCCCAATTTTCCAATCCCAGAGCCCTGGCTTACTTTGCTTTACTGTGTCAACCGCCACTCCTGGGTCACCTCACGCCCAACATCCTATGTGTAATCAGTCCCTCACTTAGTGATGGAGTGCTTTGACCAGCTAGTCTTGGGATAGACCCCTACCCCCAGATTCAACACTGGGAACTACCATTTTGCAGGGTGCAGTAAACAGCAAATTTGTCTATACTTGTCTCTCAATTTATCAAAGAAATTGATGTGCATGAGCCCAGTCACTGCAATTGATCTCTCTCCACACACTCAATCCATTTGTACTGCTTTCAATAAAACAAAGAAGTAAGTTTGACTGCAGTTAAGATTTTATGTGATTCTAAGTCAGCATAATATAAATTAAGTCACGGAGCTAGTCACATTGAAATAAAA
Source organism: Podocnemis expansa (assembly GCA_007922195.1). Classification (NCBI taxonomy): domain Eukaryota; kingdom Metazoa; phylum Chordata; order Testudines; family Podocnemididae; genus Podocnemis; species Podocnemis expansa. The sequence continues at coordinate 29,123,761 of ML681989.1, read as the reverse complement.
GATTGCTGTTTCAAGTCCATATTCAGCTCACTGCACAGGTTGGCTGTGATACGTTTTGCAGTCAGACTCCCTCATCCCTGTGGGTAGGTTCTCAGTCCTTGGTGTTGCATAGAAGATGAATTTCAGGGGAGAACCCTGAGACAAGCATGTCTCTATTTCTTTTAACAAGTTTCCTCAACACCTTTTGGAGTCAGATGATCATCCATGTCCAGTAATAGGCATGATTCCTTCCACTTGAGCCAAAGTGCTCTGGCCAGCTGATTGTCTTGGTATGCATGCCTCCACTTGGTGTGGAAACACAGCTTTGAGTTTGTCTTCACCTATTCAAGCTGTCTTATCAACAACTCTGCAATGGCATGGCAGTGTTTCATAACTGTCCATATGTATGAGATTGCAGGAAACATACTATGACAGTAATGTTCACCAGAAAGTGAGCCATGTCCCACGCTACAGAGGAAGGCAAAAAATCCCCCAAAGCTCTAGTCAATGTACCCTAGAACAAAATCCCCCCCCGACCCCAAATAGGGCAGTCAGTTAAACCCTGAGCATGTGGGCAAGTCACACCAGCCAGTCACCCAAGAAAGAATTCTCTGCAATAACTCATAACCCACCCCATCTACCTTTTCTTCTGGGGCTATGGAAATATCCCCCACAAGTAGTCAAAACTGAGTCAAACGCCAAATGAAGCCATCCTATCATACTGTTCCCTCCATACATTTATTGAGCTCAGTTTTGAAAGCAGTTAGGTTTTTTGCCCCCACAGCTCACCTTTGAAGGCTATTCCACAACTTCACTGCTCTGATGGTTAGAAACCTGCATCTAATTTCAAGTCTAAATTTCCTGATGGTCAGTTTATGCCCATTTGTTCTTGTGTCCACATTGGTGCTGTACTCAAATAATTCCTCTCCTTCCCTGGTATTTATTTCTCAGGTGTATTTATAGAGAGCTATCATATCACCCCTCAGCCTTCTTTTGGTTAGGCTAATCAAGCCAAGCTCTTTGTGTCCTCTCATAAGGCAGGTTTTCCATTCCACAAATCATCCTTGTAGCCTATCTCTGCACCTGTTCAAGCTTGAATTCATCTTTCTTAAGCATGGGGGAAGAGCACAGCACACAATATTCCAGATGAGGTCTCATCAGTACCTTGTATAACAGTACTAACATCCAGGGCCGTAACTACGGTGGAGCAAATGGGGCTTTTGCCCAGGGTATGCTGGAGCGCCTCGACAGAGCTGCTGTATTAAAGGGTGTACCACCAGCCCCAAGTGCTGCTAATTGCAAGGGGTGCGTTCTGATCAAAACGCACCCCAGGCACTGAAGTGGAGCATTACGGCTCTGCTAACATCTCCCTGTCTCTACTGGAAATACCTCTTCTGATGCATCTTAGGACCACATTAGCTTTTTTTCATGGCCATATCACATTAGTTGTGCATAGTCATCTTGTGATCAACCAGTACTCCCAGGTCTCTTTCCTCCTCTGTCACTTCCAATTGATGCATCCCCAACATATAGGAAGAATTCTTATTTGACCCTGGATATATGACCTTGCACTTCCATTATTAAATTTCATCTTATTCTTGATACTCCAGTTTATAAAGTGTTTGCACACAAGGTAGAATCAATTTTAAGAACAAATCGTAATTAGTTAAAAGATTCAGGGTTTTTTAAAAAATGCATTTGAGTCCTTGTAAATAAAATTGTATATCAGGAAAATGTGCTAGCTGTGGACCAGAAGATGTGTGTGTGTGGGGTGGGGGGGCTAATTTATAATGCCGTAGCTGTGCATGCTAGTCCCTTCTATGCAGCAGCTAAGTGCTGTCTTTTACAAGATGAACCTTCTTGCCAGAGATTTGTAAACTTTGACTGTAAATGTTACCTATGCTGAAAAGTTGATCCCTTAGAAGGAATTTTCTTTAACCCATTTATGGCTGTTATTAAATTAAATGTGCCAGATATAGTAATTAGCTATTTAAGTTAATATTCAGTGTTGGGGAAAAATTTGTAGTTCCAGGATTTATTAATTTCATTGCCTGTGTATTTAGGGTTCATTAGTATTCATACATGATTTATTATTTGGCCATACAGTATTTTTTTCAATACAGCACTATTGTGAATAGTAATAAAAATGGCAGATGCCTTCAAAAGTTCGTTGTCTCTTACTTTTTGCTTTTCCTGTGCTATTTCTATCTGAAAGTATTAATCTGTGGTACCACAAAAGAATAAAACACTCAAGCAGACTGCATAATCATAGGAATGTGCAGTAACGCCTACAATTTTTTGACTTGTACTACACACACTGCATTATGAATCATTATCTTGCATATTCAGGGTATTTGCAGTTATACAATTAGAAACACACAGCCATTCCCATCATGCTAATAACCCACCAATTAAAGATCACCATATATGGATTCATACTATAAGCTACCACCACTTTGAAAAAGCAATTATGTTTGAACATATGTCAGTTATTGGAATATTAAGGGCCCCATACTAGCACAAAGAATTGAGACCCAGCCCTCATGATCTGTCATGTCAGTAGCACCTAGATTAATGGCCACCTGAAATGATGATGATTTGTGCAGGAACTTTAATTGTGTGAATGACAGTACAGTGTCTATTGCATAGGGGTAAGGCATGCATTGCTGATGGGCCAGTATTCAGGGGATTCTAGGGAGGTCTGTTTTAATGTACAGGTAACTAGGAAGGGGTTAAGAAAAACCATTTTGAAACTACTTAGTTCTATTCTAAACAGTTTTCAGCCTTCTAAAAATATTTCCTTTTAAAGAATAAAAAACTCCACTATGTAATGGAGCAAAATTACTGTTCATCTTTAGACACTTTTGGCTCATTGGGAAAACTTATTAATAACACTTTGTAATCACTCAGGGACAACACATATAGCTCAAAAGAAAAGGAGCCATGTTTTCTGCCCCAGATTTCAATATAGACATATTTGTTTAATATATATTATATCGAGTCCCAGGCAGACTAGAATAGTATCTTCTGCTCTGTAGGGTAATCACATATTCAGAGTTCCGGACGTTGCTGCTATTGTCGATCATCTAAATCAGGGGTGGGTAACATTTTTGGCTTGAGGGTCACATGTGATGTATGGTCACTCGTTGCAGGCCACAGTTGGGGGGGGGGGGGCGGGAAACGGAGGGGCAGCAGAGCCGTAAGACAGTGTTTTGTCATCAGGGGTACGTTCCGATTGGAATGCGCCCCTTCCCATTAGCGGTGTTTAGAGCTGGTGCCGCAAAGCCACACCTTTAATAGAGCAGCTCCATTGAGCCTCTCTGGGCCGCCTGGGGCTTTCCCCCATTGGCCCCACCATAGTTATGGCTCTGAGAGGCAGAGTGGGACTTGGAGGAGGGAGTGGCCAGCCACCTTCCTTAGAAAAAGGGGTGCGGCTGCACTCCATTCCCTCTCCCTCCCAGCTTAAGCAGGGCTCAGGCCAGAGCGCCGCCCCTGCGCAGCCTCCCTCCAAAGGCAGGGGGCATAACAAGGGTTCTGGTGGCTGGGGGCCAAGTCCACGTTTGTGGTCCCCCCATGCCTTGCAGGCCCCCCTATGTGGGGCAGGTGTCCCAATATAACAGGATGGGGAGAGGGGCTGAAGATACAGAAGGAGCTTCAGTGTTCTCTCTCTTCCCTGCATGGCAGCAGTGGCCATTCCTACTGCATCCCATGGCACAAGCAGCAGCAGGACAGCTGAGCCAGGGATGGGGGGCGGGTTTCAGCCCAGCAGCCCTGCCCTTCCTCCCAGACTTCCTCAGGGCTGGAGGCAGGTTTTCAGCCTTTCTGATTCAGCCTCTGCAGCTGCAGCAGGAGACTTGGTTACAACAGTCCCCATCCCAGCAGGTTCCATCCAGTGTTTAACCTGCGCCCAAGCCTCAAGAGTTCCCCTGGCTCTCTCCCCTCCCTTTCACTCCCAGTGCAGTGCTGTGTTGTGAATTGTCCAGCCAGATAAGTCAGGGGAATTGGAAACTCTGACTGCAGCAGAGGCTGGAGGTGTGGATCATAGCCTCACAGCTTGCCCTCCCCACTGCTCCATCAGGGCTGGAGGCATCTTTCAGCCTTAGTACAGCTGCAGCAGGAGGGCTGGCACCAGGCACCCCCTCCAACCTCACTCTTAGACAGCTCATTCCAAGGAATCCAGGCTTGCCACTAGCCCATACTTTTGCCCGGTCCCAATCTGGCCACTGCTGTCTAGCAGCAGGGCCGTCCCTGGGGGGGATGCAGGGCCCCAGGCGAATCGCCCTCTGCAGGCCCCCCCCCACGGCACTGGGGGTGGGGCTGGCTGGCCCAGGGGAGGGGCAAGCCCCTGCACTAGCCGTCCCATTGCGGGGACTGGGCAAGCCAGCCAAAAGGGCGGCCCAGTTCAGTGCCGCTGATCTGCCCCCCCCCCCCCACGTGCGCTGCTTTCAGCTCTGTGCTGGAGCAGCGGGGAGGGGACAGGAGGCAGTGCAGCCAGGATGGGGGGTAGTGATACTGGCTCCGTGCTGCCTCCCGCCCCCTCCAAGCTGCTTCGGCACAGGGCCGAAAGCAGAGCATGTGGCGGGGGGTGGGGGCGGGACCGGCAGCGCTGAACTGGGCTACTGCTTTTGGTCAGCTCGCCTGGTCCCCAGCATGGGGGGGGGCAACAATGCATGCCCTGCAGGGCCCCCAAAGTACGGGGTCCTGGGCGGCTGCCCCTCTTGCCCTACCCTAGGGATGGCCCTGGCTAGCAGCAGGTGATCCAGGTCCAGATCTGGCCTTAGCCCGCATCTGGCCCCTGCCACTGCTGGCCAATGGCTCTTGGCCTGGGCCCAGTCTGGCCTTTGCTGGTAGCCATGGCCCAGTTTTGGCTCCTGCCACTGCCAGCCAGCGGTCTGGGCCCAGTGCAGCCGCTGCCAGGGCAGGGCTGGAGACAGGTGGGGCGTTAGCACTGTGGGCCCTGTAGTAGTGATGTCCTGGTCTCCAAGGGAAGAAAGAGCCATGTATTTGGAGGGGAAGGCGTCTTAATCCAGTGGCTGGCCACTAGCCCAGCTGCTGAGGAGGATATTATCAGACCCACATTAGCTTCCTTTCCTGCACAGGGCTTAAGTGCTGTGCTGAAGTTGGACTTAGTTTCTGTGTATGCTGGGCCGTAAGCACACACAGAGAGGAAAGCCTTCTAGCATTAGAATGGAGGAGGCAGCACCAGACTAGCTCAGGCTTTGCTTCTCTGGGAAGGGCCAGCCCTGCCTGGCTACAGCCCCCTCCCCAGCACTTACGCAGACCCCTGGAGGAAGGCACTCGGCTGGCCCTTTACAACAAGGGAGGGGTTCAATAGCCTTCTGCATCTCCTCCTCTTCCTTCAGGGCACTTTGGGAAGCGGAAAGAGGGGGGCAGGGAGAGGGAGCGTGGGCCAGAGCACAGGCACTCCCAGGCTGAGCCGTAGTTTGCTAGCCCTTGATCAAAATGCATGTTCTAATACAGTGTTTCTCAATGACTCATCCACAAACCAGTTCTAGTCTCTGAGATCGTCCTGACACAATATAGGAAGCTTGAGATCCTTTGGAACCAGTATAGGAAGCTGGTCCCTGGTATCAAAAAGGTTGAGAAACTCTGTTGTGGTATACAAGTAGAATATAAAAATGCTTTCTATAAATCCGTTTAAGGTGCACTTAGAGTACCACAGAGACATGCAAGCAGCTTTCAAATTCTAAAGTATATTAGAGAAATGAGGGAAGTGAGGTTATTGGACCAAATTTTGTTGGTTAGAGAGAAAAGCTTTCAAGTTTACGTACCTTGTCTCTTTCACCAATGGGATTCTACTGCTTGCAAGGTACAACTAATGAAAAAAACAGGAACTGACAAAGAACTTTCAAAATGGTTCTGAAAGCACGTGCAGCGCTAAGCTTTCACAAGCATTTATTTGTACTGATGTTTGTTGTATTGACTTTTACAAAATGCTCACGAGTAAGTAGAGGTACAAATTATTGACAGTCATTGGTGGATTTTATTTGCAAGAATATAAGCAAACTTACTTAGATTCCTTTCAGACTTCTTATACATTTATCTTTCTCAGGAAAAAAAACCACAGCTTGCTGATAGGCCAGGGACATGCGAGATTGGTAGTGGAAGTCTTCAAAAAGTGTGCCTTTGTATTTTCTCTTCATTTATGTGGTGTCTGTCTTTAATGGTCCTGTTTGGGTTCTGGTAAGTGGGCAGGTATGAGCCTGCCTGCTGCTAAAGGTCCCTCCCACAGTCTAAGGGGAGGAGTCACTGGACCTGGCACTCTACTAATTGCAATGGACAACTAATGAAAAAACCAGGAACTGACATGGGGGGTCAAAGGGTCAGATAGAGGGAACCAGAAGAGAACACCAAGCAGAAAATTGAGAACAGTGTCCACTGCTGCTTAAAGATGTTTAGGGAGTCAGCAGACTCTGCCCAAAGAAATTCTGTCTGGATGCTTGAGTGGTAGAGGAATTGAAATAAGTCCCACAGTCACAGAGCACCCCTTCAGCCAACCTTCTCTCCTTGGTCTTGTAGATGGCTGCTTTAGTCAGTGCTAGGAGGAGGTTGATGAGGTGGTCCTGTGACTTTGTGGAGCCATGGATGGTGTATGCATAAAAGAACAGGTTTAGGACAAAATGCAGCCAGAACCCAGCAGAACGTTCTGGAGCAGCTGGAACAGGGACTGCAGTCTGGCATACTCTAAATAGATGTGCACCAGGGTGTGTCTCACTCTGGAAAAGGGGCAGGTGTCAGGATGAGAGGTGAACTGCACCAAGTACATGTATGTTGTTCAAGTGAGTCATCAAAGCAAACAATCTAGTCATTCTGTATAACTGACCCATGTCTGTCATTTATTTTGTCATCTGCAAATATCACCAGTAATGATCTTATATTTTCTTCCATACTGTCAATAAAGTGATTGAATGATGTTAGGGCAAGAACAGACATTCCCTGCGGGAATGTCATGTTGGACTAAGTCAAATACCTTACAGAAGTCCCAAGTGTTTGATGAGATCACAAATTTATTTGACAAGACCCATTTTTTGTACGACCATATTGGTTGGTATTAATTATGCTGATGTCCTTCTAATTCTTTACTAATTTCATCTTATATCAGTCTTTCTATAATTTGACCTGGGATAAAGATCAGGCTAACTACTCTTAAAAAAAAAAATAGCAGCAAGGTCTTGAGCCAGTCAGTTGCTTGCAAAGTATTACACACAAATAATTTCATTTAGATGAAGTAATTCAAGATTATATCATTACAGCTTTATGCAAAGAGTGTATTAAGGCAACATTATGATTTAAAGTTGTGATACAGTAATTCTGGATACTCAAAAGCTTCTCAGAGTTGCACCTAATTACATATGTGACCTGCTTTATGTGCTATTTCTGCTCCCTGTTAAGGCTGTTGTGCTGTTTGTATGTATTTGTGGCTAATGTTGTTTGGAGAGGGTTAGGATTACAAAAACATAACACATTAGGTCAGCGGGAGCAATAATATTAATTAAAAAGAACTATACAAATAGACCCCCCCCCCAAAGGTGGAGAGGACTGGGCAGGAAGAAGGAAGCAGCAAGTGGAATTATGCCCTTGGCAATCACTGAGGCTCTCAAGACCCAAGTCTTTGGTGTTAAACCCAGCATATTAGGTGTACAATTTAAGATTAGGTTTAGTTGCTGAAGCCAATCATCATATGCACATCCTTCCACAGCTGCCTGTCTGTTGGACAGTCCCACAGCATACCCATTAACATTTTATTTTTCCTTTATTTCAGCATCAGCTAACATGAGAGGACAGGGTCCTCATCTTGCACATTTTCTGTGGTGTCCAATACACTTTGAATAGCATCTTTCACTTGAGGTCCACAGAAGCATTTTAAATGTTCCATAACATCCTCTGCCATTGGGATTCTTCTAAGGCCTATGATAGCTCTCATCCCACACTTTCACAAGGAACACCAGCTCATAAGTATTCCTCCTTATCAGTGAAGTGGACAGAGTGGACATGGGCCTGGGGTGTTTATGAAGATCTTCAAGGTTCCCAGTAACACTGAGGCCCCTGGCAGTCTGAGAGTATCCACAACAAATTGATAGGCTAGCAAATGTCTAAGTCAAAAATAGTGCCAATCCCCTGAGGGTGGCAGGTCATTCAGTTGCTTGAAAGTTAGACACAGCCCTCATCCTTGACTTTTTTTTCCAACTGGGAAATCCATATGATGCCCTTTCTCAGCCAGTTCTTCCAAATTACAGGGTGGTGGTGGTGGGGGGGTTGTTTGTTTGTTTTTTGTTTTTTTGTTTTGACAGCAAGGATGAAATTAGTACCTCTTAGGTAGAATAGACAGACACTTTGCACAACCACAATTAACTTGGCACCATTCTTCCCCCCCCCCCCCAACATAAAAGAGGAATCAAGCAAATGCATTAATACCCCTTTGGTCTTCTACCTATATGGATGTAAGGGTGCAACTTGCTGTAACCGATCTGAAATCTGTGATGTGATAAAAGCATCTGTTGTAGATCTAGTCCAACCTTTTTTCCTCTTCCACCTCTCCCCAGCTACTGGGAGCAGGATTACTTTCCAGGAGTCTATGCCCTTAGTTTACAACCGAACATTTAATTTTCGTTCCCCTTATTAAGTAGACATATAGATAACAGGAGAGAAATTGAATTGTTCCCACAAATTGTACATTACTGCTGCAAAGAACACAACAAATAATCCAAATGAGCAAGTGACTTTTCTGTATTAATTTCATGTTCATGTACTCGGTTTAAGCTTATCAAAGGTTTTGGGTAGAGCAGGGACCTGGCCTGAAGAAATTGAGGGAGATTCAGGGTAAGCGGGGACAGGGCATCAATGTGAAAGAGACTGGGAGAATAGGATAGGGTAGAGGGAAGACATGGGGGAGAGGAAAGCTGTGGTTAAGGGGAAAAAGGGCAAGCAGGGGCAGGGTGAGAGTGTAGAAGTAGGAGTCAGGGAAGATAGATAGTCACTGCTCAGGTAACCCAGGACCAGGTGCTTGGTCTTCTCTTTTTCATTATTGACCAATAGGGGTAGCTCAGTGCCTGTGCATCTTTTCATGATATCTTACATGGAGGAGAGCTGTATCCCACATTTCCCACTCATGGGATGTCAAGATGTGGGGCTTTAAGGAATTCCAGCAGTGAGACATGGTGACACAGCAGTTTTCTTTGGTGCCAAAAAATGGCATTGCCGCCCTCAATTTCATTGTGGCAACAAGGAGCTTCACTGCCCCCAATGATATCTTTGCTGTATGTCAGTGCAGAACAAACACACCAGTCAGATATAATCCACAAACAAAGGATCCATGTTGATCTGTCCATTTTAGGAAGCTATCAAATGTTTCTTTAATTCCCAGCACAAATACATGAGCAAGGGCACTTGATATTGCTAATTCAGCATTTAAATTAATCCTTTCCACTGTCAGCTCAATCCTGTGAAATCAATTTGGGATGAGGTGATCTCTTATCTCCTCTGCTGGTGTGCTTCACAGTCAGCCATTTGGTGAGAATTGACATCCGTGTCCCCAAAGTTAATAAAGTATAAGCAGGGAGCGGAAGAGAGAACCCAAATAAGTCAGTTAGTTGCAGTAGCTGTATAAGTTCATAACTTCAGTAGCAACTGGGAAGTAAGCTTGGTATAAAAAAGAATTTGTTTTCGTTTCACTGCAGGCTATGTAAAAAATTGTTCTGCTTCTTTGTGGCGTTTGGAACAGATACACTTACGCACCAACCGTGACATGAAATTGAGTTGGAAGCTTTATAAAATATTTGAGACCTCACTGCTTGGCAAGTTCATTTGCTTTTTAAAGGCTGAGCTCTGTTCCATCACATCTTTTGCAGACTCTTGAAAATTCATTCTCAGTTTGTGCCATCCCCCCAAATAGTCATTTTTTCTCCCATGAGCTAACAGCATTATTAATTCTTTTATTCTGAATTTGAGAAATATGACAATCAGAGCATGAGGTTTGGTATTTGAGGCTGGCTTTGAAGCCATCCAGCAGACTGTGCACTTCTGAAAGGAGCTGAGAAACATGTTCTAAGGCAGGGGTCTCAAACTCACAGCCCGTGGGCTGCATGCAGCCCCTAAAGGGATTTCCTGTGGCCTGCAACGACACTAACGTTACTGATATTTGCAACATTGTTGTATGAAAAGGTTTCAGTGGTGCAGCCCTCGGGCTAATGTACTAGTTCTTATGTGGCCCTCATGGTAATTTGAATTTGAGACCCCTGTTCTAAGGGGCTGCCTTTCCCTGCTCCTACAAATACTCCAATAATTCTCAGATTATTTTGGTGAGACCTTTCCTGGAGGTCTGCTACTCTGGATCAGTGGTTCTCAACCACTGTGTTGGGCCACATCACTGTATCCTTACACAGCAGTAAGTGTGTTGTGGAGAGCCAGGGAACTGGCGGGATTTGGCCTGGGCAGGGTGGGCTGATTTAAAAAAAGATAAGCATGTGGAATTTCCGTCCCCTCACAGAGAGTCCTTGTACCAGAGCTTTCAACAATGATATTTACCCTTCCTGCCAGAGCTTCCAGACGGGAGTTAATTAGAATAAGAGTTGGTTGCATCAAGGCCAGAATGGCCGCAATATCTACTATTGTCTTCTGTGACTTTCCCCAGAAGAACAAGCAAGGAATCTGGTGGCACTTTTAAAGACTAAAATGTATCTATTGCATGAGCTTTTGTGGGAGAGAAGTATCTGACGAAGTGGGATTCTGTCTCACAAAAGCTCATGTGATAAATACATTTGTTAGTCTTACTCCTTGTTTGTTTTGCTGCACTAGACTAACATGGCTACCCCTTTGGAATTTCCCCAGAAGGAGCATCAGCAGCTGCCATCTTGTTTGAGGATGGGTGTGTGGCTGTGTGTGTGTGTGTGTGCGTGCGTGCTAGAACTGCCAGTATACAAATCTTTGCATGCTGACATTCTAGAGATTGGCTGGGGGTAGGAGAGAATTGGTCCTGAACTCCAAATGGAAATAGATATTAGCTAATGGCTTTGGTAGTCAAGGAACCTGTGCCTGCATGCTGCAGAAGTGCCTCTCTTCTTATGAACCTTAACTTTACCGAACACAGATATTTCATAGATTCCATCCGCTCTCTCGCATTTTCCTAACTGCTGATTCCCTTGTCATCAGCATCCCTACTTTTCCATTTGTTACATATGTTTTTAATTCTTATTGCTGCTTTCCCCTCCCCTATTAATTAGGATGGATTTTTAACCAAAGAAGCTTTCCTTGTGGAACAACCTCTTCTTAATGACAATTGGTATTTTCTTAATGACAAGTGGTCAATGGTAAGTCTTTTCCAATCGACGACTGGTATTTTCCTTCTACTGTGGAGGATAGGAGTAGAAGAGTGCTGTATCTAATCTGGGTCTCTCTAAAGAGCCATTGAAATTTGAGCACAAAGCATGTGTGTTGCTCCCTCTTCAGAGCTGCCTTGTGACACCATCTCACAGCTTGCTACTGCAGCTGGATTCCAGCACCTAGAGAAGCGTCCGCCCTGTGTCAGTGGGAGACTGCTCCTCTTTTTTCTGGACAGGCTCTACTATCCTACACAGCAGTTTAGTTCCTTACACTGCTGCTCTTCAGTCAGTCTCTAGGTGTGGGTAGCTTTTGTCTGATTTTACTCTAGTTTCCTATCAGCCCCTATGGCACTTAATGTGGCCTTCTCCTTGTGGCCTTGCTGGCTGATATTTGTCCATCTCCATACCATTAACTAGAGGTCAGTTCCTGCTTCTGTTGCAGTCAAGTAACTGTCTCTTTCAGGTGCTGTTGCCTGGCCCACAGCTCACAGGTGTCAATGCAGGGTTGTAATCCTTTTCCATTAATCTTCCAGCTGGCTTTCTACTGATGCTCCTCAGTTGTGTCATGGGATTAGGGGCAGGGCTGATATAGCTCAGGGCCTAACCCGCAGCTGTTCTTGATATCCCCAGTCATGCTCTGGTACTTCCCCCATCTGTCTCTTTTTGTCTCATCTGCTTGTTATACAGTCCTTCTGGATCCCCATTCACACAAGAGTCTCAGGTAAGTTATAGGTGAATTGCTCACCTGTCTGCAGGTTAAAGTGATAGATTCATACTTTTTAGGCCAGAAGGAACCATTATATCATCTACTTTGATCTCCTGCATAACACAGACCAGGTGATTGTATCCAGTTACCTTGTATTGAGTGCAACATCTTGTGTTTTTGTTTGGCTAAAGTATATCTTCTTGAGTGGCATCAAGTCTTGATCTGAAGACATCAAGGGAAGGAGCAGAGCCGTAAAGCTGGTTTTTGCTGCCTGGGGCATGTTCTGATTGGAATGCGCCTATTGCCATTAGCAGGCTTGGAGCTCTTGCCATGAAAGCCGCACTTATTAATAGAGCAGCTCTACTGAGCTGCTCTGTGCCACCCAGGGCTTTGCCCTGTTGGCCCCGCTCTAGTTACAGCTCTGGGAAGGAGAATCCACCAATTCCATTTGTAATTTTTTTCCAATGGTTAATCACCTTCGCTGTTAAAATATTGTCTAATTTGAATTTGTCAAGCTTCAACTTCCAGCCAAATAAACAAGAAATCTGGTGACATTTTTAAAGACTAACATATTTAGTTATCACATGAGCTTTCATGGGAGAAAATCCCACTTCGTCAGATGCTTTGAAGATGGGGGAATTTACAGAATGGGAGGAAATAAATGCAGGGGAGTGTAAGTCATGGGAGATCAGGTCATACTGTAACAGCAAATCAAAGCAGTTGTTCAGATTCAAACACTGGGAAACAGCATATAGAGTAGGGTGAGTCAAATCACCTGTTGTAATGGGAAGAGTACCCATAACTAGGATTTAATCCTGCTTTCACACAAATTTCCATATCAATTCCATTTCTGCAGTTTCTTGTCATTCCTTGCTCTGTTAGATTAAAGAGCCTTTTAGTCTCTGATTCATGAGTAGAATGTAAGTCTATATACCACGGTCAAGATACCTCTTGATATTCTTTTAGATAAGCTAATCAGATTGAGCTCTTTGTCTTTCACTCTCTGGCATTTTCTCTAGCTATCAAATCATTTTTATGACTCTTTACTTTACCTTCCCTAATTTTTCAGAGTTTTTTTTAAAAAACATGCACACCACAATATGCAGTCTTCTGGTATCAGTCTCTCCAAGTTGTTATTCAGAGGTAAAAATCATTTCCCTACTCTTTTTCACTACTGCCTTGTTTATTTGCTACTCCCCTTTTTATACATAGAAGAATTGCATTAGCTCTTTTTCACAGCATTGCTGTGAGAGCTCATGCTGAATTGCTTGTGCATTATGACTCCAGAAACTTTTTCTAAGTCACTGTTTTCCAGGAGACGGTCAAGTCCCCCATTTTGGAGGACTGGCCTGCACTCCTGGTTCTAGATGTGTCACTTAGCATTTGGCTGTATTGAAACACATTGTGACTCAATCTGGATCACTTGGAAGTGGCTGGCATCTGGAAATACACATTGTTTTTCACTAGGCCCCAGCCACTTCCAGGTGATCCAGATTGTTCTGTGTGGGTGTCCTGTGCGCATCATTTTTTTATGCCTTTGCCAATTTTTGTGTCATCCCCACAAAATTTTATTAGCAGTGATTCTTCTATTTATTTCCAGCTCACTGATAAAGATATTTAATGTCAGGCCTATATGTCTATGCCATTACCTTTATCAATCAAACTTATAACTTCCATCAAAGCAAGAAATAGGGTTTTCTTGACAAAACCTAATTTCCATTACGCTGCTCCTGATTTGTAAATATTCCCAGTACAAGTGCCAGCTAGGTCTTCCATGGCCCATTAGGCTGGGCTGGTTTCCTGCCTGTACCAATGGCCCTTGGAGTTATCATGTGGTGCAGGAGAGATGACTAGTCTTTTTATTTTTAAAGTCAGTATTTCCAAATATTAGTTTGTTTTCCCTTTTCCCCCTTTCTTGCTACTGGGCACAGCAGAATGAATAGTATCTAGGGTTTGTTTTTTTCCTCCACTTTTTCATGTTGCCTTTTGCTAGTTTAAGCTTTTTTAAAATGTCATCTTTTTGGAGTGATGGAGGTGAAAAGCAACCTTCCCACCCCCATGCCCTGAATTTTATTCATTTTACTGCATTCAGTAAAGAAAAAGAAGGAATAAAAGGGACAAAGTGTAATAAAGCAAAAATCAGTATTAGTAGCTATGTCAAAAATATGGAACATTCTGATAAAACAAACAAGCAGTCCCATGGCAGTTAAAGACTAACAGATTTATTTACTGGATGAGCTTTCATGGGAGAAAATCCCACTTCTTCAAAGCATCTGATGAAGTGGGATTTTCTCCCCCAAAAGCTCATGCAGTAAATAAATCTGTTAGTCTTTAAGTGCCACAGGACTGCTTGTTTATTTTTACTGAACTAGACTAACATGGCTTGCCCTCTGGCATTTGATAAAACAGGAACTTTACCCAATATTTCTAGCTTAAACAAGTGTTTTGAACAAAAAATTTCAACCAGCTCTGTTAAGCAATGAGTCCTAAACTGTGTGTTAGACCATTTGTGCAAGCCTGAGGTATTTTTGTTGTAGCATTTAGAAAAATGACTTTTACTCAAACTGAAGAAAAGTGTATTACCAGGTTCTTTTAGTTAAATATTTATGCAGATTAATGGGCATGTGAGTTATGAACATACAGGAGAAAGATTCTAACACCAAGCTCCACTGATAACTGCTCTTTCAAACCACATCCTCCAACTAGAATGCTCTTTTCTATTCCTGCCGCACACAGTCCAATGAGATGCAATGCATATCTAAATGTTGAGAGCTAAGTAGGTCATTTAGAAGGAAGGTGGGTCATGAACACACCCTCATCGTGCAGCAAGTTCTCTTGGTTTTTGCAATGAATCCTTTGCAGTTCATTTTAAATTTAAATATCATGAAACATGTCTAAAAGACTACCTTAAGACTCCTGTCTTAAACAATCTAGCCTGAAATGTATTGAGTATCACTGACCTGATCCCATGACTTACACTTCTCTACATTTATTTTCTCCCATTTTGTAAGTTCCCCATCTTCAAAGCATCTGATGAAGTGGCATTTTCTTCCACAAAAGCTCATGCAATAAATACATGTTAGTCTTTAAGTGCCACAGGACTCCTTGTTCATTCTCCTTATAGATGGCTCCAACAAGTTTTTGCTCTCTCTAGTGATCATTTAAATCAGGTTTCTGTGTTCTCAGATACGTGTGAAAAGTAAAAATTGATTTTTCTTTTGCCCTCCACCTCCCTCTCTTGCAGACATATGATCATTGTATGGCTTTGTTACGGGGGATTAAAATAAACCCTATAATGTTTTCTTCTTAGTGACTAATACCTTACATTTGCTATACACTTATTACATGTAAACACCTATCCTGCTCTCCCTATGTCATTGTTTCCTTTAGAAAGATGTGTCACAAAAATATATAGGTAACATTATGCACTTTTTTCCTCTTCCTTTGTGTCTTAGTAGTGTTGCTGCTGTCCTTCATAATTTAGCAGCCCACTGTATGACTGTAAGATGAAAAAACATTGTACAATGATTTCTATTCAGGCAGTTATTTTCCTCCGGAGGGCAGTGATTGTAAAAATGCCATATTTTTGCTTGCTCCCAAGGCTATGCCCTGCATTTCAGCTAGGGTGTGGCATATGGGGGAGTCCTTTTCCTCCCACACCCATCCCACTTGTCCCAAATAATAACATTATTTTTAGCTAAATATAACTCTTATTACCATATAGATTCAGAAGGGGTCATACTGTGCAACAGCAGTGTGCTAGAAAGAGATGGTAGGAGTTCTATGAGCTCGGCCTCTAGCCTGAGCCCACACATCTACACAGCAGTTTTATGTTTCAGGAGCCCGAGCCTCATGAGCCTGAGTCAGCTGACCAAGGCCAGGCATGAATGTTTAATTGCTGTGGAGATGTACAGTACTCTGGTGGTCTTAGCAATGTTCAGTTTCAGTGTTATGATAAAAACAAACAAGATTATTTGAACCCACATGGCATTGCCAATCATCTGCTGGAGATCTGTATGTGTCTTGGCCAAGTTTGCACTAGTTTAGACTAACACGGCTATCCCTTTGGAAACTGAAAATCACAGCCTTACTAAGCTCTGTTGCGCTGTAAGAATTCATGACAGAGCTATGGGAGAAGCAATTTCTGTGAGAAGGGAACAAATATCCCTCCTTCCAGTTGCAGGAATGGTCCTCCAAGCACAAATCTAGAGGAGATGAACTGGCCTTAGATTACCTATTTTGAACATTATGAAGCCCTTGTTAGGGACTTGGAGTTTGATATCTTCCCAAGACATTACTAGCTACCATCCACAAGGTCCAGATTTGGAGTTAGGGGTGTTGCTGGGGCCTGGCACATGGGGCTTGTGCCCCAAATCCCAGCGCCAGTGCCCCGAGTCCTGGCACAGCCCCTGCATTTCCCGGTCTTAGGCCGGAGATCCAGGGCCCGGTTGTCCATGGTGGCGGCAGCCACTTCCGGCCCAGTCCTAGGCTGGGCCACCCTCAGCTGTGGCTGCCACTCCCTGCCTTGTCCCCGGCCGGGGATCCGGGGCCAGGCTGGTGGCAGCAGGCACTTGAGGCCAGATCGGGCCCTGGTGCAGAATCGGGGCCAGGGGTATGGCCTGGGCCGGTGCCCTGGGTCCTTCCCCAGGGCAGCGACACTCCTGTTTGGAGTCCAGGATATCCAGGATGTTGGAGAGGTGATGTGGTTGAATTCCCATAGGTTAAAAGTGATGGTGTAGGGGAAGGGATGGATGCTGTAGTTATTAACAGCTGCTGCTATCTTTGTTCTGTAGCTGCACATGTGGGCACTTTGCTAGTGAGAAGCAGGAACAAAAGGATTTTAGGCAGAAGTGGTGGTTTATATTAGCTTTGTTCTTTTTAGCTGGTGGTGAAGAACAGAGAGGTTTGCTTTTGGTGTCCAAGAAGAGCAGTTATATTAGTTGGCTCTTAACTACATTAGTGAGATGGAAGCTGTGTATTTTTGTCCATTGACAGGTGATTATGGATTATGGATCTATGGGTCTTTGGGATTTGATGGGAACTAACCATGTAAACTTTGTATCTGAATGGAAGGGATAGTCACTAAAAATGTTAAAACTCCATATCATGGCGTTTTTTGTCTGTCTTCTGCTAAACTGCAACATTGCAGAATTCTGTTCTGTTGGTTTCAAGTGACCCCAGAATGCATGAATAAAATGAATGAAGGTCACTCTTCATTCTCTTTTCCACCTCTCTCCTTCTTATGTCAAGAAGAACCATGTACCACATTGTGCTTCAAATAAGAGGAGTGATGCTTGCAACTCATTTACTCTGGGGATTGTGATGGTACAAAACAAAACACAATGTTCCTAGCTGATCAGCCCTTCTGAGTATTTTGAAGAACTCTATTTAACTTTTGTGTTGAGAGATGACATCATATAAAGAAAAAAAAAGAGGACTCCTAAACATTAATCTGACTTAAAACGTTTGAAATTCTATTTGGGATAATAAAGAATGGCATTTGACAAAGGTCACAAGAAGCATTTTCATATGCATTTATCTGGAATAAATATTGTTTTAATTTATTCTGTACTAGCTTATTAATATTAGTCTCAGTGACTTCAGTGTTCTGTTTCTGCAGTAGCTAAGAGAGTTATTTACTAGTAAACTTAAAGGTCCAAGGGACAGCCATGTTAGTCTAGTTCAGTAAAACAAACTAGGAGTCCTGTGGCACTTAAAGACTAACAAATTTATTTAGTGAATTTATTAATCAATAAACAAATTTGTTAGTCTTTAAGTGCCACAGGACTCCTTGTTTGCTTTAGTAGACTTCAGTGTTATTCCAGCCCTGCAAATAGTGTAGTGGTTAACACCCCTGCTTAACATGCAGAAGGGTCTGGGTTTGATTCCCAGGGGGTTGGACTTGATGATCTCATGAGGTCCCTTCCAGCCTGATTGATTCCCAGCCTTTCCCCATACACCTAGTACAAGGGTCAGCAACTCAAAAGATAAGAGCTATTTTTAAAAATTCCTTCTATAACCAAGGGTTTGGAGAGCCACGATGGGTGTAGCCTCCTGGTGGGGGGAGCTGGGAGTGGGGTATTGCTGCAGGGGGGGGTGTCCAGAATTGGGAGCAGGCCACCCACAGGGTCCCCCAGTGGTGGGGGACCCCGGAGCCTGGAGCTGCAAGGAGGAAGCCAAAGAGCCCCAGGTTCCAGACCCCTGATCTAGTACATGTTGGTCCCTTGACATAAGTAGTTATTTTAGACTGATTTACCTTTCCTAGCTGATCTCTTTTCTAGCTCTTTTTACTCTTTTAAAATCCAAAGCTCCTTTTTATCTCTGCAAATACAAGCTCTGTTTTATTGTCCATCTATGTTAGACCTAATGATCAGATGTGGATGATAGAAGAAATAACATGTCTTTTTACTAGAGCAATATCCCTGAATAGCTGCTTACAGCTCTTTTCATTTGAAACTATCCTGCAGAAGCTGCAAAAAACCTGGGCTATTGGCACCATTGCTCACCTGACCTTTGGTTATAAAGAAATCTTTAGAAACTTTAGTTTATATATCCCTTCTAATGTTACATATGTGGCGCTGGATCACAGGAAGATGGAGAATTCGCTCTTAGGAGCTTCAGTAAAGGCTAATTAACAGAATATTTCAAATCTCTTCGTTAGCCTTTAAAGGAATTCTTGTCAATCCAGATTACCCCGGCCCAAGACTGAACTAACTTGCCTACATATCAGTCACACTGACTACTGAGCGGCTTGCCTGCTGAGCCCCATTACAAAATTCAGTTGCAACCAGAAAAATGTTTACATAAAATATCATCTTTATAAAATCTGCATCTAGCATTCCAATTTAAGTACCCATTTAGACTCCTATGGAAAAGTTTTCCAATGGATGCCTAGAGTTAAGGATACAAATCCATATTAAATCCTTATAAATCCACATTCAGTGAGCTAATTGATTTTCAAAGGTATTGTACACCTCTGACCTCTCTAATTTCAGTAGAGGTTGCAGATGCTTAGCACCTCTGAAAAATCAATTGTGTGTTGGGTTCCTTTCATGTCTTGCTTGAATCCCCAGGTGGTTTGCAGGATCTTTCAGAGAAAAGGCAAACACCAGCTGAACTTGGATAAAATGGAGCCTATAGGGAAGTGTGTTTAAAACAACTACTAAAAAAACTTCAGAGAGATGTGCCTTCCCCTACTGAATATTTTACAACTTTTCTTTTTCTGGCTATCTCCTAAACTCTTCTGTGTATAAGCAGGGAAGTGGAAAATCTTTTTCTCTTGGTAAAATCTTTTCCATTAAGACAATTTCTACCGCACAATACAAGTCCAATTACTCCTAGAAATGTTCTCCCTTTCCCACTGAGAGATCTCGTACTGCAGGAGAAAATGTTCTGCTCATCCACCA
This sequence comes from Podocnemis expansa, assembly GCA_007922195.1. Classification (NCBI taxonomy): domain Eukaryota; kingdom Metazoa; phylum Chordata; order Testudines; family Podocnemididae; genus Podocnemis; species Podocnemis expansa. The sequence continues at coordinate 29,104,331 of ML681989.1, read as the reverse complement.
GGCAGTGATTTTTGTCCCACAACTGCTTAAAAAGTTGTAATGGTGGCAGGAAGTATTACAATAAGACTTCTTAAATCCTCGTCAGCCTCCTACACTGACTATCCTTTTTCTCCTCATTTTACTGTGGAGTTTCATGTTTTAAGGCCAGAAGAGACTGTTACAATCATCTGTTCTGACCTCCTGCATAAAACAGGCTATAGAATTTCACCCTGTAATTCCTGCATCATGTACAACAGATTGCAGTCTAACCAGAGTATAATGTTCAAAGCATTTATGAAAGTAGAGTTCACAGAGACCATGACCAAAGTTTCTTATTCCTTAAGCCAACATGGAGCGTGTGAAACAGGGTTTTTGATAAGCATCTTTTTCCTTGGAAATTATCATGAAACTAGGCTTAAAATGTTAAATATTATTTAATATTTTGTTATTTAAATTTCTGAAAAGTGTTTTTATTGTTGTGGAAGAAAAATCAATAATTACATTAAAACACTCTCTTCCCGGCTAGGTACAATATAAACTTGCATTCATATCAGAAAATTAATTGTAGATTTTTTGTTGCATTGAGTTGTAAGGAAATATAGGGAGAGGAGGCAGATCAAAGGAGAGAGAAGTAAGTCATAGGAAACTAGGGACTGATGGTAAATACAACAAAGCAGGTTAAGCAAGAAATGTGATGCAGAAGCAGGAAGTTGTCCAAATGCAGCAATAACTTCAGTCTATGGCTCAGGTTATTAAGCAGATTTAGCTGGTGTTGTGCTTAGCATTGCAATACCTAAGTCTCATTTTCAAAAGGGTTTTAGACTGCTAAGTGCCTAAATCCCTTTTGAAAATGAGATTTAGGCTCCTAAATCAATTATTGGAATGATGAGTGCTGCAACACCTCAATACCTTTAAAAATCTGAGCCTAGAACTCATGCTAGCATTGATTTACCATGGCCATCACTAGAGGTCAACGTTACATAAAGGGCTCAGTCCGGTCATGGAAGACAGCGGAAGCAGGAACAGGCTTAACAAGTTCTTCCTTTTTTCTCTTTCCAACCCCCTCAACCTAAAATACAATGTAGATTATATAAAGTGAATTCATTAAATGAACAAAATGATATGTGGCAGTTCAGAATGGGCCCTTTTCTTCTTTCCCCCTTCTGTCCTCCATTTTGATTTTTTAATGGTCTCCTGGGCTTATTAGAAAGACACAGGGTTCAAGACTGAAAACTGAAGTCACATCCCAAGAGTCCAAAATGTTAGTTTCCTGGGAACTACTCTACTTTCAGCCCTGAGGGCTTCTTGTGTGTTTTTACTGTAAAGCTGTAAAGGTCCCTCCAGAAAGGATCAGGCAATACAGACAACGGCTGTCCCTTTGGAAATTAACACTGAAGAGGTTTATTTACGGTACCAGTACCAGGAACACTGAACAAAACAGTATCAGCTTCAAAATGGAAGTAACATGGCAATTGCATATATACACAGACAGCTTTTTTAGTGGTTTAAACTGGTTTTCTAACAGTTCTTTGTTTCCTTTGGGAGAAACAACTCTCTATATGGTAAAAGGGTCAGGGTGGTGAGAGGGAGTGGTCTCGACAGGTAAGTGAATACTAGCTTCCATATAAGGTAGGCAGGAGGGTTGAAGGGATATGTGACATCAGGTAAGGAAGGATATGTGACAAGAGACATGGGTTCAGGGGAGAATACATAACAAAAGAGAGCCTGCATGTTGCCTATTTGGTCAGCCTCTGTATTTTTGAGGCCTAGCGTGCTGGCATGGATATTTTATCCCAATACCACTATATGCCTAATATATCTGTAGCCATTTCTCCAATGCACCTTCATATTAAAATGTGTCTCAGCTGTTGAGTGAATGACACGCCAGCCTGGTTCTCTGAGTTCCAGGAGTTTTGTTCAGTAACTCCTCTTGGTCAGGGTTAGGTGGATTGGGACCAGATTGCTTAGTAGTAGTTTGCCTTACCCAGCTTGTATGGCATTTTCTTTTTAAAAAGATCAGAAAATGTATTTGTCACTCTTGGTGACTTCTTTTTAAAATTAAAAATTTAAATAAAATCTTCAGTAGAGACTAAAATTTACTCTCTCTGGAGGCCCAGCTAGATCTTAATCTTCAGAAACCTCTTTGAATGTGCATAAAAGTCACTACTTCATCAAACCTAAAATGGTGCTGCTTCTAGGCATGTTTTGATTGCTTACAAAGGTCAAATTAAAGGTTATCCGAAATATTGCCAGTTGTATAACCTTCAAAAAGACAGTGAGAGCTTAAATAAATGTGCACTTTTACATGGCAATCAGTATGACTGGTGAAGAAATGAAAATGAATGTATGTATTTGTTCATAGCTGCCATAGTCCAAATAATAACAATAATAAAGGGAAGGAGGGAGGCATAGAAACAAGTCTTATAAAGAATTCTTTCATGGATGCATGCACTTAACCTGTATGGTTATTAGTAGATGGGAAAAATGAAAACTCCTACAAGAAGTCTTGCTTGTCTCTTTACATAGAGTAGCAGTTTCTTTCCAAAAATACATTATTTTTAGACTGTTATAGGCAGAGACTAGATCTCTAAAAAGACAAGATTTTTAAAGTAATTCTCAAGAAAAGTACAAAGCTGTGTTTTGAATTCTAGAAATAAAGGTGTAGACGTGACCACAAGAGGCTGTCTCAGAGCCGTAACTACCGTTTATGGCGCCTGGGGTACATTCCAATTGGACTGCATCCCTTACAATTGTCGGTGCCTGGGGTGAGCGGTGTGGAATGCACCCTTTAATGGAGTGGCTCAATGGAAGCACTCCAGCACGCCCAGGGCAAAGCCCTGCTTGCCCACTGTAGTTGTGGCGCTAGGCTGTCTAGTTCTGCAGGCGCCCTACACAGAGGTTGGATTAAGTAAATGTCCTAAACCACTCTGACTGATGTTTGTCTGAAACATAGATGTCTAACTCATGGCCCGCAAACTGGATCAGGATCAGTTTTTTTGGTTATGATCAGAAAATGGACTGCAAAATGACATTTTCTTGTTCTGAACGTGGTGGGGGAAAGGGTTGGGAACCTGTGTGGCCACATGGCCTGTGACAGGTGTCCTGCCTTCCAATATGGCCCCCCACATTGAATGAGTTGGTCACCCTGATCAGATGGGGATTCCACAGCCACCCTTGGAAGTGTATTACAGTGTTTAACCATCCTTATCGTTGAAAAGATTTTCCTGTTGTCTAACCTAAATCTCCCTTGTCTTGCATTTTCCTTCATTGTTCTCTTGCTCCTCAATGCATATATTAATCTCTTCTTATTGCCTTTTTTGCCCTTTGCCATATGTAACTCATTTTGTGCCTTAGCCTTCGTAATTTAGTCCCTTCATGCTTATACTAGTCTTTTGTACTCTTTTGTAGCAATTTGTCCATGTTTCCGTTTATTGTAGGATTCCTTTTTGATTTTCAGATCTTTAAAGAGCTTCTAATGGAGCCATATTGGCGTCTTCCTAGTCTTCCTCTCGTTTCTTCACATTGGGATAGTTTGCAATTTTGCCTCTAATACTATCTCTTTGAAAAACTGCCAGCTCTCCTGAACTTTTTTCCCCCTTAGATTTTTTTTTTCCATGGTACTATACCTAAGAGTTCTCTGAGTTTGTTAAAGTCTGTTTTTTTCTGAAGTCCATTGTCCTTATTTTGTATCTCTGAGTCCTTCTCTTTCCTTTGAATCAAGAAATTACCATTTCATGATCACAAAATGCCTTTCACCTTTAGATTTACAAAAAATTCCTTCCAGTTCCCTCCATTACGTTCTAAGAACTGATAGAATATGTTCATCAGCTGTTCTCATCTGCAATCTGGACTAATAGATAGCTGTGTCACTCCACTGCCACCACTCCCGGAGTCCATCCTGCATTTGCCCTGCTGTTTGACCCACCCACTTCTGGGTTAGCCCACACAGTTTCCTGTGAATAAGCATTCTCTGTCTTAATGAATTAGTGCTTCTGGACAGCCACTCATGGGATTTTTCAATGGTGTGACCTCCAGCCAGTATCCCAGACCCAGATGCAACTCTAGGAACTGCCATTTTACAGAGTTCAGTTCTGTCCACTGAACTCTGCAAGCTCATTGGTTAGTCAATTTAACAAAGAAATTGATATGCACCAGCTCTGTAAATGAAGTCTCTACAGACACTCAAACCACATGCGCTGCTTTTAATAAAACAAACAAGTTTATTAAGTACTGAAAGATTTTTAGAGATTATAATGACAGAAGAATATATGTCAGATTTAATTAGGAAGATATAAAAACAAATCACATTCCAAACTAAGCTTAACACTTCCAGTAGCCTTAATAAATGGTTCTCCCCATGGGCTGGTTCATCTGCTTCCAGTGAGGTTCTCCCTTGTTGGCAGACTGTTGATGATGTCCTGTAGACAGATTGCAAGAGAGAGCTCAACAGCCCAAAAATTTCTCCCCTTTTAACAAGTTCTGAATTCAAAGAAATAAAGTAGTGCCAGTCCATTGTTCCAGTATGCATACCTCAGCAAGGTGTGAACTTTCACCCTACTTTGTGTCTGCATGTTTCTGTTTAAGTCATGTGAGAGACACATTTGGGAATTTTACACTGCAGCGCTTCATAACCATGCATGTGACATTGTAGGAAGCACATTATCATAACAATAATGTTCAGTATGTCATGAACATTCCAAAAACCCTGTACATGACATATTTTGCATTAAGCAATACATAGTTGCACTATAAGGATGAACATGAATGAGACACAAACACTCCGTAAGGATGTACACAGAGTGCAGTGTGTCACACACGTTATTTTTGAACAGATAAAGTGCCCATAACTGCCAGGTCTTGATAGAAAAGATGGTTTTATGGATGAGGCAGTGGATTAAGATTAAGGAAATTTGTGTTCAATTCATGGGTCTGCCCCAGCTGTCCTCTGAGATCTTGGACAAGTCTGATTCTGCCACCTCATGCTCAAGTATGCAAATAAATAAGAATATAAAAAAGCTAAGAACATACTGAATCAGACCAATTGTCTATCTAGCCCAGCACCCTGCCTTCCAACAGGAGCCAATGCCAGATGTTTCAAAGGGAATGAATAGAACGGGGCAATTATTGAGTGATCCATTCCTTCGTTCATGTCCAGTTTCTGCTGTCAGAGACTTACGGTTACCTAGGTCATGGAGTTGTAACCTTGCTAATAGCCTATCCTCTATGAACTTATCTCATTCTTTTTTGAACCTTGTTATAGTTTTGGCCTTCACTAAATTCCCTGGCAATGAGTTCTGCAGACTGACTGTGGGTAGTGTGATGAAGCACTTCTTTATGTTTGTTTTAAACCTGCTGCCTATTAATTTAATTGGTTAACTTCTGGTTCTTGTGTGTGAGAAGGTGAATAAAACCTCATTATTTATTTTCTTCATATCATTTGTGAGTCTTATAGACCTCTAGCATGTCTTAGTCATCTCTTTTAGCCCAAACAATCCCAGTCTTTTTAGTCTCTTCTTGTGTGGAAGCTGTTTTGTAATCTTAATCATTTTTGCAATTCTAATGCATCTTTTTTGAGTTGGGACAGCCAGAACTGCATGCAGTATTCAAGATGTGGGTGGACCATGGTTTTATGTAGAGGCATTCTAATATTTTCTGTCTTATTTATCCCTTTCCTAATCCTTTTGTTAGCTTTCTTGACTGCTGCTGCTGTGCATCAGATGTTTTAAGTGAGTGTTCATGAACCAGTAGTCTCTTTAAGAGCTATGTGCAAAACAGGCTTTATGATTTAAATAAAACTTCTATTCTGCATAAGGATAAAACTGAAACCTCTCAAAACATTTTTTATTCCCAAAAGAAGAGAGGGAGATATCATTCCATCTCCAAACAGCACAGTGGTCAGAGACCTTGATCCAAGTTATTGTTCTGCTTATTCAAAGTGGGGCTTTGGAGCCTACATCCCCCACTCCACTAGCATAAGCACCATAAGAACATGGCTATTTTACTCTTGATGGTGTTTTGACCAGAGGTTACATTCTGTACCTGAGAAACCTTCCCCATGAAAGTTTCCATCAAAAATTTTGATTTTTGACTGAGTAGCATTTTCCAACAAAAACCTACTTTGTCAAACAATTCCTGACCAAACCTAGTCCCATGCAAAAGAACCAAACCTTTAATTTCCCGGTATTCAGGTTCTCACCTGCAGAGGATGGTACTAACAATTAATTACCTGTGAAGACAAATTCATTAATATGTATTAGGTTCACTGATCTGTTACAGTAATGGGGCCCATGAAAGCAAACAGACATGCAAACATGGGAGTTTCGTGTATATTTGAACATAGAGTTTAGCTCGAAGTTACTAAGCATACAGCAAAACTATAAATCTAGAAAAATGTTATTGTTTATTTTTATTATTGGACTAACTAACAAAAATAGGCATGATTCTAAATACAAAATTCTGGTTACATCAGCATATAATGGAAACTAGATTGTTTTATATCTCACTCTTTTTCTGTCCCACAAGAGAACATCTGATGCACAGTGACATCTATATGTTCCACGTCTCATCCCATTAAATTGCATGAACCTGGGGTTTGAGATATACCAGAGTGGACACTGTTCTGATATATACCAATATTCCTAGATTATGCTTTCTGGATTTTTTAAAAATTACTTCAGTGTAGGGATATCTTGTTTCCATCCTCGTCTTTCCCCTGTAATTTAAAAGTTCTTTTTTAATTGGAGAAGAGAAAGAGGAGAGAGATCTTTGGTTTGTTTGGTTTTGATGGGGTTTTAAAATGCTGGCACTCTGCCTCTGGCAGTTCTCTGGGATATAGTATTCCAATGGGGTATGATAGAGCATCATCAGCGATACTAAAGACAAATACAATTTTGTTCTGTACAGCTTCTTTCATAAAACTGTATCCCAAATTGTTTGAGAATTCTCACTTGGGGAATATCTCAGTAGGAACACTTTTTGCCTCATTTAATTGCTACTCTTTTAAAAATGAGAGACTCAACCCCAGATACAAATAATTTCAGATTTTAGTCAGGGTTCATAATCTAAATTTAGGGGGTCAGTTGTAGAACTCAGGTCTCATTCTGAATTCTAATCTTAAAATAAACAAAAACCCACAAAAATTCTCACCTCTCTGATGCAAGGATGAAGTCACAAGGTCTGGCAGCTGTGCCCTGGATCTCAAACTTTTGAAGATGTTGTGTGCAGCTATAAAGGCCAATAATTTTGGCCACCCCTGACACAAACACAGGCATCTTAGGTACCTTAGCAAGCAGTGGTGTCACTGGTGCTGGGCTTATGGGGCTCAAGCCCTGAGTCCCAGCGCCAGTGCCCTGGGTCCACTGCCAGGTCACTTGCAGTGGCGGCTATCTTCTCCAGCCCCAGCCCTGGCTGGGGTTCTGGGACCAGGCTGCCCAGGGTGGCGGCTGTCTTCTCCTGCCCTGTCCCTGGCCAGGGGTCTGGGGCTGGGCTGCCTGCAGCAGTTGCGTGATCTGGGCCCTGCCTGGAGCTTCGGGCAGGGTCGGGCCTGGGCCCCAAATCGGGGCAGGAGGGGGGCTGTGGGGCCTAGGCCCCTGGGCCTTTTTTTGAGCCCCTATTGCTCCCATTATCAATCCTAAAAAAAAAAGTCCTAATGGGGGTTTGACCCAGGCCCATTGTCCTTCACTGACACCAGCCTCTCTCATGCAAAGCTCTTCAAGGCATAAAGCAATCAGTAATGATGAATGGGGCTACTTCTCTGTGTGGATCTGAAACAGCTGGAGAGTCACTGTGAAAAACAATAGCTCATGGGTGGGGATGAGCAGGCTGATACTATTAAATATCTTTAATAAAGCTCAAATATAAGATGCTTTTTCTTTTTGCATGCAACCATGGTGATAGAGCCCTTCAAAAGATAACACATAGATTATTCTTGAATGCTTGTTTCTCTGCCCAAGGGTCACCTACAAGTACTGTCACTCAGACATTTTGTGCTCGCAGCTAAACAGCCTAATAAAATCTGGCCCTGTGAAAGGAATCCTTGATTAATAAACATCCACCTAATTGGATCCTGGAAAGCAAATCCTTATAAATCACTCTTTATTTAAAAGTCAAAAGCCTCTCCATAATTAAATATTCATTTAGGGCCAAACTGTGGACATTTAAAGTGGAGACGTGCTGGGAGGAGGGAGGAGGAATCTCTTTCCCACACCACACCATTCACACAGGGTAACAACTATTTGGCTGCAGACATTAGTGAGTGAACACTAGAAAGGACAGCAAAGCCTACAGTGGGAGCAGTTCCAGAACTGTGTCTCTGATTCCCTGCATACATTACAAGGTGTGAGGGGGGGTCTCATAACACAATGACGGGCATAAATAGACTTGAATACAATGCAAAATGCTAGTTGGGAAGTGCTAGCTTCATCTCATGAACAGGTGTTGCACATTTCATTTTCCATCCTGATCTGCCTTATGCTTAAACTGTCTGCTCTTCTTCTGGCACAATCAAGTCTATCAACAGTGCCAAAACACTTAAAATCTGTGTGTATTATAGGTGATCAGAAACAGATTGTTTAAAAAACAAAAAACACCTCTTCCCCTCCACCCAGTGTTTTCTATTTGAATTTCTGTTCTGATGAACGTTTTAAGGGTACCGCTGAGTCACTACTGGGAATGTCTATTCAAAGGTATGCAGTCATTAGTGATATTGATGAAAATGTTTGTAGAAATGTTCAAAAGAACTGGTCAGCTTACACAATGAATGAGTCCATGTGAGTACTTCTAGTACAGCAGAGCAGAATGTGAAGGCAAACAGAAACCAGCAGGGCTGCATTTGGTCCTCTGGGAGTAGAGAAAAGCTTTCCTACTCAAAAATTCAAGAGTTCAAGGCAGCACACAGTGGCAGTTTTTCATTATAGAATATTAGTAATTTATTCTGAGTATATCTCACTAGCAACTTAACATAGAAATAGATACAGTGTAGCACCTAAATAGGGTAATGGTAGATTGCTAGTCATTTAAATGTACAGTTGGATGAAAGTCACAGGATATTTTAGAATTTTTCTTAATGTATAATTGGACTATTTGATCTTGCAGCATGAGGGAGTTTTTAGGAGCCTTTGGTATCTGAGTCCTCCCAGTAAAAGTAACTACATGCAAGCTGTTCTTTTAATGACCTAAAAAGGTTGTGTGTGTATGATGACGCCCTTTACTTTTCCAGACAAATGCACATGGAGTCTGTCATCTGCAAAACTGTGGTTAAATTATGGATTAATATCACATTTTTCATGAATCAAGGCGAAAGTATTGGACATAGAGCTGTGTAAGGAAGAGATGCTCCAATAGTGTGGGGGGGAGGGTCTTTATGGATTACCCTTTGACAGACATCCCAACCATCTTTTCTCATTCCCCCTACCTGCATGGTAGCAGACACACTGCTGCCCACTTTTCATATCCACATTTCCATTTCACTAATAAAGAAAGAGAAGAAAAAACATGGCATTCTGAATAATTTATTTTGGTCTTTCTGCTTGTATAGGAAAGCCAAACTCTCTTGGAGTCAGTGTGATTGTGCTATCGCAGATGAGGGCAGTATTTAGCTAAGTGTCTGTCTAATTCATCCCTGTGGACATGGCTGGAAAAAGCAAAAAAGCTTACACACAAAGGAAAATTGCTTTATATACACATGAACGAATATGTAAAAAGAAGGGGGGAGGAGGAGGGGGAAGGGAAAGCTATTAGAATCTTTTGAGAATACAGTAAATGAACATATGTGTTTTGTTACAGCAGAGTATAGATAATTCCACAAATTTCCATATTTTACTTAATGTTGTAAAAAATGGTACAGTGATCCCATGGTGGTTATGTTATGCTGTGGAATGTCATGAAAATATGGTAATTGTTGTAACCACCATGAGACACAATCCTTCACTTTTTCATTTACAGATGCAATTTTAAGATGTTTTATGATGATTTTCTGCTTCTCTGCCATATAATTTGAAATAAACTTCTACCAAAGATTCCCATGCCAAGACATCACATGATGTAACTGGGTGTGTTGCATTATAGAACCATAGCTACCAAGTGTACAGATATGTAATGTGTTGTTCTGCAAACTGATAGGAAGACAGGGAAAAGAACATTTATTCTCCCCATCCCTGTAGAAAATGACCTTAAATATCCTTTCTATGGTTTGTTTCAGCATTTCTGTTTCTACAACATGCCCATTCAAGCCTTTGTCTGAATTTATCTGGCAAACTCCAGGTCCAACCCAAAATATCCAATTTACATTTCTAGTCTATCTCTACTGATTTGGAAAAGATTAAGTAACTGAGAGAAACTGGGATGGGCTGAAATGAGTCAGTGCAAAATGATTTAGCTCTACTTTTAAGGAGATGTTTCCTTCCATTATTCTATGCTCTTTGTCCTTGCCCTCTGCCACTCCCAACACATACGTGAATATTTGGCATGCTGATCCCTCTCATGTCCTGCACCAGAGGGAGCTGCCAAGAATTCTACAATTTAGTAAAAACTGGTCATTGGAATGGGCCTAGGTAACTTCACAAGATATCCAAGTAGCCTCACCATGCTCTGTGAGCTACCATGAAACCACTCGGCTCTCTGTATATCTCTATTCACAATTGTGTTCTTCTACAACTCCTCCCATTTGTCTGGCTCTCCCAAGCTCTTAGTCTTGTCATCTTTTCCTGCTTTGTTTACTTAGATTTTTAAACCAAAAAAGGCACCCATTCAAATCTCCCAGTGTCGAGCCATGTCTTAAGAACCCACGTGGGGTATATAGAAAACTGTTTTAAAATGACAAGCTCTCACTTTCCAAGTGGTTTTTTCATCCTGTGTGCAATCTAGGGGGCTGTGGATGGAAGCATGTGATCTGAGTCAGTCTGCAGAGAGCCAAGGTGGATTGATTTGTACCTCTCTGCTTTAGTGAGTAAGCATGCTTTGTCAATCTCTTGTGTTCTTGTGTGGTGGTGTTTGAAATTCTGAGAAATAAAGTAGTGTTGCATTTCAGCCTCCCAGCAAGAATGTTTTTATCTAACTTCTCGGTGTATGTTAGGAACAAAACAGCATGCAAAATTTGGGCATAATCTTCACAAAATCCAGGGATAATAAATTAACAAAACCCCATTCTCCCTCAGATTCTATCCCATTTCCTCTTACTTCTGCTCTCTCTCAAAAGCTTGGACAACAGATGTTCATATGCAGGACCAGATTAAGGCAGGGGCTTTAGGGGTTGCATCCCTGGCCTCTGCACAGTTTTGGTTGGCTGGCCTCAGCTGCTCAGGCTGGCCTGGCCAGCTGGCCTGCTGCTTGCCAACCCCCATGCCGGCCTGACAGTACTCAGGGAGGGAGTCCCTATCCTGGAGCACTGCTTCAGCTCACCTTTGGTCCACCTTCCCCACCCCTGGGGCAGGACAGTGATTGGCGGAGAGGGGAGTCTGGGACCTGCAGACTGGCTGGGGATGGAGAGCCAGTACTCGGGGCCTGACTGGTGCTTGGGGGCCTGAGGTCTGGTGCCTGGCCAGTGTTGGGGGTTCAGGGGTCCTTGGGCCAGAAGCTGCAGCCTGTAGTGCTCCCACCTTGCAGGGCAGAAGCAGGTACTGTGGGCTTTGGCCTGAGGGCTGCAGCTCCCCCACCCTTGCCCCAGTGCCAGGCACTGTCCCAAGGCTGGCTGGTCTGCAGGTCCCCAGTCCTCTAAGTGCCAACTCACTCTGGCTCTAAGGCTAGATTGACTGTGGGGCCCCTAGTGCTGGCTGGGCCCCCATGCCTCTCCACCCCCAGTGCTGAGCACCACCCCACCCAGTGCAGCTGGCAGGTCTACAGGCTCAGACCCCAGAGAGGGTACACCTCCCCACTCCTAGGTGGGGCAACACACCAGTTGGAGGTGGGGAAGGCCCACAACAGAGAACAGCCTCAGGCCCCTAGGAGCCTTGATCAAGCCTTGCCAACAAGCTTAGAAATCATTAGAGGCAAGGACAATGGAGCTAAAACAAAACAGCTCAGTTCAGGTCCGGGCCTTACTCTAACCACTTTCCTGTCTTGTCTGCTGCATACTGCTACAGGGATCACACACAGTCCTATAACCCCTTGCCCTATAGTTCTTCATATCCCCAGCCTAGTGATCTGATTTCTTCATCATCATCATCCTAACTTGGTGTCAAAGTGATACACCTGGGCAGCTCAGTCAGGCCTTCCAGGCACATCACAAGAACTGTCTGTGCCCCCTAAAACCATTATATCTCACTATCCAGATCTCCTTCACAAGGACACAATGCTCATGTTGACCATTCCTAGCCCCACTAAGTCACCCTTCCTTCCTGTTTCTATATACTCTTCTGTTTATGTTCCAGAGAGGTAGCTGAGTTAGTTTAGTTCAGTAAAACAAACAAGGAGTCTGGTGGCACTTTTAAAGACTAATATGTTTATTTATTGCATGAGCTTTCGTGGCAGGATTTTCTCCACGAAAACTCATGCATTAAATAATGTTTTAGTCTTTAAAAGTGCCACAAGACTCCTTGTTTTTCCTTCTGTTTAAGGAATTGCTTATCCACCTTGGTTTCCCTTATGTAATGCTAACCATACCCCTCCCCTAAAAAAATCTGAACTCCATGGGCCTATTGACACCTAAGAGAAATTTTCCAGAAGGACAGCTGGGTTAGTCTGTATATTTGAAAAACAGCAAGAATCCTGTGGCACCTTAAAGACTAACGTTATGTCCACACATACATCATTATTTCGAAATAACCCATTTTGAAATGAGTTATGTTGAAATAAAGTCCTTATTTTGAAATAAGTTAATTCAAATTAAGGGAAAGCCTCCTTTTGAAATAGCCGTTGTTTTGAAATGGTTATTTCAAAACAAGGCCGTTCGGACATGTTGTTTTGAAACAGTTGTTTCGATTAGATGCAAGGTTTAACAGTTTTGAAATAACAGCCGTTATTTCAAAACAACGGGTCCCGTTGTTTAACAATAACGGTGTGTCGTGCGGACATGCTGCCTCTTATTTTGAAACAACCTCTGTTGTTTCGAAATGAGAAGCCTGTGTGGACATACCCTAATGGATTTCTTTGAGCATAAGCTTTTGTGGGCTCCAGACCACTTTATCAGATGCATGATGAAGTAAGTTGCATCTGACTAAGTGGGTTGGAGCCCACAAAAGCTTATGCACAAAAAAAATCTGTTAGTGTTTAAGGTGCCACAGGACTCTCATTGTTTTTATACCAAAGTGAGTATTTCTGACTTGTAACTTTCTTTTCTCATGCTGCCCACAACAGCTGGGACAACCTCACAATGAATGTATGAAAGTTCCTTCCTTTCCTTTTTTTAGTTATAAGTTAAAATAGCACGAAAACTCACCTGTTCCATGACCGATTCCAATTAAAATGGCCTCATGCCACTCTGTAAAGACCTAGATGGTAGCACATGGAACTGTTTGTGCTGTATTTCACCAAATCATTTATTTTTTATGTTAAGCACCATGGGACAGGGATTATATTCTTTATTTGACATGTTCTACCTATTATAAATTATCCATCCACCTAAATGCTAAGTGATCAATAATAATAGCCCAGGACAAACTCCTGCTCCCAAGTACTTCCATGCATCATTTCTCAAATAATCTGGACTTATTGCTTGATCCTGCTATTGATCTCAAAGATGCTTCATGTAAAGTAAAGCACTTTTCTAGTCTGACTAATGATATACATGGTGATGGACATGCACATTAAGAGCCAGCATGTGGTTATTATACATTGAATTTCATATTAATTCCAAACCATTAAGAAAAGTCTTGAATGTGAACCCCATACTCATGTTGCTGAGCAGTTACTGATGTAAGTAGTCCTAGCAAAGTCAGTGGGGTTACTCATGGGAGTAATTGTTCACCAGTCTATATAATGGGTAATCCAGTTTAATAGATTTGATGATTTGACGGTATAGTTTTGTTTCATGTTGTTTCATACTCCTAATGAGGGAATGACGTTAAATTCCTCTGTATGGCAGAAGTTTGTCAGTGTCTGTTTGTTACCTTGGCAGCAGCAAAGGAAGTGAACTGACTCAATGGTACAAATTTCCCTTCCCTCGTCCAAAGTCCTAACCCTTGTCTAGGCTAGTCTGGAAAGTCAGTGTAACTGCTGGACCTGACTAGCAGTCCCAGGAATCAGTTTAAATGTTGGAGTGTTTCTTTTCTTTTTCATCAATTTACATGGCAGAGCTTGTCTTCAGTGCTATATAACATCTTGAGAGCACTTGGCAGATAGTAATTGTGCAGTATATTTTTCATCTTCTTTCCTCGCCTACACACTAGCTAGTTGAGAGAAGACAAGAAAAATGTTACAGCTTAATTGTGCTGTGTGCATTGTTTAGTGACATTCATGCTACAGTGTTCTTGTTAGTGAAAAGATGGCGTAAGCTGTGTTGAAGGACTACATTGGATAAGGGCCCTGTCATGTTTTTTCTTTGTCGGAGCTATCGTTCTGAGGGCATAGAGAATTCATGACCTATGTTAATGTATTCTGACCAGAGGAACTGCTAAATGTGTGGACTTCCTCTTTGGGTTGGTGCACTCTGGAGAATATAAATAACACTGATGGATAGTCCTGATGGGACCAAGCTGATGCTGCTACATAGTTCAGTTCCTATTGAACTAGTATCTCCCTTCAAACTTACCACTAGTGTGTAGCCTTTGTGGCAGCAAGGACTGAATAGATTTACAGTAAGTTAATTGGTTATGGCATTGGTCGAGTCATTGACAGGGCAGTATAGGGAAATCACTTCCCATGCTATATGCACCTTTTCTATAAACTAAGGGCTAGGCTGTGACTTTAGGCAAAACCCTGAGGAAGGCATGATACACAAGATTTGCAATCCCAGAAGCAGCCCTGTCAGGGATTGTATGACTTGGAACCCACCTGAGGTTCAGTTCCTTCATTGCTTCCTGCTTGCTCGTGAGGAGAAGTAAGTTGCTTTACCTTTTTCACAGAGAAGCTCACATTCTCCTGTGTAGCTGGTGACCTAGTCTGTTCAGTGAGCAGGGCCAGATTAATGCAAGGGCTTTAGGGCTGAAGCCAAGGGTCCCAGGCTAAGGGGGCCCCTGCAAAAATCCAGCCTCGGCTAGTTGTCTCCTGCTTCAAGGGAATGTAAGTGAGACCCTCCTACACTCTGCTCCAGGTACAGTAGCATAGCCTTCAAGTCACACACCACCACACCCAACTGCATGGATTTGGCTCCAAGCTGCTCCCTGCTGATCTGACTGTGATTTCCGCACCCTGGAAAGCTGCTACTGGCTGCCTTCATTTGCAGAGTGGGGGATGAAGCCTGCTCTGGGCTCAGTTCCTGGGAGCCAAAGCTGCAAGGGGACTGGAGAGCAGGGGTTAAAGTATAATTTGGTGGGCCCTGGAGCCCTCCTAATCTCTGGGTCCACTTCCCATATTGTCTGGGCCCCCGTCATGCATGTGTGGGCCCCAGCCCACGTAGGCATTTTTGAACTCCACCAGCTCTTTCCTCACACATGAAACAGCCTCAAATCCACATCACCCCAACCTTGTCCACTAGTGCCCAGATCAGACCCCTCTTTTCCCATATCATCTCAGCCCCCATCCCCATTCCCTAAGCTCCCTGCCCCTAAGTCCCCATTCCAGCCCTCCTAACGCCGCGCCCCCCAGTCTTCACCCCCAACTCCCTCCACACCTCCCCAGCCCCCTTCAGTCCCCTTGTCCCCATTTCCCCTCTCCACCACCCTTCATTCAGGGCATTGCTGCTTCAAAAAATATTTGGGGAACAAAGGCTCTGTCTCCTCCCATGGGGTTAGCCCTCCATTTCCATCCCCTAGCAGCCCTGGGCCCAATCTGGCCCCAGACTTGATCCGAACCACCGGCCAAGCCCTGGGCTGGGCCAAGATGCAGGCCAGGCCCTATGCCAGGCCAGGAAGCCGCGGGTTGCACTGGGCCCCTGAGCCAGCCTGACTGTCCCCAACCACCCTCCCCAGGGCTCCCTTACTTGGTCGCCAGAGTGGAGCAGCCACACCAGGGGCTCAGAGCATGCTCAGGACAGGAGTTTTAAAAACTCCCAGCCTGGGGGAAGCTCTCTACTGGCCGGGAGACTGTGTCGCCCAGTTGCGTAGGGGCCACAGCTGCTGCAGCTGTGGCCCCTACCCCACAGAAGACACAGTCTGCCAGCTGGTAGGGAGCTTCCCTGAGGCTGGGAGTTTTTACAATTGTGCAGGGGAAATGCACCAGAATGCAGCATTCCACCATATTTTTCTATTTTTCGGGGTTCTGGAACACTGGCCCCTAAAAATGGTGGGCCCCGGAACGGGAGTCCAGCTTACTTTAACCCCTGGCGGAGAGTGGGGGGGGGTTTGGGGACAGGGATGTGAGAAACTGCAGGAGATAAAGGGGGATGAATGGGCAGGACAGGATGGGAGGGGACGGGGAAATGAGTGGCTGGAAGGGGGATGAGGCAATGTTGTAGAATTGGGAGAATGGGGAGGTTAGAGGCTGAGGGAAGGAGACTGGTGCAGCAGCAGCTGTGAGTGGGGGGGGGACTCTTGGAGGGAAGAGGGGATGTGGGGAGGGGAGGGGAGGGAAGGCTGGGGGAAAACGTGGGACCAGGACCCCCACTGCCCAGGCTGTCACAGCTCACAGGCAGCCAGGGTGTCCTCAAACCCTGATCTGGGCATACAAAGGGACCCACAGAGAGCCTGTTAAGGCTGCCTCACCCCTGCAGCCTGGGAAGAGCAGGACATGGGCCCACAGACTCTTCCCAACCTCTCATGCTGCTGCTGCTGCTGCTTATGGGGAAGGGGAGAGTGGGACATGGGCCCACAGACCTCTCCCACAATGTCTTGCCACCAATGGTGGGCAGGGCACCAATGTAAGTATGTTCCCTCTGGGTGCCAGAGACCCCACTCGCCTGTCCCTAGGTCAGCCAGGGGCCCCATAAAGTTTTATAGCCCTGAGCGCATAAGGGTGTTAATCTGGCCCTGTCAGTGAGTAAGGAGATCTGGATCCAAGGCTGCTCTTCTTTTCCACCACCTTTTCTTCTCCTCTGTACTGGCTACAGCAGTCTCAGATGAGTAGATCCCAATGTGTCTGGCATAGCCACAATTAAAATCTGAGCAGGGCTGCATAGAAATGTAATGGAGTTCTTACTTCCTCTTAATCCCCTGAGTAGAGGCTGTGATTTCACTTTCCAAGGCTGTAGGTTAACCACCCTTTCCAGCACTAAACCAACTAATAAATTGGGGGGGGGAAGGAATTTATGTTTAGAGGCAAAATCTCACAAATTTCATCTGTATTTTATGAAAAACAACCAACCTTGGGACACCAGTTGCTATTTTCACTTATTTTTCCAAATTGCTTTGTGAATTTCACTCATTTATCATCAATTTCTTTATTTTGCACAGCCAGGTGTTTTGTTTTGTTTTTCTTTTTTGCTGTGCCGTTAAAAGCCAACATTTGTCAATGGCAGTGCTGAACTTTTCAAAGAATGCTTGTGGTCAGAAAGTAGAACTGGTTGTTTCCAAGTCATCAGATAAAGCAGACTAGTGCAATAAATATAAAAATCTCTCCTTTAGGTGAGCTTTCTTTGTGACATTAACTGTTATGTGTTCCCGTTTTGCTCAGAAAAGGGGAACAAATTAGATTCTTATGGACTTTGTTCACTTCTACAAATCATTAGTGGTCTAAGGGTTTCTATAGAAACAGAGAAATAAATTAATAATGGGGCTATTTTCAAACCAGTTTAGTTAGTGGATCCAAATGTTATGCAAGGTCAACAAATGTACAAAGGAATAAAATGTTATTTAGCTTTCATTAGTTACGGTTACTGTTTTTTCACTTTTTTAAAAAAAGTATATTATGTATATCTCGGTTGCAAAACATTCAGACAAAACTGAAGGCATAAACAACCCAGCTGGCTAAAAGTTAAGAACAATGAACTCACTTATTTTTTAATATGAGACTTCAAATTGGAGGTATGCCATGTAGCACAAGGAAAAAACTGCTTAGTGCCTCTTCTTTCTTGAAATGATGAGGGCATCTGGATTCCATTTGAAACTACTAATTAAGCTTTTATACAATTGACATGGCTCAACCTAATAAATGCTTTGATTGCTGCATAGTCAATAAATCACAACATGATCCCAAAAAGAAGTTCCTGCCAGGATATCAATTGAGAGAACAAGAACATACCCACTGATTTTTGGGTAACTCAGCATTTACATCTAGTGAGTTATTTTTGATATGTGTCCATATTTTATATGCAAAGTTTGTTCAGCTTCACCTTGAAATCCTGTTGAAATCAGTAAGACCTTTGGGTATTCAAGCAACACAGGAGTGGGTTTCAATTGAGCAAATGTCTTTTGCAGGAGGTTCCATACTGAGAACATTCCAGATATAGGTCTTCTAATGTGCCTTTCATCTTAGTCAAATATTAACTCAAACTATGCAAATGTCCTGTGATCTCAACAGGGTGATCTTACATTTAACTACAGATAACTGTCTCTCACCATCACCAACCCAAAAATTTAGTGTGCCTGATTCTTCATTGCCTTATGCCTTGTGTAGTTCGGTGGTTCTTGTGTAGGGTTGTTCTGAGTTCTCAGAAATAAAGTAGTATTATGCTACCATCTTCCAGCAAAAGCATTTGTTTTTATCTACTTCTGTTTGTATGCTTGTGAAACATAACATTCACTGTCTTATTCACTTGTTCTTTGCAGTGTTAGTTGCTGCTATGCAACAGAATAAGACCTATAATCTTCCTTAAAGGCAGCTTTGCTTGACTTCAGCTTGGAAAAATGAAGTGGGAGAGGCCATTTTGAAAGAGGACAAGTCTTCCTGAATAACTGTTATGACCCAAGGACCGCTTGATGCCAACTATCAGAGGGCAAGTGGTGCATAAGGGTCACAGAGTTTCCTGAGTCTGTTATTTAGATTCTAATTCACCCAAGACTGTCATGTGAGGCTTCTTCTGGAAAGCTTGTGTCACTCTGATCATCATATTCTTTGTGAAATGCTTGGGTGTGTAGCTTAAGGTCCAGTGGGCTTCAGAGTGAGAAATACAGAATGTGAACTATAAACTGCTGCACTGAGTGAGGGGACCTAGGCCTGTCACCTCAGGAACAACTTCTAGCTTGAGCTCTTGAAGAGTTTAGAGTAGAATATAATGACTTCCACTTATCTCTGGATTCATTGGCAGACTTTTATGAAAGATGCCAGTGCATTGGGGAAACAGTCTCATCCTATGCCGTCAAGTTTAGGGGCCCTACAGTGGATAGTAGAGGAGATGTTCCAAGGGGTGTATCTTTTCCCCAACTGAGACTATAAATTGACACAGCAATTCATGTGGGGCATCTGGGGAGTAAGGACTTCACCACAGGCACCTGTGCTCTGTTACCTGACATTCTGAGAACTGCATCAGCTAGCCTGGGAAAGAAATATAGAGGACAGAATGGAAGTGGAAACCCAGAGGATAAAACAGCATGCAACAAGTTGCTCTGCCAGATGATGCTGTGCAGATTGCTTGAGACCATGTGCTTCAAGAGACAGTAAAGGGCCTAAGAGAGCTAGTTTAGAAGTTGACTGTCCTCCAGAGAGAGAGCTATGAGAGAATGGGACAACTGGAGGAACCGGTACTGCAGCAAGGTGCAGTAGGCAGGTGGACACCCCATAATTCTAGATGGAGTGTGGTCATGGTACTCCTGATGTTAGTGTCCATAGTGCCAGGGGGTGTTTCGTATGTCTCTGTGGTGGACAAGAAGACCATGGACTGCGGCTGTGATCAACCTGCTTAGCCCAACACCACAGGGATAGGCTAGGTCAAGCTGAAGTTTACTCTTCTTTTATCTGCTAAGGGTTGACACAGAAGGTCAGGGAAGAGGGCACAGAGGAATTGAAAAGTCTCCCAGTAGCAGCAGTGTGCAAAGCTTCTCAGTGTACTCCACCATTTGCAACATGGTCGGGGCCTTTGAATAAGGAAAGCTTGGAGGTCAGTGGTAGCCCATGCAAAATCCTAATTGATGGAGGTCACAACCATGACAGAGGATTTCTGAAGAAACCATCCTAGTCTGGGCAAGATTAGTCACATGTCTGTAGAAATCCTAATAAAGGGAGGTGAGAGAACCAACTTGCAGCTAGTTTCCTCCCTCCTCATGCTACACGGATATGGGTGAGTGCTGCCATCAGGGGGAACACAGCAAGAAGTGGGTGGCTGCCCTAGAAATCTGGGGGGGGCATATGATTCTGTGTATCCCTCAACCTCCCACATGACCTCTGAACAGCTATGTGTTGAGAGAACTTCTAGGGGAAAGTGCTTTCTGCCCCCTGAACAGGAAGTTTTAGCACTGAAGTTGGGTCAAGCAGAGGGAAGGCTATTGGACAGCAATCCCTGTTCTGTGATTCCTTACAGAACAAAACTGTTCCAGGGATTAGTCTGGTGTGAAGTGAATATACACTGGCCCATGCAAAGAACATTGAGGAATCTCATTCCCAGTCCCACAAAGATGTAAAAAAGCCGTAAGCAGACTTACCTTATCTTTTACACTCTCCTACTTGATTGGTGGGCAAGATGAAGATACAATACATACTGGTACATATATGTTCTTCAAACCTTAAATTATTATACAAAAACTACATTCAGATAACATTATTAAGGCTGCAAAGTCACACACTCAAGAGCTAGGAACTCCCACAATGATTAGACTATTTTTGTCCATTTCCCCCTTGCCCCTAGCTTGACCCCTTCTGTCTCATCCCCTCCAACCTGTTCCCATCCCAATCATGTCTGTTCCCCATTCCTCATCATCCCAGTACCATTCTCTTCACCTATTTAGTTCCAATCTCCATGCCTTCGACTTCTCGTCTCATCTTGCCTACACTAGAAATGCTGCAGAAGCACAGCTGCACTATGTAGACTTGCTACAGTCACAGAAGGGGTTATTTCACTACATTAGTAAATCCACCTCTCCAACAGGCAAAAGTCAGATTAACAGAATGCTTCTGTTGACCTGGCAGTGTCTGCACCAGTGTCTAGGGTGGCTTAATTGCACTGCACAGGGTGTAAAATTTTTCACAGTCCTGAGTGATGTAGTTAAGCTGACTTAACTTCGTAATGTAGACCAGCTCCTAGTCTCACCTTTCTGGCCTCTTCCACCCTCTCAACTTGTCAATTTCCAGTCCCAGTTCTCCTCTCATCAACTGCCAAATTTCAAGGCTCTTCTTAAAGATAGGGGTGTTTTTAAAGAACAGGTTGCCAGGAATTTTTAAACATGGGCAGAATGTATTTTTCTCCAATCTTAGTCTCAGAAACTAGTGAAACATTTACATTAACTTTTTCAAAGGAGTGCCTGAGGCCTGGTCTACACTTAAAACTTGTACTGGCTGTATCAGTCAGGGGCGTGAGAAAGCCTGGAAGACCGTACACCCTAACAACATAACTGTGTTGAGGGAGGTCCAGTGTAAACATAGATATGCTGACAGAAGAGGGCTTCTATTGGCATAACTAACATCAATCAGAGAGGTGGTCTTCCTACAGCAGCAGAACTCCTTCTGTTGGCAAAGGCTGTGTCTACACTGGGGACTAACAACTGCTCTCATTTGCTGTTACTATATGACCTGATCCTATGTTTTACATCACCTTGCATTTATTTTCATTCCATTCTGTAAGTTCACCCATCTTCGAAGCATCTGATGAAGTGGGATTTTCTCCCATGAAAGCTCATGCGAAAAATAAATCTGTTAGTCTTAACGTGCCACATGACTCCTTGTGTTTTTTTTATACTAGCAGAGGCTCTGTAGTGTAGACAGAGCCTGAAGTAGATAACTAGCATGGAAGATTTTAGCCCAAACAGTTGAATTTTGGCAAAGTTATAAGCAATTGAAAATAGGATCTTATTAGTCTCTTAGTCGGATGTGTTCACCAACCTTAATAATGCAAAGTGCTACCAACCCCAGGTAAACTAAAATGGTTCAGCCTGGAGTGAAATCAAGACAGAGCTTGCTTTATAAACGACAAGAGAAGTCTGCAAAGTATAGGGAACCTTAGGTAGTTCAATGGATACTTATTTGGAAGGCTTCTTAGATCTTAATGAGTCTTCCTTATAAGGGACTAGCTCCACTTCCCAATTAATGTCATTGACCTATAACAAGCTATGTGCAATATTAAACACAGGCCCTAAGATCAAAGTGTTCTTAGAGTTCACAGCTGAGTTTAACATAGATTTGTGTGTAAGTCTAAAAATACTTGGATGCACTAGCAAGCCAAGAAATGCGCATATTTAGTGTTGTTTTGGATCCTAGGAATTGAGCTATAGTCTTGAATTTTCACTACACTCTCCAACTTTTTCTTTTAGTGTTATTTGTTATGACAGTTAAATAATTTGTGATATAATGGAAATTTAAGCAACCCCTTCCTTATTGTGAATATTTGAGTTTTAGATTAAATAATTTTCAGACCACCCAAAACTTACATTTACAGTCTGTAGACCTGATACATCTATTTATTAATTTTTGCTATGTTAGTCAAAATCTAGTTACATGGTCTCATTATTTCTCTGTTGAGAAATACTTTAACTGATTTGACTTTGTACAAAAATTACAATGGTTTACTATGTTTATACAACTCACTCTTTGCCTGATCTGGTAATCCCTTTAGTTGTGTAAATTTCCATTACCCACATAAGTAGTCCTACTGAAGTCCACACAACTCATCTTGTAAGTTAGGGTTTGCAGGGGTGTAGCAGCCCCCATTTTCTGACTAATCTTTTGAGTCTCCAAGGTGGGCCTGGCCAATCCTGCTTCTGGTCACATGCCCAAAGGCCTTCCGATGATGCTCCGGTTGTAGTGGAGCATCAGGAGGAGGAGAGAGGGAGACAGGTAGCTTGTCCCCTGCCCTGGCAAAGCTGCAGTGGCTGCCCAGGGCCAGAGCTGAAAGGCAGTACAGATGGAAAGCAGCCCACCCAGCCTATCAGTTAGAAAGTGCCAATGCTCACATTTTTGGTCATGCCGACAAAGCTCACACTGCTGCCAGGTGCTGTGGTGGAAGGGCCTGCTGGCCAAGCAGGTGGGCCTGGGTCTACCCAGGCACACCTGAAGTTATGCCCTTGCCCAAAAGACATGTTAACTTTAGAGGAGATCATCAATAGCTATCAAGAAAATAATAAACTGAAAAGAAAGATGTCACTGGAAACAATTATATCAGTACTATCCCACCTGTAGGGCATGCCCTCCAAATGGATGAGGTGAACTCAGAGCAGCAGCATGTGTGTGAAGTGGAAAGGAGAGCTGAGAACCGGGTGTATGTAATAGAGAGAGAGACAACCAGCAGGGGGAATGATAAGCTATTGAGTTGCCAATGAACAGCTATTAGAAGAACTTGCACTTAATATAGAGGCAAAAAGAGGTCACTGACTACAGACGGAGTGGAGAGGTTGAGTAATTGAGGGAGGAGGATGAGCTTAAGGGAGAGAGGCAGCTAAGAGGGGGGGTGGAAAGTGAAACAAAGCTGTTTTTAAGGGACAGTTTTTCAAACCAGCCAGTGACCTTTGGGCTCTGTAGGGCTTTATGTACGTTCTAATGAGTGTGTGCTACAAGAGGAGAAATGGTAGCAAAAGGCAAATTTTCAAAGTTAGGATAGTTTTTAATGCCCTGTGACCTTTTTTTTTTTCTTGCAAGTTTAAAGAAAATTCCTCATTCTCCTTTGCTGTCAGAGTAAATGAAACAATTTTCAGGTCAGGCCAAACCAATCTTCCCTGCCAACATTATAGGAGAACAAAATAAGGCTTAATAATGGAAGTAAATTGTTGCAACCTAAACTCCTGCTTCTCCATCATGTGACACTGTAGGTCACATTGATTTGCAACAACTATGCTCTCCAGTCTCCATTGCTGCCTGGTTAGCTTCAGATATTTTCAGACGTTCTCAATTGCCTTCAAACTTCAGTTTTAAACCTGTAAATCAGTTAGCCTTTGATATGGGGGAGAGGGATCTGTGGAAAGAACATTTGAAAAGTTGCATAAGAGAAAGATATGTTTTGATGATGAGGAGTGAACCTATCAATGTAAAACTGATTTTGGTATGTGGAGTAGTTCTAGCCATGTCACTCCCAGAATACTAGAGCGACTAAGGGGGTGAGGCTATATCTTTTATCCGACCATCTTGTCTCTAATGTCAAATTACCAAATTCCCATTTTGAGATTGTGAACTCTCTGTGTATATCTTTATAAAGCTTCAAATTGCATGTTGATTATAAAACTGGTTACCTTCTTCATTGTCTTTTTTCCTCCATACTGAACTGAAATGCCAAATGGTGGTGCACTAGGAAGTGAATTTTGCACATCTGTCTGTTTGCAGAGACTGTCATTAAGAGCTATTAACAAGTGAGTAAAACTGGCCTAGACAGAGCTATAGAATGGCTGGAGAAAGCCAGTTTGTTCCAAATTCTCTGCATGGGGTTGAGCATGAAGAGTGGAAAATCCCCTGCAGAGGAACCAGGTGTTGGTGATAGGACACACAAACTTGAGGGACTAAACTTGGTCTATACCAGGGGTCAGCAACCCAAAAGATAAGAAAAGCCATTTTAAGAAATTTCTTCAATAACCAAGTATTTTGAGAGCTGCAATGGGTGTGACCCCCTGATGAGGTTAGCAGGGAGATGGGGCAGGGTGCCTGCGACAGGGGGGAGCCTGGCATGAACTGCACACTGTGTCCCCCAGTGACGGGGGGTGGCCTGGAGCCAGGAGCGGGCCACTCACAGGGACCTCCAGTGGTAAGAGGGGTGCAGCTAAAGAGCTGTCTTTGGCTCTGGAGCTGCAGGTTGGAGATCCGCTAGTCTGCATTACAGAGTTAGGTTGATACAAGGCCTGACTATATTTCTTGTACTGTATATAAAGGCATACAGGTGAGATTTTGGTGCTGTAAGATATAAGCAAGCTGCACCACCATTCTGTAAACTCCCTCGTGAAGTTCAAATTTAATAAGTCAGTTTACTTATTTCTTTTAACCTTTTACTTTGTATGGACAATTTCTCTTGGATTTGCTGACTGTCTTAAAAAAAAGTTATTAATTGTATTCACTTGGTTTCTGGGAAGACCTAATTCTTCACATTCATCAGTGAAATATTTGTCATTGAAACAAATCCTTTCGCTCTTAACACCCCTCACCTCACTGCATTTTAGAAGAGAGATTTCTCAAAGACACAAAAACAATTAGAGACGTCATTCCTACTGAGCCTTTAAAAATCCTCCCTCTCCCCAGTTGTCTAATTTAATGGTGAGGTGGTGATACTCCTACTGCTGGTGAATAGTATCTTACATTGCTGGTACTAGTGTGGAGTAAAGTACTGATTAATGGGAGTAAGGCTATTACAATCTGGCCCTCAGTGTATTATATCTGTTGCTTAAAATTGAGTTTATTAAACCTCAGTTTACAGATAACTACACTTTCAGGGAAACTACAATTCATTTATAGTGATGTGTACTAATATTGTCATTCATTTATGGAACTCATTTACTTCTAAGATCCAAAGGCACAGCCATGTGGGATTTTCTTCCATGAAAGCTCATGGAGAAAATAAATTTGTTAGTCTTTAAGTGCCTTAACTTCTAGAACCTTAATGTGCTTCACATCCAGGAATTATTAAAACCTTTGATTTATGTTCAACCATTGGAATTTTACAATAATTTTATCTTGTAACTAGCTACATTTGCTTTGCTTGCGTGGCTGTGGGTAGAGCAGGCAAGGCAGTTTTCAATGAAAAGATGTTTTGTTTTGTCAGAGGGAAAGTGGGACTGCAGCATATAGCCAATAGCTCTGCCTTATTCAGAGCAGGACTTGAACTTAGATCTTTCACATTCCCTAACCACTAGGCCATTGACTATTCTGTGGTTTAGGGTGGGTGGGTGCGTCTCCCCCCCATATAAAAACAGTAGGTATGGTTTAAACACATGGACTTCAGCGTGTTCCCTAGAGGGAATTGTTATGAAGCCCTGTTTCCAGTGGAACTAATCACTATAATTGCCTCCCACAGGCTTTCTTCTGTTTCCAAATTGCCTTTAATATTAAGCTTTTTTTGAGGAAAGTGTTCTGCTAAATGTTACAGTGTGCCTTAGCACAGTAACACAGCCGCAATGGCTGCTAAAAAGATCTGGGTTCTTTGTTCCCTGCTGCTCATTTTGCCTTTTTTCCCTGTTTTTAAAACTAAATTCTCTTCCTTTTCATCTGTCTTCTTAATGATGGCGCCTTAGGCACAGTGAAAATGCAAGAGAGGTGGGCTTTTGTGTGTGTGTGCTGTACAGTTTACTGTGATACAATGTGTTTTGGATGTTTATGAGGCAGAAAATAGGGTTCACTGCTAGATAGGGCCATTGTAAGGAAAGGAAGAAAGAGAAAGAGGAACAGCACAGGTGCTGGAATTAGTGCTGCCTCACCCCCTAGTTTGAAGTGGTTTCCATTATATACAAGGTTTACAGTTGGGTTCAATGGCTGTCAACACCCTCACTATAAAAATTGTACCAATACCCTTAAGGGACAGTAAAATGCATTTAATTTAGTACAGAGCTGGTGTCTTGACTGTTTAACTTTAGCTCATAGGCAGTGTCTGAAGACAGCTTTCACTTAAGTTCTGCTGCTTTTTTGTTGATATAGGACTTTATGTATGAAACAGCTGTGAGTAACAAACTGGGTTGGGATGATTAAAAGACAACTTGAGGAACAAATGCGCAAGGAGCACTGAGTTGAATAAGTCAGAGAGGGAAAATACAAAGCTTTCACTTTTACGCACTGGATGCGAATGTTCTCCCTTGGTAGTGCAGCCTCCTATTTGTGTGAATGAGCATGAGAAGCTTGCACACAATTACTTTGTGCCCTGTCAAGTGTTCCTGTCCTCTGTGCCATGCACATGTTGTTTCCAAGAAACAGTTCTCTTGTGAAGCCCTCTTCTTAAGCTGCATATAAATAAATTACACTCTGTTTACTGATAAGATTTATTTGTCCTCACTGAACTTGACAAACAACCTATAAGTGGGGCGAGAATCATAGAAACATCATGACATAGTGACTGTATGTTTAAAAAACAGACTCTAAGAACAATAATTTCATATAGCTCCGAGAAGCATTTTCACATCTGCTAGCTATTTTAATGTATCTCCTCCAATGTTAGTTTAGCTAGTCACTAAAAATAAAAAGCAAAAGTTATTTCACCCCCTGTGAATTCACTGAAGCATGATCCAAACCCCATTGCAATCAAAGAGTTTTTCCATTGACTTCAGAGAGCTTTGGATCAGGTCGGTACTTCTGAGACTAAAATGCTTTCTTAGTTTAACATACCCTCACACCACATGAATGTAACAAGATGTCTGGGAAAATGTATATAGTATGGTATCTAGCATAAAATTCCATAATATGCATTTAGAATCTTGTTTTACATTTTAAAAACACTATTAGAATGTGCTCCAACTGTGTCCTTGTTTCTTTTATCGTCCCTTCTTTGAAAAATAAAGATTTGAATAATTGAATGCTTTCCCCCAAAGGATTTCTTCTAATCCAGTTTGCCATGGAGGTATTGTACATATTTAGGCAACTGAAGACTGAAGAGAGGCAATCCAGAATGGATTAACAGATATAAACACTCACCAAGACTGTGCAGTGTTAATTTGTGTATGCATGTGGGGAGGGATAATGCATGAATGCTCATTTTGAATCCACAACAGAGATGATCTAGGACAAAGCTAGTGAGATTGCCGCAAAAAGCGGGAGTGCCCCTGGCCCGGGAAAAGACCCGGGGCTCAGGGGCTGGGACTTGGGGCTTGAGCGCCATAAGCACTGCACCGCCGCACCCTCACCCAGCTGCTGCAGCAGACCTGGGTCTCTGGCGCTGAGACTCAGGGCTCGAGGCCTATAAACCCAGCACCAGCAATACCCCTGGCAAGAAGCCAAAAGAATGAGAGAGGATAATTTTGTGAACATAGGCCCTTCTTCTCTCTCTCTGCATCTGCACAATGACGTTATATTTATGGAGATAATTTATTTAGGATAGAGGGGCTGCTATGATTAAATAGAGGTTCTTTGCATTTTATCCCTCAGGTATATCTTATGGAACTTGCTTTATTCCTCTTTGCTCCAGTTCACCGGTAAAAATGAAATACAGGGTTTACAATATCAGATCAGACCATATATCCTTCAAGTCCAGTATCCCACCTCTAGTAGTGGCCAGTAGTTGACATGTGGAAGAAGAAGGCAAAAGCCCTTCTCATGCTATTTTCTGCAATGTCAAATATTCAGGAATGTTGTTACTTTCTGCTTCATTTGCAACAATATGAAAATGCTCATCACTTTTCACTGTGACCAACAGAATGATTATTACTAGAGTTTTCTTTGGATCCTATCACAGAGTGAGCTGACTGGTAAAAGAAATGGACTCAGCCTTACTTCTGCCTGCTTTGTTTACCCCACTTTCCAGTTGAGAGGATTAAGAGTCCAAGGTCAACCCTTGCCTTAAAAAAGACTACACCTATGAATAAAAGTATTCTGGTGAATTTTCATTTGCATGACTGGAACCATTAGATGAACATGCATCCATTATGTATGTTTCTAAAATATATTAATTTTTCTTCATTATATTGTTTCAATCTATGTGCTTCATGTTTTTTCAAATTCAGAAGAGTATGTAATATACTTAATACATAATAACTATAACAAATTCAAAGATATTTTTTAATATTTCCAAGTGGCAGGTATAATCCGTATGCAACAACAACAGTATGTAGTTGTCCACTTCTGCAAAGAGACTAGCTTCCAGGTAATTTGTCTGCTTTGTAGTTGAGGTCCTTTTTCTTTAAAAAAAAAAAAAAAATCTAAAGATTGTTCCATTAATCTCTAAATCCCCAACTATAATGTTAAGCTCTTTCATTGGTATCCACCTCTGCAGAACTACTTTTGTTGTGATTAGACATGGCCCCAGCAAAACTTCTTCCTCCTGCTCCTTATTTGTTTCTAGGATGTCCTTCAATATTTAGAAAGGTCAGTCTAAAATCTTGTCAGTACTACTTTAGTTTATCTCAGGAGTAGACCATCTCACAGTTACACAGACTGTGAATCAGACCCCTATGATCAGGTCCCATACTTGGTGCTTTTGGTCATGCCAACTGTTTCTGTGTATGTGGGAATACAATAATGTAGGGCTAGATTCTCAGATCAGGTGGACCTCTGCTTGGTACAGGATATGAAAAGGAGAGAACAAAGGATGTTCCTTCATACCCTTTGATCCTGGGGCTGCCCTTGTGCAACTTAGAGACAGCATTGCTCTCATTTGCATCCTGCTGTGATGGCCCCCAAGGAAGAGTGCAAAGTTGGCTTAGCAAACCAAAGACCTCTTGCTGCTCTACTTCAATGTCCTGTATGTGTATGTATGTTCTTGAAAAATTTATTTCACTGCTTAACTATGATGTAACTCTGCTACTTGCTCTATGAATTTAGCTGTCTTGCCTCAGTTAAGGATGGAGTACATATGTATATTGAAAATACTGAGCTTTTCATTTCAGGCAACTGCTCCTGGGAAGTTAGCAGTCTAGGCTGTTGAAGGATATTGCTCTAATTTAACTTCTGATAAATATTTAATCAGTTACCACCTGACTCAATTGTAAATACTGCTTGTTGTATTGTTTATCTAGACTGAATTGTTGTTGTTGATCTAGACTGAATCTCTAAGGTATGAGAAGTAGAGGAAAATTTCATCAAAAGTTTTTCTATAGCCCAAAGGGACCTTTTTCATTTTTTGTAGTTTATTTTTCCTGCTGAGTAAAGGCCTAAAACTAAACAGATTGGTTAATAAAAGATGAAGAACAGCTTTATCCATTGGTATTTTGTATATGATGGACCTGATTTTACCCTTGTTTACAAAGCGTACATCTGGAGCAACATCACTGAAGTCAGTACTCAGATGTACACCTCGTATGGCAGTAGATTGGGTCAAATAAACCCTGTACAAAGCACCCAGCTGTTACCATGAAAAACTCTACACAAATGGGTACATAATAATAACATGCAATGTTCTTCATTGCCTTCATCTAAATTATCTTAATTTGGGGGGAAAAATGGTATTGAACCTGTGTATGTCAAACAGACCTCACTCCTTCATATCTGTGCCTGTTCATTAGAGATCAGTATGAGAAAGGATATATGAGTTGGTGTGAGCTTTATCATGAAATTTTGAGTGGCTACTTTGGCTTAATTGGTGTACTCAAATAGCTATACCAGTTTGTGGGTTTAGCCAAAGTCTCCTTTCTTTTTCACCTCACTTGTTTCCTGGATCACAATAATGATGAGTATCTTGACTTGAATGAGTTAACCATTTAGGTTTAATAATCAGTTTTTATTATTTTCATCTGGCACATTATTGAATGGTCAGTTACAAAATTTTCCAAGAGTCTTCCATGTTGAATAGATGAAGTCTGGGTATAGTTTTAGTTTTGCAAATAGAGCAGTAAGTACTAAGCTGGACTGTAAACAGCATTGTCTCACTGGTAGTAAAACTTAGCTATGATAGTATATTAAAAAAAGTAGAACTATGGTGACCACTGAGACCCAGAAAGAGCAGGATGTTGTTCAGAAAAGGTCTGATCTAAAATCTGTTGACATCAAGACTTTCACTGACATCAGTGGTTTTTAGATTAGGTCTTCACAGTGTTAAGGCCAAACTGGAATATTTTTAGTCACCCTGAATAGCAGCTTACTCTACTGACTTTGGTGGTGCAAGATACTACATGTGAGTAAAGGGATTTGAATCCTCCTTTTACTGATCATGACCTATCTTAAAGAGCTGTAAAAATAATCTTTCTTCCCACAAGCACAGCTTCTACTTACTCTGCTATGGCAACCAATGCCTTCTACACATGGTTGAGCCCAACACTGCCATGTATGTCTGCTGACAATAATATCTTAGTCTACATGAATAGAATGAAACAAAAAAAAAAAAAAGCAAATTAACAGTAATAATTATAACTTTGTAAAACAGCAGTAAAATTGTATTTTTCATTTGTCTTTAGTTTCTTACAGGTTTTATGACCTTAAGCCTTCACATTACTGGCCCAATAGGTCCTACTTCAACTACATTGTCCTGTTCTGAAACAGATCTCTTAGTGATCTAAGCATCAGAGTGAGACATATAATATCCCTGGAACCACATGTTGAAGTTCAAGCAGGGCTGATGCATCCCTTCATTTTCCTAAAGAACATGACGTAGGCCGCGTCTACACTTCTGCACTAAGTTGATATGAAATATGCAATCTACATTCAGCTGAAAGCATATCTCCCATCAATTTACTTCCTTCCACTTAGTGCGGTGTCTTCATTTATCTGCATTGACTGGAAATATCCTTTCAGTGCAGTGTTCCTCTTTTTGGATGAGTGGAGTTACAACATTGAAGGGAGAGCACTTCTGGGATCGATTGAGGGGGTCTACACTGACTGCTCAGTTGATCCCACTGTGTTGATCCATGGGGATCAAAACAGGATTTTCAGCCAAGTTCAGGCCAAAGTGATTATCGGTCAGTATTTTATTGTGTAGGTCATTCACTTTAAAAACAGAGGTTAAGTTTGCTCTGCATAGACATTAAAGTTCCCATGGTACTTTTCAAACTGTGACAAAGGCTAGCCACCTTGAATACATACCCTGGCCAGGGTTGTACTCTGGGTAGCCACTACTTGTCCCAGCCTGTCCTACTGCAGTCACTCAACTGTATTTAGCAGATTGGAATGTCTATTTGTAAGTTTTTCTGTCTGTGCTTTTAATAATATTGGCAGAAGCACGTGAAGATTTGAAAATCAGCATATCCGTTCAAGTAATAGATACACCATTATGTATGTTGATGTGCATACATTTTAAGTTACATTGCTTGTGGCTATTCTGAATTCAAACACATTTTGAATAGACTGAGAAATCCATCAGTGTCTTTAGCAATTCTGTGAATGATGATATAGTCTGAATGGAGTATCATTTCCCATCATTTGAACACAAAGATTGTGTTATTGCTCAAGAATTTGTCTCTTCTTTCTGATTTTTTTGCCTTGGTTTTCTGCTTAGATTCAATATTTCAGGACTAATGGATAAGGATGCCTGCTGCTTTTGCCTAAAATGCTGACCTCTACAATCAATGCATTTTAGCTCAGGGCATTTGTGATATCAATTACTATGACAATGATTTAGCATTTACTGCCTGCAAAATGTCTGGATTTATTGGGTTAGAATGTCCCCTCCCCTTATCCTTCCATCTCCCCCAGCCATTATACTGAGTATATGCTAAGCCCTCAAGGGCATAACTGTGTTAAAATTATTTTAGTGCTAGTTGCCTCCGAGTTTGTTTAACATATCTTTCCCCTTTCAGCCCATTGTTTCACCCAAACTGTTTACTGTATAGCAGGGGTCTAAAACTCAAATCACCACGAGGGCCACATGAGGACTAGCATGTTACCCCAAGGGTTGCACCGCTGAAACCCTTTCATACAACAATATTGCAAATACTGATAATGATAGTGTCATTGTGGGCCACAGAATTAACTTTAGGGGCTGTCTGTGGCCCATGGGCCATGAGTTTGAGACCCCTGTTTGTATTGAATTATTATCTTAACCTTGCCTGAGCGCTAAAACATTGATTGTGCCATTAACGTCCCCCATAGAAGGGAATGGTGGAGGTCTGAATGTTCTTCCACTGGAAGTTTTACCTTATTTATTGTGTACCAGGCAGTTTCCTGGGGGCCGATGAGGCAGTATCTGCTACTTAGTTTCTTGGGCCCCTAGCTCTGCCTAGGGAGATTACTGAGGAACACCTCCTCAGCCGCCCAGGAAGCTGCTTAGCAGATAAGTGAGTTCAACTTCCAGGAAGGGTGAACAGCGTGAGTGGCACGCCTTTTTAAATGCTCAGGCCTCTGGGCAATAGCCCTCCTTGTCACCACCACCCACACTCCATTGGTGGAGTTGGTGATTGCTTTTAATTATGCTATTATGATGTTTTCATTTGTCCACACTTCACAGTCTGCCTCCCCCTTTTGTTCTCTGCTTCTGGGCTCTCATCAAGTACTAAGGGTATGTCTATACTAATGGCAGCAAAATCATTGACATCAGCCCAGCATTCCGGGAGTGCTTAGCAGCAAGTCTGAACTCTTTGCTGTGCTCCCAGAAGTTGGCTCTGTAAGTCCTGGGCTCCAGGAGACGTATGGGAAAGTCGACCTCAACGCATTTGCGGTCGGCTTTCCCAAGTGTGTCTTGGCAGCTAAGAAAGTCATCAGCATTTACACAAGGTGTTTTACATGCCTTATGTAAATGCTGGTCAACTGCTGCTGAAAACACAAGTCAGAGTCTTAGCCCTAGTCTACAATCAGCCTTTTGGGACAGGAATTCACGTTTTTATTACATTTGTGTACCATATCTAGGAAAGTGGTGCCTCGATTACTGACTGATATGTCCAGATACTACCACAAAACAAATATATTTTCCCCTATTAATGTAGTACTGTTAATACATGCTTGCCTCCCAGAACAGAATAATGATAATGAAAAAGCTAAGTACTCTTTATAATATGAACAACTATAATACAGAGTAAATAGAGGTCTGGATATTTTAACTATTTAGTTATTACTGACTCAGAGCAATCCAAGCCAACAACTGTAGCTGTTCAATGATGAGCACAGTTGCTGGAAATTATTCACACAGGATGAGTTTTTATCTGTTCTTTGGGTTTCTTTAATTACCGCAATGTTATTAGTTATGCTAAATAACAGTGTTGCTGTAGGAATAAGAAAAGCTTTTAAAGATTAGCCATGGATCTGAAACTCTGTCTGGTATTTAGAATGGTGGAGGTAAGCCACTTCTAGACCTTAGTCACTTGGCTAGATCAATAAATGCAGCAATTTTCTCCAAGCGAATTATTTAGTAAGATTATTATTAAGATTATTTAATAAAACAATTATAAGCATATTTAATATTACTATAAGATTATTTAATAATTTAAAAGCTCTTTTAAAAAAATACACTCATGATAGTTTGAAAAATTGTATAAAAGTACACAGAACATGGGACAGTGCTACAGATTCATGTCCTTAACTTTAATCTTTTGTCCAATTTATTTTAACCAACAGGCTTCAGAACTAATTCTAGTTTGTTTCTCTGCTCATTTGAGGCCTATTCAGATGTCCACTGAAATCAATTACAAAACATCCATTAAGCCACATCCTCAGCTGTGCTAACTGAAGTCAATGGGAATATGCTGATTTATGACTTTTGAGGATCTTTCATTGACTTGGAACGGGAACAGGATGAAGAGCTTAGTTAGCAGAACAGATATGACTTCTTTATGCACTCCCAGTCTATTGACCACGACACAGTCTAAAACACGTTCAGTACAGTGAGCGCAGAGTCTGAGATCAAATAACCTGCAGGCCAACTATTAAACGAAGAGGAAAAGAAACTCTAGAGACAATAGAATTCAGAAAAAGAACAATCAAGCATGATAAGATGCTGTCTGCAGTGGCTTAGGGCTATGCTGTAATTGGATGAAAACAATGAAGGAGTGTGCATGCTTTTTATTAGGCCTGTTCCTTAAATTCCCATTGACTTCAGTGAGAGCTTAGCTGAAACTTTCAAAGTGGTTCATAGTAAGTACTGTTAGATTTGCTCAAAGCATCAAAACATTTCCAAAAACAATTCTTGACATTAGTCAGCAGCGTCTGAATGGGAAAATATCCTAGAGTTGAAATCCTCCCTCAGAGGTATAAGATGTATTTGCAGCAGGGCCAGCTCTACCCATACACCAGTGAGGCCCTGGCTTGGAGCGCCTCTGGCTTAGGGGCATTGTGGCGCTGCACTTGGGATAGGGCAAGCCAGCCCAGATGCCAGACCCTACGCTTCTGCCTCTCCCTGAGCCAGCCACTCCACCCCCGGGGGCAGAGCAGGCCATCCCATTGGTTCAACTCTGCTCAATCACCCTGCCTCTGGGCTGGCCCTCCCCACCCTTAGGGCAGAACAGCTGGCCCAAGGAAGGGGTGACAGAGTGGAGTGCGCCCCATGGGCTGGCTCGCTCCGTCCCTGGGCTGTCTGTTCCCCACCCTGGGGGGTGGGGCAAGCAGGCCCAGGGTGGGGGCTGGGTTTCGCCCTCCCCTTCATGGGTGCAAAAACAAAAGCCAGCTCAGGGTGCCACTGCTCCTTGAGCCAGCTCTGATTTGCAGGAGAAATTTCATAAAAAGGAAACAAATCTCATGGATGAACTATATGCATCTTTGAATTTGGACCTTTGCCATAGTGACTGGACACTAGGAGATTAGAGTGGTTAGACACTTTAGAATATATTGCACAACTGTACCTCTGGATGAATTTATAAAGGGTACAACAAAGTCATTAGATCATCCATAATCATCTTTTTACTGCTCCTGAGATTTCTGGCCTGTTGGCAATACATTTTTAGTTGGATTGTGGGAATGCTAAGATTTAACGAGGGCTTAGGTCTTCAATCCTGATATCTAAACAATTGTTCTCTGTTTGTTTAAATAGCCATTGGGTATTAATATCTTTATATAAATACCAGTAGGTTAGCTAGCCTAACTTTGCATAGCTCTTTGAGACCTACAGATTAAGAAGTACTATATACAAAAGCTTATGAATGGTCATATTTTCCAAATGTGTAATCAAATACAGAAAAGTTCAATGACCTTAGTGGGAGGCACTACACCGTGCTACATCAGGCTCTGATTATTGAACCAAAAGATTTTAGCTCCATTCTTGATTTGATATTTAAAGTTTTCCTAAATATTTTTTAAAATTACTTATGGTGAGCGTTCACAGTGAAGGA
Organism: Podocnemis expansa; assembly: GCA_007922195.1. Classification (NCBI taxonomy): domain Eukaryota; kingdom Metazoa; phylum Chordata; order Testudines; family Podocnemididae; genus Podocnemis; species Podocnemis expansa. The sequence continues at coordinate 29,068,506 of ML681989.1, read as the reverse complement.
AGGAGACAGTAAACAAGTATGCATGACTTATTTAGCTTCAGAGTTACCATTATCTCTCTTTCAAGGCGGGATGGACCAGTTTGGAGGCTCCAGGCTGCCCATGACTGCTTGCCCCCCTACGCAGGATGGCCTCTACCCCATCCCCTGGCTTTGGGTGGAGTGGGGGCCGGCTGGTAACATGCCGGCGGGCCCTGGAAAGGCCCTGGCGGAGGCCTTGCTTTAAGGCACCCCCCCCCCCACCTTTGGATGGAGCGAATAGGCACTGGCCTGCCCTGCCCCTCCCCCAGGGGTGGACCAGCGGCCTAGGGGCCAGGCAGAGTGCAGAACCAGCCCAGCCTCTGGCTCCAGGGCCCTGCCTCCCCTGCCTTCTCCACCGGAGCACTCTGAGCACTTCTGCCCTGCCAGTGCTCAGCTGGGGGTGGGGGGCATGGATTATAGCAGGGGCTTTAGGGGCTGGAGCCCAGGGCCCCCCTATCAGCCAGGCCCCTGGGTTCAAGCCTCTAAAGCCCCTGCAATAATCCAGCCCTGCTGTCTTCCCATATCTTCTTGCTTAATTAACAAAGCAAACTCTGAATGCACCCATTGCTTGGTGTCTGCTCTTTTAGACTGTGGTACCACTGGGCCTTGTATTGTTTTAGCTTTCCCTCTATTTTCCCTGTGTTGATTTGCTCCATTGGTCCCACAGTGAACAAATATTTCCCTCTCTTATATTCAATGTACTTTTCCAGTGTGTATGTATTCATTCTGGTTGGTTTGGAATGGGTACCCCTGGAATGGAAGGGACTTCCCCTACTCCATTTCTGAGTGTACCCTTTTTGGCCAAAGCTGCCTACTGAGCAGACTCCATCTTGGCTACAAGGGCACTAAAGGTACGTAAGGGTATCATGAACATTGCGCTACTATGGACATTAATATTTTAGTTTTATCAACTATAAGTAAAAGTGTATTTCATCATGAAACAACAGTTTTAACTCTGATGAAAATATAGACTCCTTTTTCATTGGATTGTAAGCATCATGGGACAGGGATTGCCATCTTTGTTCTTGTTCATACAGCTGCTAGTGCAGTTGGGTGCTGGTCCATGAGTAGGGCTTCCTGGCACTATGGAAATAAAATAACAAAGAATAACTGGCAATCTAAGGCAGTGTGTGCTGTGAAGACTGTCCAAGTGTGCCTGAAATTTTGAACAAAGGTAATGAAAATCAATGTAAAACTTAATATTTCATCTTAAACATCTTAGAAAATATTTCATCTTTAACAATAGTGTACCCAACCAAAATTACAGCTCATAAAACTGTGAAAACCTATGAAAATTAATCATCAAATTAAAAGTGAGCTATTGGTCTTTTGATTTTAAAATGTGAACATTCTGAAAGCCGGTGGCCAAAGGGCAAAACTGAGTATTTTTTTTCCAGTGGATTTGAAACACGAATGCATTTGATCCTTCTTTAGTTTGTTGTATGCACTATGTTGCAAACCTTCTAGTAAGATGGTAAACATAGTAAATGTAACTGAATGTGATGTTTATGAGCAAGCAATTCGGCTTTAAAAAGTGGGTGTGCCATGGAATTGTGTTAATGAACTGTGCTGTGTTACTGAAAAAGTTGGGAACCACTGATCTAAGGAGTGAAACCTTACAAGGGCATGTCTTTGTCTCTCAGGGATGGAGCTATGCAGACCTAACTTCCTATGTAGACTGCAAGAGGTAAACAGAATAATCTTCCATTGATCTAGTCTGTCTACACAAGAGGTTTCGGTAACCTAGCTACTGCCTCTTGGGGTGGTTGATTAACTGCATCAGTGGAAGAACTGCTCCCATGGTTTAGTGAGTATATATACTGAAGCAATATAGGAGCACTGCAACTGGACCAGTGTAATGATTTAAGTGTAGACATAGTTTCAATGTCTGAAAAAGAAACATGGCCTTGATTCTTCAAATATTCATGGAGGAGAATAGTCCCCAATTCAGTGAGACTACTGAAGTGGAAGCATTTGCAGGATCAGACCACCTGTTAATGACACCTCAAACTTATGTCCACATTTATAAATCAACAATATTACATGCCTCTCCTTTTGGACACTTTTCCTACATCAACAACTTTAATCTTAAGAAATGTTGGTTATAAATACTGTACCAAAATATTTTACCATTGAAAAATGTGAAATATTAGCCTACTCTATTGAGTAGAAAGTAAATATTAAAAGAAAATATAAAAATGCTGAAACCAAGATAACACAAATAGTATATTTAAAAAATATCTGTGGGCTAAAATTATGGTGGTTATTCAGTGATGAACTATATGGCTTTTGTACTTGGTAATAATAACAGGGCAAATTCATATAATAAAAGGATTCAGTTCTCACACAGAGAGGCTGAGTGGAGTGTCAGTGCTAGTTATTGTTGTAAATTATTTGATAGATGAATAAACTGATAACACTTAGCAAGCCTGACTGTTATTTTTAATCAATTTTTTTTGTTTTTTTTTAAAATTAATATGGCCTAAAGACTGGATAAGGAAATACCAAAAAGCTACCCTATGTGTACAGCAGGTGATGATTTGTCCTTTCTAATTTATTTATTATAGTTTTATTTTTTTTTTAGTCATTTCTTCTGGCTCATATCTTTTCTTAGCTCTATGAGGAAGAAAGAAGACCACTAGCTTGCATAATTTCCCACATATATTGTCTTTTTTATCCCTGTTGCCAGCCTCCTGAAGGAAATGACAGGTCTCCTATCTGGATTGTTTAGCGCTTTAAGCTTGCTGCCTCTTGCAGGTAGCATGTTTCTGATTACACACTTAGCATAGATATTTGAGCCTGCAGCTGCTGCAGTGCTGTCAGAGCCATCCCCCCTCAAAGCAGAGCAGACTTTTTGTTTAGGTTCAGAAATTGGATTATTTTTTTCTAGAGGGCAATCTGTAGACCTAAATCTTTCATAGAGAAGTAGTTCATCCTGGAGCTTCCCTGAAACCTATGCATTTATCAGTACATTCAGCAAGGAAGTAAGACAACCTCATCTCTAAGAGACAGAGAGAGGCTTCCCCATTTCAAATCAAGTCCATTTCTTGCTCTTCTCTCCCTCCCACACACTATCCAAAATCCACATGTGCAGAGGAACAGCATGAGGTTCTCTTTAGGTTTGCTCATTTCTGCACAAAATAAAGTGTTGGGGTATAGGCTCCCACCCCGCCCTTTAAAAGATACACCCATGTGGGGCATAAAAATGTCAAGTAACAATTATCTAGTAGATCTTCACAATAATGTATGCAGTCTGGCGGATTGTTGGAAAATACCCTATGTTCTGGAAATAATTCAGATGCAAGTAATTCAATTTATTGACAAAGCCTGAAGCCTGACTGGGTCAGCAGGCGACATGTGAGTTTTTTATAAAAGACTGATGCTGCTCAATTTGTTTTCTCCTCCTTTTCCTCTGATAGGGACAGGCTAATTTTCTTTCCATCTGCAAGAATGCTGAGTGGTTTGTTTTTGTGTGGCTTTGCTGGACTCATTAGCTCAGCAGCCAAGTTCATATAAAGGGTATAGTGCAGGGAGGGGACCACACATAGGGTCTTGTGAAAAGGAGGTGAAACCACTCTCCCCAAAATGAGTTGCCTTAATACTTTAACATAAGTGGATGGATTTAATGGGTGATCTTTTGCAGGTATGCTAATGAGTCTCATTGGCAGCAGGCATCTTATTCCGCAAGGATCGGGGAATACAAATCAGTAGGAACTGAGAGCTAGATCCACATAGGTATAGGGACTTACATGTTGAGCATCACAATGGCTAACCTTTAGGAATTTATCATAGGAACAACAATGGGACTCACAAAGCCTGAATTAGAAGCCTTGGCTCCACTATACTATGAGAGAGAGAAGTGCTGAAGAATGGGTCAACAAAAAAAAAAAATAGCATGCTAGGTGGGGAGCTGCCTAAGTCAAAGGGAAATGCCAAGGAGACGGGGTATGCTAAACCCCACCTTTCTCATGGAGTTCAGCACTTAAGTCCAGGCTGCAGTGAGGCGCCTATCTGTGCTTGCCATCTGGGGCATCACTAGCATTGGGCACACAGGGCACAGGCCCTGAATGTTTTGGGGAGTGTTCTGAGCTGACTGGGGGCTGGCAGGGCAATTTTAAATCTCTCGCTCTGCTGTGCTCCTAGGCATGTGCCTAGGACAGGAAATGTAAATGCTGCCTGTGCAGGGAGGGGGCACACTCAGTGCCTGGGACACCCTTTGAGCTCCAGCAACTGTAAATAGTGTCTGGGCTGGGGCAGAGGGGCCTCAGAATAGGAGTTGGGTGCAGGCCAATTGGGTGGCGGGGAAGGGGCTTGGGGCATGGGGTGCACACGGCTTGGGGGGACAGCGGACACTGAGAGCTCACTGTGCAGGGCTGGGGGTGGGGCAAGAGAGCAGGGGATGGTGTGTGGGGCCCAGGGGGAGGGGGAGAGGGGGAAGGGGGGGGGGGAGGGGGGCAGAGACTGGGATCCTATGCCCCAAATTTCTGTTCTATGGAGCAATGCCCCGGCAGAGAATTCATGTTTTATTCTTCTGGAATCAGGTGGGTTAGGAGCCTAAGCTGTTTCTTGTGAGAATGAACTAGGCGCCTGCCTGAGGTCCACTCAAAACAAGGAGAAGTTAATGGTGGTACCTAGATTACGGCTTTTAGTACAGTGTTTAGATATGCATATGAGATCCAGGCTCAATTCCTTGTTCTGCCTGATGTGGTATGGGGAGGGAAGGACGTGAACAGATGTTTTACCCATCTCTGAGGAGAGTGCTCCACTAGGTCCTGGAACAGTCTGAGGTGGATCTTCCTCAGTGTCTCCTGCTGAAGCTGTTCCTCCTCACAAAATGCCTGTATTGTAATGAGGGTGTGTGAGAGGGTGGCATGGTCACAGTATCAATCAGTGGTACCAAACTCTGGACAACTGATTGTGCTTGATGGGGGGGGGGGGCAGGGGGAGAAATGACACAACAATAGGAAAGGGCAGAGGAGGTTTGAAAAAGCACTGAGCAGGCAATGCACAGCTGAACAGAAGATAGAAGTTGGCTAAAGACCTTTTGAGATGGGTCTGAATTATGTGCTGGTGCAATGGGGCTGCATGGAGAAATCTATCACAGTTGCAGAGTTAACTGCACTTCTGATCCCTCCCCGGGCCTCCTCAAAGGGAACCACTTAATGTCTCAGACTTCCCAGCTTTTAGTTGTCTCCAGCGGAGACCTGTGTCTCTCCTTCCAAACCATAGTTCAGTCTTGCAGTCCCTCTGCACCTCATTGTGGTTTCCTCAGCATATCTGCCCAGGGTCCAGCACTTTTAATTTGCTCTTGCTCAAGTGGCTACAACAGTGTCTGCTGGTTACCAACCAGCCTTCACAAAGCAAAGTATGTTTATGCTTAGAGCAAAAGCATGTAAATAGGCATGTTTACACACTGAGATGGCTGGCATTGATGGAGCATCATCGACTGAGTGGGCCTGAGGAGACCTTCTTAGTCAATGCAACAGTGTTCTCACATCAGTTGAATCAGTCCACCTCTCCAAAAGGCGGAAGGCAGTGTCAATGGGAGGTACTCTCCCGTTGACATAGAATAGGAGTAAGTATGTAGACATGAGAGATACTAGGTACAGTAACTAGCATATCTTGTGTAAACCCAATGCAGCAGTGTAGACTAGGCCACTGAAAAAACATACAGAAGCAATCAAAAGTCAGATGCGTCTGATGAAGTGTGTTGGAGCCCACGAAAGTTTATGTCCAAAGAAATTTGTTAGTCTTTAAGGTGCCACAGGACTCCCGTTGTTTTTGCTGGGCGTAGACTAACATAGCTATCCCTCTGAAACAAAAGGACAAGACCTTTGGTCCTAAGAGGGCTCCAAACATTGCTAAAGGGTTAAAAGGCCTTTGGCCTACTAGCTCCATAGAACTGATGGGAGATTGGCCGTAGAACTTTGATTGTTTCTATATATTGTCCTTTTGCTGAATCAGAAGGAAAGCACCAAGTCTGTTTCACCCTTTATATCCCAAGGTATTTCTGTACGTTTTGTCTCTCCTGCGGGCTACCCTAAACTGGTACATGCAAACCACCCCAATGAAGGGCATGGCTCTGGAGCAGTCTACAGTTTCAAGGGCTGAAGTCATCACCCCTTGTTGTTTTTAGTTTCTGAGGAGCTGCACTAATCCCAGCCTAATAAAGTTGCATACAATTCCTGGGCCACAATGTTATATAAAACATTCATAAACTTAATAAAATATGCTCCCCAAAGAAACTGCATGTGGCTGCAGTATCTATCACGAAGCCCCAGTCAGTTTTAGAAAGAAGCAAAAATTTTCATTTCTCTCATCCACCTGTATGTAATAAATACAGATAATAAACAAAACTCATCTTAGAGTTGGCACTATAGGCATTTTTTTCTAGTACCAATCCATGGACATTTACTGAAGCACAAATAATTTGACTGTACCCTTTCAAGTATCTAAAATTTTAAGGAGGCATCACTTTAGGGTTCTAAGGGGATGCATATTCTCAGACTCTCTACATAAGGAAGTAAGAGCTCAGGGGTGGCCAAATTTACAGAACTCAAGAGCCACACAAGTTGATTATTAAACCTTTGAGAGCCACACTGAGGCTTATAGCCATATACTTTTACCTACTCCAAAATTACTAAGTTTAAAATTCATTGCACGCTTTAATTTTGTTGTAAAAAGAGGGCAAATATTGATCCAACTAATGTCAGATTCTAATAATTAGTTAAGGTTACCATGGAAACTAGGCCTATACAGTAAAAACTTAGCTGCTGCTCAACGTAGAAGACTGCAGGCTAGTGGTGAGTTTTTTTTAAATCTGTGCAGTAACTTGTCAACATAGTATGTAAAAGCTCTTTAGGTGCTGATCTGTAAGTATTGCACAATATTTCAATTTGACAAATTTGATTGTGGAATACAATGTTTCACAGCAATAAGTTGTGCCAAAAATTGAAAGTAGTCTACAGCTGACTTTCTTCAGTTGAGGGTATTTAGTTTCAGGTGCTAGTTTTCAGAATTTGGTTGCAGACAGGGAGCTTTTGTGCATCATATTTAAACCAGAATCCTCTTGCATTTCAAGTTTTAAATGATCTATTTTCTTTTTCTTATTTTCGTTTCTTATTACCTGATGTCATGTTTAGAAGGACTCATAAAACACAATTTTATTTTAACGAGTAAACTGCATAAGACCCTATGAGAAAATCTAAACATGCTGCTCCTTTCCCCGCTGTCCCAACCATGCTGCAGATGTTTGCACTTGGGAAATCAGTTTGAGAAATTGATTTGCTGATGTTTTTCATTCAAGAGCCGCATGTGGCCGCCGAGCCACAGTTCGGCCAAGCCTGTAATAGCTCTATTTTTTTCCCATTTCAGCTTCTGATGATTTACAATAAACCAGATGCAATAGTGTTTTTTAACTTCTACATGTTGTCAAAGATAAATACCTCAATGCCCATTTTAAGATTCTTGTTTATGTTTCTGGTTTGTCATCACAGTGATGCATCCCATCTGGTTATATCACATTGCATGACTGTACATAACACACAGTGTAGCTAACATTCAAGATGGGACACATCATAGTTTGTTCCCACATCACCCTGCCAAAGGCCATAGACTTTTAGTCCAGATTTACAAACAAGCAAAAGTTGCAATGTAGAGATAATACCTGCCTATGCCTGTGGAAGGCGGAATGATTAGAAGAAAATATCTGGCTATTAAAAATATCATACAGAGATTTAGGAAAATGTTTTCAGAATAGATGCCTAAAAGTTGTATGCCTAAATCCAATCTCTTAAGTGGCCAAAATTGCAAGATTGGCTTTTGTATCTCTAGTCTGGAAAGTTCCTCAAATATTTTCTTGTTGCATTTACACTCATGGAGGAAGAATCTTTTATAACTTTTGTTCTTTCTAGGTACACAATAAGTTTCCAGCTATGTGAGGATTTTATGACAATCAGCTCTTTCTGTAGGCCTGAGCTGAAAGTTTATTTAGGAACAGTGCACCACTTACACTTAATAATTAGGACACTTTACTGCACTGCTCATTTTAAGTGTATTTATTGCAGTCATATACAACAAGAACTTCATTTGAAAAGCTTCCACGATTTCTCCACATCGCCCCAAGCCTCAATTCTGATGGTTTCAGGTTGTCCATCCTTGCTGGCTGTGCATATGGACACAGTTCAGACATCTGCAAGTGCTGTGAAAATTTGTCTTGGTCATTCTCAAATCCATCTATTGCTGGGACTCCATGTTGCTTCTTTTATTAAGGGATGTAGAACTGGTATAGAACAACTCAATTGTTTTTATTTAAGCATTGCATAACAGTAATGAGAGTCTTCTGTAAGCCTGAGCCAGTCACAGTCTGGACTCCCCCTGATGTTGGGAAATCTGCCTTCCAAAGTAGAGGGTGACATTTGGTCTCTGCAGTCACACCTACAATCTTACTTGGTAATTAGAATTGCTCAGCAATTAAGGCATTTTTTAAAAAATCCTGAATGGGAAGAAAAAGTTGAAATTTCTTGTTAAATAAAAGTTCTGACAATTTTGATTCACAACCATCAAAAATGTGTCATTTTGATAAGGCAAGCACATGTTATTTTGTAAGTTAAAATGTTTTGTTTTGACTTTACCATTTCAAATTTGATATGCTATTAAAATGAAGAAAGCCAGAATGAAAAAGTTGACCCAAATTATGTTTATCTGATCAAAGCAAAGTGGGTTAACACTGAAATGAAATGTCTTGACATTACTGAAATTAGAAAGTCAAAACAATTAATGCAGACTCTTTTTTTGCAGAAAATGTCCTGGAAATCATTGCATTTCTGCAAACTGTTTTGATTTGGACAAAACTGTATTTTTGCAAAGAAAACCATTCTATCAACAATGTGAGCTGTGCAAGTGTGGAGTGCATAGCTCGACTCTGGCAGAGGTTCTTGGACACATGGCTAACACTGGTTCCTTATTCAAAGGGTATAAAGATATACAAGAATAAAAATATTTCTTTGCTACAAGATTACATTTTTAGAAAAGCCACCAAAAATAAAATAATAAAATAAATAAAATAAAAGTAACAAAATATGATAAAAATAAATTAGACTGAATTTTATAGCAATATACATTTAGGTTTTTAAGAGCACTTTTCTGCACTGGAAGAGTGACCTCAGTCCCATCTGGTGCAATTGCCTTTTAATTTGAATATGAAACTGAGATTTGAGGAAATGACAAAATACTTTTCAGGTTACCTCACTGACATGTCTTTTTAACTGTCAGACAGTTCGGAAATAACTGCCACATATTGCTCTCTGACTCAAAGCCTTATTTCTGTACAATATGCTGCCACATGATATGCACTCACCCCACTTTTCCTTTGCAGATACTCCTTGCATCAGAAACTGTGTTTTGGCTGGTTCTAAGTGACATTCTTTTCAAGTCATCTCACATGACATGTCCCTGTGACATCCCAGCTTCAACCTCATCCAATATACATTATCTGATCCATTCCTTCTAGTAATCAATATTTAATGTTTCAGCAGAAAATGCACTCCTGCCTATAATGTACACTAATGTATCTAGCCAGTCTTGCAATGTGGTACAAGGACAGGGAAATTGCTTCTGTCCATCTTTGAAGCACAAATTGGATTTACTGTTATCTTAGCAACATCTGTAATTAGAGATGCTATTATTGGTCCTAGGTGGAATATATAGTAAGAACTTTTTTCTTTGAAAATTCTTTTCTAAATTACATGTGTAAAATTAAATCCAATTGGACTGATATTAAAGGCAATTGTTATTAGGAAACCTGTAACTGGCACAGATCACTGTTGCTTAGTGATCAGTTAACTAAAAACAGCAATAATGCAAAGCTATTGCTCTGTCATTTTTTTTTTAAAGCCTTTTGAGCGTCTGGAAATGTTAAGTTTGCTTTTGTTTTATCACTTTGCATGTCTTCAAGGTGAGTTAAAAATTCTTGTTGGTTTTTGATAAACGTTCAGTTACATAAAATTTTTAATTTAAAATGATGAGAGCATTTCTGTAGTTTCCAGGGAGCAAGAAAACCTGCAGAAGGCCATATTATTCTGTCTCAGAGCTTATAAGGTGAGAAGAGTCAGAGTCCTGTATTTTCATCCTGAAATAAGGGTCTTCTAACAGTGACTTGATACTGTGAATTTGAGGGACCAGGGAGCACTCTTTGCAGTTGACTTGTTTAATGGAGGCACTGTCTCATTGGGTATGTGTGCATTGCAGTCACGTGGCTATAGGGCCGTTCTTGAGGGAGAGGGGGCAAGAGGGGTGATTGCCCCTGGCCCTGCAGTTCCCTGGGCCTCATGCTGTCCTGCCATGAGCAGGGCAAGCTGGGGCCCACATCGCTGCCCCCCCCCATGACCACACTGTCCCCTGCCCCTTCTCTGCTGCTTTCAGCACTGAGCCAAAGACAGCGGGGAAGGGGAGAGTGGGGTGGGAGTGTGCAGAGTCAGCCTCTTCTCTGGGCTGGCTCACCCTGTCCCCAGGATGGGGAACAGTCAGACCAGGGGCGGAGCAGGCCAACCCAGAGGCCGGGCTTCGCTCTCTCGTCTCTCCCTTGGACCGCCTGTTCCGCCCTGGAGGCAGGGTGGGCCAGCCTAGAGGCGGAGTGGAAGAGTGGAGCCCAGCACCCAGACCGGCCTGCCCTGCCCCCCCACCCCAGTGCTGGGAAGGGGTGCAGGGGCCCCACCATAGGCCGGTTGCCCTGGGCCTCGCACCCCTGTAGGGATGGCCCTGCATGTCTATGTCAACACTACCACAGATACTGTGAAATAGTTATTAAATAACTATTTCAAAATAGCATTATTTCGAATTTACTATTTCAAAATAGGAGTCTAGTGAAGACTCTATTTCAAAATAAGGTAGGTGTTCTTATTTTGAAACAGACAGTCTTTGTTAGACTTTCTATTTTGAAATAGGGAAAGGCAATATAAAATATAGGGCTATTATTAAAAAAAAAAAAACAGTTCCGTGGCTTGGAATGTTTTGTTTTTTTTAAATACTGAAGCACTTATTTTGAAGTACAAAAATGCCTGCATGGCCAAGCATAAAGTTTTTTCAGAGTAAGTCTCCTTATTTAGAAAAAACTTTGTAGTGTAGACATACCCACAAGGAGTAACTATAATTTGTGTAGATGTATTCAAATTAGGTTTAATCTAGCCAGTTTGGGTACAGGTAGTAATGGAGCTACCATAGCATGGACTTCAGTGTGTTTTGTACAAGTTGGCCCCGAACCTGACTGGGTAGATATTCAAGTGGCTGGCCTGCACTAAAGCTCATGCTGCCATGGCTTCACTGCTACCAGCTGCACTCACACACCGCAATTGACAAGGAAACTTTATTTTTTGTTGCTCTCTGTTGTTTTTTTTCCAGTTTGTCTACATATTTCCTAAGGCGGCACCCAGAATTGGACCCTGTACTTCAGCTGAAGCTTCACAATTGCTGAGTAGAGAGGGCAATTGCATCTCATGTTTTACACATAATACTTCCATTAATACCTCTAAGAATGAAATTAGCTTCTTTTCTCAACTGCATCAGATTCAATTTGTGATCCACTACAACCCCACGCCCTTTTCATAATACTATTGTCTAAACAATTATTTTCCGATTTAACTTCTGAATTAGATTTTTCCCTCCTAAGCAAAGTACTTTTCACTTGCCTTTATTCAGTTTCATCTTGCTGAATTGGAGAATTGGTTTGAATCTATTAAAGTCCTTTTGAATTTTAATTCTGTCCCTCAAAGTGCTTAGAACCCCTCCCATGTGGTGCCATCCACAGATTTTATAGATGTGCTTTTCCTCCATTAAGAAGTCATTAATGAAAATACTGAATAGTACTGGCCCCAGGATCAATTCCTGCCGGACCATAATAAATGTGCCTTCCCAGTTTCCCTAGTTTGCTCATGAGAATATCAGTGGAACTGTCAAAAACCTTACCAAAAATCAAGGTATGTCTACTGCTTGCCCCAGCTCCTAGGCAAGTAACTCTGTCAAACAGTTTTGCCTTATTACAGATATGTTTAGAGGTTGACTAGTGTTAGCAGGGACTTAGGGCCTTCTTTCCCATTATTCCCACTGTTTGCTCAGTATTCCAAAGATCCCCCATTTTAAGTCCTGCATTGCTTCCTGATTAATGACTTCCGTAGCACTTGTTTATATTGCTTTTAAGTTCACCAGCAAACTACTCTATGAACTTAGACAACGTTCCAGTTCATCATCAATGAGAGTTAGCTGGTAAGCTTGAAAGGATAGTCTAGCTCAGTCAGCTTGTATAAACAAGCTTAAAGGCCTCAATTCCTTGGGTTTCCAAAGGAAATACAAGTCACTTTGGAGGACTTTCTCTTAGAGGGCAAGAACCTGTTTAGGGGCAGAAGGGATAAGCACTGCATACTCTTAAGGGCTCATACAGCCATCTGATCTCAGTATAAACATAGCCAACAACTCAAAGAAAATACCTCAAACCACCACTGTATAAGCAACACCCTGTTCTTTGGCCCTTTAACTATGTCTGGGTCTCCCAGGAAGATCAGCCTCTGGCTTTCCTAGGAAGAGCCAGAGAGTGTAGCATAGCAGACAGAACATCCATCTTTCATTTGCTACCCAATCCCAACCGTCTGCCAAGAAATTATTTGATGGGATCTAGATCCCCACTTGTCATCCTACTGTCATTCTGGAGGTTGAGGCATGCACTTCTACTTATTTCCTAACCATGCTGACTCAGAACAAATGTGAGACCATCCCAGGCTCTGTCCATCTAACTGTCAGGTGTGTGGATGGATGACGAATTTAGGAAGATCACGTTTGGAGGCATTACAGGCCATCCTTAGTAACAGAAGGAAAGTCTCTTTGAGAAAATGGTATGCTGAAGAATGAAAGAGATTTTCAATCTACTGCCAACATTGTTGGATATCTCCAGAGGGCTCAGAGACCTCTACACTACAAATCTGAGGTTTTCAGAAGACCTTGCCAGAACATCTCCCCTGGTACTGAAACCTACTCCTTCTGCCTTCTCCTCAGTCTCATTGTCAACATGCATGAATCTGTCTACCTGCCTGCAGTCATGACCAGTAGAAGAGTCAGTTTGGAGCTCTTACCATGGATCCTCCATGTTTAGGTGGCCTTCAAAGAGACCTTATCCTAAAGTAAGTTACACCCTAAATTCATTCTAAGGCTTCCACCTGAATTCCAGTTAAATTAGGCCATGCATCTATCTATTTCCTACACAAAACCTCATTCCACCAGGGAAGACAAGAAACTTCATTCTCTGGATGTTTGTCCAGGCCAGGCATTCAATCTATAGGGGATCAAACTCTTAAGGGATTCTCCTAGACTATTGATCTCTTTTGCCAAACATATGAAAAGAGAAGTTTTTTTTTTCCTCAGAAAGATTTTTTTAAGTGTATCCTTCTTTGCTATGAGTTGATAATGACATTTCCTTTTCACACTGTCAGAGCCCACTTGACCAGAGTCCAGGCTTTTCTTCAGGGTGTTCCCCTCCTGGAGATCTGTAAAGTGGCAATCTGGAACTCTGTGCCTATGTTTACTAGGCATTAATCTGGCTCAAGCTTCCTCAACAGATGCCTCCTTCTACACAGCAATCCTGCAATCTGTGGTACTGCAAAGTTCTTTGTGTTCTTAATGAGTATTTCTTGTAAGTTACCTTGAGTGGAATACACTTAGGAGCCATCACTTCAAGAAATTCTGGTTGCTTATTTTGTGCAGTAACATAAGTTCTTTGAAATAGGCGATCTCTATAGAGAACACCTATCTATCCTCCACTCCTTCTGCTTTGGAGCCTTTGCTAAGGTGATTAGTGGAAAATAAGGAACTAGAGGTTGTTGCTCTGCACTGCCCCTTGAAATTGCATTATTATAAGTAGTTTAAATGATTTATGCCTGGACTGTGCAAAACCTTATACATGTGCTTCAGCTGACCCATTGAATAATCCCACTGCACTCAAATTAAGCAAGTGCATATCTTTGTAGGACTGGAATCTTGCTAAAGGAAACTGAAGTCCTTCCTTTCCATAGCTTAATTTAAATTTTACTTTTAAAGAAATCTGGTAAATTAAGCTATTTAAAGAGAGGAAACAAGAGCGAGTCTTCCATAATTGATCATTTCTCCATATATATCCATCAATATAATTTTCTAAAATGATTTTTATAAAATACTAGAACAGCTGCTCAAACTTTCAGAGAATTCAAGGCCAGAAGGGACCATTGTGATCATCTAATCTGATTTTTTTCTTTGAAAACATCCAACCTTAATTTAAAATGTATCATAATGGAGAATCCCACATGAATTTTAGTTAAAGGTTCCACAGCCTCCTGGGAAATTAGTAGACTGGAAAGAGTATTGTTCTTCCCATCATATGATGTGACCACATAGTCTTTTTATTTTTCCAAATACAAAACAGAAATATTTACTGAAGACTTCCAACTTTTCTGTCTCTTCTGTCTATTATTAATAATTCTATCATGTCCACTTGGTAATGAACAAGTACCACTGTAAGGATTCTTTGTTGTACCTACTATGCTTTTAAAAACCCTCCTTTTTACTGTCTTTAATTTTGTGGGCCATAGATTTCTCCTTGTTTCCTTCCACTTCCCTTATCAATTTTCTACAATTCCTGGTTTTTGATTTATATTCCTTCCTATCAAGTTCTGATTTCTTTAATTTTTTTTTCATAGCTAAACACACTTCCCCTCTAAAACAGGTTGGTTTTTTAACCAATATGGTCTTTTTCCTCAATTCTGGGATCTTGGCCTTTTAAGCTTATTCTGAAATCATTTCCAATTATCCTTCACTATGAATTTTTTCTTTCCTTATTTTTGACTCAGAATCATATTCAGCTTTGTGAAACAGCCCTTTTAGAGCACGAAGTGTTTATATTTCTGGGTTGGACTTTGTTTACACATTACAGCATGTTTCTTAATGGGGTTATTATATTATTTTTTCCTAAGATTCAAGGTATTTAATCAAAATTCTAGGACTCAGTCTTCAGTTGCACTAAAATTGCATCCACTGCAGCTGAAGGGAGTTCTAACTAACACCTCTCTACTTCCTTGCTCTGTGTCCTGCCAGCAAATTAAGGGCTGCTCTAAGTTGCACTGACTGCAGTAGTCCCTTAGATATATTAAGCCTGCTGAGGATCATACAGAGAACTTTGTTCTGAATCTCCCTACCACCAGCATGGCATCTCTGTACACTTCCCCACCCCTTCCTTATCACCTTCTTTGAGAGAAAAAGCCATATGTCAACTATATACCACTTCAGCATTTTTCTTTATTGGCAAATTCCAAAGGGGCAGCCGTGTTAGTCTAGTTCAGCAAAAGAAGCAAGGAGTCCTGTGGCACTTAAAGACTAACAAATTCATTTATCACATGAGCTTTCTTGGGAAAGAATCACACTTCATCAGATGCTTTGAAGATGGGGGAACTTACAGAATGGGAGGAAAATAAATGTAGGGGAGTGTAAAACATGGGATCAGGTCATATTGTAACAGCAAATCAAAGCAGTTGTTAAGATTCCAACACTGGGAAACAGCACATAGAGGAAGATGAAGTCAAATCACCTGTTGTAATGGGAAAGGAATCCATAGTCATGATTTAATCCTGCTTCCATTCAATTGAATCTGCATATTAAATCAAGCTCAGCTGTTTCTCTTTGAAGCCTTGATGTCCTATTGATTTGCTTGAACATGGTTGTTACCAAGTCATTCACAGAGTGATTAGAAAGAAGGAAGCGCTCAGCAACTGTTTTTTGAGTGTTGTGATTTCTGATGTCAGTTTTGTGCCCATTTATTCTTTTTTAGATGTCAGTGTTGTACCCATTTATTTCTGGATGCCCCATAATCTCAGGCATTGGCATTCTAACATCAGACTTATCTGGCTATGTGGACTCCCTCCTCAGACCCTATGCTATCAACACTCCTAGCTGTGTTCAAGACACAGACTTCCTGAGGAGAATCCAATCCATTGGTGAGCTTCCAGAAAATGCCATCCTGGCCACTATGGATGTAGAAGCTCTTTACACCAACATCTCACACAAAGATGTTATAAGCTGTTATAAGAACCATCCCAGATGATTTCACAGCACACCTGGTGGCTGAACTTTGTGACTTTGTGCTCACCAACAACCATTTCAGGTTTGAGGATAATTTATACCTCCAAGTCAGTGGCATTGCTATGGGTACCCACACGGCCCAAAAATATGCGAACATTTCCTCAAGTCTCATTCCAAAGCACCTCTCCCCTACTCATGGTACATTGATGACATCTTCTTCATGTGGAGCCATGGCAAGGATGCTCTTGAAGATTTCCAGAGATTTCAACAGTTTCCACTCCACAGTCAAACTTAGCCTGGAACACTCCACACAGGAGATCCATTTTCTGGAAGCTACAGTACAAATTAGGGATGGGCACATCAACACCACCCTATACGAAAAACCTACCAATCAGTATAGTTACCTACATCCCTCAAACGTTTATCCTAAACAAACCACACGATTCATCGTCTGCAGCTAAGCCCTAAGATATAACTGCATTTGCTCTAATCCCTCAGACAGAGACAGACATCTTTAGGATCTCTGTCAAGCAGTCTTAAAACTACAGTACCCATCTGCAGAAGTAAGAAAACAGATTGACAGAGCTGGACGAGTACCCTGAAGTCAACTACTGCAGGAGAGGCCCAAGAAAGAAAATGGAATGCCACTGGTCACCACATACAAACCCAAGTCAGACCTTTACCACAGATCATTAAGGACCTACAGCCTATTCTAAAAGATGATCCCTCACCTACAGACAGCCCCCTAACCTTAAAGAGATACTCACCAGCAAATAAAGACCTAACAACAGAAACATTAAAGCAGGCACATACCCCTGCAACAAACCACATTGCCCAAATATCTGCACAAATGACATCATCATAGGACCTAATCAAGCCAGCTACTCCATCAGGGGCTCATTCACCTTGTCATCTACCAATATGATATATGCCATCGTGCCAAAAATGCCCCCACACATTACACATTGGACAAACAGGACAATCTCTGCACAAAAGAATAAATGAGCACAAAACCGACATCGGAAATCACAACACTCAGAAAACAGTTCTGAGTGCTTCCATCTTTCTAATCACTCTGTGAATGACTTGGTAACAACCATGCTCAAGCAAATCAATGGGACATCAAGGCTTCAAACCCCTACCCTACACTCCCATACAGTTATTTCCCTCCCATTCTGTAAGTTTCACCATCTTCAAAGCATCTAACAAAGTGTGATTTTTCTCCCACAAAAGCTCATGTGATAAATGAATTTGTTAGTCTTTAAGTGCCACAGGACTCCTTGCTTCTTTTTCTTTATTGGGAATCCTTGGGTTGTCATTTGCATTGCTGAGCCATGGCAAAGCAGTCGTTTCAGGATGTGAGGACTGAGTCTATAATTAGGTATCCTGACTCAATCCTCCATTTTTAATATTCAATATTTTGGTTTGAAAGACATGCATTGTATCAAGCATTTTCATATTCAGTGCTATTTTGAACTATGACTCACAGATTTACTTAATTACAGGTTATCAGTGACTACTAAATTGCATGATTTTAATCGTAAAAATGTTGCACAGAAAGTAAAGTTGAACAGACAGTTCTTTTTAATTTCTGCACAATGGAATAGAAAATGTAAAATGGTTCTGTTTCATAGCCACACCAGTATAAAGTTAGTCTGACTTTGTTGTCATTCACAAAAACAAAAGGAAAACTTCCTGCATTAATTTGTCAAGTTGTCAATGCAGTTTGTTCTGTATATTACTATACTGAGCCTTCGTATTCAGTGTTCACCTAGGAACATTGCGTTCTAGTACCTAACCAAAGAAAATGAAATGTTTAGAGAGCTTACAGAACTGGCTGAGGTAAATAAAGACCGATACTGATTTAGGATGATCACACACTGTACGTGAACCAGAAATCTTCTCTACAGGGTTTCATTGGTGATTACATCCTCCCATGGATAATTTAATAATCTCATAGTCCTTAATTTATGGCTTGCTTCTGATTTTATCTCATCCAGAATTAGTCAGTCTTCAAGTAATTTTGAATTTAAAGAAGAACAATAAATGTGACAGGTCACTTACATTTAACCCGTCTAACATCTTTTAGCCAGAAGCAGTAATGTAGTTTCATGGGAGGATAAAATATTTCATCTTTGTGCCATATTTTTCTAACCTTCACCACTTCTGTTTAAAAAAGCTAGATATGTCTACAATGTAGTCAGACTTTACACACTATATTAGTAAGTAACGAGGGTGGAGACATTTTAATAAATGACATATTGACAAATTTAGAAATTGACAGTATGTAGCAGGGTAGAGTACCCATCCCCTGGGTGTGACAGTGGAAGGCAGCAGCATTCCCCCTGCTGGCCAGAGGAGACCACAATGCAAACCCCTACCCGGAACCAAAGGGGCAGGACCGGGCAGCCACAGGGGAGAAGGAGGAGCAGATGTGCAGCTGAGAGAGGGAATCTCCATCCCTGGGAGAGCCGAGGTAGTGACTGCTGGCTGGACTTTCCCCTATACTCGCCTCCTACAGGTAGGTGAGGACCTGGAGGAACTACCCTCAGCTGGGGAACTGGAAAGGGGAAAGGAAGAGGAAGGCCCTCAAGACCTCGAAGAGCTGCCCTCTGTAGAAGACGCCGTCAGGCTGGTTGTACCTATCCCCTGTGACTTAGAGGAACTGCCTCTGGCAGATCACAAAGAGGGACTATCAGACCTGCCTCCACCAAATGCTGAAGGGCTTGACTGGGATCCCCCTTGTGATATACCCAGAGGTCTGGTAAGGGAAAGTTCCCAGAGATGGGAGGAAAGTTGGGGATAGGGAGGAAATGGCCCAGGGAAGAGTGGACATTATCCACCGAGCATGTGTTTTGGCAAGAGCACCACTGACTCACTGGTGGCCCATGGCCACTGGATAGGGCCATGGGCTGAGATGCAGTGGAGTAGGCAGGCCTGTATCTCCCTCCTCTCAACCCTCTTGCCCTCAACCCTTGCACCGACCCTGTCTAATGAAAGCCTTTGGCTGTTTGTACTCTGTCTGGGGCTAGAAGGCAGCAGACTCCTATCTGGCCTTGCCCCAAGTGAAGGCTGAAGCCTTGACTGTTGGTGTTCTGCCTTACCTGGTCTGGGGGCTTGAAGGCAGTAGCCTGTATAACCTCTCTGGCTTTGACTACTCGTTGCAACTACTGATTTGGTTTGCAATCCCTGACCTGCCGTATGACGGGTGGCCAACCCCCACGAAGGTTGGACCCCAGGTCGGAACTGTTTAAACAGTGGTTTTAACTGATATACGAGTCGATATATAACACTAAGCATTTTCTTTTTAAGCCTTTTTTTTTCTGACGACCTTCTCCATGGGGATTTATTTGGGAATGGGGTATCAATAATCCCACTCTTTCCTGCTTTTCTTTTTACATATCTTATAGTTGTGACTACATTCAGGTCTTGTCTACACTGAGTTCAAACATGATTTTCCAGAGTTCAAACACAAACCTTTACCATGCAAGTCTTTTTTTCTTCAAAATTTTAAGAATTGGTAAATATTTTGTTTTAGCCCCCAAACTGTTTTGAAAGAAAAGAGTTTTCATTTCCTGTGGTGTCTTTTTTTTTGGGGGGGGGGGGAGAAGTTTGTAAAATGAAATTGTATTACAACATTAAAATTTTCAGGTTTTCTTTCTTTATTACTTACTCGTTTTCCACAGTTTTCCAGTGGAAAATGTAAAAAAGTAAGAGTGCTTTCCATTACTTTTAAAATCTTTTTTTCTCCTTTTTTTGCAGTAGATAAATTCTTTTAAAAACCCAAGACCCATCTGAAAGTGGAAATTTTGAAAGTATTTACAATTTCCAATTTAAAAATGTATATTTTGGAAAACAAAATTTTGTTTTTGTAAAAATCTTTACTTTTTTCACTTTTGTTCTTCACTTTTCTTCATTAGAAGGGTTGGGGTGGGGAGTGGGGTAACTTTTTTTTTTTTTTTTAAAACCTCCCCTAAATATTTCCCGCTATTTGTACCAGGAACAAGAGAGCACACAGTTTGAAAATAATGATAAATTACTGTGAATTTCTTTAAATTCCAGATGTCCCTGTGTGACACTGAGAAGCCAAATGAAAGCTTAGATCATCACTTTACAATGTATTCACCGTAAAGCAAAGTTCATAGCTGTAGTGCCCCAGCAGCAGACCAGGAAGCTTCCCAGCTGTCCCAGCCCGGAAAAGGTTGAGAACCCCTGGCTTAGCTTAGGCTACCATTCACAAGAACTCAAATAGTGACAGGTACCAGTATGATGCTAGGGGGCATTTGCAGAAACTTCAGCCAGGGGATAGAGTTCTTAGGCAAAATTTGGGTATTGCTGACAAACACACAAGATAGCTGAGAGATGGAAGGTAATATCTTACCTGGATGTGGAAAAGCTGGGAGATCTACTAGTTTACAAACTTAAATCTGAGATGGGGCCAGCACAAATAAAGACAGCAAAAGAAACCTCTTACTAGCTGAGAGGGATTAGTAAGTGGTCCTGATGGAATGGACCATGACATAGGACCTGAGTGAAAGAGAGTTCCTGTACCAAATCAACCACACAACACATGCCACCACCAAATTCATCCATCCACCCTCCCTATCCCAATGTGCTTAACCCACGCTTACTTAGCACATCTGAAATGAGTCTGAAGAGGAGTTCCAGAGGGGTAGCCATGTTGGTCTAGTTCAGCAAAACAAACAAGGAGTCCTAGTGGATTTTTAAAGACTAACAAATTTATTTATTGCATGAACTTTCATGGGAGAAGATCCCACTTCGTCTTCAAAGGGGGTGGAGTGGACCAGCACAACTGGTCACTCTGCTCCAGGGGTGGGGCAGGCTGGCGTGCAGTACGACCTCTGGTCCAGCCTTCAGGCTGCACCAAAAGCTAAAGTGCATGCTGCAGTCGGGCTTGCTGCCAGCAGGGGACAATCAGCCAGTTCAGGCCTGGCCTCTGGCCCTAAGACCTCCCCCTGCCTTGTGCTAGCCCACCTACACAGCCCTGAGCAGGGGTCATTGGTGGAGAAGGCCCTATGGCCCCTAATCCACCCCTGTCGGTAACAGTCCTTGCCAGGAAAGTGATGAAGAGAGTCCAGTCTTTTTAACTGTGAATTTCCAAAGGGATAGCTGTGTTAGTCTAGTCCAGCAAAAAAACAACAAGGAGTCGTGTGGCACTTTGAGACTAACAGATTTATTTTTCGCATGAGCTTTCGTGGGAGAAAGTCCCACTTCCTCAGATGCTTCGAAGATGGGTGAACTTACAGAAAGGAATGAAAATAAATGCAAGGGAGTGTAAAACATTGGATCAGGTCATACAGTAACAGCAAATCAGAGCAGTTGTTAGCTTCAAACCATGGGAAGCCTGAAGTCAAATTACCTTTTGTAGTGGGAAAAGAACCCATAGTCTTGATTCAATCTTGCTTTCACAGAATTTAGTCTGCATATTAATTCGAGTTCAGCTGTTTCTCTTTGAAGTCTTGATGTCCCAGCCACATCCCTGAGGACAGTCGTTAACAAATCATTCATCGAGTGATTAGAAAGATGGAAGTGCTCAGCAACTGGTTTCTTTGTTCTGTGATTTCTGATATCAGCTCTGTGTTCATTCATCCTTTTATGCAGCAATTGTCCTGTTTGTCCAATGTATAAGGTGGTGGGGCATTTCTTGCACATGATGGGATAGACCACATTAGTAGATGAGCAGGTAAATGAGCCTTTGATGGAGTAGCAGGCTTGATTAGGGCCTATGATGGTGTTTGTTGTGTAGATATGTGGGCAGACTTGGCAGTGTAGTTTGTTGCAGGGGTGTGTGCCTGCTTCAATGCTTCTGTTGTTAAATCTGTAGTTGCTGGTGAGTATCTGTTTAAGATTGGGTGGCTGCCTATAAGCAAGGAGAGGTCTATCTCCCAAGGCTTGAGAGTGCCCACATATCTGCACAACAGACACCATCATAGGCCCTAATCAAGCTTGCTACTCCATCAAAGGCTCATTTACCTGCTCATCTACTAATGTGATCTATGCCATCATGTGCAAGAAATGCCCCACCACCTTATATATTGGACAAACAAGATGATTGCTGCGTAAAAGGATGAATGAACACAGAGCTGATCTCAGAAATCACAGAACAAAGAAACCAGTTGCTGAGCACTTCCATCTTTCTAATCACTAGATGAATGATTTGTTAACGACTGTCATCAGGAATGTGGCTGGGACATCAAAACTTCAAAGAGAAACAGCTGAACTCGAATTAATATGCAAGCTAAATTCTGTGAAAGCAGGACTTAATCGAGACTCTGGGTTCTTTTCCCACTACAAAAGGTAATTTGACTTCAGGCTTCCCATGGTTTGAAGCTAACAACTGCTCTGATTTGCTGTTACTGTATGACCTGATCCTATGTTTTACACCCCCTTGCGTTTATTTTCATTCCTTTCTATAAGTACTCATTTTTGAAGCATCTGAGGAAGTGGGTTTTTCTCCCGTGAAAGCTCATGCAAAAAATAAATCTGTTAGTCTCAAAGTGCCACACGACTCCTTGTTGTTTTTTAACTGTGACCAGAGTGATCATTTCTAAGTCTGTTTTATTGTGGTTATCCTACCTACCAAGTAAACAAGAAAGAGGAAGAGCAGACAGAAAAAGAAACTAGTTTTCATTTGGTCATATGAGGGGAATATTGAGCTAGTGAGATGAATTTTCCGTAGGAAAAATATCATGATTACAATGTATTGATCCTTATGACACCCTTGCTTCCTTCTCATAGTGGCTACAAATAGTGAAAACTTCAGTTAGCTCCCCACTGTATCATATGGATTATATGTTATTTCAAACCCAGGTGGAAGAGGCCTTGGAACAAGGATAATGAGCTATAACACCTTCTAAAACCAAAGAAAAACATTTCTGAATATATTCTAGCAGTCTTATCCAGCAAATGCTATTCAAATCTGTGCTTTGCTAAAGGTCATTTGGCAGCGGGAACAGAGTAATCAATTATTGTTACAAATTAAAAATATATTGAGTTTCCACTGCAATTTCAAATGGCCCTCATGATCTGACAGGTTAAAATTCATCCCTTTGCCTTGTGTTTCTTGAAGGTGCTTTCTCTCCTTTAAGGTGTTTTATTCTTCTGTTTATAACCCAAAAAGCTATCTTCTGGCTCAAAAAGCAATGTGCGGTTTCTGGTGTTTCTTAGTTGTTCACTGAACAAATGGGCATTGCTGCAGAACAAACACAGCTCTAAGCATTTAGAGAAGCAAAAAAGTAGTAGTTATAAATTAAACAGACCACAGCCTAGGCAGCAGTAAAGGCAGAGTCCTTCTGAATGAGTCTTCTGGAGGGTTAGCAAGCTGGAGACACTGGCTGTGTTCTGAGACTGTTTCCTTGAACTGATCTTGAACTAATCTTTCAAAAACAAACAGAAATAAAACAGTTGGCTGAAAATTACTCATGATTATTCTGATTACTTTTAAATAAATCTGGCCCACCCACACTGCACACCATTGTCTAGCACAGTTGTGTTACCTTCACTTTTCTACATGCGTGATTGAAAATGGTTTGAGAACCATGATTATTTTCTTACATTTTCCCCCCCCACAATTAAAACAAACGTGCATTGACCAAGACAAATTCAGGCTAGTATGTCCTTTGCCCTGCATGGAGAGGTAAGGCACCTCTGCTTCTCTGTGTGGCCTATGCTCACTGGGCCCCAAAATGGTGGGAAGAATAACCTCTGGCCGTGGCTACAGCCCCTGCTATATCATTAAATATGCAGGAATGGAGCGTGGATGTGAGCTTGGTTCTGCCCCCTCTCTCTGCAAAGTGCAACCAGCACACCTGAGCCTGTGCAGTGTGGGCAGGGGTGTAGCCAGCCCCCATTTTCTGGTCACGCCCCAGACTCTCCAGCGTGGGCCCAGCCAGTCCTGCTTCCAGTAACGTGACCAGAAGCTTTCTTACAATACTCCAGTTGCCTAGCAACTGGAGCATTGGGAAGAGGAAGAAGGGAGAAAGGCAGCCCGGCCCTTGCCAAACAAAGGCTGCAGTTGGCTGCCCAGGGCCAAAGCTGCTTCGGCAGAAAGCAGCCCATTCCCACCTGTCTGCCTGAATTGCTGTTGCTTGCGGCCACAGCGCAAGCTTGCACTGCTGCTGGGCACTTTGGCGGTTGGGTGTGGGTGGGCCTACTGGCCAACAGGGTGGGCGTGGGCCCACTCAAGCCCACCCATAACTGTGCCCCTGAGTGCGGTTACCAATAGCAGATCAAGAGGGGTGCTAAGGAAAGAACTGTGACTTTGGGAGATACAATTTCCTTCCAGCTGTGTGCAACACTTCAAGCCTCTTTCTCACCCCAGCTAAGGCTCCCCTCACCCTTCTTGGTTGGGTGGTGACAAAATCTGCCAAAACATGGTTTTTGGCATTCCAGCTGTGACATCAATTTGTGATGACACACTTTCCCGCTCTTCGCAGCATACTTTTGTGTCACAACACAGCAGTTGAGAACTGCTGAGCTAAAAAGTAAGCATCCTGCAGCTTTTTTCTAAGTCATGAACCGTACCGCTGATGTGTCTCATAGCCATCTGCGTCCCCTGATATGCTGCAGTACAAATCTGTGGGAAATCTTGATTCTCATCTAAATATCAAGACTGGTAAAATTACACAATGTTCCTTCATACATGTTGTCATGCTATGTGAGGGGTCTGCAACTTGTGGCTCGATGGCCATATGTGGCTCCTTGGCTGCCACCTTGTGGCGGTGGGCTCTGAATTTCACACAACCACCGGAAGACCCTGTGGACAGCCTGCTCCGGGCTCCCCTGGCCATCAGGGGATCCTGCAGGTATCCCATGCCAGAGTCCGGGAGCCCTGCCACCACCAAGGGACCCTGTGGGGGGCCCACTCCTGGTTCTGGGTTCCCCTCTCCACTCCTGCTAGGGGACCCTGCAGCAAGTGCCCTAGCCCAGGTCCCAGCTCTACCCACTTCCCACCAGGAGGCTACACCCTTGCAGCTCTCAAAACACTTGGTTATTAAAGAAATTTAAAAAAAAATGGCTCTTCTTATCTTTTGGTTTGCTGACCCCTGTTAGACCCATGAAGGCTGAGCAACCTTGCATGTTCATGACCCAAATTTGACTTTTTTAAAAACATGTTATAGGAAAACACACTGGCAGTCGTATAGCTACACTGGAGCTTTGATATGTAAATGTCTTGTTGGTACTTAGTTAATTATATTTATATCTATCTTGTTGGAGATTAGCAAGGTAGATAAACTATTTTGCTGTCTATTACTATTGTTCTATTTGATGAAGTGGTCAAAAGGGAATATTTAACATCTGGAGACACCTTTGATCTAACAATGTAAATTATCTGTTAACTGTGCTAATGCAGCTAATTATTGTGGTGCCTTGGAGCTGAAGGTTTTACATCAAAGGATAATGTACATTACTATTCTTCACTCAAGATGGTATCTGTGAACTGTCATGAGAGCTTAAATGGCTATTGGTGACTGTATTGGCTGAAACCTACACGAGGAAATTACCTGCAAAGGCCCAGCTTGCTACAGCTATAAATGAAGCTTCAGGCATAATCCTTTTATCTCACATCTGTCTAAGCTTCTCAGGGAAAGTTTTAGACCACAAGATTGAGATCGCAGCCCGCAGTCCAATGTTCCCTCTAAGGTTTGGTGGCTTGTGAGCAAAATTTTCAACCAGTGTGCAAAACTTTTTCTGAAAAAAATTGTGTGCAAATTTATGCAACAGAAATTATTGAAAAATCTAGAACAATGAAGTTATTTAAAGTTGTTTTTTATTAATAAAAACACCTAAGTTAATTAGCATTTGCCCAAATTGCTATACAATCAAAGGAAACTAATTGATGGCTTTCAAATAACCCAAGACCAACGTTATAGTCAATCTGGATCCTAGTTGTCACATTTCTGCCTAATACCCTCATCTCCTGTGTTCTCCATGCAGTTACAGTTCACAGGGAGGCTAGCTAATTATCACTGATAGGATTTAAGCTGTTTTAATGGTTCCAGAGCAATGTTCCTTCTAAGGATTGGGATGTCATAACCAAAAATGTTAGTTTGTGAGCAGAAATTTTGCCTTATGGTAACTTGTGAGTCCAGTGAGTCAAGACTTCAAAGAGAAGCACCTGGATTAGAATTGATACACAGATTTGATTGTGTGAAAGCAGCATTAAATCGGGACTATGGATTCTTTTCCCATTACAACAGCTGATTTGACTTCACCTATGTCTATGTGCTGTTTCCCAGTGTTTGAATCTTAACAACTGCTCTGATTTGCTGTTACTGTATGACCTTATCCCATGTCTTACACTTCTTTGCATTTATTTTCATCCCATTCTGTAAATTCCCCCATCTTCAAAGTGTCTGAAGTGGGATTTTCTCCCATGAAAGCTCATGCGATAAATAAATCTGTTAGTCTTTAACTGCAATAGGATTCCTTGCTTCTTGCACAAAATAGGCCTGTGTTTTAAAATATGTTTATTAAAATGAATATGCTTTAAAATGTGTTTTTTGTAAATAGAATAATTAGTTGGGTTTAATTAATTGATTTGTGTGATTTTTAATTGAAATTTAATTTTTAGAAGGCTTTTTATTTAAAATATTTTAAAGTTTTTTAAAAAAATGGAGAGAATGAAAAAGAAAAAAGATGAGAAAGAAAGAAAAAGAGAGAAGGAAGGGAAGAGAGAAAAAAACAAAAAAGGAAGGAAGAGAAATAAGCAAGGAAGAGAGAGGAAAAAGAAAGTATGAAAAGTTAAAAAGGAAGGAAGAAGGAGACAGGAAAGGAAGGAAGAGAAAGAAAGAAGGAAGGGAAGTGAGAAGAGAAAGAAGAAAGAAAAAGAGAAGGAAAGAAAAAAAGGAAAGAAGGAAGGAAACGAAAGGAAGGAAGACAAAGAACAAAGAGAAAAGAAAGATGGAAGGAAGAAAAAGAAATGAAAGAAGAAGAAAGAAAAAGAAAGCAGAAGGCAGGCTCCACCTCCTCCCCGACTGCCCAGCAGTGTGCCTGTCAGTGCTGCTGCCACCTGGAAGCACTGCTCTGCTCAGCAGCTGAGATCTGAGTGGCAAGGAGGTGCCGTCACTGCCCAAAGCCCCGCAGCAAGTATTGTCTCTGAGCCGAGCATGTAATGGCAGCTGGTCTCTCTTTCCATAGCCTGGTGCTGCTGCGAGAGTCTTGGGCTTGGAGACAATGCTCGCCACTGGGCTTTGGGTGGTGATGACGCCTCCTCGCCCGCTGGCCACTCCGATCTCAGCTGCCGAGCCCTGCTGTCCTGCACTGCTGGTGAATGTGTGTGCGCGGGGGCTGAAAAAAGTGTGTGCGGTCACACACACGTGCACCTTAGAGGGAACAGTGGCCAGCACTTCTAAATCTCATGGGAGAAATAGAACAAACTCCATACATAGACTATTTAGTGTTCAATTTTCTGTACTGGATTTCCAGCAACTGAACCTGTGAAACAAAGGACTGAAAATCTGATCTATGTGGACTTTCAAATCATTTGTGTGTAGATGATTGTTTTAACTCTTTAACACTTCTCTTACGGTTTCTTTCTTTCTTTCTTTTTTTATAATAAACCTTTAGTTTTATTTACAAAATAATTGGCTGGCAGTGTGGTATTCTGGGTTAGATCCAAACTTATATTGATCTGGTAATGTGGCTGACCCTCTGGGGTCAGAAGGAGAACCTTTTTGGTAAAGAGCATGGAGTTTAAAATGACTTATTTCTTTACCAGAAACAGTGGCTGATTGGGAGCCCAAGACTGAAAAGCAGTAAAGGGGGCTGAGTATATTTTGTTTTAGCTTCTTGATAACTGGTGGGAGGGATCAGAAGTATTATTTGTGGTTGGTTGGGGAAGTCTGTCTTCACTGTCACCCACCAGTACTGGGAGAATCTGGTCTCCTTTTTGGAGCCTGTCCTGAGCTTGGCATTTTCAGGTGGCTACCCTAATAATGGCACAAAAGCACTTTCTCTTCACTTCCCTTTCTCAAAGACATACCTTGAATTGCCTACATTCCTGTTTTCCACTATCTTGCACATTAAAGCACCACACACACACATTCTTCTGTTGTAGTGCTTTGCCCTTTCTACAAGAAACACATACTGGTCATGCATTAGTTTCCATAGTGAAGCCTGAGGCCCAAGAGCAGTACAGACTTGCGGCAAGTCTTGCATGTCACTTAGTATTTAATTTTCTGGGATGATGATGTAATATGGTCCTCCTGGTTGCCAGCTCCCATGTTTTCCTCCACCACAGGATGGCCTGCAAATCTTTCTCTTAATTAAATCCTTGCTTGAGACAAGTTTATATAGCCTAAGTTGTGCACTATTGCCCTTCTGAACAGTCAGTAGTTCTTTTAAAAAATCCATTAGGTGCCTGACAACTGATTTGAGACACAGTGACATTAATTGTTATCCAGTCACAGCTCATCCTACGTATCTTTGCTTTTGTTGTTTAAGGAAACAAACCTCTTCCCTACAGCAACTCTCTCCTCCTTACACACATCCTGCAAATAAAATATTGAAAAATCATTTATCCCCAACACACACACATAAACTTTAATATTAAATATCCTGTGTGTCTGAGTAATTGCTTCAGAATAGGGGATTAGAAGGTCCAATTGAGGTTGCAAACCCTTTGAGTGAAGCACTGTATAAATCTAGGAAGAGACAATTCCTTCCTCGAAGAAGTTACAGTTTAAATAGACAAGAGTCAAGTCGGAGAAAAAGTAGAAGGAAAAAGTGAAGTACTGAAGAGGGGAAGTGATTTAGCCCAAGGTCATGCAGAGCTAGGAGTGGCACTCCAGTCTCCTGACTACCAGTCTTGTAACCTACTCATTGGATCCAGACATAATGCAGCTACAAGATGGGTTTCTTCATGTCATATGGTAAACTCAAATCACATGACTGGAAGAGTTTCATGGGGTGGAATGCAGTGTGGTCATGTTGGGGTTTTACTTTAGAATTACAGCTAAAAAAATCTTGTACCATTATATTCTTCATTGATGAACTAAATCTGGTGTTTAGAGTAGAGGGTGATAGGCCTGTGTGACCTAACTGGCTACCTAGAGTTATATGACTCTGCAGCCCCCATCCTGCATGCATACACCTGAGTCAGAATCCAGTATAATCACTGATTTCTCATCCGAGCTCATCTGGCTCTGGAACCAACAACTTGCAGGAGCAAGTAAGGCTCATCTGTGGTATTACACTGGTCCTTTTGACCCAATAATTAGCTAATTATTGTCTTTATCTGTGGATTTTAAACTTCCCTTTCTCTTCCTTCACACTTGTGCATTAGAACCCAGCCTTAGTGTAGACATTCCAAATTGAGGAACAAATTGAAGTGTTATGTGTAATCCCTCCTTTGGATCACAGAGCCTTGCAAATAGGTGAAGTTGGGTGGAGTAGGTTGCAGTCAGGTGACTGCTTTGAAGTGTTCTCTACAAAGGTGGGGTGGATGCCTGATCAGAGGAGAAGTATGAGCTGGATTGGAGCCATATAAGTTTTATATTGCATGGAACTGAGAAAACACAGGGCTGGCCATAAGTCAAGGAAAAACTTTTCAGAATTGTTTCTGCAGCTGCAGAATTGGAGAGCACAATGGCACCGTGTGTGTTTATTCTTCTATGAACAGTCTCTGGAACAAAGACTGTGTTCTATACAGAGAGATTTTGTTATAACTAAGTGGATTATTTTTTACAGTTAGGATGAATGCATTTGGGAGTCAAGATACATTAACCTTAGATGAGAAAATCTTTTTGATGTCAGTAAATAGTCCTCCACAGAAGTTATTGTTCTTGTCTATTTATTTAATCATCATATTGCTCATGGGAAAGCCCTTATGAGAGATGCTTATGAATGTCCCAACACAACTGCAGTTATACTATTGAGTATATTTCAATACAGTAGAAAAATATTATGCAGGAGCAGAAGAGAATGAAATTTGGCATTTCAGTCCCGCTGACATTGCAACACTTGTTTACATCAAAATGGGACAAAAGATTAAAATTTTGAAATTTTCTATTGAACAGAAATGCCAAAAAATTGGGAATTTTTGAAACCTTTTGTTAGAATATTGTGATCAACACAAACTATTTCAGCAGTCCCAGAAAGTTCAAAATGTTTCACTTCAGTTTGGTGAAATGACCCAAGATAGTTCAAAACTGGTACATCAGCAACAGATGAACATTTCATCTCAATATTTATTTATTTGTCTATGGCATTTTGCCATATGGTAGTTGTAGTTCTGGCTCCCTTCTCATCTATGCAGCAGGTTTCCAGGCCAGACTGTTTCCCATAATGCACCCAGGGTCATGTGACTTCCATGGTACAGCATACTGTTCTGTGGGCTGAAAATTAAAGCATTGTCTTATGAGAGATGTAGTCCAGAGTCTGGTCCACAGATGACAAGATGGTGGATTGGAACTACAATTCCCGTAAGACAAAGTTCCACAGAAAATTTATATTAGTGGGTTTTTCAAACTGATTCAAAAATAAACAAACAAAACATTCTGAGTCAGTTAAAAAACAATATTCAGAGCTAGGTCTCATTTCCAAAACTTTTTTGCAAAATCACTATTTTCTCACAGAACCTTCCTGATGAGCTCTATGCAGGACACACAATGCATAACATTAGATGACAAGATTGAGGAGCAACACAATCATTTATCATTGTAAAAAAAAATCTGAAAATAAAATGGATTCAATATTTATTGATACCAAACAATGCAGGACCCCATTCTAGTGAATCAGGAAATTTATTCCTCTTTTTCAGACTGCAGCTTCAAAAGCCTATTTTTCAGAATCAGATTTATCTCTAGTGTCTTTCAAGTAAATGGGTAAAGGCCATATTTGCAGTCTCCATTGAGATCCTCACAATAGTTTCACAGTAATAAACTGATGCCAACTAAACATATTTAAGGAAAGGTCCAAACCTTAATTATCTTATTGCTGTTGGCTAGAGGCTGAGAATGGGCAAAGAGATGGATCACTTGATAATTACCTCTTTTATTCATTTTCTCTGAAGCACGTGGCATTGGCCACTGTTGGAAGAGAGGATATTGACCTAGTATGGCCTTTCTTTTATTCTTATGCAAGTAGTTCCATGGCTGGCATCAATAAGGTAGACTACATTTGGCTTACTGTATAAACTAGTGTGGGATTTTTTAATTACTAGGGAGAAATACAGACTGCTTTGTTTGTTTATTTATTAATCCTAAGCGTGCAGTAGTTTGCCTAATTGGACAACTTACTTAGGTGGCTAAATACTATTTTAGATAAATATGTAACATGAAGAACACATGCTCGAAAGTCATGGACTTAGTAAACTGCTTGTAGAAGTCATATATATAACTGAAACACTCCCCTCCCATACCCAAAATATAGATTTCCCTTACCTGAACCTGAATATGAAGTAATTGTATATGCCTCTAAAATAATATTAACATAAGATTTTATACATTCATGTCATCATTTTTTGTTCTTTCTGAAATGAATGAGCCTTCTAATTCACACATTAAAATCTAGAGAAATTTTATGCAGCTTTAATATGAGCTCTTTGTGCTGAATCAGTTTCTTGCTTGATGAAGCAGGCATGCCATGAGTGTTGACAAATGTGGCTGTTTTTCTTTTCAGAGTACAAGTTTCTGATAAGCACAGCAGTCCAGGTGATCTGTTGCATTCAGAAGGCATGCAAAATCCTAATATTTATGAGGGTGCCATTGGCAGATAAAAGTAATCCTCATATGGATAAGAGAAATCTGTAAGGAATGCACAGGTCTAATAACTGCTCCCTTAGACAAATACCAGCTGTAGCTAGACATCTGAGATTTCAGATACACCATGCTGTCCTGAACCTTAAAATGTATTTGATATACCAGGGTGAGACAGGCAAATAGGAGCGTAATTATTGCTTATGTCCTGACCTGACTTAGAAAATGAGAAGTGAAGCACACTATTGTGTCAGCATAGTAGTGCAGTTTATTATCTTGTAATGTAGTATTTGATGAGAGTGCATGTTCTGCAAATGATTTTAGTAGCCTATTATATGAGGCAGATGCAAGACTGTGTCTGGATGTGTTAACTAATACTTGATGCTTGCAGGGGATGATGAAGATAAAATAGGATAAAATGTAATAGACTTTGGGGGAGGGAACGTAGGGGAATGCATTGTAATTTAAAGTGTGTTTGCTTGCTTTCAAAATGGTGTACTTCTCACTGGTTTCCTCCTTTATTGTCACCAAATTTCTTCAGTGCAGCCACCAGATGGGCAAAGCAAAATACATTTTTGTTGCCTTTCTATGTGTCCCTAAAAAAGTGCCAAGCTTTCAGTGGAAAATGCTATTCAATTGTGTTGTCACACAGTCGTTGCAACAAAAAATAATAGAAAATTAGTATATACCCATCAGTCTCTGACACTCATGATTCGAGAATTTTCACACAGGCCCTACTCCTTTATATAATGAGTGAGTCTGATTGCTGTTTGTCTCAGGTATTGTGAAAGGCACTTGCTAGAGAAATTTCTTCCTTTTACTTAGTGTGGCCCTTAACTGTTATAATGTTAATCTATACTATTTTACTATAAAGTACTCTCTAAATATGAATTTCTATATTGCAAAAAACTCATCTGTTGCTATAAATATTGCAGGGAGTATAGATTGTCTGCTTGATCTTGTGGTTGAGATAATGGACTGTGACTCAAGTGGACTGGGTTCAATTGCAGCTATCATAGACTTCCTTTATGACTGAGCACAAATTGCTTAATTCCTCTCCCTCCTGCTTACAAATTTTCTGCTTGTATGTTGTAATCTCTTTCTTGAACCCTTTCTCTGTCTTTTCAACCTTGAGTGTAAACTCTTTGGGGGCAGGAACCATCTTTGACTATATGGGGTACCTATGTGTTGTTTGGATCCAAAGGGGCAGCTGAGTTAGTCTAGTTCAGTAAAACAAACAAGGAGTCCTGTGGCACATAAAGACTAACAAACGTATTTACTGCATGAGCTTTTGTGCAATAAATATGTTTGTTAGTCTTTAAGTGCCACAGGACTCCTTGTTTGTTTTTATGTGTTGTTTGGTGTCCCCAGGAACTCCTCTAATACAGTGAAATAAATAAACAATACTGTATTGTGAGAATAAGGATTGCACATTCTGGCCATTTATTTTCAAGTCACATCAGGGCAAAAATTTGCCCTAGTGCCATATGTTCTTTTATAATCTGCAAAGCCACTTTGGTAATTTATTCTGGAGCTGGATATTTAGCTTTTCACAGAAGAAATATTGAGATAAAAGGAAGGCCAGTGAATTCTTAATTACTGATACTAAACCATTTTCCAAGTATATATTATGAACACAAAACATATTGGACAGAGCTTCCGTCTGGCACATTTTCACAATATATGAACTAGTAAGTCAGCAGCAGATGGTAGTGCTAAATGTTAGTAGATTTGTCCTACTTCCTAATTAACAGGATAAAAAGGTGAAGACCAGAAATACTAGGATGTTGTACAAGTTCATTTAGTCAGCATTTTTTTTAGCACTATTGAGGATAGGATGTTGGTATAAAATATTGTATAATAAATAGCTATGACAGAAATATCTTACATTAGATATAAAGTACTATATTACCATATTTCAAAATCTTTCATAGAAAGGAAAATATTAAGAGCCAGTATATCTTTCATTAGTGTTCACCCATCTGATATTTCATACCGCAGTATAGAACCAGTGTAAGGGAGAGGAGCTGTCTTGAAAAACCACCATTTTAAATGACTAGCTATTATACTGTTCTCATAGAAGCAGTCTATCCTCCAGAATGCTTGCAACCCCATTCAGCATGGTTTCATCTGCAAATTTTATAAGCATATTCTCTGTTCCATTATCCAAGTCATTAATGAAAATACTGAATAGCTCCAGATTAAGAATAGACCTCTGCAGATTCCCATTAGATATATCTGAGCAGTTTGATAGTGAACCATTTAACTACTTTTTGAGTATGAGTTTACACCTTTTTTATAGTAATTTTGTCTATACGAAGTTCCAAAAGGGCAACCATGTTAATCTAGTTCAGCAAAACAAACAAGGAGTCTTGTGGCACTTTTAAATACTAACAAATTTATTTAGTGCATGTGTGTTCATGTGCCAGACATGCCCCCCACCTTACGTATCGGACAAATAGGACAGCTTCTGCACAAAAAAATAAATGGGCAGAAAACTGACATCAGAAGTCACAACATTCAAAAACCAGCAGAGGGAAAAAAACTGTGGTGTGCAGGGAAGACGGAAGGTCACCCCCTAACCCGAGCTGTGGCTGAGAAACAGAGGTGTCTGGCTGCCACAGCCCAGCTGGGAACCAGAGGCACCGCAACCGGCCCTGGCTGGGAACCAGAGGTGCTGTGGTGGGTGGGAGCTAGCCTTGGCTGCGAAATAGAGGCACCTAGCTGCCCTGGCCAGGAAGAGGTTGAGTTGGCCTGCCAGGAGGTCCCCCGCTGGTGGATTCCAGCCTCAGTCCTGCCCCAAGCCAGGAACCTGAAGCCTGACCCTGCCCCCTTTTAGCCCAGCCCTGGCACTGGCTAAGGGGTGCAGTGGGTGGGGCTGGCAGGGGGGCTGGCAAAGGTTGCCACCCCTGGAATAACACATCAAGGCTTCAAAGAGAAACTACAGGATTGGAATTCATTTGCAAATTTGACTGTCTCTCTTTAGGCCTAAATAAGGACTTTGGATTTTTTTCACATTACAACAGGTGAGTTGACCTCATCTTCCTCTATATGCTGTTGCCCATTGTTTGAATCTTAACAACTGCTTTGATTTGCTGTTGCAGTGTGACATGATCCCATGACTTACACTCCCCTGCATTTATTTTCCTCCCATTCTGTGAATTCCCCCATCTTCATCTGACAAAGTGGGATTTTCTCCCATGAAAGCTCAGGAAATAAATGTGTTAGTCTTTAAAAGTGCCACAGGACTCCTTGAGTGTTTTGTCTAAACCACATTCCCCTATTTTGCTTCTGAGAATCATGCATATCCAAAAGCCCTAGAAAAATTAAGATATATTGGGTCTACAATGCCCCCCCCCCGCACCCCAGCCACTAGACCTATAATGTTCCAAGTCGCTAAATATCCTGCATAGGACAGGAGCCATTTGTGGCATGTTTCAGGCCAAGAAAAACTTCCAATATTTTCCCTCACCCCCCAAAATCCCATCCTATGTCTCCTCATAGATTTATCCTTTTGGGAGGGCAGAGTGGTGTAGTGGACTGAGCACAGCTCTGGGTGCCAAGCATTGTTGAGTTTAAGTCCCTGTTTTTCTAATGAATTGCTTTGGGCAAGTCACTTCCACTGGCTGAGTGTATTTCCACCTTAGTCTGTAAAATGGAGAAAGTAACACTTTCAAAAGCTCTCTCACAATGGTGTTGTGAGGATCAGTTAGCCTTTTGAAAATATAAAGCTGTGCAGGGGAGAACATTATTATTATTTGGAAGCTTTTCAAATGCTATTGTTCACTAGAGATAATTAGCCAATGATGCATGAGGACTAGTAGTAAAAGAACTCTTGAACAAATGTCTAACAAAAATAGTTGTGACATATTTACTCCATCATTTTTAAATGTACAGAATAAGTTAAGCATGTATTTTATATTTATGGCGAACTCGAGATCCTTATAAACAACATATTTTGTTTGATGTATCATAGTCAGATTCCAGGAGTGTTCATTCAGGGAAGGCATATTTTATTGCTGAAATATTCTAAATTAAAGTTTAAAGTTTTGCTAGAAATCTTAATAGATGACAACATTATATTGTCATCCTGTTTTGATTCACGTTTCCCTCAGGGCCATATCATGGCCCAGATGAAGTCAGTGGAAGGGTTTGCCATCCGCTTTAGTGCATTTAGGAGTTGACCCTATATGTGTTGAAGTTTATGGTAAAAACTTTTTGATTTACAAAAATGCAGACAAAACTGAACCAAACTCCCCAGTCTGTGCTTCTCTGTAGGCCATATCAGACTTTTTATATGGTTAACATATATAATACTATTATGCTGTGGTACTATATTCCTCTCCTAGTCTTCCGGAGTACAGCCATAGCAAAACTGAAGTTGCGGTGTATCTATACCAGCCTGGTCAGGCATTTTTAGCTACACTGCTGCAGGTATGTGAGGATATCTGATACTGTGGTAAATATAACAGAAATATATACAGTAAATACATGTACTTTTATATAGATGTGTTTGATCAGGTTTTTTTTCTTCCGTCTTAAGGGTATAATCAGCAAAGGGTAAAATAACATTAGAGAAGTCTCAGAAGGTTTGGAGGCTTGGCTCAGAAAAGCCCTGCAAAGTTGCATGAATTTAGTCCAATGAGGAGCCCTTTGTGAGCAACTCTCACCAAAATTGCCATTTTCTAAATTGCTTATTTAAAATGCCAGCTGGCCAGCAACCAGCATGTACTCAGACAGTTTTTGGTGTTACTGTGGGTGGCACTGTGTAGCTTTGCATTGTTTTTATGACAAACCTGGGAAACTTTCCAGACTGTGTATCCAAGTTTAACACCACCAAAAATAAGACTGGCCAGAGAGGCAGTGAGAACCCCTTCTGTAGAATGATGTGGCTTTGGATGGGTTTTGTGAAAATTAACAGGCATTTACAACTATGTCTATGGCCAGATTCTTTGTTGATTTCCTTTCAGTGTAAATTTTCTGAAGTAAATATTGAAATGCCCATCTACTTCACACATGGTCTGAGTTGCTGTAAGGAACTATGATCTGTTTTTGTGTTCCATCATGAAACTCACCCCTGCCTGTGCAAAGCCCACATAGATTGGCTTTGTAAGAATAGGTGGGGTGAATTCTATTTCACCCAACCTGCTGATGGGCCACAGTGCAGCCCCTCTATGGCTTCTGTTCTGATTGGTGAGCTAGACAATCATTTGTATGTCCTCTTTCGGAGGATAATGAGCTACTGAGCCTCTAAAAGCAAATATCCAATCTCCCCTGACTTGGTCCACCCAAAACATTCCCCTATATGGCATCTTATTTAGAATCAAGGCTCCCTGTGTGGCTGTTCCGCTTACAACAGTCACAAAACATGACTAGTATTTGGTAGTGTGAAGACCTTTGTGGGAGACTTCTGAGAGGTGGCTGTATTCTACCCTAGCTCATATCTCCTCAGGAACAAAGACATGTTCCTAAGATATGTTATCTAGTCAAAACAAAACCTAAAGGTGAACTTCCTTCTCTACATTAGGATTTTAACATGTGCTAGCTAACTTGAGTTAAAAATATTCCTCCTTTCTAATGACAAAAAAGAGTTTTCAGCAGTTGAGTGAAGTGAACATTTACAAGTTTCCTCCCATTTTGTCATTTATTTAGTGCAAAATTTCACCCTTGATTTACATCTTGCACAACTCTGCTGAATTTGGTCAGGGTGCAGGTGTGTCCTCTCCACACTGACTTCAAGAGGGCTGAGATAGGCCTGACAGGAAGGCCCAACCAACCACTTAGACCAGTGCCGGATATCCCATTAGGCACTGTAGGCACAGTGCCTATGGCCTACGAACACCAAAATCCAGCCCTGAATGAGACAGCAAAGTAGGAGAATTAAGGGTAACAGTAAAGTCTTAATTAGGGGGGGGAAAATCACCTGACCAGTAGTGTTTTGGGCTAATATAAACTCAAGAAGCCGGCAGCAATGAAGGCTGCCAGCAGGAAGTGTGTGGTTTAGTACAGAGGGAAGGAGGGAACCAAGGGAACCTGTAGGGCCTTGCCCTGAGTGAAGGGCATATCCTGAAGAGAGCAGGATAAAGAAGAGACCTTATATAGGACATGGGATAGGAAGCAGCCCAGGGAGTAAGCAGCAAGACTGGGGAGTGAATGGAGCTTGGCTCCATATTATAGGGTCCCTAGGCTGGAACCTGAAATACAGAAAAGGCCTTGGTTCCCCTGCTTTCCACTGGGGAAGTGACATCAGCAGGGCAGAGAAGTAGATAGTTCCAGAAGTGACAGAGTCAAGACATCAGGTGTGAGAATTACCAGATGCCCTTTGAAAAGAAGAGACTTCAAAGGACTCTGCCCCATAAGGGGGAATCACTGAGTGACTTGGCCAGAAAGAGGAGCCATGAAGAGGAAGCAGCTCATGAAGAAAGAGAGAGAGCAGACCCAAAGAGAAAGGTAGAAGTGATGTGGAAAGGAGTGTCAACCTCATGAACTGTTTTCCAGGGTGACCAGAAAGAGATGACATCTTAGTGGTGAGAGCCTTTCCTCCATCACAATTGGTTGAATAAGGTCTAAGTGGGAACAGAGTTTGATGTTAAAATGATAAACTCTTACTACCAGCTCTTCCCTTATGGAAACCCTTCGCTTTTCATTGGGTGGTGTTGTGTTTGATTGAGTCCCATGTAAGCTATAATGTTTATCAGGAAGTAGATAGTGTGAGTGAATTATCATTTCCTTTTACTGCATGTAATTAGGGATTGCAAATATCCTCTATTATTAGCTATTCATGTTTGTGCACCTTTGGCTGGTTGTGAGTTTGGAGAGGAAATGTGCAAACTCTGTCTAAAGGTCAATTGAAATTATTGTATTCAGTTTATTTTAGTGGGGCCATACTCCGAGATGAGATTGGTATCATACAAGGCCCATGGACTGTACTGTGTTGACAAAAAGATTGTAGGTATCTTCATGTGTTTTACATCTGTTGAATTATAATCTGATTGGGTAAAAATCACATAAACCCTCAGAG
Organism: Podocnemis expansa; assembly: GCA_007922195.1. Taxonomy (NCBI): domain Eukaryota; kingdom Metazoa; phylum Chordata; order Testudines; family Podocnemididae; genus Podocnemis; species Podocnemis expansa. The sequence continues at coordinate 29,029,659 of ML681989.1, read as the reverse complement.
TATGGACTGGATTCCTACTGCCATGCTCTCTCTCTAATGATGGAGTCTTCTGTTGCATTGACAGATGCGTTTTCAGCTAGTATCGGCTTAAGTTCTGGGCTTATTTGTTTTTATGGCTTCTTATACAGAAAGCAGTTCCAGTCCTGGATTTGACAATGTGATTGCATATGTCGTAAGAATGGTCATTGATGAGAGGAGAGTTTGAGGCATCATTTCCTGCAGAGCCCTCATGTGTCACTCCTCAATAGTGGACACACGACCTCATGGTGGAGACCTTGCCATCTGGGTGTTTCCAGTGCAGTGAGTTCCCATGTTTTAATGTCTTTTTTGCGTGCTTTGACATTGGTCTTCAAAGTGTCTTTATATCTGAGGATGGGTGATGTTTACAGCTGCTTCCCGTGCTTAGTTGGCTGTAGAAGATGGCTTTCAGTACACAGAAACTGTGTGTGGCTCACATATCTGATCATGTGAATTTGAGCACTGACAAGCATAATCTCGATGCCAGGGATTTGGCACCACTCAGAGACTTCAGTGTTGGGAATCCTGTCCTGCCAATTGATATTATAGGATGTTATATATGGATAAAGATTATTTAAATTTCTGCCAAGCTGTCCATATACTTTGTTCTGTCACAGAAGTTAATTGAAACTTGAAGTAGTGCATTGAAAGTTGGTATCGAAGTACAGAGCTAGCTGACTTGTTGAATACAAGCAATTTTGCTGGACATCTTCACAGTCTTAAACAGAAATCATCAAACATCCCAAACTGCTCTGCACACAGCCTTAAGTAAAATACAGGGTGGAATTCTCTCAGGCGGTTTATCTGGTTGATCCAAAACTTTGTTCAAGGGCACAGAGTGGGATTTTCCAGGACATTAATCTCTTTATTGCCTCCTCCCCTGCCAAATGCTTGAATATATATGAGGAGAATTAAAATGCTAAACGTAGAAGTGCTAGAGAGTCAGGACATGATTCTGGTCTCATGTACACCACTTTGACTCCACAGACTTAAGTGGAGTCAATCTCAACTCCCATGTAATCCTGCTTATACAGATTGTAGCTAGTTTAGAGCAGAATTAGGCCTGATGATCTTCCAGATGTATGTACAACATAGTCGCATTTTCCTAATATTTTTTTTTGTGGCAAGTATTTGTTATAACAGACACCTCCAACCCAACCTTCCACCCTTGTGTAAGATTCTTTTCTCTTGGCTTCTGCATCATTTGTGTTCAACAAGTTTGCATTAATCTTTTGTTGCTGGTATGACAGTTGGTTCCTCTCTGCATAATAAGGCAGTTTCACACACACTGTCAGACATGAGGCCTGTAAGATAACGTTTCCCACAAGCTTGACACTTCCGTGTCTTGGGTGGGAGCTTTTAGATACAGTTACTTGAAAGGAGTTGTACTTTTGCATTAAAATGTCCCTCATTCTGCTATAAAGGCTTGCGTGTACTTGAAATGCTGCAGTGGACGGTGCAGCTGTAGCACTTCAGCACTGGTACTACCTACGCTGACAGGAGGAACCCCATCTCCCCTGAGAGGCAACAGCTAGATCCACAAGAGAATCCCCCTGTGGACCTAGTGCTGCCATACTGGTGGTTAGGTCAGTTTAGCTGTTACTCACAGGTTTCGATTTTTCACACACCTGAGTGACATACTATAGTTACACTACTGACCTAATTTCCTAGCGTAAACCAGGCTGGAGCTGATATATTCTATTATGCATATTACACTGCTCTGGGCTTCAGTTAATCATTTTTTTAAAACATGCAATGATGAGAGATATGTTGAGAGAGACTGACTACAGAAACCATTAACATCATCCAGTACCAGGTAAATGGAAAGCAGGGATCCATACAATCACCTTGCAGCTATTAAAACACCCCCCCCCATAACATATTAAAGCAGGGTAATTAAAAAGGGAATTTCTTCTTTACTTGCTGCAATTCACTGCAATATTTATTTACATTAGGCACCCTGGAAATGGTAGAGGACATTGAGACACAAACTGATGCTCCTATGTGCTGGTGCATCAGCTGCTCATTAGACCACTGGCCTAATAATGATTTTTTTCAAATACAAAGCACTCTTCTAAAGTCTTGACGTCAGTTGGCTCCAAATCTATGATTTTGTGCAAGGGAGTGGTTTGAGTCTTGAGCTTTTGAATAAGTGCAATCAAGTTTCCTGGGGCATGTTGGTAGGCCAGAATTGCATTTCTGGGTGTTTTGCACTTAAGTGTGTGTGTGTAAGCCATGCCATGTACAACTCTGTCCCTTTCTAGAGGCAGCTAGACTAGCTAGGGATCAGTGAGTGTGGTACAGGCTTACCTAAAAGACAGCTGCCTTTTTAACTCAGGTAGTAGTTGCTCGTGCATGAAACTCCAGAAGTCTCAGGTTTGATTCTGGCATTACACATTTTTAAGGTCTAACAAAATTGTTTGGCTTTTGTCTCTTTTTTGTCTTTGTCCACCATCACAAAATGCTCCTTGTGCAAATTTTGTAGATATAGTGACCATACCAAACACCTTTCCCTTGCAAACGTGCAGTGCGGCCACATTTTGTGATTTGATTATTAATCTTGCCCTATTTGGTGCTTTTCTCAAAGCTGCAGCTTCTGGAATTGTGAGAATCTTGGTTTGATTTAAAAACAAAACAAAACAAAACAAAACAAAACAAAACAAACAAAAAAAAACCTCCAAAAGTTTCTAGCCCTCATGGTTGCAGAGAGAAACTTGAAAATATTAACCTTTACAGCTTATAAACCAGAAGGCAAATAAAAAGACCCCATATTTTTAATAGGAAATAAATCTCATAATTTTTAAGCACTTAACACACAAATTTTGAATACTTGGGAATGGCAATACTGGGCCTAAGCATCATAATAAACCTTTCTGTACATGAATTTCAGTTTACAGTCCTTTCAGGAGGGTTCTGTATAACTAGGAGTGGAGAAATTGTTTGGGATAAAATAACTGACCCATATCCTTGTCCCAAAGTGCTTTTGAGTTTTAATAGTTTTTCCATCATTAGTCTGTGTGCCAGCAGTAGTTACAGAGTTCATTGCACTGTCACTGTTCCACTTATTCAGGGAGAGTTGAATTTCCAAATGTCTAATCAAAAAAGAATATGATTCTATCATGGAGATCATTGAAGTCATGGATTCCATGACTTTCCAAGACCTCTATGACTTCTTCTGGGGCAGCCCCTAAGCATCTGTCAACCCTGATGCTTCTCCTGAGCTACACTTTGTGTGTTCCTCCTCCCCCAGGGTATTTTTAGTAAAAGTCAGGATGAGGTTGTGGGCTTCAGGGAATTTTGGTTTCTTGCCTGGGACCTGTCCCTGACTTTTACCAAAAGTAGCCATAACAAAATCTTAATTTAGCGCTCATAAACGATACTTACCCAGTAGTAATTAACTTAACATTTTAATTTTAAACCTTTGAGGTTTTACTAATCTTGAGACTAGATTGTGAGCCCTTAACTCACACTAGCAAGCAACTCCAGCTGAAGTCAGTACGTTGACTCCTGTAACAACTCACTGATGTAAGGAATTCACAGTCTTGACCTGAGAGTTTCTGTCCTGCTCATTTGCAGTTGAGTCAGGGAGCAGGGAGGAATAAAGTCTCCTCTCTTCCAGAAATGAACTTGGGTGATGAGTGAAGTCAAGACAGCAAACCTGATTCTCCTCACTGTGGGCATGAGGATGGAGCTTGGAGCTGGTCAAGCACATGGAGCATGGATGTGGGGGGAGAGACACAATACTACATTCAGTAAAAGCAGTTAGGGAATTGTGCCTTGCTGGAGAAGAGGGGACAGTAAAGGAATGTGACTATCAGGCCCTGATCCAATGCCCATTAACATCATTACAATGGTTCCTATTGATCTCTAAGAGACAAGGTGGGTGAGGTGGCATCTTTTATTTGAAGCAACTTCTATTTGTGAAAGAGACAAGCTTTTGCACTTACAAAGAGCTCTTCTTCAGATCTAAGAAACTAAATTAAAGTGTCACTTAAATACAAGGTTTGAATAGGTTGTTTAAGTGTAAGTATTTAACAAATATTTCAAGGGATTTGGATCTTACTCACTAGTGCTTCCTGATACTCCTTTTGGGGTGATGTGACTGTGACTATCTGCCATCCATTAAACCGGGCTCATCTTAAAGGCTTTTCCTAGCCTTTATTTTAATCCAGGAATTACTGGGTGAAATCCTGTGGTCTGTGTTATTCTGGACTTGGGACTAGATGATAATAATGGTCCCTCCTGGCCTTTAAAATCTCTGTTGCCAAGCAGCTAAGCAGTGCTCAGTTTCACCCTGCTTTCTGTTTAGCTGTTTGCTTCCAGTATTGCAATTAAGTTCACACTGATTGCTCTGCTAAAATATTCCATTGATTCTTGTTCTTGGTGATAATTTTAGCATTAGACTTGCGCTCAGAACATATGCACAGCGTGTGTCTGGAAGTACTTCAGTCCTGTGCCTCTATTCCAGTGTTGCCGCTTTGCAGTACTAATTTATCCTATTCCCATCTGGTATATTTACTTTATATGCTCTGGATTATCATTTTTGTTTTTCCTAGTGAGTCATCACCATCACCAACCTAACTCTTTCCTCTTTTCTCACTGCAGCCAGTGTTCTTGTCAATTGATGTCTGTCTGGCAGACACAGATTTAATGTGGGATGCTGTAGAAAGCTAGACTGATGATTCATGGCTCAACAAAAGCACCAAACTGTGGAGTCATGCGTTGGAATGATGAGAGATGAGGCCAGTGCACATGGATGTACAGCCTCTTGTCACTGTGTATAGGTGTGTATAATTGGTATTATTAATTATTTAAGAGTTGTATATAGCATCCTAGATGTCACTATTATAATTCTGAGATTAAATGCACCACTGATTGTGGCCTCCTTAAAGACACCTAAAAGGACTCAAGCTTTGTAACTGTCACCTCTCTCAAGGCAGGAGCATCTTTGTGTCTCGTTAAAACTGAGGATTTAGGCAACGATTCCTCTCGTCTCAGCACCTGAATACACTTTCTCTCTCAAAGGCTATGACAGTGAAAACCAGTGGCCAGCCAGCTTTCTCAGAACACAGTACATTTACTTTAGGACAAAAGCACTAGAGAGAAAACTTATGAGAAAATAATAAATTGTCTTGCTAGCTGACCTAGCTCACTCCTCTTCTACCTAGAGATTATATCAGCTTCCAGTACTTCAAACCCTTCCAACAAGGTTTAACTCTCTTGGCTACGATCTCTTGTAGTTTTTAAATAAAAAATGAGACTCCACTCTACGCTATGGTATCTGAGTGCCTTCTAGTAAAGCATTAGGTAGCATGACTAATATTTGTTGCATGTTGTTTGTTTTTTCTTTTATTCTTTCTCTAGGGGGGACAATTCTGGGTGCAGGGTAGTGTTTTAGTCTGGTAGCTATTTTTTTTTTTAAATGTTCATGCTATGTGTTTAAGTTACCAAAGGAAAGGACAAATACATCTGCCTGGCATTTGAGGTTTGTAATGGTCCTTAGTTCATTTGACAGTTCATTTCACAGCCTTGGAATAGACCCCCCAGAAAGCTCTGTCTTCTGTTCAGCTGAATTTTTCCATTTTGACAGAAAGTTCTATTGTGTCAGAGGAATGAAGTCACTGATCTTGTCCTCACCCTGGACATTTAAACGATCTTTTATATATGCTGGGCCCAAGCCTTTGACCACCTTGGAGATAACAGATAAGGACCAGGACTTTGAAGTTGATTTAATATTCTATGAGAAGTCAGAATAGAATGCACAAGGACAGGTCTGTTGTGCTTGTGGTGGCCTGTGTTTCTGAGGAGACATGATGCAGTATTCTGTACTAATTATAAGTGTCTATAACTTGTCACTAGTGGATATAGTTTCAATGAGCAAGTAAGTTTCAGGTAAGAGAAACATTCAATGTTTTACCAAAATGCTCAAAAAGCATGTACATTGATTTTTTTCTTTGAGATCAGCCATGGATATCACATAACCATAGCAATCAGTTGTGCTTTTGCTAACTGAAAAAGGCATGTTAGGCAGTAGCTATATATCCAAACATCAGTATATAAAGTGTTATCTATAAAGTATTGTACACAATTCCCATTATAAGGAACAGATAATAAGAAATGGTATATCTTTCTTTCTCTTCCCCAGTCTTTCTTACTGTACTGATCACTCTGGTGTCTGAGCACCAGAAGTAACATCTGGAACCTATTGATGCCAAGGTGGCCCACTCCTGACTTCAGCATGACCAGGATTTCACCCCCATGTTTTTTTCCCCATGTGCTCGACAGTTGCTTGTAATGGAAACAGCCTCTGATACACCTCAGATGTATCACATTGTGGTACACCAGAATGTACCACAAAACAAAAACTGTTGGTCAGTGAGGTGTTCTGTTTATTTTAGAAGAGGTTAGAGGTATAGATATGTGGCATATTGTTGAGCAGTGGTTCTCAACTTTTTGTGGGTCATGACACACTTGGCAGGGTGCACCACCCTTTAGGACACACCAGCCCACTCACTCACAAGCCAAATCCAGCCCCACTCTGTTTGTCTGCAACACACTTACCTATGTGTGGAGACACAGTAATGGGTCCACATACAGTGGCTGAGAACCACTGTTGTAGAGCATCCATCCAACAAACTCTCACTAAAACAATCCCATCTTTTGTAGATACCATGATCTGCTTCAGCAATGGAACCCTACAGGAAACTGTATTCAAGAAACCCCCAGATCAACACATCTACCTTCACAGATCACTAACCACTCCATACATACCAGGAAATATGTTATGTGCAGCCAGGCCCTCAGATACCACATAATATGCTCTGAGGAAAGCCTCTGATACACACCTCAGTATAATTAAAATCTCCTTCACATTGTCTTGTAGAATAGGCTGTAGATCTCTGAGGATGTGCTGTAGAGGTCTGACCTGGGGGTTGTAGGGAATGACTAAAGATGTTTTTTTGTTTTCTTTCTTGGGCTTCTCCTGTAGTTGTGACTTTGGGGTACCCACCTGGCTCTATCAATCTATTTCTTGACTTCCACAGCTGGGTACTGTAGTTTTAAAAATGCTTGGTAGAGATCCTGAAGTTGTCTCTCTCTGAGGGATCAGAGCAAATGCAGTTATATCTTAGGGCTTGTCTGCAGACAATGGATCGTGTGGTGTCTTTTTAATGAAAGTTTGAGAGATGTAGGTAACTATACTGATCAATAGGTTTTTCAGAATAGGGTGGTGCTTATGTGTGTGTCCCTAATATGTACTGTAGCATCCACAAAGTAGATCTCCTGTGTGGATGTTCCAGGGCAAGTTTAATAGTAGAGTAGAAATTATTGAAATGTCTGTGGAAATCTTCAAGAGCATCACTCCCATGGGTCCAGATGATGAAGATGTCATCAGTGTAGCATAAGTAGAGGAGAGGTGCTTTAGGATGAGACTTGAGGAAATGTTGTTCTAAGTTGGCCATAAAAATGTTGGCGTATTGTGGGGCCATAAGGGTACCCACAGCAGTGCCGCTGACTTGAAGGTATAAATTATCCTCAAATTTGAAATGGTTGTGGGTAAGTACAGAGTCACAAAGTTCTTTCATCCTCAACACACCACACAATCCATTGGCCACAGCCAAGCCCTAAGATATAACTGCATTTGCTCTGATCCCTCAGATACAGACAGACACCTGCAGGATCTCTATCAAGCATTCTTAAAACTACAGTATCCAGCTGAGGAAGTGAAGAAACAAATTGACAGAGCTAGGTGGGTACCCCAAAGTCAACTACTATAGGAGAAGCCAAAGAAAGAAAACAGAACGCCTCTAGTCGTCACCTACAATCCCCTCGTAGGTCCAGATGAAGATGTCATCAATGTAGTGTAAGAAGAGGAGAGGTGCTTTGGAAAGAGACTTGAGGGAACAGTGGTCTATGTTGGCCATAAAAATGTTGGTATATTGTGGGACCATGCAGGTACCCATAGCAGTGCCACTGACTTGAACGTATACATTATCCTCAAAGTCACGTAGCTGATCCCCAAGGTATTCTGTGGCATCATCTGGATGGTGCTTCCAAAAGTTTGTAATCCACCCTTATGTGGGATGTTGCTGTAAAGAGCTTCTGTGTCCATAGTGGCCAGGATGGTGTTTTCTGGAAGCTCACCAATGGTTTGGGTTTTTCTCAGGAAGTCTGTGGTGTCTCGAAGATGGCTAGGAGTATTAATAGCATAGGGTTTAAGGAGGGAGTCCACATAGACAGATAAGCCTGCTGTAAGAGTGCCAATGCCTGAGATGATGGGGCATCTGGGGTTTCCTTTTTTATGGATTTTTGGTAGTATATAGAATAACCCTGGTCAGAGTTCTGGGGGTGTTTCTTTCTTTATTAGTTCCTGTGCTGCTTTGGGGAGTTTCTTGAATAGGTGTTGAAGTGTCTTTTGTTATTCCTCAGTGGGTCAGAGAAAAGTAGTTTGTAGGACATTGTGTTAGAGAGTTGTTTATAAGGCTCCTTATCATAATCTGATTCATTCATAATGACAACACAAAGCAGTAGCTCCATAGCTGATTTCTCAGTCCCCACCCTCAAAGGAAATCTTAACAGCACCTTCCAAAGATCTTGGGAGCATAAATGCATATTTTTGCTAGACACTAAAAATCATGGATTTAATAAAGATCCAAAGGGGCAGCTGTGTTAGTCTAGTTCAGTAACACAAACAAACAAGAAGTCCTGTGGCATTTAAAGACTAACAAATATATTTATTTCGTGAGCTTTCGTGGGAGAAAATCCCACTTCATTAGACACTTTGAAGAGGGGGAGACTTACAGAATGGGAGGAAATAAATGGAGGGAAGTGTAAGTCAGGACTTACACTTCCCTCCATTTATTTCCTCCCATTCTGTAAGTCTCCCCCTCTTCAAAGTGTCTGATGGAAGTGGGATTTTTCTTCCACAAAACCTCATGCAATAAGTGTATTTGTTAGTCTTTAAGTGCCATGGGATTCAATAGAGGCATTGGATTTATGAGTCATTTCAACAATTCATAACCCACCACCTTCCTTTGTCCTATGAATGCAGAGTTTACTGCCCATTTCCCTTTGAATGATCTTTTGATACACTGTTAAACATAATGAGTTAACACATTGTTTTCCATCCACCCTTTGAGTACCTTTCCTATGCCTGAAGAAGAGCTCTATGCAAGTTTGAAAGCTTGTTGCTTTAACCAATGGAAATCAGGGGTGCTGAAACAATTTGTATAGTGGTGGTGCTGACAGCCTTTGAGTCAAACTGTAAAGCCTGTATATGACGGAAATCACTTCAAGGCAGAAGGTGTGGCAGCACCCCCAGTAGTACCTTTGACGGACATTGGTTCAGTCACAGATATTACTTTACTGAGTTTGTCTCTAATACCCAGAGACCAACCTGGTGACAACAATACTGCAAACAATATTGTTAACTTTGGCACTAATGTGAGAAGGCTCTACCAATTTAAGTCAACTGCAGCTGCTTGCACCATGGCTACTCAGTGAATTTATGTCACCTCAGTGCATGCTAATGAGCTCCTGAAGTTGCTCTACAGTCTAAAGGGGGCATATTATTGTATCTTGTGCATGGGACAAGTCAGGAGCTCCCTTAGTCTGGAATGCGTATGCTACTCTTTCACTGCAAGCTGTAAAACCAGGGGAAAACTGTCTAATATTGATCACCACAGACGGTATCTAGGTAACAGCTGTGTATGTACACGAAACATATTGTGTATGAGAAGATTCAGTCACAGACACAATTCCCAACACATTATCTAAAAATTAAGCAATACACACACATCCAGAAGCTTACAAGCTCTTAGTATAAAACCCATTCATGTTGATGGTACATTGGCCCTTAATGAGTGTTAATCCCAGAGCAGGACTGTGACTGCTCTGTGCATACTGATGCTACAGTATGGTTCTGCTTTTGTATGGAGAAGGGAAAAGGCAAGTTATTTTGCTAGTTATTGTATTTGCTTCTCATGAGCTGCTTCCGAATGTGGAACATACAGCACCAGGGTTTTGTCTTTGCCCATATCTCCTCCTTATGCTGTTACAGTGTCAGGATTAGCTAACTGTGAATGCCTACCTAAGGGCAGACAGTCAGATAATAATGGAAGACACCCCACATTAGATTTCCTTAAGACAGTAGCAAACATAAACTCCTGCATCACTATACCAGTCCCATCACTGAATTGCAGATATTTCCCTTAGTCGTTCCACTCTATCTTGCCAAGCAGAGAAGCTAGACTTTGGCATAATGATCACTTTAACCAAAAACCACACTGCTTTGGATTGTTCCCACACAGTGTCACAGGACCAGCCACTTACCCCAGATCAACTGGTACTCCAGATCTTAAAAGACAATGCTGGCAGTCAAATCCATATTAAGCTAACTAAAGACTTATTAGCTAAGAAAAAAGAATGAGTTTTGCTGAGTGGTAAAACCAAGTAAAATATAACAACAGGTAAATCTCAATTTATTACATCACTGCCACCATTTGGAGATACAAACTGTCATTCTTCTTCAAGCGCTCTTTGGATTCATTCAGTAATAGGCGTATCCACGTCGCAGAGCGCGATTGGTCAGAAAGTTTGCTCTAGCCTGTCAGAAGAGGGCCGGCGGCCACTGCCCCTTGCACCACCCCATGGCTATATATATATGGCTGCTGCCTGGCCATGCCTCAGTTAATTTTATCTTCCTCAGCGTCAGTTGTGGAATAGCTTGCTCCTTCTTCTAGCAAGCAGCCTGTCTTCTTTGTGTTTTATGAGCTTCCTGCTCGACTGGGAGAACTTGTTGGTGGACTTGGTTCCACCAAGGAGAACCCTCTTCCTTGAGTGCTCGGCTGCTGAACACCATGATCCATCGTCTGCCATGCCAGGTTTCAAACCCTGCGCTGAGTGCGGAAAAGCCTTCCCGAGGGATGATCTCCACTAGAAGTGCCTCCAGTGCCTGGGCGAGAGCCACGTGGTCACTGCTTGCTCCATCTTCCTGTCCTTCAAGCTGAGGACAGGGAGCAAAGATGCCGCGCGTTGGCCTCCAGTCAAGCGCAGCAGCCAGCCCCTGAGGCTTCGGGGCCCCATGCAGCACCCTGTGCCAGTTCAGCACCGGAGACCTCTTGGCACCATTCCCCTAGTGGACGGAAAACCAGCTCGGTATTGACATCAGTACTGTGGCACCAGTACCACTCCAGGTCCCCCACACGGGGCCCCCCCTCAAGACCGAGGGGAGTCAGTACTGCTCCCCACAACCCTGGAGGCATTTGAGGTGGCTAAAGCGCTCCTCCTATTGCTGACCCCACCATCATTGGCACCCGTCTGGCGGGGCAAGCCAGCCTTCATTTCAAAGGTCTGGGCACACCAAAAGCGGCACCCATTGCTGTCCCCGGCATCGGTACGGAATTCCCTGTCACCGGAACCCATTACCCCCCACAGCCTTGGTACAATGAAGCTGTCCCCCTGGCACCACAACACCCTGCCATCCCCAGTGCCATCATCGAGGTCCAGAGGGGCCTCCCCACCTTCCAGCCCAGAAGAAGTGGCCTCAAGTGGTACTAAACGGCCCCATTGGCGGCCCACGGCACCGTCTCTGTTTTGGTACCGGCTCCATGAATGGTTCCCTCAGAAGACCACAGTGCCAAACCCAGCACTGATGCCGTCAGCGCCGATTCAGCCGGCACTGGCTAGATCCCTTAACTCAGTGCCATACTCATACATGGGGGATCTCTTGGCGCATTTTGACCTCCTGTGCAGAGTCTCTGCCCATATGGGTAGGGAGGTCCAATCCTGTGAGGGGCCCACTGACACACTGTTCAGGCCCGTGTTCATATCAGTGGAGCCTATAGCGCTTCTCCTGCACCCAGGTGTGTGGGATTTAGCCTTTTCCTGCTGGCAGAGTCCTGGTTTCATCTCTGCAGTCTCAGACACGGCAGGTTTAAAATATAGAGTCCCAGGGTCAGAGTTTCCCTTGCTCTCACACCACCTGGCCCCATCCCCAAGGGTGGTGGAAGCCGCTTTAGGACTGGGTCAAGTTCCCAGTGACCCCCTCCCAACTTCGAGGGATGCCAGGGAGCTGGAATTGTTCGGTCGGAAGGTATACTCTTCCTCCACCTTCCAACTGTGTGTCGCCAACAACCACGCATTAGTAGGCAGGTACATCCTGGAGGTATGGGAGTCAGTATATAAGTTTAGACACCTACTCCCACAGGAGGTGAGGGAAGAATGTGACGCTGTCCTCGAGGAGGGCAGGATAGCCTCACAGGATCTCCTCCTCTCAGCTTGGGATGCTGTAGACACAGCGTCCCGCCCGATGGCCTCAGCAGTGACTTTGCATCGTGCAGCCTGGCTGTAGGAGGCGAGGGTGCCCCAGGCCTCCCAACAGGTCACCCTAGACCTGCCCTTCAGTGGGGATACACTCTTCCTGCCAGAGATGGACACCGTTCTGGGCATGGCCCGTGACCCCCGGGGAGAGAGAAAATACTTGGGTCTCCTCCCCTGGGGCCCACTCCCGCACCCCCGGACCTCAAGGTCTTAACGCTGAGCCTAAGCTCAGATAGAAGAATGGGCAGAGAATAAGGAGAACTTAAGGCCAGCTGCCTGGGACCAGAGTTCTTGCAGCACCATGGACAGTTAGGGGCTAATATGCAGGGCTAACCCCTTTTTCTTCCCCACCCCCCTCAGTCCCCTCCAACCACTGAATATCACTTGGCAGGAAGTGGAGTTAGTTCTCTCCGCCTACCAAGTCCTCTGCCACACTCAGGAGGACTCCAGATCTCTGGCTTCAACAGCCTATTCATAGTGGATCCGTTTGGCTGGGCACCTTCTCTAGAAGTCTGGATCTAGGGTCTTTGACCCTGGATCCCTCCAACAAGTCACTGACCAACCCTGCTCACTGTTTATCCCTGGCCCTTTTTCCTTTCACTCCTTTAAGAGGCCTAAAGCCGAGTCATGCCACCCCACGCAGCGTTCCCTCACCCCTCCTGGTACATTTTGGGCTGGAACCACACATATCTTATCATATCGGCCATGACACCTCCCCTCGGTCATCCCAAGGTACACGCTCTTCCTCACGTACCCTCACCGTTCCAGGGAGCTACATGTGCACACACACTCCTCCGGGGTAAGTCCTTAACCTGGGGTTTGCATGTCCTCCATGACAGCTACCCAGTGCCAGTCTCCATAAAGGGACTGCGCCTCTGTTTCCCCTTCCCCACCCATCTGTTCTCTACCATTAGCCACCAAACGCCAACTAGTGGACACCAGGATGACTCCCTTCAAAGAGTTAAGGTGTACTAGTATACTACTTGACTCAGCTGCACCTTAACCTGCTAGTCTCTGAGGGCAGGTTGGGTCCTACCCCACCAGATTCTGGCTGCATACGCCGGAGTTGGGTCTCTGGTCACAAGCATTGGGGTTAGCGACTTGTGCCCCCATTCAATATATCGACTCTCCCATCAGTTGGCGCTTCAGAAAGGCTTCATCCTATAAAGCCCAGACCCCTACCCTTTCTCTGTCTTCCTAAGGGGAAGAGCCACGGCCATGTTCAAAGGGAGGCTCCCCGTTGTCTGAATGTTGGCCCTAACCCACGTGATGTTGCGGGATTTGGTTGCCCAGTACTTGAGACCTCAGTCCTCATGACCGGAATCTCAGCCCTACTTCGGGGGTTTAGTTGCACGTCAATGGGCCGATGGGGCTACAAACGCTGCAGTAGCACTTGAGGTCAACTCTGCTAATGGAGCACCTGAAGGCATTCATGCCTGCACCCTCCATGCCCCGCTTTAGAGGACCCAACCTTTCTGATTTCAAAGCTAGGCAGGGTTGGGTCTAGTCAGTTCCCAGATAGAGATTTCCAGGATTACTGGGTGCACTGGGCTGAGAAAACCCTGAGACGCTATCCTTCTTTTCCCTGAGTTTGCCCAGCTTTTTCATATTGCTGATTGCTGGTTTCCCAGTTGCGGACTGGGGATGGATGGGGCAGATTCATTACAACTATGAGTTGTTTCCAGAGTGCCCTTCCTATTGAGGGACCACTCTTAAATTCGCCCAAGGACAGCCTGAACACAGGGGCTGCCTGCCAGAGGGCTTAAAGGGCTCCCATAGGAGCCCCATCGAGCAATATTCCTTTCATTTGCTCCAAGACCATTCCTAGCCATAGTGGTCATCCTTTGACTTACTAGGCTTGGGTCCTGAAGGGGTGTGAGGCACCCCCCCCCCACCTCCGATAGGGCCTGCAATCAGGCCAGTTCGAAAGCCTGGGCAGGGACCTTGAATCTTGAGAAATCCCTGAACCTGACAGAGACCTCTCTTCCAACAGTAATAAATATCTGGTGGCAATCGAATCAGAACGGAGGGCCATAAATGTATCCTAAAGGGAAACCCAGATTGGCATCCTGGCCATGAGGGTATCCCAAGGAAAACCCAGATTGTCACCCTGCAGGGTGTTGCATCCTCCTTCCACCCCTGCTAGAGGACATTCCTTCTTTGGCTGTGCTGGACCAGGAGGTCTCCCTCGTAGCCCTAACTCTGCATCACCCACACCCCTCACGCGTGCATTCTCTGCATTCCAACCATTCCCATGGTCTGCCCAGTGAGTTGTGGCCCTTGTGTTGTACAGTGTCACGCATGCTGAAGGAGTGACTATCCTCAAAGACTCGGGCCCTGGGTCCCGGGTTCCTTGTGGGACATAGGTTTGCTGTGGCCCCGTTCCATGCTGGCGGCAGCCCTGCAGTAACCCACATCTTGTGTCCTGCCGGACGGCCAATTATTAGCCAGCAGGTTATTTTGTGTGTGTGTGTGTGTGTGTGTGTGTATATATATTATAACACAATGCAGTATAATATGCTAACATGACTTAATCTAATAATGACGACAATCATATTAGTAATAATAGGATAGGTAGTGTTACCACTACCTATTCCTAGCACATTGTGATGGATGTTAATGGCTCGCCTTACTAAACAATGGAAGGTTGGAGTGCCTTCAGGCAACGCCATGTTGGCTTTGGTTCTACCTTATATGGCCAATCTACTCTGTACTTATGGCTAGCCCCGCTTAGCCATAGCGTCGATTTAGCATCCGTTTCTTCTTTCATACTGGTCGAGCGAACTGCTCGCTCTTCATGAGGGTGCAGAGGGTGCAGCTCCTTGCCTTTCTGCATTGTT
The DNA here is from genome assembly GCA_007922195.1 of Podocnemis expansa. NCBI lineage: Eukaryota > Metazoa > Chordata > Testudines > Podocnemididae > Podocnemis > Podocnemis expansa. Next base: position 29,014,483 of record ML681989.1, on the reverse strand, counting down.
CCCCATCAGGCTGGGAAGAGGATAATCTCCTAGCTTTTCCCTCTTCCTTCTCCTTACAGTGTCACCCTTACTGCAGGACACTGAGTGGTCGGAGTCGCACTTTGACTCTGGGACAAGATCCCACTTGTGCTTTCCCTATTGAATGAGTGAAAGGGATGGCAGCACCCTATGCTTGCCACTGGTGGCCTACCAGCATCAGGGTCCCTCTACCCCTTCATGGGTTTGTGCCAACCAGTGATGGTGCCAGGATATCTACCTCCCTGGCCCCAACACCTCCCTGTCTATACTCTCATGGGTGCTCTTCCTGGTGATGCAGTCCTCCATCAGAGTGTATGCGTGTCACCTTTCACCCTCTGATGGGTGTTCCTAAGTCACCTTGTCCTCATGCTTTGACTGGTGCTCAGACAATCTGGAACCTTTGTTCTCCCCTGGATTAGTTCTGGCTGTCTGAGGCTGGTCTGGCCTGGCCTTCGGTCCTTAGGTCAGCTTAGGCCTCTCAAGGATCCTCTTGCTGGACAAGCTTCCCATGGTAGAGACATGCTATGCTGAGGGCAGGAAAGCCAACTCCTCCTGCCATCCGTCGGCACAGCTAGCAGTCATCTATTACTGAATGTATCTGAGCAGTGCTCAAAGAAGAATGGTGGGTTACTTACCAGTAACTGTCCTTCTTTGAGATGAGCTGCTCCTCCCACCGTCCCCACATCTGGAGTTGGCAGCTTTTAGGAATTGAGTAGGGGCCAGATGGCAGCCATATATATAGCCACAGGGTGGTGTGATGGGCGGTGGTCACCAGCCTTCTTCTAACAGTCTAGAGCAAAGTTTCTGACCAATCATGCACTGCAGCACAGATACACCTATTACTGAATGAATCCGAGCAGCCTATCTCGAAGAAGGACAATTACTGGTAAGTAGTCCACCGTTTTCCTAAAAATCTTCCAGGGCTAGTCTTTACTGGTGGTAGCAAATTTGCTGCAGCTGGTTTGAACATTCTGATCAACTGCTCAGGTCTGTGAGGAGTGAGGACCTGCTCAACTGATCAGGAATTTCAATCCCTGAACACTACCACAGCAACCAGGGTAGTACTGAGTTGGAGGGAGGCCCTCTCACTTTGCCCTAGTCTACACTGGGGCCAATTTTTGGTGGCACTCGAACAGCAGTTACACAAGGAATGTAAAATTCCTTGTGTAACTGCTGGTGACTTTCTAAGCTGCTGGTACACATTCAGGAAAGCCAACCACAAATCCCTTGTGGTCGGCTTTCCCGTATGCCCCCTGACCCCCAGGACTTCTGTGGCCAACTTCTGGGAGCAGAACAGTGAGTTCAGACTTGTTGCTAACTGCTCCTGGAACACTGGGCTGATGGGGGTGATTTTGCCACTGTCAATATAGGTATACCCTTCAACTCAGCACAGTCGATGTGCCAGGAGTAGGGAGGCTGGAATGCAGATATGCAACTTATTTTGAGTAACTTGTGTATCTCCGTTTGGCTACTGCAGAAAATGGCAGGCAGGAATACTGCCCTCAGGGCTAGTCAGACTAACTCTGGTGATCTCTGTTGCCTTGTTCGGTTATTCTGCCCTCTTAGAATCCAACAGTCCGGAGATAAAAGATCTTTCTTTGAATCTTCAAACACAAAGCAAGCTAAGAGTGTGTATGTATCCACATGGTCTTTTCCTTTGATGACATAGAGTGAGGAATGCATTTTGAGTCTTTGACCTCAGATCACTTACACCCAATGACCACTTGCTTGAATGCTAACTGCTCTTCTTCATTTGCATTCCTAAAGACTTCACTTGTGTTTAATGTGTTACGTACTTACAGAAGTATACACAATGTGAAAGTTTGCTGTTGCTTTGTACAGGAACCAAATAAGTGAGAGCAATACAAGTAATGGCTCTTTAGTTTTCATGAAATTTAAACACCCAATACACATTTCTACATTCAACAATTACTTTGATCTATATTAATAGCAAGTAAATTGACCTGTGGCCCTGCCTGGATTGACCGGATTTGCCAGTGTCACATGTGCCCACAATAGTTTTCTTACAGAGCACATAAGCAAGCTATGGCAAGTGGTTTCTGTCCTCTAGTGCTTGGCACCAATAACAGCAGTATCCCATCACCCACCTTTCTTCTCTTTCACCCTGTTCTGCTGTTGGTGTACAACTTGATTATTCTGTTACCATTCACATGGTAAATGAGAATATGTTTACTATGTCTAGTTTTGGGCTCCCCACTACAAAAAGGACATGGACAAATTAGAAAGAGTCCAGTGGAGGGCAACAAAAATGATCAAGGGGCTGGAGCACAAGACCTATGAGGAGAGACTGAAGGAACTAGGCTTATTTAGCCTGCAGAAGAGAAGACTGAGGGGGGGGGGAGCTTGAGGTTGGATATTAGGAAAAGCTTTCTTACTAGGAGGGTGGTGAAGCATTGGAATGGGCTACCTAGGGAAGTGATGGAAACTCCATCTTTGGAGATGTTTACGGCACTGTTAGACAAAACCCTGGCTGGGATAATTTAGTGAGAGTGGTTGTGCTTTTTTGACAGGGGGTTGGACTCATGAGGTCCCTTCTAACTCTGTGATTCTATGGTTCTATGATTCTAGGACATTTGTGTAGCGTGCAGGGCCAAATTTATCCCTCGTATGCCCCTAGGCAAGCATCTTCAGTGTCCTTCTCCCACTCCCTTTGCTTACAGCTGAACTTTTTGTTTTCTGCACAGGGTCAGGGTGTTGGGGTGGGTGGGTGACAGGGGGAGAAAGGGGCTGCCTGGACGAGCTCTGTTGAAGGGAGGTGGTCTGGGTGGAACAGCTTGGCTAGCTACAGGGAGAAGGGAATATATTCCCCTCTGGGCCCTGACTTCCAACTTGGCCAGGGGATGGTGCCTCAGGGGGAAAAGGAGAAGCAGTGGTGAGGGCCTAGGAGAGGGGCGGAGGAGAAGGTGGCAAGGCCAGAGTTCTTGTGCTCATGTGGAGCCCCAGGTTGGCTGAGGCTCCTGGACAGGGATGGACCAAGGTGTGAGGGGACCAGGACTGCCTACCTTTGGGGGGGCCCCTCCACTGGAGTGCTGCCCTATTTTGGGGAGCAGGGTGCCTGCCTGGCTGATGGTGGGGAGTGGAGTCAAGGGCTCTGGGGCCCTGACCAGTGCTGCTGCAGAGGGCCTGGAAGGGGCCTGTGGGCTGACACTGCTGTGGAGGACAGTGGGGGGGGGCAGCAGAAAGCCATGGTCTGGTGCTACTGCAGGGAGCTGGGAGGGGGCTACTGGCTTGCACTGCTGGGGGTAGCCCCAGAGGGGCCACAGGCCAGAAGCCATGGTCTGCAGCATTCCAGGAGCCCAGTAGGCCGATGTGTTAATCTGCCCCTGCCCCTGGGCACAAGCCCCTTTTGGCTCATGAGGTAATCCACCACAGTTTAGGTGGCCTAGAATATCAGCACCCCGTGTCACATGCCTCCTGTGCCTAATTGGGAATCTAGCACTGGTTGTGTGGGAACAGAGCCTTACTGCACCACTTCAGCATGTATAGTGAGCGACCATCCCCAGGACAGCCCTATATGCCTGTTGAGATCAATGTCCTACTCCCATCCAGACGCACCAGTGAAGTTGTTAGCACTGCCAGTGGTTCTGGCTGTCCTCTTCTACTGAACATACCAGTGTCTGCAGCTGAGGAATGGTGAACCCATGCATGGGAATTGTACCTTCTCCTGCATTAGTAACCAGCCATAATTTAGCCCTATTTGTACTGCAAATAGGAGTTTCTCAGTTAACATGGTTGGTCTGTCCATTGCATGCTACAAATGCCTAAGATCAGGTTTCTGATGTGCATACTATCAATTATGTGTCTGAAATCTCTATTCTATGGATATTGTTCTGTATTTGATTAAAATTGACTGCCATGGCAAACATTTCTGTGAGTAGACTCTTCCTAGATCTTTTATGGAAAGCCTCCACAACAGAAATATGTGAACACACTTCAGTATAAAATTTCTAATGAATATTTCTGGCTTTTTTATTTGAGGCATTTATTTAAGTGTGATCCTTAACATATGTTAAGCAATGAGGCGGAGGGCCCAACAACGTTTGAACTACTATTCCACCATTTAGGAGAACTGTGCATTCACTGATGCTTGACTTCTATGTGATTTAAATCAGTGTGCCAAAGAGAGGCTAATATAGTTTATTAAAGAAGATTGCTACTACTACTTTAAAATTTTTTTCCTTTGGTTGTTAAGCAGTGAACAAATATGTTTTAATTATTGAAAAGGTGGAAAGAGACCATCTTTCTCTCAGAGGAAAATGCAGCACCTTTATTGAAATGTCTCTTCCTTATGGAGGACATGCATCTTTTAGTGTGATAGCTGGCAAGTACTGAAAATCCAGGGTAATGCAAGATAGCCCTTTGTATTTAATGTCAGATATTTTGTTATGACTGATATAATTTTATCTTCCAGGTTTTATTTCTGTGCTTATTTTTAGCTTGAGCATTATGTGGTTCCTGCTCAAGTAAATTGTTGTGACTGGTCAGGGACAAGTGCCTCATTATTCATTTTGCAATGCAGAGGAGAGTAGTAATTAAAAGAAAGCACAGGAGAGGCAAAAAGTAATACAATACAAACATTATATTGGGATGAGCATATGGGAAGGCCAAACCCTCAGTGTTTTTCTACCTTTTATTCTTACAATTCTTTTCACATCATATTTTTATACTTCACAACCTGTTGTCAGCATACATGTTCTTTGCTGTTTAGCTAGTGGTGTGGACAACATAGGGAAGTTCGGCAAAGTCTGCTGTTCCACTTCTTTGGTTTTTGTTGCCACCACTCAGGAAATAGGTATTTCCAGATCTGGCTGCTAGTATATATCAGTGGTTTTCAAACCATGGGTCAGGACTCAGTACTGCCTCACTTAGTAGGTTGTAGCATCCCCTGCTGCTGCCTCCAGAGGACTGGAATGTGTTGCTGAAAGATGTAATTGTTGGGTCATGGGCATAATTGATTTTTTCAACTGGGTCCTGAGCAATAAAATTTGAAAACCACTGGTGTATATTCTTACGGACTGGGGTAAAACTCATTGAAGCTGGTGGATGTACCAGCCAATTTTTCTTCAGGAGAAATGTAAAAAGCAACTGAGTTCCCAACCAGACAAAAACATCAGGAGCACCACCCACCTAACTGCCAGCACACTGCAAGGCTCCACTAGAAGCTGAACCATGTGGGCCCAAGGAGTTTGTCTGGATACTCATATAGCAATCGCAAGGGCCAGGGCAATGGTGTGAATTGGTGAAACTGCATGTGTTTGAGTGAGAAAGTGAAATGGACACAGAGAGAAGGAGCACACAAAGTCAAAGAGGCAGCCAAAAAAAGCACTAGGAGCATAGCCCTGAGGAAAACGTCTGGAGAGAGAACTTTTTGGTTTAATTGTTGACTGGTAAGGGGCTTGGAACTGTGGGCAAAGAAATTGTTGATGTTTGATGACCACTGTGTTCAAGGCAATAGGAATTTGTTCATTCTGTGTAAATACAGATGACTGAATCAAAGATAGATGACTAAACCATCAATTTCTCCTAATGGGGACAGCTCACAAGACCCTGAATGCTGGCTAACTGCATGAGCCAAAAAGGGGTAACAATATAATAATCTTTATTAATAACCTTGTAGCCAAGGGTAAACTTGAAATCACCTTCTCCCATGTGAAAAGACTTTTAAGTATGGAAATATGTTATGTCAATTTCTGTACAATTATAAAGAAACTCAATTTTATGTCAGATTTCTAGACATAACACTCACTATGCAGGAAAGATTAGAAGTGTTGATAGGGTATAGTTAATTTTTGCTGTCTACATGCTTGCTTTCTGTTCTGCACTCCCATACACATACATCCATTCAATATGCCAGATATGTTCAGAAATATCTATCAGAGCCACCTCTCACTTATCACAAGGCAGAGCTAAATCACTGGCAGTGTAAAATGGGGTTACTGTAAGTAACAATCAAACTCGTCTGTATTTACAACTCCATTGAATGCATTATGCTTCTGTATCTGCTTGCTTGATGTTATTTCAATTAAATGCAGTAATGAGTCAATATAAACAACATTCAGAAGGGAAATGCACTTAAAGTGCAACGTTTTAATCAGGTAAAGGTTTAAGACTAAACATTTTGAGAACTACTCAGGCAGAAAGAAATGTTAATTGGATTTAGACTGCTCAAGACATTTAAGTGCTTTTGAAAATTTTTCTCTGGGCATCTTTGTGGCAGCTTTGTGACAACCCCTGTTGAGGGTGCACCAGTCAAATAGAAAATATTATAATACAATTATGCAAATCAGTGGTTTGCCCTCATCTGGAACAGTGTTGTTTCTGGTCACTCTTGTTTCAAGAAGTAAAGGACATTGCAGAATCAGAGGGGATTTAAGGGCAGATGCTGCAAAAGTTTTATTTCATGGAAAAACTCTCGAATGGGAAGAGGTTGAATAGATTGGGATTGCTCACTTTTGAGAGGAAATGAATAAGGGGTGGCATGATAAAAGTGTAGAAAACAATGAGTGGAATCAAAAACAAAGCTCACTCTTGGGGTTGTAAGTTAACCTTGCATGTTACTCCAATCTTATTGGAAGATCACTATTTGAGTGCTAAGACTAGAAATTGTGTGATACTGATAGTTATAATTATTCATAACAATATATCTAGCTCTTACATAGCACTTTTCATCAGCAAACCTCAAAATGCTTTACAAAGGATATATGTAGTATCATCCTCATTTGAAGTAAGCACTGAGAATATGTCTCTTGGATAGAAACGAGTGCTTTGAACATGCCTGAGAAGAGTTCTTATTTCGTACTTCTGCTGTGCACTTATAAAAGAAGGATGATACAAGGAAAAGGTAGCGGTCTTATGTTTCCAAGGGACTAGTGGTTTGGATGCCTCAGTTTTGGGATATCCACTTGTGACTCATTAAAGATGCTTGATTTTCAGAAACTGCTGAATGCCCTCTTTCTGAAAATAAGGTCCCTTTAAAGTGTCAAATTGGGCACCCAACACGCTAATTATTTTTGAACACTTAGGCCATAGGTTTTTTATATCTAATATATAAAGGGATGTATATGAACTACAGCGGGTCTTTATTATTTAAGAATGGGCGAACAGGTTCAACGAAAATAAGAACTAGCCTGAAATCTCACTTGAAACCAAATCTTGAAGGTTTTCAAAATGTACGTTTAACTCAGCAAATCTTCTCTATGCCTGTATCTGGTTTCCTAGATTCTACATGCAGAAGAAGTATGGAAACTAAGACAAGAACAGATGGCCTCATTTTCTTTCTGATGCAAACCAAAATCAGGGAGCTAGTCTAAGAAACACTTGTTCTCTTGAAATATAGGCTATGACTACACTGGCACAGTTATTTCAAAATAGCTATTTTGAAATAACTTTGCCGATATTAACTTGAAATAATAAATTTGAAAAAGTGCGTCTTCATGAGACTCCTTTTTCAGAGTAAAGTAGGAATTAGTATTTTGAGTTAGAGAGCCTTCATTAGACTTTCTAATTTGAAATAGATCCCTGTAAGCAGCTGCGAGCCTGATCAGGCTCCTAGCCCCCTGCTAGGCCCCTCTCCTCCAACCTGAACACAGGGGCTGGGGGCTAGGAGCCGGATGGAGCTTGGAGCTG
>ML681989.1:28675973-29001956 GCA_007922195.1 Podocnemis expansa | reverse complement strand
GGGCAGGTAAAGGTGATAAGGGGAGGGACAAGGTGCACAGTGTCAGGGAGACAGGGTAAGAGGCTCAGGGCCAGAGGTGAGTGCATAGGGCCAGGGAGGGGGAGAGGGAGGCAGGGAAAGGGGTTTGGGGCTGGACCTGAGGTGCATGTGAGGTGCCTGGGCTGGGGGCAAGGTGCATAGGTCCAGAGTGAGGAGTATGGGGTTGGGGAGGGTAGAGAAAGGTGCTTGAGGGGGGCAGAGGGAGGGACATGTGGCCAGGGCTATAGGGGAAAAGCACGAGGGGATCAGGAACCTCTGCCCCGAATCTCTTTTCTGTATAGCAGTGCCCCAGGCATAAATCCAGTCTGTCTAGCAGAAGGGAATGTGCATTTGCTTTATGACTGGTTTGGTTGTCAGGAAGACACAATGAAAGTAATGAAGGACGTGTAAGATAAACAAAGCCGTCAAGGAAAGTGAGTGGAGAAAGGTGAAACAAACAAGGAGTCCGAAGAAAGAAGTTCTTCGAAGTGGAGCAGGACTCCTTTTTTGTTTGTTTTGCTGAACTAGAGTAACATGGCTACCCCCCTGGAACTTGGAGAAAGGTGATCACTTAACAATCTCCACTGAGGATAACAAACAAGGAGCCCAGCAGCACTTTTAAACACTAACAAATATTCCTTTGGAACTCGTCCACTGAGGGTAGAGACTGCATCCCCTGGAAGCCTTCCTGCCTCTTGAAACAGATCAATGAACTTTGAGAGGATCTAAGGAGAGAGGGAAAAAAGGCGATTTTATCATCTTTCTCGAAAGAAGACAAAAGACATGAGTATTTTGAGATCTGTGAAGGGTCCTGATCACACTACAGTCTGAACAGCCATGCTGGAAAAGAGACTTGGTGAGAAATGCTTCTTTGAACAAGACAGGCTAATTTGTTAAATTAAGTTTTTGTCTTAGAAACATGTTTTTATTTGTGCTTGCTTGTAATCCTTTCTATTTTTAGTCCTTACACTTGGTATCCTACTCCTTTTGTTAAGTAAATGTGTTTATTAAAAGCAGGAATGGCACTAGCATTGCTGGCACCCCCCTGCAAACGCAGCAGATGCTGGGTGCATATGAATGACATAATAGTGCAGTGCAATGGCGCAGTCCCCGTTTTGGCACCCCTCAAGTGTTGGCGCCCCCCTGCACTGCTTACTCTGGCTTACTACGTTGCGCTGGCCCTGATTAAAAGCCAGCTCAGCACTGTTTGAAAAGAAGAGTGCATTAACCCCAGAAAGTTAACGGGCTGCAGTGCAATGTCTCTTTGAAAGGAGCTACAAATTTAATAACATTTGTAAGTGTTCTAGTGGGCTGGACATTAGAGGGCAGTCTGTTTTGGGGAAAATTGGGACTGGGAATGTGTTGGATCACTCTGCAACAAGTAAGTGGGCGACGAAAGCTAAGATGTGACATGCTTCCTGTTGGGGCTGTGAGCTACAGCAGCGTAGCATTTAAAGTACCCAGCGTTGCAGGACAAGAGGTGACACAATCCGTTTTTGATCTGGGTTGAATCCCAAAGCATCTTGGTGTACTAAGAAACAAACTGTGTGCTGATTTGCTGGAACTGTTGAATAATAATCATAATACTCCTATATAATACCATCTTGAATTACCTTCCATACAGTTATTAAGGCTCTCAGCATCACAGGAGAGAATGGATTTACCATTATCCAGATATTACAGGTGGGAACAGAGTCAAAAAGAATATCGACTTGCCCAAGAAATGTCACTGACTGCCTAGTCACTGCCTAGTCCTTAAAATTTAGTCCACATGCCCCCTACCCTCATAACACTAATGCATATGTTCAGCAAGCTTGTTGAGACATTTCTTTTTGACGTGGGTTAGTATTTAATGGTTACCTGTTCTGTTCATTCCCTCTGAAGCCCCTAGCACTGGCCACTGTCAGAAAACAGGATCATGGGCTAGAGGGACCTTTGCTGTGACCCAGTAAGGCCGTTCTTATGCTCAGAGTGGAAAATGAGCCCAACATTAGGTTATTAAGGGCTCAGTGCTAAGAAGGGGCAGTCCTTCCGCTGCAGTGGGGGCTGAAGGTGCTCCACATCTTTCCCAATAGTATTTCCGACAAGTGCGCAGAGTAACTAAATACCCGCAACAAGCTCTCCACATTTCGAAAATGTTGGATCGGAATATACCTCTCCAACATTCCTCTGAGATTATTGTGCTTGCGGTACAGCAAAATCCCCAGGTACAGGGCACCACCACATTCATGGCTTATTTTGGCCAATTTCAAGGACATAGGATTTTAAAAATTGTAAATTTCATCACTTTGGATATTTAAATCTGAAATTTCATGGTATGGTAATTGTGAGGCGTCTTGCAGTGGGTGTTACAAAGTTGTTGTAGGATTGCTGTGGCATTTCTGCACTTACTTCTGGTAGCAGCATTGCCTACAGAACCTGGTGACAGACAGCTGCCAGCTGTTGTTCAGAAGTGATGTCCAAGATGGGAGGTGTCTTCACTTTCTGGGGGAAAGGGGCAGAGCTGTCAGGGGTGAGTGGGTGACTGCTCAGGACCCTGTGTCTGGGGGCTGCTGTTAACTCCCTCCCCCCATCATAGCCAGACCAAGTCCATTTAAGCTGTTACTCCTGGATTCAGAGTCCAAGAGGAGCAAGGCTGGAGGTACCATACTGGGGTCTCCCACTCTGTGCTGGGCTCCAGTTGCTAGCCTGGCTGAACTGGGAGAAGACTTCCTCTTCTCCTGTACATGTTGCTCCTGGGGCTGGATTAGGCCCACTTCTGGGGGCAGCTCCACCTTTCCATTTCTTCTCCCATGAAAGCTAGAGTCCAGAGATCAGATTTCAAGGTCTGTGACACATTTTTCACAGCCATGGAAGTGTTAGAGCCCTATCCATGTATGGTGCCAAGTAGGAGGAAAACAGTTCCCACGAAAAGATTTCATCAATGTATTTCAGCCCAGTTTTAGCCTGTTTCAAAACACAATTGAATAAACAGTTGAGGATCTGAGTGGTCATTTTTGTTATGTTTTTATTACCATTACTGTTCATGGAAAGGGAGGGGGCACATGTAAACAACAAAGACAAAAGAGGGTGGAAGGCAAAGGAAGGTAAACTTCCTTATATATTAGATAACAGTTTTCATTAGATAGCTGCATTGATTTCAATGATAGTTTTCAGTTATCTGAATTTAGCAGTTATGGTGCAATTACACAGAGGTGAGCTTTCCCCATACACTGATCTGACAACCTTTTTAATCCTCCACCTGAAAAGGATTACCATTTCTGATTTTTATCTGGGTCATTCTCTTTCTGTTTCTATATGGTCTGGGTCTGGCCCTCTTCAGCAGAGAGCCTTGGCCATTGTTTTTATTCTAAACCGTATGATTTGGTAGATTAGCAATGCTGTCTTTTTGGACTGATGCCCTGTTAATGCAACCTCTCTTACCTAAAGACTTCAGGCTACAACTAGGCAAAGAAACACAAAGAAAAAAGCTGCTTCTTAGCTGCTGGAGTTTATGAACATTCCAGAAATGTTTGTCTAATAAAAGGGAATGCTTTTGCAGCATTCCTCCAAAATTGTTTTCCTTAATGGTGATAAAATGCCATTTTCTCAGTGGCATGCAAAATCTTTATTTCCTTCTGTCTGTGGGAGAAAAACCAAATTACTTCTAGTTTAAATGATGTGGTTTGTATTTGCTGGGGATTTTTTGCTTCTAATATCTTTTGCTTTCAACAATACCTAATTGATTTCAGCTAGGCAAAGCCACGCATATGCAGCTGTGAAATAAGGTGATGTGAAATCCACTTTAGTGCTATCATTTGATGGGCACCATCACACATAAATAATACATGCGTCTTTTGTAAGGTCTTTTCCAAACAGCTTCATCCTTCAGTGCACAGCAAGGAAAGGAAATATACATTTTTAAAGCATGAGAGAACTCCAGGCAGTTTCAGGGAATGCACATTGATTAGACAGCGATTCTGTGACATGGTTCCTAATGAGCAGAAAACAACATCCATTATTTCTGCTTGCCAAATCAATCCCAGCTCCTCCTCTTTCTGGTTTCCCTCTCCTTCAGAAATATTTGCAAATTCCAGTCTGCTGGAGACCCACAGCACTCATGTGACCACAAAAATACATACGCAAGCACATGTGCACACACAGAGCAATGGAATTATAACCATTGCACTCTATCATTTTGTGTCTGTAATTTGAAAGTGGTAGTTTATTCCTGGCTTTAGCTTTGATGGAGATGTAGTGAATTTTCTTATGTTCACACAGTTCAGAAGGTTAACCACCACCCAGTGCCCATGCAGAAAATGTTCACATCCATGTTTGTCCTGGATTTCTCAAAGATGAATCCACTAGATTATCTGTCCTGTACCCCCTCCCATGTGTGTTAAAGTTACAGTCCAAGGATCTGAAGAATTTCAAAGGGAGAACAAAGAGTCACTAATGAAGACCACATGTGCAGTGAACAGGATCCCTCTTACTTTAGCATGGAACAAAGCTGAACAGTCAGAGTCTTCTCTCAGAAGAGGAAATGAGTGGGCCTCCCTTTCCGCCCCCCCCCCTTACCCACTAACACTTGCCCTCCCCCACTTTACCCACCAACAGTTTCTGAATTAGGATCACAATTATTTAGGATGCTGCCATTTGATGTCAGAATAATCTGAGGAAGAAAGAAGAAGTATTTTTACGAAAGAGTATTGTAAAGCCAAGAGATTTTTTTTCTCTGCCAGTTGTTTTCAGTGACAACACCAAAATCACACCCACCTATTTAAAAATACATTGTAGCCTTTGGCTTGTGGACAGCACGTGGTGGTAATACTTTTTGCTGAAGGATGGCCTGTTTCAGGGACGCCTCTGCCACAATGTCTCCAGATCTGAATTAAGTCAATATTATCAGTAGAGATGACTGAAAACAAAAGCTTGGTTCTCCAACACAGCTAACTCTGAGGAGGTCTGAGGTGCAGGGCTGAATTTCATAATCTTGGCTCAGCTCTAATTGTAACTTACTCCAGCTGTGGGAAGTTTGCCACGTTATGGATTTTGGTTCTTTGCAAAGGAAGTTTTCATGGGCAGAAATAGAAAATATCATCAAAGTTTGCAGTGAATTCCCTTTGCAGATTCATTTGGATAAGGTACTTATTCTACATGTTGCAACATGCTGTTTAGTAGTTGTGGCTTTTCATCCCAGAGGGGCTGTGTTTCAGTGGTGAGTCAAGTAATTTTATTTTTACTATGTACTTTGTAAAGCACTTTTTGGCTCTGTCAACACCTAAAAGCTTAGTTCGGACTTGCTTAGTCCAAACTCAGCAGTTTGAAGTTAGTTCGAACTAACCATGTTTTTGTAGTTTGAACTAACTTTTTAGTTTGAACTAAAAGTTAGTTCAAACTAAAAAAATGCAGTTAGTTGGAACTAAACACTAGTTCAAACTTATTTAGTTTGAACTAGCATGACTACATCATGCCAGTTTGAACTAAAGTTTGAAATAAATTCTGACTAAGTGGTTAGTCTGGACTAACCAGCTGAACTAAGTAGTTCGAATTTAGCTTTTTTTAGGTTGAACTAGGCAAAGCCTACTGTAGACAGGGATCAAATTAATTCAGATTAAGCCTTCTTAATCCAGACTAATTTGCTAAAGTATACATAGCCTTTGATACCTGCTGAAATTTACCACACAGAGTGGTCCCATAAGAAGGTCTTCAGGACCCTCCTCCAGGAAATAGACACAGCAGCAGATGTATGGAGGGAAGGCTTTTCATGAGCTGTTCTACAAAGTGACTTCTCTCTCCAAGTTCATACCCTTTCTGAAGCCCCACTGGTTCTAGTATGATTACAAGAAATAAACTGGTAACTAATGGGGAGGCAGGGAAGCACATGAGGATAGCTGACTATTTAGACTGATTAAAAAAAAAGTATTATGATGAAGCCAGGCATGACCTTCGCAAATACACTTGTTTGTTCTGCCTAACCTAACACAGCTACATTTTTGGAACTTGACAACATGCAAGGCACTCAGTACAGCTGTTTGAAGTGGAAATCCCTCCATTTATTTTTCTTCCATTCTGTAAGTTCTATCTTCAAAGTATCTGAAGTGGGATTTTCTACCACGAAAGCTCATGCGATAAATAAATTTGTTAGTCTTTAAGTGCCACAGAGCTCCTTGTTTATTTTGCTGAACTCGCCTAACACGGCTACTCCTTTGGAACTTAACCTAACCTTTGTTTGTCTTTGAAACTGGAAGTACCTCAAGCTGGTTTTCCTGTATGTTTGTACAGTACTTAACAGCAAGTGCTATATGAAAATGTAAAAATGTTTATATACATGTGATAACTGCACAACGACAGTGAAAATAATGGTGAATTTGTGACACTCTACACAGTCTGGTGAAATTTTGCACCCCGTTTTTTTTTAATGAAACTTTGGAATTTAACGATGGTAGCTCCCTCTCACTCCTTACTCATACACCTAAAGGTTGACTGGGTTTTAACTGTACAACTCTCTCTCACAAACAGGGGCAGATTGCCACATGGGCCAATGGGGTCCGTGCCCAGGGGCCCAGCACGTTGTAGGGGCCCCTCCGCCCTGCCAGCAGCCTAGAGCTAGGGAGTGAAGTACGATGGGATGCCAAGAAGCCAGGCTGTGAGCTCCTGCCCCACCCGTATGCAGGCCACTCTGGGGTGGGTCAGCTGCAGCCTGGCTGTTTGGTTCCTGGGGGTGGCGAGGCCAACTTATGCACATACAGGACAGCCTCTGGCATGGTATTCTGGGCTGCAGTGAAAGCCTTCCCCAGGGGCCAACTGGCTACACCACAACCTCTAGCCCCAAGCCTCCCATCCCCCTGGGGGGGGAGGCCCATCAGTGGGGGAGGCCCGGAGGCCCTTGATCTGCTGCTGGTCAGTCACACACACACACACACACACACACACACACACACACACACACACACACACACACACACACACACACACAGCTTGTTAATATTAGACACATACTACTTTATGGGGTAGCTAAGCATTATGCCGCTGAAAGGAATATTTCCCTGTAGAAGTAGAACCACAAGGCCAATATGTTATCATAGGCTCATGCTTGTAAAGCTGAGTTTATTTTCTGACAGCTAGATGAGACTTTCCATTCTGGTTTCTGTAGCATGGCTTCTAGCAGCTCGTGGTTTGTTTCTACAGCAAACTATTTCTGCCCAAGAAACTGCTCACAACCAACAATGGGGACGAGGAAGAACAGGGAAATTTTTAAGAGAGTAAGTGAGAGGCGAGGGAAATGACATACTGAAAGGTTATAGTAAACTTAGGGGACTGGGAATGGCTATTGTGAAAGAGAAAATACTGAAAGCTTTTAAAGGGTCAGAGAACTTTGATACAATCAATTTCAGTTGAGTCTTAAGTCACAGTGTATATATGGCAACAAATCAGTTTGAGAAATTTTGTTTATGCAAGTTGATGCATAATTGATCCAGGGTTAGCAAAGCATGCGTTTGTTTAAAAAAATCATTTTTTTTTTTTTTTTTTTTTAAAACAAAAAACAAAAAACAAACATTCCTCTGCAACATTTATCATCTAAATTCAGCACTGGCACTTCAGTATTATGCTAGTCTATGGGAACCTAAGAGTAAAATTGATTAAAGCCCCCATGTTATAAACAGATTAGTCTAGTTTCATTGCCTAAGCAAATAGGAATGCGAAAAGTAAACTCAAATTTTGAATTTACATAAGATTTCATAATCTAAAGTGTAAAGATGTGTTTAAAAATATTTGTATGTTTTTATATCAGCATGGAAGGAATTCTTTCTTTCTTTCTGAAAATGGTGAAATTTTATATGCAAAGCTGAAGAATTGTCATAATTTTCATGCAATTCTTTGAAGTCTTTTCTGTTGGAGTCAGTTCACCAAATAAGGCATTCTAAACATATTTCTGCTCTTTCTGGACTTCTTTCTTTGCCACTGGGTTTTTCTGCTGAGTATTTTGTGTGCTTTCCAAACACATAGTGAGGTTTCAAGATTTAAACCAGCTGTGATTCTATTCAATGCTGATAGAATTAGCTAAGCAGTGCTGTGCTCCTCCTAAAGGGAAGAACATGGGGCTACAGCAGTGAGACCAACTGTGCTACTACAACATAATAAATGGAGTACCTTCTGCATGGCTGAAAGGAGACATGTTTTAACTCTCTTAGTAGTGTCAGTCCATGGATATAGGAATATTGATATTGAGTTGATTCCCAGGCTATAGAGCCCAAAGATTCACTCCTGGTCATTAGTTTTGCATGCTCACTTTTGGTGTATGGCTGAAATATTTTGGATGTGCTCTTGCCTCAGCAAATTTGCTTTATGCACAAAACAGGGGCATGGGGAGGACACTTCCCTGGAGATGAGGGTTGGAAATTTGGCTTTCTGAGTATTCCAGGTTAATAAAATCCTGTCTAACACAGCAGCATTCCCAAGGTTGTTGGATTTACTATTTTCTGTACTGGCTGCCATTTCCCTTGAATTTAGTGTTTCTGAAGGAAGCATCACCCAGAGTTTGCCTTGAAGACTATCCTGGAGGGAATCTCATGTTTTTTCAACACTATTTGGGATCTCTCACTTTATTCAATGGCGCTCGTTTTTTGTGGGGTGGGGGTGGCTGTTTTTTTTCCAACCAAGTTTGTATGAATTTAAAAAAGGGAGGACAGAAAAGCCCAGAAGAATTCCTTTGGGCTAAATTTCCAGAGTGAGCCAGATACCTCTGAATGTTTGTCATTGCACAATAGATATGGCCATTGCAACTAAGCTTCATCAAGAGAACCAGTGGCCTTTGGAGGTGACATCAGCTTGACTATAGCTCTTGTGTCTGTGTTCCCTTCTGGATCACTGTTTCAAGTGATCCAGGCAGCATTCTCAAAAGCACAGTCTCAAAATGGACTGCTGCTGGTTCCATGCCTCTACCAGGCCCAGTAATGTAGTAGAATTAAAAAAATACTGATTGACTTCCAAGTCATTCTGCTTTATCAGTTTCAAAATTAATCTGCTGCTCAAGTAAATCATGTGAACAAACTGACTCTAATGATTCTGAGATTCATGTTCTGCCTCCTGTCGCATATGTCAACAGCGCTGTTTCTCTGTACAAAACTGACTGACACTGCAATGCACATATTTAAATGAATTTCCTGATTCCTGGTTTCATTTAAGCACCAATACACTTGTAGTGATAAAAGGGCTTGTTTGAATGTGTCTGTATCTTTTGGAAAATGATCCTGCACACATGCTACCCCAGCAAAGCAGTACCCTTTCATTTTGATCCTGGAGCCATGCTGTGGAAGACTGGATAAGAGGAGAGCAGTTAATATCCTTGCAGGAAAGATCCATGCAGCAAGAGCAGCCATGGAAGCAGCGTGATTTGATTCATGTCTCAGCAAGGGTTTTCTTAAGTAAAGATTAGCCCTAAAGTTCCATTACCTGTTTGAGCCCATCATTCAGTAATTTAATGTTCCTCTTCCTTTAGTTCATGATCTGTCAACGAGAATCCCTCTGCCACTTTAAAAATAATGGTTCTGGTGTAGCCTGTTTGCAGATGATAGAAAATTATTTGGACTTGTTTGGAGGGAGGAATGAAAGAGGGCTGAAGAAGAAAATACTTCCCTCAGAAGCAGTTGACAGTGAAATGTCTTGATCAATGGATGTCACAGCAGTTCAGATGGCATTCTTTTGCTAATTTCCTGTGTGAGATTCTGCTATGTGTGTGTTTCCTACTCACATTGCAGTGAAGGCAAATGAAATTGAATATATTTAGGTATTTCAGCAGTGGCCTGGAACCGTTTTCCATTTGGCTGGAATGTCAGAAAGCAATCAGAGCAGAATCCGTATGTGCTTAACATCAGAGAGGCACACTTATAATTCAGTGCTTGAAATAAACATGAGCATTCATTTTCTCACTGATCTGTCAAAAGGCTGTGCAGTTTATTAACAGCTTGTTGCATGGACTTTAAAAAAGAT
This sequence comes from Podocnemis expansa, assembly GCA_007922195.1. Lineage (NCBI taxonomy): Eukaryota > Metazoa > Chordata > Testudines > Podocnemididae > Podocnemis > Podocnemis expansa. The sequence goes on along the minus strand of ML681989.1, from coordinate 28,991,966 downwards.
CCCATATCAAAAATCTATGCAACACTATCATAAATAGGAAGAGAGAAAGTTCCATTAATAAATATTAAGAAGTGGGAAAACCAGACAACATCATGGCATAACTCCAGATTTGATCACTATGTAGCAAGTGGTTTTAAGACAAGATTGACACACTGTTCTGGAAAAAAGGATACCCATTAAAACTTCAATTCCTTTTTCTAATTCAGCACCATTTTGAAGGTTTGTTCTAAGGTTCCTCTCTTCTCCATAGTCATTTCTTCCTTCCAGTGTCAGTTTCTCTTGAGTGGAGGAAGAAGAGAGCCATATGTTCCATATCCCCTGCTGAAAACAAGTCTCCTTTCTAGGGTCCTGACCATGCAGATGTGTACTCCTCATTTTCTGCATTGGAAGTCAGTAATCCTTCCCTGTGCAGTACCTGTGTTCAGAAGGCCTCTCGCACACAAGCTGTTATCATCTGCAATGGAATTCTGTCCTTTGGTTGTGGGGAGGATATGGAAGCACTCTGGGATTAAGGCCCAGATTGGGCAATAAAACATGAATAGACTTCTCTCCCCCTTTCATGAGAATAACTCATGTCATAGGGAGGCGGGGATCTCATATGCTTGTTAATTTGTAATCTTTCATTGGACTTCAGGCATGAATTGCAGAGCGGCTTTTGTGTACTAAAGTGCCACCAAGCGAGGGAACTCAGATTCCTAATCCACACTGTTGTATTTTGTAATTAAGATAATATTAAAATTAAGATAAATATTCCTATATCAATTTACAATGTAAGCTTGACTCAATCATAAAGTGTGTCTTTACTCTATAAAGTGCCTCTATATAAAATTAGATTGATGGATATCCTGTAATGTGTATCATGGCCTCCATCACAGTGCAGAAGCAACTCTATTGTATTTAAAGTTGAGACTTGCTTTCTATTTAATATGAACTCAGTTTTCAAGTAAACTGATGCTTTCTCCCTCCATCCTGAAATAAGATGAACTGTAAACTCAGCTTGGGCTTTGAATCAATCTAAGTTTTTTCTCCTTACTCATGTTCTCTAGCAGTAAACATTCTGCAAGGCCAGATTAGTCCCTGAAGTGACACCACTTTAGTCTTATTACTTTCAATGGGTATAATTGGTTGGAACTGAATAAGCAGTTCTGTTGATGATACGTAAGAAGTAGACTCCATTTTTCTTTTTCTTAGCTGTGTTGGCTCTGCAAGGCTAAGCAGGAGTAAGAAATTGTGAAAAATTGTCTTGATAGAGAAATAATGAAAGGTGATGGAAGGATAGGGCCTATTGAGTAAGAAGGTGCCATTTTGTGTGCAGTCATTTTTCAGAACAGAACCACACAACCAAGGTCTTGTTCCAGACAGGGCTCCGTGAGGAAATGTTCACAGAGGGGAATTCTGGCAAGAAATGTTAAGATTCTGCAATGTTCAACAGTTAAGTGTGCAATGGAAAATAAGCCTTTCATCAGACCTCAAGCAGTACTATTTATTAATGTGGATTTTGGGGAATAAAGAAAGAGTTATGTGCACAAATAGAAATTATGTTTGTAGTGTGTGTGGTGTGTGTATGGTGTCTGAGTGGTAGGTCAGCTGCTTTGTGGTGCCTTTTCCTCTTCTCCATTCCTCCCCTCCTGGTGAGAGAGAGCAGACAAAAGATGACTTTTCACATTCACTGAAGTATGGTCTGGTTAATTATTACAAACTGAATTAATTTGCAATGAATGATTTAGCCAACAAATCGGATCCCATTTTCTACTCATAGAAATGTATTTGAAACCTTTCAATGAATTTTGTGTGTGACAAAACACTTATCTACCACACATAAATGAAGCCTTTAAAATTAGAAGTTGGTTTGAACCAAAGCCCTGAATCGAAAAACACTGGAACTTTCCAAAACATTATTGAACAAGGATTTGAATTGCATGGTTAGGAAAATATGATTAGAGTTGGCTGGGAAATGGTTTTCTTGTCCCATGAAAATTTTTTGACATCTCTGACATGTTCACTCTTCTGCTCTGGGAAAAAATGGAAACCATTTGACATGGTGAATAAAAAACAGGAGAGACAGTCCAATCTGAATCATGCAGAGCAGGGATTTAAAGCTGGGTCTTCCACATACCAGGTGAGTGCCTCATTCAATGTGGCTCTTGGCTAATCTGAAGTAGTTTTGAACAGAAATACCCTCTTATAGCTGAAAAATATTTTGATGAAATTTTAATCAAAACTGGTATGTTCCTGGGAGAAGTTTCAGTTTTGACAAATTGACAGTTTCCCGCAAAAATAGTTTTATTGAAAAATTCCTGACCAACACTACATATATTAGATCAATTCATCTTTTGAAACAGCAAACACTTAGAGGATAGCATGGCATATGGAACTTATCCTGATAAATGAGAGCAGAATTATGACTACAGTACAGTAAATGAATACTTTACTTTGCTTTGTTCTGAATTTGATCTTGGTCTTTTGCATTGTACTGTCCTGTGATATTGACCAGTCCAGTCATGCAAGGAATATGTGTCTATGCAAGCATTTGCCTTGTCTCTAAATAGCTGTATTTATAACTAAACTGTGGAAACAGTGCAGGTATCCAATATTGGTTTCTATCTGCAATAGTCATGCTGTCTTTCTTGAACTGATGTATACTGTCCTGACATTTGGCTTAGACAGCTTCAGTACAGAGACTCATCACACATAATAAGGCTGCTGAATAACAAATGTAGAAGTGGACAGTGCTTTGAATTCTGATAAAGCAATGGATTTTGAAATCCATAAATGCAGGAAGACATTCAGCATAACTGAACCTGCGGTCTAAAGATATTTTTCTCAGACCCCATTATCTGAGCGATCTAAGGTGTGAAGAAAATGGAATAAATTTATTGTTGTTAATAATCTTTTTTGATAATATAGATGATGTCTATGTGATGTGGGGAGACAAACAAGGTTAGTGCAAACTCTCTTGGGCAGTCCTGGGAATGTCCCAGGGGAACTTAATGCTGCCACAAGTGGTACTAAGTCCCTTAGGTCCCCCTTGAGCGGGAGGCCGAAATGACACTTGCAGCCAATGCAGTATGGCTTCTGTGGCCAGGAAGATGGAGGGATAGCAGAGCAGTGCAACTCTATATACAGACAGCTCCCCTATTCAGAGAGATAAGGTGTTCCTGCCACATGGATTCCCAGGATCTGTGAGAGGACATGCACTCCTTTGAACTCCACAGGGCCTCAAATCTAGAAGGAAATCAATGGATAAAATCTAGTAGAGTTTTCCTGTTCCTCTGTCTCCTTCCCGCAGATTCTCCAGGCCAGGGGTGGAGTCAAACTGCCACTTCACTGACATTTCCAGCCTATCCTTTTGAATGTGAATTACATTGTTTGAGATATGTTTTAAAGTGGGAACCACTGCGTTAGAGAGATGTTTTTGAGTCACAACTCATGGCCCAGGCTGGGGGCCCAAAGTGGCCAGCTGGGTTTTTCAAAGTGGCCTGCTGCCCTGCTCCTGTTAACTGCATAAGGAGCTGCTGTAAGAATACAGGTGCAGGCTTCTTGCTGCAGCAAAGGGGGCAAGAGATCAATACCCCTCCACACACCTTTCCCCGGCTGTAGCATGGAACTTGGCAAAAGGCTTCACCCGGATCCATTGGCACAGGGGTCCTTGCCGGAACCAGAGGAGGGGAGCATTGATTTCCCACCTTGCTGCCTGTGAAAAGGAGCTAGGAGGTGGAGCACATTGGGCTACAGAATGTGTGTGGTTTCCATGCTGCAGCCCAGGGCCAGGGGAGCTCCTGACAGAAACTGGTGGCCCTTCGGGGTTCTAAAAATGATATCTATGGCCCTTAAGCAGAAAAGACTGGGAACCACTGCTAACTATTCTTTTAGTGTGGGCTGTACCTGTTTGTATAAAAATGGAGGAGGCTGCTACTTACAATTGCTTGCTTGGAAAGCTCTTAATTTAAATCTCTCATGTGGCATACAAGGAAACATTCCTCTGGACTAGGGTTGGGGTTTGATCACTCAAGGAAAAAAATGTCAACATCTGTCTGTCACTGCACAGCAAATGGCCAATTATCATTTTTTTCTGTTTCTGTAAGCGCCAGTCAAACAATGACCCTGAGCTACATCCTTTGTTGCCTGTACCATTTCCCACCACAGTTCCACCTCTGATATGCAAATAAAGAAACTGAAGTTTTTGTCTCACTGAAAAGGATCTTTGGGCACATTCACTGGGTCAGCAATCCAAACTTCTGCACAGCGATTCAGTCTGTTGTGTGAGAAGCAGGGTGCCGACAAGGGCTTCCCTCACACATACTTTTATTATATTATTATTATTATTATTATTATTAGTGGAATTAACCATCTGGCTGTTTGGTCCCCAGAAAAATAGCTAAACAAATTATGACATGACACAAAGTGAACAAGCACTTTCCCAGCTGATAAGGGATAAGTGGAACTGGCACTCCACTGCAGTCACAGCTGTGTGCGAATGCACAGGAGAACTGAGCTCATCTGCTTTCTAAGGCAATGTGGACCTCATAGAAGTGGTGGTTGCTCAGTGGTATAAAGATGTTTGGTGCTTTTACTCTGTTAATATTATTTTGATCTTATTGTGTTGCATTATGTTTGGAAAATTAAACTTGTTCTCACTCGGAAAAAATAAATGTCAAGCACATGTCACTGAGTGCAAAATGGATATCCTATGTATGTATGTAGTGGTAATGCAATAAAATAACAACTCTGGATATGGCTGAATAATGTTTGCAAATACTTATTGGATGGCTCTGTTTTAACTAAAAAAACAACAAGCAGTTGTGTGGCACTTTAAGACTAACAGATTTATTTTAAAAAATAAATCTGTTAGTCTTAAAGTGCCACACAACTGCTTGTTGTTTTTTTACTGGACTAGACTAACACGGCTATCTGTTTTAACTGGCACTGTGGAAGTCCCAGGAGGAAGTGAATTAGTGGACAGAAGATAGATGAGGTGATTAAAGGAGCATGATAAATTTAAAAATGCATGTAATTGTTAAACTTTTGGGAATATTTTATTTCTTTTTCTAATACCCTAATGAAACCATGATTGCCTTGAAAAAAAACAGCAAGTTGGACAGATGCTTTGACTAACAAGATGTAAAGGCTTTTACTAGAAACATAGTATGTTTATATGCACAGTGATATGCCATCGTTACTGAGAATGGTTACAGCACCTAAGAGGCCATCTATCTCAAGCATCCAGTAAAAACAGCAGGACAGAACCCCAAGGAATGGCAAAGGAGATAAGTGTGTGTGTGTTTCTTAAGAGACTACTGCTGTCCTAAAGCCTGCTCAGTAAGTAGTAGTATAATAAAACCCCTCCCATGACATAATTTGCTAATCCGTCTTTTCCCAGAACCAGCTCTGTAGTTGTGTTCATTTGGTGAAAAAGACAGTTGTAGCTGTGATTTGTACCCAAAAGCAGCCCATTGTGGAGATTGCTGCTGATTCTTCCTTGATAAGAAAGTCAGCCAGATGTACACTTCTGTCTCCAGAACTTTTTTTTCCTTCTTCTTCCAGAGCTTGATCAAGATTGTCATTTTGGTCTATTCTGGTTGGGTGAGGTATACTTTTTCTTCACTCCGTTAGGCCATTCGTGCTTAAGCCTTTCCTCATTTATGAATTCCTGTTGTTGACTCCACTGGCTAGAAGTCCTATATATGAACATTCCTGTAGTTAATAGGAAGTGCTATAGGCTGTGTATTCTCCTGTGTCACAATGAAAGACTGTGTTTAAAAGGCTTTCACATGGTATTTGCCATAGAGGATGGAGGTGCAGAGCTACCTTCATCCTGATTCCTTCCATTATCTGGAAGAAATGGATCTGAGCTGTGTTGTGAAAGTCTATAGTTTCCAAACTGCCGAAAGTAAAACTTCCATTTCTGGTTACATGTAGAAGATTTTTGTTGCTGCGCCCATGTTCAAATAATTAAGAAACATTTCAAATTCATAACTTTTAAGACCAGAATGAGCTTCTAGTCTGATCTCCTGTATAACACAGGCTTTAGAATTTCACTCTGTGATTTCTGCATCATGTCCATAAGTTCTGTTCAAACTAAAATGCATCTTACTAAAAAGACATCAGACCAACACTTTATTGCAGTGATTGTCATGCTAATGTTATATATATTAGTATACAGACACTTCCATATTTCTTTCCAGTATTTCCCCATTTATACATCTGAGGACAGTATTTGCTTTCTTAGCCACTGCATCACACTGGGGGCTCACATGCATTTGATTATCTAACAGGACCGCTAGCTTTTTTTCAGTCAATGCTTTCTAATACAGTGGATTCCTTTATCTTGTAGATATGACCTGTGTGTATGTGTGCGCGTGTGTGCGCGCGCGTTTGTTTGTTTGTTTGTTAGATGCATAACCTTACCTTTAGTTGTATGCAAGGAATTCAGAAAAAGCAGACTCTGACTCCCTCAGGGAACTCATTGGCAGGATTCCCTGGCAGACTGATATGAGGGGGAAAGGAGTCTGGGAGAGCTGGTTTTATTTTAAAGAAACACTTGAGGGCACAGGAACAAACCATCCCAATGTGCACATCTTTAGTCTACACTGAAAATCCCACAGCAATTTCATGTTAGTAAACTGATGCCAGTAGAACGTATTTAAAGACAGATCCAAACCTGGCTTAATTTATTGCTGTTTGCCAGGGGCAGGGAAGGGGTGATGGGAGGGATCACTTCTTCAGCATCATCCATCGCTCTGCTAGGAGAGCAATACAGTAGAGTGCAGAAAATTAAGGGAGTTTTTGCAGAGTATTGCAGATAATTTTCTGGTGTAAGTGCTGGAGGAACCTACTTTAATGTAGCAACCTTCAGTGAGCTTAAAACACAAAAAGGAAACTTACAAGTAGTGGAAGCTTGGACAGATGACTCAAGCATACTAGGGGTGAAATCAGGAAGGTCAGACTACAATTAGAGTCACAGCTATCAAGAGACATGAAGGGTAACAAGAAGGGTTTCTACAGGTAAGTTAGCAACAGGCAAGAAAATATGAGCCCCTTATTGAATGGGGGAGGTAACTTGGTGACGGATGATCTGGGGAAAGTTAAGTACTCAATATATATATATATTTTTTACCTTTTGTCTTCACAGACAAGGTCACAGACTACTGCACTGAGCAGCACAGCATGTGGATGAGGTGAGCAGGCCTGAGTGGTAAAAGAATAAGTGCAGGACTATTTAGAAAATCTGGAGGTGTGCAAATCCTTGGATTCTGATCCAGTCCATCTGTGGATGCTGAGGAAATTGAGGTGATGGTATTGCAGACCAGTGGCCATTTACCTTTGAAAACACATAGCAATCAGGAGAGGTCCTGGATGATTGAAAAAAGTAAAAATAAAGTGTGCATCTTTAAAAAAGGAAAGCAGGAGGATGTGATAAACTACAGACCAGTCACCCACATCTCAATCCCTAGAAAAACTATGGAGCAGGTCTCAAGGAATCCATTTTGAGGTACTTGGAGGATAGGAAGGTGATCAGGGACAGTCAGCATGGATTCACGAAAGGAAAGTCATGCCTACCCAACCTGATTGCCTTCAATGATAGGATGACTGACTCTGAATATGGAGAAAGCGGTTGACATGATGTATCTTGACTTTAGCAAAGCTTCTGTTAATGGTGTTCCACAGTATTCTTGCCAACAAGTTAAAGTAGTATGGGTTGGATGAATGGATTGTAAGCTGGATAGAAACCTGGTTACATCATTGAGCTTAAGTGGTATTGATCAATGGCTCGATGTCTAGTTGGCAGTCATTAACAAGTGGAGTGTCCCATGAATCAGTCCTGGAGTTGGTTTTGTTCATCATTTTCATTAAAGATCTGGAGGATGAGATGGATTGCACACTCAGCAAGGCCATGGATGACATTAAGCTGGAGGAATGGTAGATACGCTGGAAGGCAGGGCTACAGAGTGACCTAGACAAATTGGGCCAAAAGAAATCTAATGTAATTCAACAAGGGAAAATGTAGAGTCCTGCATTTGGGACAGATGAATCTCATAATCTGCTACAGACTGAGGACTGATTGGCTATGGGGGTTACAGTGGACAAGAAGCTGGATATGAGTCAACAATGCGCCCTTGTTGCCAAGAAGGTTAATGGCATTTTGGGCTGCCATTAGTAGGAGCACTGCCAGCAAACTGTGGGAAGTGATTATTCCCCTCTATTCAGCACTGGTGATGCGACATCTGGAGTATTGGAGCCTCTATAGGAAGTATGTGGACAAATTGGAGAGAGTCCAGAGAGGGCAACAAAAATTATTAGGGGACTAGGACCCATGACTGATGAAGACAGAAGTTGTTCCAGTGAGACTAGCTTACTAAGAGATCCAGATTGCTTTGTAGAGCTGAACTGTTGTCATTATTTACCACTCCATCATTTTTATGTCACACAAGAAATGATTTTTATATCTTCTTCCAGGTAATTGATGAAAATACTGAATATTAATGTCCCTTTTTAGCCCAAGGGGTGAGCCAGTATTTGGGACTTTGCACATAGTTCCTGTTAGGAGGAGAAACTGATGACAGAGTTAGGTATTTCTTTGGTGCAATTCTCTTTATTTATAAGGATTCTATACAAAATGCTGTATCCTTGAATGTGGTAGAAATAATGAGGCAGTTCCCATATTCAGAAATCCAAGTCTGCATTTCTATCCAGTTATGTGTCTAAAAATAGCTTTGTCTTTCAGCTTCCTCCTAGGGAAATGCTTATGGATGCTTCTCTCACTTTCTCTTGGATTCTAGTTGCTTTCCACCTCTCATGCATAGACCTACAATGTTGCAAACTCTTTTACCACAACATTTGTAATCAGCCCCTAGGCTGGTAACCCTCTGAGCCCCCGTACATAGTTTAGTATCTGATAGGCCTTGTCATACAAACTTTTGCCTTGCACAGTGACTTCATATTGTTTCAGATATTGCTACTATTACAACAAGGAAAAATTAATTGTTCCTTCCATTTAACTTAATTAAGTTATTTAGCAAAACTTTCTACATTAACCATGTTTGGGTGATGGCTTTCATTACCTCTCTGCCTCAGTAGTTGAGAATTTTGCTGCTGCTAAGTTATGTCAGGTCTCTGACATACCAACTTCTCTATCCTTCCAGCAAACTCTTTAGGACTTGGCCAGTCCAAATCTTGCCTAGCAGATCAGTGTAACAGTCAGTGAACTCTAGCCTCTGAGTTTCTCAGCCACATCTGTCTGCTTTGTTCTGTCACCAAACACTTCCAGGGGGTATTAAGTTCCCTGTGCCTTTAAAGAGACAGACTATAGCAGCTTAATACCTTAACTGTAGGTAACAAGCACTCTGTTCTAATCAAAGCACTAAACTGGTTTATAGCCAAAGTAAAACAGTTATTAATCAGAAAGTCATTGGTTTATGTGATGCTAAATATAAGAAATGGAGATAGAAGAGGTTAAGAACAACCAAAAGTGAAAATATGCATCTGAGACTAAAAAAACTAGTGTTTCATGTTCCAAAAAGGGTTTCTCACTAGGTCTTCTAGCCAGCATGGCTGACCAGATCTCAAAGTGCTCAATTTCTTTGTCTCCTGAGGTGAAGTATGGCAAAATGACTTTCTCTCTCTTCTTATATCTTTCCAAAGTTCATTCATGCTGCTTCCTGGAGTTGTAGTCTCCACCCCCAATGGAGATTGCTAAGTGGACTTCTTACTCCACTTGTTCTCCTGATGACTTTGTTCACTTTCCATGTAAAAGTGCTTTTCTTTGTCTTTGGTCACATTTTGCTTAATTTACATAAGAGACACATTTGAGCAGATGGACCCACATTCCTTTGTCAGGTACATGGCTGAACCAAATACATTTTAAGAACATATTTCCAATTCATTTTTAAAGTCCTTTGTGTGTTTAGTGTATATATATCCTGTAAGAATATTAATGATCAGCGAGTTACTAGTTTTCCAGTGATATATTATTTGCCTCCTTTTGGGTCTATATCGTGACAACAATGTGGCAGCTGCCAATCTGGTATTTTAAGAGACAGACCATCATAATCAGATTAGTTAAATCTAGCACCTGTGGAGAAGTCCATAGTCACAATATTTGAGTTAAGATCAGACATTCATCCTTAATATTTCATTTCCTGTTGCTTGTTGGTTTGTGTCACAATCCTCACTACCTAAATGTAAGGTTTTTATTGGTGTGTTGACAAGTCTTAAGTCTTCCTGACTCTCACAATTATCCTGGTTCATTGTCCCACATACGAGCCATTCAAAAATATATCAGTGTGAGAATCATTTAATGACACATAATGAACCAGACTGAGCTACCTTTTTCAACCCACAAACAGCTGCTCTTTTTTAAATATTGTAATCATATTGCCCTTCTGTATGTTGGTGTGTGGTGTCTGTTTTTTAAGCTAGTTGACAATATAATGGATCACAGTCACGCTAAGATTATTTTAATACTTTTAAATTATCCACTTTCTCACTTTATGCTTTTCTAAAAGAAATTGGATTCTGTGTGTGTGTGTGTGCGTGCGCGCGCATGCATACATACACACACAGCGGGATGGGGAGAGAGAGATTGAAAGTACATTATAGTTATCTCTGTGATACTGTCCACAGATAAAGGACTAGTAAACCTTTCTTTGGTCCCTTTCTTTGGTTTCTGAGTGCATCCCTCTCAGGTATCTTTTGGGGGAGGAATTACATGATTTTCCCACTCTGAAGCCAATAAAGCACCCTGCTTATGCTGTAGGTTTAACTGGAATTGGTACCTGCAGTACTCTCCTTTCAGGACCTGTGATATGTGTAGAGCGGTAACTATAGTGAGGCAAGTGGGGCTTTGCTCCAGGCACGCCAGAGTGACTCCATTGAGCCACTCCATTAAAGGGCGCATTCCATGCCACTCGCCCTAGGCACCAGCCATTGTAAGGGGCGCACAGTAAACTGTAGTTATGGCTCTGGATATTTGGATTATGGTGACACAGAACAGTCTTTTCAACACCAAAGAATTTTTTAATTTTTTTATGAAGTGAAGGCTGAGATTCTTGCATGATTTTGTAATTTTAGGAACTGGGCTTTAAGAACACCAAACATCACAAAAATTAAGAATTTTGAGATTTACTCAGGGAGGGGTCAATTTAGCTCTTTAGTTCAACTTTTACACACACTTTAGAAACCCAGATGTTAAAAATGCAGTCTGATTTTTCACTACTGTGCACTCTGTGTCTGTGAAAAGTGAGCATGAAACATTACCATTCTAACCTGGTAGCATTTAACATTCACTTTGCACATGGGTAAATGATTGCACAAAAGGCAAGACAACGGAGAACTAGATCTTGACTGTAAATGATAAAATATTTCACTAGAATCAGACATTAATACAAATAGGAAGTTCCTCTTCTTTACACATTTGCTTTTCCATGGCAGATGTGGAATTACCTTTTTCTGGAGAACAGTTTGATCCAGAGGAGTTTGCCATAGATTTAAGGCTGGAGCAAGTTCAACAGCCAAATAAACATTCCATTTTTTGATGGTAAAACTTCTGAGACCATGAAAACTTAACTCATCTTGACCACTGCAAAGTCTTTTAGCATGCAGTGTAATACCCTGGACTGTGGTGACTAAAACGTGCTGAATTCTAGTACTATTTAGAATGGCTAAAGTCCTTACGCTTATGTCTTCTCATTTCTTCCTGTTGGTGCTCTTATTCCACAGAGTGAAAATTAGGACTGTATGTGGGCACTGTGGCCTCCCTCAGAGCCTGGGCCAGAGGAAGGGCCTGAATGCCATCCCCGGTCAGACTGGGGAACTGCAGGCACCAGGAGCCGGAAGAAGAAGGGCAGGGCCAAGGCAGGAAGGGGAAGTATAAAAACTGCAGCTAGCAGCTCAGTAGGAGCTGAGCTGCTGAAGGAGAAGGATGTGCCTGTAGGGAGGCAGCTGGAGGGAAGGAGCCCAGCCTGGGCCAAGTGAAGAACTCAGCCTCTTTTGGCAGGCAAGTCCTATGGCCCACCCAGCCTCCTGGGACCGAGTGATTGGGAGGGGAACCCTGAGGCCGTCAATTGGGGAGGGAACCCCAGGGCCTCCTGGCGCCCTGACCAGCTGCCCTGTGATGGGGTTGACCCCCAACCAATCGAGGAGATGGACATAGACCCCTCCATCCCATGTGACCTGGAGGAGCTCCTACTGGCCAGGGAGGAACTGCTGGCAACATACAGGCCATGCATCTTGGAGGTGTTACCTCTTGTGGATGGGCCATAGGAACTACCAGACCTGCTGCCCATGGATGTGGAGGGGTTTGCCGGGATCCCACAAGCATTCTACAATGGAGACCCCAAGGATGGCTACCCTCTGTGGACTTAGGTACCCCGGGCAGGGGAGGACTCGGGGTTGGAAGAAGTAGCCCAAGGAGCTCAGAATGCTGGGTCATGCCACAGGGCAGCTTGTTTCGGTCAGAGCCCTGCTGACCCAGAGGCGGAGCCCTTCTGTCACAACCTGGGGCCCTGGGCTGAGACACAATGGAACAGGTGGGCCTGCGTCTCCCTCCTCAACCCCCTTTTCATGGCCACAAGCAACCCAAGTAATCCCTGACTGCCCGAGCCATCCATAGACTTTGTGATGACCTGCCCCGCCTGGGAGCTGGGGCCATAGACTTTGTGATATCCCACCCCGGCTGGGGGCCAGGGCCCTAAAGGCAATGCCCAGCCACTGGAAGGGATGCCCCCTCCAGCTAATTCCCCGGGATCACCAGTTGGGGGTGCCGTCCCAAAGGGCCAGAGAGGCCGGTGGCCTACAAGGACCATAAAATACCTTATAAGTCCATTAGGGGAAGTTGCTGGATGGAGTGTGGCTTTCAGACATAGCCCACACTGAAGTGGTGGGAGTGGCACAGAGAGATGTTCTGTAATGGGAGCACCTTAAAAAAAACTTAGGCTGAAGCTTCTCCTAGGCAGCACTCTATGTAGCAGCAGCCAGCTTGGTCACACCAAGAGATGATACAGCATATGGTTACTCCTCATATGAATTTGGTTATACTGACCAGTGGTTAGGGGTTGGGAAATATCTCTACTCTCTCCATTCCTTTACTGCCCCTTTCTGAATGGTCAATGTCGTCATCAGTGGTAGCCCTCCCAAAGTACTGTGTTCACCAGCCCTGTTGTTAGTATTTAGTATTTTATATTATGGTAATACCTAAGGCACCAATCAGTTGTGCTGGGTACAAACATGGAACATGTGGACCTTGCCTCTAGCAGGACCTCACAGTTGCATCCCTGAGGACCCCAACAATACTGAAGTTCTGGTCAGCCACAATATACAGCTATTGCTCTTCATATGTTTCTATTTTTGTGTTCAGTAATTAAAGCCATAAACAGGGAAAGGTCTCTCTCCTCAGTTGTTTGATTTCCAATTGTAATAGCTTTCATTGTTCTAGTTTCACAAGACAAACAAAGCTGCTCTTCTCCCACTATAGATTTTTGAAATGTTGGTTAGATGGAGGAAAGAATTTTTTGTTTCCAGGAAACAAGATCTCAAGAAGACCCCCAAACACAGAATTGGTGAATTAAAAAGGAAAGCAGATAGATTAATTCAGATCAGTAGCTGAAGTTGGTTATATTACAGCAAGAATGAATTGAAAGAGAGAGGCAAATCTAACCATTTTTCTTTTAGATCGTAAATGTTCCTGGCATATTTGAACCAATAAACAGAAACATGTGCTGCGAGTTACTACTGTCTGCATGCCTGTTAGACTATGTGTGCAGTCAAATAAGGCATAAGGGTTTTAAAATAAGACTGTAGTAATTCAGAAGCCTCTTTTGCCCACTGTAAAATGGATAATATTGATAGGCTTCAGTCCAGTTCACTTTTATATCCATTTCAGTGGCTAGAGAGGGTGCAGGAAGATATTTATTTTAGCATACTGGACAAATCAGAACAGTTTCAGCTCAAAACACAAAGTGACTTAGAAAAAGATCCTTAGTTACCCTGTTGGTTTCAGCCTTACCTCTGAATTAGCAAGGGTCATTCCATGGGACTGCAGGGCCGGATTAATGCAGGGGTCATAGGGGATGAAGCCCTGGGGCCCTGGCTTAAAGAGGGCCCTAGAGTACAACTCCTAAGGCCCCTGTGTTAATCTGGCTTCACACCCCATCCAGCAGTGGTGGGACTTGGGAGGCACTGGGAAGGCCCTTGCCCTTGCAGTGCTGCAGGTGCAGGCCCCTCGGGCCAGATGCTGGACTCTCTGCTCCTGCTCTGCCTCTGGGCCAGCTGGTCCACCCCTGGGAGGGGGTGGGCCAGCACCCATTCACTCTGCTCCCCGGGTAGGGCTAACTGGTGCATGGGGCAGCCTCCGGCATGACCTTCTGGGGTCCGTGACCCTGGGGGGCTGCATCAGAGGCTGTATGGCACACTAGTCCACCCAACCAGCCGGACCGGGGCTAGGGTGAGAGGCCCATGGAGAGTGACCTCTGGCCCCAGAATCCTCCCAGCACTGATCCACCCACAGGCCACCATGGTGGGGGCTGGGGCCTCAGGCAGGGAGTTCCTGGTGGGCGGGGGGCATCCCACAACGGTGTGCAGCCCAGGGCCCCTTAAATTTGACTGTGGGACTGTAGGGGGCTTTTGGAAGATATGGTTGTGGACATTTAATACTCAGAGTTGTTGGGGGTGGGGGTTGTTTGCAAGGATTCTGCTTCGTGTCTTTTGAAGGCCTTTTAGTTTCACCTGATTAGATGTGATCAAGCTGGTCCAGTGACAAGAAATTTTGAATGAAATTACCTTACCATCCACCCACCCCTTATTACTATTGTGCATATAACACACAACATGTAGTATGTTAGGAACACAATGTTCATGGGAGTCTTTTAATTAATTTCAGTGGGTTTTGGTTCAGATCTTATATTTGTTATTCATTTTGGACTAGATTATGCCTACTGCTGTGCAGATACACATGGAATCTTCCCCTATTCTCACTCCTCCAGTGCATGATCTGAACTCCTAGCAGACACTTGGAACTGAATGTATAACAGTCCCAGCTTGAGAAGACATACTAGAGCTAGCTCTTACTGAAACACTGTGCTAAAAATAAATTCCGGTTGTGGCAGTGTGAGCAGTGGGATGAGCTAGCCACCTCAATTACATGACTAAGGCCCTGTACACATTAGCAAGTTTTTGCACCAAAAGTCATCTTTTTGTATCAAAACAAGCCCACTGTACATACCTGAAAGCTCGTTTTGGTGTCAAAACTGCCCTGTTTTGATCCAACAATAACAACACCTGTGCAAGAGTCATAATGCTTTTTTGCTCAAATGCTTTTGTGCAGAAGAGTGTGTGTGAAGACCTGACTCATTTTTCTGCCACTGTAAGTTGCTCCCAGAAATGTCCCAGGATGACAGCCCTGACCACTCTGGTCTTCCACTTGCACTCTACTGCTCTGGTGCAACTAACTCCTCCCTCTTGTAAGGCCCAGAAATTTTTGAATTTTTCCTGCTTGTCTGTTCATTGTGGAGAGTGAACATGTTCCCAGGAGAAAAATTGCAAATGCTTTCCTGCCTGCAGTACAGCAGAGCTGCTGGACCTGATCAGCATCTGGGGAGAGTCCACGATGCAGGCGCAGCTACATATCAGCAGGCAGAACTTTGACAGTTATGGACAGATTTCTCATGCTATGTCAGAGAAGGGGTATGAGAGGAACATGCTGCAGTGCATAGCCAAGGAGCTGAGGCTGAACTACCAGAATGCTGGGGGGGAGGGGCAAACTGTTGAGCTGGCTCAGTGCCAGCTTGTCAAAATGCACATCTGTGCACCCCTGGGCTATAATCTATAGGTTTCTCTTCACTTTTGCACTGTGATTGTATGATTTGATGCCTGTTATGCCACACAAGGTTCCTGTATGAATTCTCACAGCATATTCTACAGCAGTGGTTTTTCCAACTATGGTTTAGGACCAGGGGTTAAAGTATAACTCGGTGGGCCCCAGAACCCTCCGACATCGGTGGCCCCCCCCTGCATGGGCGGGGCCCCCCAATACCTGTCCCCAGAACCCATCCCCTGCCCCAATATCTACCCCCAGACACAGACACACCCAAAGCCACCCCCAGATACACACACACACATACAACCCCTAGAAGCCCCACCCTACCCCAAAGCCTTTACCTTGGCTGTTTGCAGGCTGGCAGATCAGCTGGAAGCTGCTTCTGGCCACAGGCTGCTCCACCCTGCAGGAGGATAATTCACAAACTCCCAGCCTGCTGCAGTTTTCTGCTGGCTGGGCTTAAGGTGGCACAGGGTTTAAGGTGGAGCCACCAGAACACTGTGTTCTGGTGGCTCATGCTATCTTTAGCAGGGCCCCAAAATGCAGCATTCTGGTGCCTTTCTCTATATTTAGTGGCCCCAGAATGCTGTCAGCTACTAAAAATAGGAGTCCAGGAACTGCTTTCTCCCTCACTTTAACCCTTGGCTGGGACCCAGTAGTACATCAGAGACCCTCAGATACTGGGTCATGGCATCCCGTGCTGCCGCTGCTGAAAGCTTGAACTGCATTGCTCAAAGATGTAATTGTTGGGTCGTGGTCATAAATGATTTTTTTTCAACTGGGTCCTGAGGAAAAAGTTTGAAAACCACTCTTCTACAGAATTAGTATGGCAGTGGTTCCCAACCTTTTCTCTGCTGTGGCACACCTTGATACTTCAAATTATTTTGCGGCACAACACCATACAGTCTCCAAATGAACTCATGAATATTCATGAGCCAATTCAGAACTCTTGGAGTAGTTTTTCCAAAAACTTCCTGCTCAGGCCTGAAGGCACAACTGTGTGCCACAGCACAGTGATTGGGAAACACTGTACTATTGTATCATGTTTCCTGAAGCATCACGTATGTGTGCCCAGGTGAAGCATGTTACATGGTTCAGTCTGTCTCTAGCATAGAAGCTGGAAAGGTACATGACAAAGGTGATGTAAATTGATCTCCCTGGCTCAGGTGGGAGGAAGGGGGGCTAAGAGGGAAAGGGAAAGGAATGCAGACACTTTGTGAGGGAGAGAACCTGCTGGCTTGGGCCGGAGAAACACCATCTAAGAAGTAAGGCTGAAAACCACCATGGTCAGACTTGAGAGTAAGAAAGGGGAGAACAAACTAAAGCATGATCCTAAAAGATGTTACAGTGTAGTATGCGTATTTTTTTCTTTTATTTTCTTGTGGTAACTCCTGACTCACTTATTAAATGATTGTGCATTGATTTGCTATATACTTGCTTCAAATCATATCTTAATCAATGAACTAGTAGTTGTTTTATCTAAAGCTACGTTGATTTTAGAGGGTGTGAGTGAAGGAGGCTGGACACGATCCATTTCTTTGTTCAAAGGACTGACATGAATGTATGGTGATTGGAGAAGGATCCCAATCCCTGTAAAACAGAAGTTCTCACTGTGGTACTTGGGGCTAGGGGTGCTTGCTTAGGAACCGCCCTGTAGATGCATAATGGGCACACACCCACTGCCTGGGACCAACTACATGGAGGAGAGTGGTGTGGACTAACTCAGAAGTGAGTAGTCACCTAGCAAAGTGGGTTGAATTGGAGTTCAGGAGTGGAAATCTGGGGGGAGGGGGTAACAGCAGCACACAGGATCAGATCTGGGGAGCACCCTGTCACATGGCTACATGCTGATTTTACAAGAAGCTGGAAGCCATCCTGTATGGGTGCCCCATGTACAGTCACAAGATTCCTGTAGACATGTCCATGCCCCTGGAGCCAGCAGATGCCAAAGCAAACCATGATGGCGATGTGATTGATGAGAACATGGATTTGGAGGATGGCCAGGAAGCAGGGCAGCAGACATGGGGAGTCAGGAGCTGTTTTCCATCATTCTTCCTCCTGCCCTGCTGCCCCCAGACATGCAGCGAGCTGCAGCCATTCATCTGTGGTGCTCTAGAGGTGGAGTAGGGAAGCTCTGGTAAGCATTTACAAAGTTGATACTGCTCTGTTTGGGAACCAACTCTTCTACTTAATACCAAAGTGGTTTGAGGGAGGGAAAGTGTACTGGAGTAGTTACAGTTGTATATGATTTCCCACACTCCAGTGCATCTACACAGCACCCACTAACAGTGCATTGATGCATGCAGCAATTCCCATGGCATCCTCCATGGACAGCTCACTGAAAGTTTCAGGATGTATTCCCCCCACCCCAATTCTCTCCTTCAGATTCCTTGGCAGAGCAAACGTATTACCTTCCACCATGGAGCACACTCTTCTCCACCACTTGGAAAGCACATTGCCAGGGACCAGGGGTGTCATTGTGCTGGGGCAAGAGGGGCATGGGCCCTGGATCTCCAGCCAGCAGCGCAGCTGAAAGAGGCCCGATCCACTTCGGGCCACTTCTGGCAAGCAGCAAAGCCTCAGAGCTGGCTTCTGCCACTTTCTGGCAGCAGCAGAGGCCTGATCTGGCTTTGAAGCAAGAAGCTTAGAGCTAGAGATGATCCCTGCCACTTTTCACAAGGAGGCTTTGCAGGAGGCTCAAAGCCAGATCGGGCACCTGCTGCTACCAGTAAAGTGGTAGTGGGCAGATTGGGCCCCGGAGCAGGATGAGGGCTGCATGTGTGGGGCGGTCCCTGGCTCCCAACCCCCTCCAGTAATGCCCCTCCCAGGGACCATCATGACATACAACCCTGCAGTGAAGGAAACCGGTTTAGATCTGCTGTCATGCAGGATGTGCATTCTAGCTTTCCCCCATCTTCAAAGCATCTGATGAACTGTGATTTTCTCTTACAAAAGTTCATGCGATAAATAAATTTGTTAGTCTTTAAGTGCCACAGGACTCTTTGCTTGTTTTGCAGAACTAGACTAACACGGCTACCCCTTTCGAACATAGCTTTGTTGATTACTCTAAGTGAGATACCAACTTCTACATCCACCTCCTATGGAAAATCGGGGCACAGATTGCAGCTAATAGTAAAATTACATGTTGATTGATTACCCAAGTGAGCACCCCTCCCTGGATCCGCAGAACCAGAGCCATAACTGTAGAGTTTTAAGGGAGATTATGATCCAATAAGGAGGACAGCATATTCAGAGCTGTATAAAGAAGTCTTTATTGAAAGAGAACTGAGAGAGAGAGAGGAGACAGACAGGTTTTCCTAGCACCTAAATGACTCTCCCATTTATCACTATGGCAACCCCAATGACCCTAGGTAGCCAAAACACCACATATTCCTCCACCTCTAATGAACATTCCCCCCCCACCCCCGAAAGAATAAGAACTAAACTAGGAGATGAGGGTAGACTGTCCCATCTCCGACAAACCCCCGGGGAATTATTCTGCCCCATGAAGAGGGGGTCACCACTAGCTAAAGATCCAGCCGATTAGGAGGCCTTCTGTCATGAGGTGGATTATGGCGAACTTCTGGTGTGCCCACCCCACAAGGTGGTATTGGTGGTGGTGGGATCACAGGTACTGGGGAAGTAGCCGGAACTGGAGAGGATGTTGTGTCCGGTTGGTCCAGGGAGGCTGAAGGCGTTGAAGGGGTGGCTGGAGCAGGAGAGACAGAAATAGTAGTTTCATGCTCTGATGTTGTATCATCAGTAAGGGTGAAGTCAGATATGTCTGCTGGAGATGCATCTTCTGGGTGGATATGATGGAGAAGCAGCTGATCTACATGCCGTCGCCAAACTAGACCACTCGCTGTCTGGACAGAGTAGGAAACAGGTCCTATCTGGGCAATGACCATTGCTGGGACCCATTTAGCTCCTGAAGCATAATTTTGTGCAAGAACTGGCTGTCCAATACTGAGGGTGCGGCCCTTTGTTCTTGGTGAACGTCTGCTGACCTGCTCCTGCTGTTGGCGTTGAACCACTTGCCGTGCGTCTCGTGGTTTCAACAAATCAAAGCAAGAGCGCAACTGCCGTCCCACCATAAGAAAAGCTGGAGATGCCTTAGTTGTAGCCTGTGGAGTGTTTCTGTAGGACAACAAGAAGTTGTCCAGATGCTTATGAAGAGGTGAACGTCCCTTTGCAGATTTTAGAGCTTGCTTCATAGTCTGTACAAACCTTTCAGCAAGTCCATTGGTGGAAGGATGATACAGTGCTGACCTGATGTGATGTATTCCATTGGCCTTCATAAAAGTTTCAAAATCCTGAGAAACGAATTATGGTCCATTGTCACTCACCAGCTGTTCTGGAAGACCGTAATAACTAACAAAGCCACGCAGGGTCTGAATAGTGGCTTCCGTAGTAGTGGACTGCATTACCGAGACATCTGGCCATTTTGAATGGGCATCCACGGCAATTAAAAACATACATCCTTCAAATGGGCCAGTAAAATCAACATGGATACGTTGCCATGGCCTTTTGGGCCAATCCCATGGGTGAAGAGGTGCCAACTGAGGTGCGTTCTGGACGCTCTGGCATGAGCTACAAGCTCTAGGCGTTTCTTCAATGGCCCTGTCTAAGCCCGGCCACCAGAAATAGCTCCATGCAATTTCTTTCATGCGCACTATGCCGCAGTGACTTGAATGGAGCTGTTCCAACAAACGTGGTCTTAATGAAGGTGGGATAATGACACGCATACCCCACAACAAACACCCGGATTGGGTCAATAACTCTGTCCTCCTAGACACATGGGGCGGAGGTCAGGAGAGCCCTGAGAGTCAGGTAAGAACATTCCATGCATCACGAAATCCATAACTCGTGAGAGTACTGGGTCAACCCATGTTGCTTTCTTCACTTGAGAAGCCGTTACGGGTGTGTTTTCCACCTGTTCAAAGTAAAAGATTCCTTCCTGGCCTAGATCCTGACGGTGTGCCGGTAAGGGTAGCCTTGAAAGGCCATCAGCATTGCAATGCAAAGAGGAGTGCCTGTACTTGATTCATATATGTATCCAGAAAGTATCAATGCCCATCGTTGCATCCAACTAGCAGCCAAATGTGGGATGCCTGTGTGTGGCCCCAAAATTGATGTGAGGGGTCAATGGTCAGTGAGAAGTGTGAACTTCTTTCCCCACAGGTACTGGTGAAATTTCCGAATGCCAAAAACAATGCCCAGTGCTTCACGTTCAATTTGGGCATAATTAGTTTCTGCCTTGGTCAAAGAGCGTGAAGCAAAAGCAATCGGCCTATCTTCACCAGAAGGCATAATATGTGACAATACAGCCCCAACTCCATAAGGGGAGGCATCACAAGCCAACTGTAGGGGCAAGGATGGGTCAAAATGTGTCAGAACCTTAGAGTTTACCAGTGAGCGTTTAGCTTCATTAAATGCAACATCACAGGCTTCAGTCCAGTTCCAGGCCTTTTTTGGCCCCAGAAGCTCATGTAGGGGTTTCAGGAGCGTCGCTAATTGTGGAATAAACTTGCCATAATAGTTCAATAAGCCTAAAAAAGAGCAAAGTTGGCTTACGTTCTGAGGTAGCGGAGCATCCACAATAGCCTTAACCTTGGCTGGGGACTTATGGAGACCATCAGTATCAATTATATGTCCTAAATATTCAACTGAGGGCTGGAAAAACTTACATTTGTCTCTGTGAACACGTAGACCATACTCTTCCAGTCTTTGCAGAGTAGCTTCCAAGTTCGTAAGGTGTTCCTCCTCATTTTTGCCCGTGACCAGGATGTCATCCAGATAGCACTGTACTCCTGATAAACCACTCAAAATCTGATCCATTGCCCTTTGGAACAAAGCTGGGGCTGAAGTAATGCCGAAAGGTAAATGACAGTATCTGTACAACCCCTTATGTGTTACGATTGTCAACAATTCTTGGGATTCTTCTTCAACATGCATCTGTAGGTACGCTTGACTCAAATCAATCTTGCTAAATTTTTGTCCTCCAGCCAAACCTGCAAAGATGTCCTCAATGCTGGGAAGAGGATATTGTTCTGCACATAACACTGGGTTGACAGTGACCTTGAAATCTCCACAAATCCGAATGGAGCCATCCTTCTTCACTATTGGGACAATGGGTGTCACCCACTGGCTGTGAGTAACTGGCACCAAGACTCCCTCTTTGACTAACCGCTCCAAGTTGTCTTCCACCTTGGGTCTGATGGCAAATGGCACCATCCTGGCCTTCAAACATTTTGGTTGGCAATCAGGCTTTTTATTTAATTTCACAGTGATTCCCTTCATGCTGCCTAAGTCTTCACCGAAAACAGCAGCATGTTTCGTTAGTACCGCTGCTAGATTCATTTCTTCTTTAGTCAATTGATGCACTTGTGACCAATCGAGTTGGATTTTCCTGATCCAAGATCTTCCCATTAGGGCTGGGTAATTCCCCTTTACCACAAACAGTGGTAGCTTTATGGTCTGTCCATTGAGTTCTACTTTCACATGAATAGTACCCAACAGGGGAACAGTCTCTCCAGTATATGTCTTCAAAACGACTACTGTCGGCTTAAGTGGCAGATGTCTAAAGTCTTTCTCATACACAAGGTTAGAAACTAATGAAACTGCTGTGCCAGTGTCCAGTTCCATGCATGTAGGTTTGCCTTCCAACACAGGTGTTACCCAGAATTTACGTGGGCCAGCTGTTATAGACAAAACATGGAGGGAATCTTCATCTTCCAATTGGGTGTCACTACGATCACCTGTATTCTGCTCTACTGCATGCAGAATTTCCCTCTTAGTCCGCCAAACCAACGGCCCATTTTTCTCAGGTCTGCCTCTTCTGTTTGGCTCACCCTTCCTTTGTTTGCAGGCACGTTCAATGTGCCCTCTCTTACCACATTGTTGACACAGTAGTTCTTTAAACCGGCACTCAGATGTGAGGTGGTCCTGCTTCCCACACCGGTAACATTCTTGTCTCCCCGGTGCCCTGGGGGCAGGTTGTAGGGATACTTTACGGACCCTGACCCCGGTCTGTTGCATGTCTTGGGTGACTCGTTCCATGGAGACTGCAATTTCCACAGCCTTCTGCAAGGTGAGTTGACCTTCAGTCAGTAGGCGTTTTCATGTTGATTCACTGTGCAGGCCACGCACCAGCCTGTCACACAGCATTTCCTCTAACATGTTCTTGAAGTCACAGTGTGCTGCCAGCTTCCGCAGAGCTGCTACAAATTGTACAACTGATTTACCTTCCTCTTGGTTCCTTTGGTAGAACCTGTACCTCTCGGCAGTTACTAGTGGCTTTGGGGAAAAATGTGCTCCCAGAACGAACTTCCGCTAGGTCCCCGTAAGGTTTCTGCTCTGGCTTCTCCAGATAAAGCAAATCACATAGCAAATTATAAGTCTTAACTCCAATGACTGTTAGAAAAACTGGTACCTTCTTCTCATCAGTTATGTCGTTTGCTATTACAAAATTTTGAAATCGGGCTGTATATGTCTGCCAGGAAGCTGCCGAATGATCATATGCTTCAAAGGTTGTAGTGAGTAAATCCATGATGCCCTCTTGTGGTTATTGTTTGTCTCTTCTCTTAACAGCAGACAGATCAGCTTTCACAATAGCCAGCCAGCCTTATCTCTTCCTTGTGCTTAAGAACAGGCAGATCAGCTTTCAGAATAGCCAGCTAGCCCTTAGGCAAACAGATCAGCTTTCACAGCTACAACCCAACACCCATGCAAGCAGTAAAATAAAGTTTTGCTTCTTACATTGTATTCTGGTTTTCCAGAGTTGCCAGGATTGTTCAGGATAGCCACTCCATCACATATCCCATCCTCTGTCACCAGATGTAGAGTTTTAAGGGAGATTATAATCCAATAAGGAGGACAGCATATTCAGAGCTGTATAAGAAGTCTTTATTGAAAGAGAACTGAGAGAGAGAGAGGAGACAGACAGGTTTTCCTAGCACCTAAACGACTCTCCCATTTATCACTATGGCAACCCCAATGACCCTAGGTAGTCCAAAACTCCACAATAACAAAGGAAGCTGGTGCCTGGGATGCATTCTGATTGGAATGCGCCCATTACAGTGGCTGGTGCCAAGGGTGAGGGGTGAGGAACATGCCTTTTAATGGAGCAGCTCAATGGAATTACTCCAGCACGCTGGGGGCAAAGCCCTGCTTACCGCATTGTAGTTATGGCCCTGCCCAGACCACAGACCAGAGGAACATTCTTGATCCCTATGTGCCACATACCGTTTTCAGCTTCAGCAGGAAGCTGCATCACCCTCAGGGTGACAGTGAGAGTGCAGTGTTGTTCTCAAAATATTACATCTCTACTTGGAGGAATGCAAGAACAATTCTTTTATTCATTATGTTTCATTTTCATAGAAATGACTTTTGCAGGCAGATGCCCCACGGCTGTTGCCTGCCTCAGACAGTTAAGGAAGCAGTCTTGCCAGAGTAAGGAGAACATAGTTCTAGAGCAGTGAGGCATCCAGGAGAGAAAATGGGGCTTGGAGACGGGAACACAAACAGAACTATAGAAGAGACAAGAATATAAAGACCTATTCCTTAATCTGCTGAAAGAGCAGACAGAGCTCCTAAAGACAGCAGTTCTTCTCCAGTCACACCTGCTACATACTCACCCCCACCTTCAGACACAGGAGCAGTTTCTTACACTCTGCTCCCACACTCCCACTAAACATTCCTATGAAGGCAAAGGACCCTTTTGGTAGAATCTCACATTGTCATCTTCACACAACTACAGGAACGAGTCTGAGACATATACGCACCTGTAATACCCTACAGTGCCCCACGCAGTCACCACTCTGAATGCTCACTGTTTCCTGACCACTGTATCTTAATTAATAATAAAAAAGAATATTTAAGTCATACAGACAATTTTTATTGATTCAGAATCAATATTTATTCATTCATATACAATGTTTAGTCATGTGATCACAAGACATGTGACCCTGCTGCTGCAGTGCCCGGCAGGCTTTTAGAATTACATTCACGCAGTGATTTATATGTGCTACGTTGATGGGTTTTCATTATTTAAATACTCTCTCAGTGCCTTCCTTATGGGTATGGCTCCCTGTTGTGCTACCCCCCCCCATATGCCTAGCATCTGGCTGCCAGCACAGATATGCAGGGCAATCAGCCTCTGCAGTCCACCAGGGGGAAATTTCTCTCCACCACTTTCACAGAGGTTGTGGAAGGCCCAGCAGGCCACTAAAAATGGCTGGAATATTGTCCTTATTTAAGTCAAGCCTTCCATATAAGTATCTCCTGAATCCTTTGAGTCTTCTGAAGGCACGCTCCACAGTCATTTTGCACCTATTCAACCTGTAACTGAACTGCTCCTTGCTGGGATCCAAATTACCTGTGTAGAACTTCATGAGCCATGGTATCAGTGGGTAGGCTGGGTCTCCTAGGATTACTAAGGGCATCTTCACCCCCCCCCCAACTGTAAGTTTTTCATTTGGGAAGAAGGTTCCCTGCTTGTAATTTCTGATACAGCCATGTGTTGCTAAAGATATGCATATCATGCACCTTTCCCAATCAATCATCATTAATATTTGTGACACGTCCATGGTGATCCACAAGTGCCTGTAGCATGATGGAGAAGTAGCTCTTATTTATATACTTATTTATATAGCAGTCAAGAGATGCTCTAGAACCAGGGATATGTGTGCCATTGGGATATGTGTGCCATTGATTGCATCTCCACACTTAGGCAATCCCATGGCTTCAAATCTGTCCACTATCTCACATGCATTGCCCAGAGTCACAGTCCTTTGTAGCACAATGCAATTGATAGCTCTGCACACTTGTAATAGTGCAGACTCAACAGTGGACCTGCTGACTCCAAAGTTTTGTGACTAACCGGTGGCAATCTGGAGTTGCCAGCTTCCGCACAGCAATTGCAACACACTTCCTCATGGTGATGGCAGCTCTCATTCAGTTGTCCTTGCACCATAGGGCAGGGCTAGCTCTGCACACAGTCCCATGAAGAGGGCTTTGCACATTCAAAAGTTCTGTAGCCACAGGTCGTCATACCAGAGCTGCATAACAAAGCGATCCCACCACTAAGTTCTTGTCTCTCATGACCAAACATGGCAGTGCACCATGTGCAGCTGCTCCATGAAAGAAAACAGCAATGCAGTGCTATTGGCCTGCATGTGACTCAACAGGTCTAGCTCCTCTGATTCCTGTTCTAATTCAGTGCCCATGATGTACTCTGTGACCAGCCATGATGTGTTCATAATGCTGCAAGAGATACTGGGGTGTAGAGCTTGATTCATGTTTTCAGAAGTAAATTGCAGAGACACAGGAAGTAGTGGGCAACATTGAGAAAGGGCACGAGTTGCTAGTAGCAAAGGGGCATGAGTTGCTAGTAGTAGTAACAAAATGTTCTGTCCCATGGGAACTTGAAAATTTACCCATGATACTCTGCACTCCTCTTCTTCAGGCCAGAGTTCCTAGCCCTGGAAGCTGATGGGTGGCATGTTGGGATAGGTGCCCACAGCACACTGCTGTTACTGGCAGAAATTCAAAGAAGAGTGGATGCTCCTTTGTGACACCAGTTGCACTGTGTAGATGCATGCAGATGCTATACATATAGTGCTTTTCTTTTAATGCAAAAAATACTTCTACAAAAATTCTTTAGTGAAGACATGGCCTAAGGGAGGGGGTAGCAAATATGTAGCCCATGAACCTTTTCCATGTGGTCCATGATTGCATTCCACAGGAACACACTCTCCCTAACAGAGAGAGAGAGAGGGAGAGTGTGGTCTTGCATACCCAGCACTGTGCAATGCCATGAGAATGTCAGATCTGGCAGCATCATGGAGCACTGTGTTTGCAAGCCCGCACCCCATGAGACCACACTCTCTCACTAACAGAAAGAGAGAGAGAGCAAGGTATCATGGAGTGCAGTCTCAGATACACAGCACTCCACCAAGATGCCATGAGAGTATTCTGGTATTTTGATTTATGGTACACATGGCCCACTTGAAGTACATTTAAGTCAAATCTAGCCTGTCATAGCAAATGAGTTTGACACCCGTGGCCTAATGTCTTGGATGGGCATATATTCAGCACAGCTAGCCCTTACCACAGCTCACACTGCCATTGCTATGCTCTATTTTTAGTGTGCTAGTGCAAGTATGTCTCAACACTTTGGAAGTTACACCTCTAGCTTCAAGTGTTGTCATATCCTTGATGCTAGAAACTTTCTAAGGACTGGGGTAAGAGGCCCATAGCACTCCAAAAAGACAAGATGATCTAAGTCAAAATCGAGGGGAGTGTATTATACACACTGTTAAGGTACTCTCTTCTAAGGATTCTTCAGATTTCACCTGCTTCAGGCTCTGTGCCTCTGAGTGTTTCTGCAGTTTAATAGCTATGCCCCACAACATCCCCCCACTCCCCATTATTGGCAGCGGCAGGAAACCACAGCCTAGGCCGTTGTTTTTATATAGCAGTTCAGACATACTGTGTTAGTTACTTCAGTTTCCCAAGTTCCAAAGGGTCAGCTGTGGTAGTCTAGTTCAGCAAAAGAAGCAAGGAGTCCTGTGGCACTTAAAGACTAATAGATTTATTTTCATCTCATTCTGCAAGTTCCCCCATCTTCAAAGCATCTGATGAGGTGGGATTTTCTCCCATGAAAGCTCATGCAATAAATAAATTTGTTAGTCTTTAAGTGCCACAGGACTCCTTGCTTCGTTCAATTTCCCACTGTCACTACTATACATCTAAGTTTCCTTAGTTTCGTTTTATTGCACTCTGTTCCATTTCTCACTGCTATGAGTTCACCAACCACTAGCTGCCTGTATGCATTTTCTAGCATTCAAGCAATAAATTGCTTACTGGGTCCTTGTTTAAAATTTCTCACTTTCAGAACATCTTTTGCTTCATTTACACCTACCTATACCAACCACTTAAAGGGCATTATTATAGGTGTCAGAGGAGATGCTACAGATGAGAAAAACATATGATACCATTTTTTTAAAAAGCCACAAGTGGCATCTTTGGTTGGCATCAGGCTTGTGTTGGGAAAACTGTTGCAATGGGGTTCAACAATAATCTCGTGCAACAATATGACAGTTTTAACCAATGGGGTTTTATGTCTTGGAATTTTTTTCCCCTGAAATGATTTTGTTGTCATGTTTTTACTATGAGTGTCATGGAAGGATTTATTGGCAGAAAAGAAAAGAAAACTTGGCTGACAATCAAACTACAGGGACTCTCATACCCTTTCTTCTCCTGACTTCATCT
Source organism: Podocnemis expansa (assembly GCA_007922195.1). Taxonomy (NCBI): domain Eukaryota; kingdom Metazoa; phylum Chordata; order Testudines; family Podocnemididae; genus Podocnemis; species Podocnemis expansa. The sequence goes on along the minus strand of ML681989.1, from coordinate 28,963,882 downwards.
TCCTCAAACCTTTTCTTTCTGTTTTGGGATTTGACTAGCCCGAGAATTAGAAAGAGAGACTGTATTTATTTTAGCTTTTCTTCTATAACACCATTCCTCATCCCCTCCATATATAATGACCAAATAATATTAATTAAAAATGAACCCAAATAATATGTTTCGGTAATCTGTTATGTAAAAGCTGCATAAGTGAATGCTAGATGCTTTTTCCTTACTTCAAAGAAGATGATGTCATTTTCCTTGACATATCACTTTTTAGATTCCTGGATATGATTTGTTTTGCTTTGATAATTTTCAGTGAACAAACATGCCCATAGCTGGTGGCAGGGGCATTACTAGATGGGGGGGTCGGGACCCAGGGGCCTGCCCCCCATGCAGCACCAATCATGCACCAGGGCCCCATCTGGCCGCTGCCGCGGCTGCTTGCAAGCCTCTTACAAGAGGCTCAGACCTGGGGACAGTCCCTGCCACTTGTAAAAAGTGACAGAAGTTGTCTCTGAATGGCTGCTGCTCGGAGACTGCTCCTGACGCTTGTAAACAGTGGCATGGACTGTCTCCAGCTCTGAGCCTCTTGCAAGAGGCTTGAAAAGGGAGACGGTTCCTGTGGCTCTGCACAAGCAGCAGGAGCTGTCTCCGAGCAGCTGCCATTTCCCGGAAGTGGCCCAGAGCTGGATTGGGCCCATTCTGGCTGCACTGCTGGCCACAGATCCAGGGCCCGTGCCCTGCTGGTCCCAGTGTAGTGACACCCCTGGCTGGTGGGAGAATCAAGAGAGGTTGAATAGGTACTTCTGAAGTCTGATCTCTCTACCCTTCCAAAATAAATTTAATTGAAAGGTTTGGTCTCCGAGCAGCAGCTAATAGGAAACACCCTGTGAACTACATTTTCTTGAGCTAAAACACAATTATATCATACCATGACCTTGCAATCAAATTCTACCTAGGATCAAGGATTTTATCATTTATATGAGTATATGGTGATCCTGTTGCTCCTATGGTCTCTTAATCATGTTACATAGAATTTTAACAGCACTTGGTAACCAACAAGGTATTTCATACATATGTTGGTTCAGCTGGCCACATATCAGACAGTTAGTTTAAGCATTGTCCAATCACATGAAAGGAAATGGCTCTCAAAAAGTCATTATCTAGTGCTGTTGCGGTGAACTGCACTGAGGAGTGACTCAAATGGTCATTAAAGGAAACTTTCATTTAACATGGCTAGAAGGAAAACACGTTGAAAGAGATAGATGTCATTTCTTTGTAGTGTGGCTTTTGACTTCCATGCTGTAAAGGAATGTTAAAAAACTTGCAAAGCCTCTCCTGCATCTGCCTCATCTCTCTTATTTAGATTACTCCAGTAGGAAAATGCAGTAGTAGAAAAGGAAAATGTTTACAGACCAGAATACACTGGTGGCCATTTTTAGGTCTGAAAAAAGCAAGTCTTTTTCTGCAGATGAAATTATAACTGCATTTTTGGAATATTCTTCAAATTTTCTTTGATGACAACAGACACTCACATAATTCTTACAATATTATGTCAGAGTGTTTGATTCATATAGACCTAATGACTTGGAAAGGATTTGGGGCTTTTTGTTTTGTGATCATTAGGAAACTACAGTATGTCAATAATCACTGGTACTGACTGTCTGGGTAATGTAAAAGATTGTGCTCTGTAGTTGATGTGTTTGCATACCATTTTTCTTTCTTTTTACAGGTTGACTTTGGATTATGTGACTGCTAAGGACCCCTCTACTTCTCTAATATAGTTTGGTAAGATCATTACATACAATAAAATCCAGCTTCAGTTTTCCTTAAACTGTTTATTATTGCCCAGGATCAACTGTAAGCCATGTGCAGGACTGGCCCTGGCTGGGCTGGATGGTGCCTCCCCCCCCATCCCCGTCCCCGTCCCTGTCCCTGCCCCTGCCCCTGCAAGCTTAGCCAGGTGGCAGGCAGGCGCCATGCAGGCTGCTGGGCCAAATTGCAGTGGTGGCCTGATGCTGGTAGGGGTGTGGCTACCCCAGCTGCGGCCGGCTCCACCCTGCAGCCCAATGCCAACAGAGCAGGGTGAGAGGCTCTCTGGCCCCAGCCTCAGCCCAGCCCTTGGTGCTCCCTCCAGCCCAGCATCCTAGGCAACCACGTAGGTCGCCTCTGTCAGCAGACCGGCCCTGGTCATGTGGACTCTTTTGCTGTGCAGAATGGAAGCAGATTAGAATAACAACAGCTAAATTGTACAGTGACCTACATTGTATGTATGTTCATTACCTCCGTTTGTTTCGTGCAGTGTTGCAATGGGCTATTTGAATACAGGGGTTATTTGAACTTGAATTATTTCCAGGAGTCCAGTGTTGTTCTAAGGAAAGATCCTGAGAGTATCAAACTAGGTTAAAAAATAGTTCAGTCATACCTCATTTCTACAGTGGTTTTGATTTGAACAAGGTATGAGTCTTTGAAAATACATAGTTAAAGCAATTAATAGAATAATTCTACACTGTAGGTACAAGCATCACATGTTTCATAGGGGTAGCCATGTTAGTCTAGTTCAGCAAAACAAACAAGGAGTCCTGTGATACTTTTAAAGGCTAACAAATTTACTTATTGCATGAGCTTTCATGGGAGAAAATCCCACTTTGTCAGCATCTGATGAAGTGGGATTTTCTCCTACAAAAGCTCCTGCAATAAATAAATTTGTTAGTTTTTAAAAGTGCCACTAAGTATCACATGATTTTTGTGTTGTTATGGCTCAGGTTGCACTGGGTTGATTTGATTCATCAAAATTAGCACAAGTCCAAGATCGTCATGAAGAAAAGCTATAATCAAAGAAAAATCAATTCCAGGATGGGGGTGAGCATGATGGGGAGAGGTGGATGCTGAAGATCCAGTGCTGGTTCTAAGTACTTTTTATAAATCTAGTACACAGACTCTCCTGGAAGTGAAAGGATCATATTTTCAATTAATAAACACTTGGTTAACATTTAAAAATTGGTTCTCCTCTCTATAAAACATGTAAAGAGGTGACAACTGTGGCAAATAGTAAGATTGATTTAATAAAAAACAGTGTAGGTGACAGACTGTTCCCTTTACAGCTGACACTTAAAATAGGATCCAAAGAGATAGTCATGTTAATCTAGTTCAGCAAAGTAAACAAGGAGTCTTGTGCATGGGCAGATTTTGGAGCTTACCCTGGGGAAGGCAGACCCATACCTAACCCAGCCAATTGAGTTCCTGCTGCTGGGGCCAGAACCAGATCCTGCTGCTGCTGGCAGCCTTGGATCCTGGCTGGGGCCAGATCTCACCACCATCAGTGGTCCTAGGTCTTGGCTGGGACCATATCCCATTGCCAATGGTGGCTCCAGCTCCCTGGCCAGGACTGGATTCCCACTAGCAACTCCAGGTCCCCACCTGGGACTGGATCCCACTGCCGGTGGCAGCCCTGGGTCCCAGCTCCTGCCTCAGCATAGAGGAGGGGAGACAGAGAGCAGCCAGTTAGAGGAGGAAATGCTTCCCTGTGTCTCTGATAAACTCTGCGCTGGTCTTGTGGCACTTTTAAAGACTAACAAAATTATTTATTGCATGAGCTGTTGTGGGAGAAAATCCCACTTCATCAGATGCTGACAAAGTGGGATTTTCTCCCACAAAAGCTCATGTGTTAAATAAATTTGTTAGTCTTTAGAAGTGCCACAAGACTCCTTATTAAAATAGGATGCTGCACATAATTGTTTATGTTCAACAGAATTGTGTACCCTGATAATTAATACATCATCCACTTTGACATTTGAAACATTGGTTTAAGCTTCAGCTGCCTCTGGCTTACAATGAGGACATTTCCAAAGAATTTACTGGAGACTTTTTGATTCTTGTCACAAAAGTTTGTGCTCATGGGGCCAACTCAGCAGCTGGCATAAATAGGACTCTTTCAATTAAAGGCAGGTGAGTTTAATGAAGAGAGGTGTTCCTGGGTTGTCAGTTCTTCACAGGAGCAGTGAACATCATTTTGCACACAAAAGTGAATTTAGAGGGCCTGAGTCTCCTATCAATATGGTAGAAAGTCAGAGTAACTCCATTAGCATCAATGACTGTGTAAAACCTGTGCAAGTGGTGAATTGACTCTGCTGTGTTTTGCAATCAAGTTCAAGACCAGTCCCTGCCATAAAGATGAAAAGACCTCTTTTTCTCTTGTGTTAGGTAAAGTTCCCCATAATTAAAAATTAATCCATGTTTAGTGGTGACTATCCATCTTATCAGGTGAGACCCTGAAGCTGCCCTCATCAGTGCAGTGCTTTGAGAAGTTAATTTTAATGTTCATTGACTTACATATGTACCAATTACTATGTCACTTGTTTATTTTTTAATCTATGAAGATTTTTTAAAAGGTTGCACCAATAGTCATTATTTGTTTGTTTTGAATTATAATGATTAGGGATACTAAAAACCCTCCCAGTAATGCAATCTGGCTGAATTCTTGAAGCATAAACAATCAAAACATGTGGGTCAGAGCCTCATCTGGTGTAAAACTGATTGTCTTGGGGTGCATTCACTGCCAAACATACCCCTCCCACAGAGATCAAGAAGTGGCATTGCAGGGAGTCATCTCACTCTAACTCCCCGGCACCCCTTTGGTCAGCTAAACTGGCCCTGCACCAGTGGTTGTCTTGGTGACTCAACTCTCCAGCCAGGTCAGCCTTAAAGTCCCCCTTCAAGATAGCCAAGTCCTTCTGTAATGGTTCAGGCGCCAAGCTGGCTTCCCCAGTCTGGCCTCTTCAGTCCTTTCTTTATCCCTGCTGTCCATGCAGGTAGCAGCAAAATCCATCTAAATCAAACAGAACTTAACCGAACCACACTCTTCTTTCACAGAGCAGCAGGTCCCAGGATATGTCAGGAGACCTTGAAACTACAAATAAAATTAAACCTTACTCAACTTGTTTCCTCTTTCCCAGGGCAGGAGCCTCTCGTCCCTCTTATTCTCTCTCTTCTTTAGGTTTTTTCCCTCTGGCATAAAATAGAATGTGAAACTTCTGTTCCAGGGCTGTCTCCATGGAGCGTTAGCTCCTCTCCTGTGGCTCTGCTCTCCAACCACAACACATCTTAACTGCTCTCCTCCATGGTTAGCCCTGCCCTGACTACTGGGCTTCCTCCCTTTTTAATTGCCACACTCAGTATGGGTACAGCAGGGTTGGGCTAGTTAAGCAAGGCTGGCTAGCTTTGGGCCTCCTGGACTGTGAAGGGGCAAGTTACCTTCTTAGGTGGATGGACGTACTGTATTCTAGTGAGGTAGGACATGATCTTGAAGGAACCATCCTAGGGCATTTTAGCTTTGGGAGACTGAGTTGTTGGCTGGCTGAATCTCAAGCGAAAAACACATGTAGCCAGTAATATATGTGCTGACTAGATGGTGTGTTCCACTATCTTGCCAAAAAGCACATATGCTGTGGTGGGTACCACACACTGGCCAGGAGCTCATCCTGTAAGAAGGAACAGTTCCAGGCATCCCTCTGTGCGTGCCCCTTATAGTCCTGCTTGAACAGCAGATGATACATTTGTTAACACCTCTGCTCTCCTGAAAGCATTGACCTGAAATGTATACAACCTGTAGGTTTTATAGGCCGGAGATTTAGTAGATGTAAGCCAGCATTTCTTCATCAAAATAAGTGAATTCTATGAGATTTCCTGCTTGTGCAAACATTAGTGTTAATTATTTGTATTCCAGTAGAATCTAGCAGCCCCCACTGTGCTCCACTGTATATATACGTAGCAAACAACAGTGTGACGCGTGAAGAGTTTACGGTTAAAATCAGCAGCATCCAATGTTTTTTTCATACTCGCCAAAATTGTGGTGAATGTGTTAACATTTTCACAATATAACAAAAAAATATGAATTCAATGAAAATATAAAATATATACATTAATAAGTATATAAAAACCTAGAGGTGATTATAGTTATAAATAAAATAAATGGATAAAAAGCTTACTGGTCCAAATTTGTGCTTGTGGGCATATACAACATTCACTGTGTTAGCTTCTTGGAAACTGTCAAGAAATCTACATTACAGTCAATGCTGACTAAGGTTGTTTTGAATTACACAGTGCAACATTTGGCAACAATAGTCATATGTGGATTTCACCCACAGCACAAGTGCATTTTGCGGTGTATGCATATATTATATGCCATATAGGACCCCAGGATGAAACTGTGATTGTTAAGGGCGGAGAGGTGCTAAATTAAGACTATTTCAGAAGGGATAGCCATGTTAGTCTGTAAGCTCCCCATCTTCGAAGTGTCTGAGGAAGTGGGATCTTCTCCCACGAAAGCTCATGCAAAAAATAAATCTGTCTTAAAGTGCCACACAACTCCTTGTTGTTTTTTAAATTAAGACTGTCATTATTTTGTATCATGCAAACACACTTATACAAATACACTGTAGGCACAAAAAAGTGGACACTTTTTTGAACTGGTACATGTATAAATGAATTTTATTAAAAGTTTTATTTAAAAGAAATAGGTGGTAGAAGTAAAGCACCAATTCACCACAGGTCTGTAGACATTTTGCCAGCTGTGGCAAGCAGCAGCCATGTTGGATGCTGAGGGACTAGACAAGACCAACTCTGGGAGGGGAAAGAGATGAAGTGACATGGCCAACATCACCAGAAGAGATATAAATAGAACTCAGGCCACCCACCTCACAGGCCTGTGCCATAGCAACTGCACCAGATTGCCTCCCTGAAAAACAGGTCTAAAACAACTTCTTTTCTTCTGGTCCTGCATTTCTTCTTTCACTTACAACTAGGACCAGAAAGTACAGTGGCACACAAAGAGATGTGTTGTTTGAACATTTTGGACACACAAAAAATGGTTCATTGTGAAATGTTTCAGTTCAGATTCAGTTAGAATTCTGGAGGCAGGAACACTTTTGTTTTATCCTAGTCAGCTAGCCATCTTTAGCCTTCGCATATTTTGTATTACAGTCAATCCTTCTCAGAAAAATAAATTTGAGTTCTGGGAGCAGGTGACAGTCATTTCTAAACACTGATGTTTTCCTCACTGTGCTGCCTCCTTCAGAGGCTCAGATAACAAACAAGCCTAGATGTACAGTAACGCATGGTGTGAACCAGGATTAATTGAGAGGGGGTGGGATGACTTTGGGAATATTTTCAAGCAACCTCTGCACACCTTAGGAGTTCTTTATTTGTTCTTTATTTGCAAAAACAAGAGAGGCTACAGAGCCTGAGCAGAGGAGGATCAATCATAGAGATGGGAGTGTAAGGTCCAGAGGAACAAAAGGGTAGTGTGCTCTTTTAATGGAAGTGAGTTAATTGGCACCGTAAATTTATCACACACAGTCACCATTGTGGGGGAGGGAATAAGTTGACAGGAAGAAGATTACAAATGGCAAATACATTCAGATGTGAAAAGTGATTAGCTAAGAAATGCAGCTATGCTAGTGCAAGAGTAATTTTCCCATAGTTATATGATGCATGTTTAGTTTAATGATTCTAGATATCGTCAATATGCATCCTACTGTTGTTCAATGAAAGTCAATTTCAAAAGGGATAGCCGTGTTAGTCTAGTCCAGTAAAAAAACAAGGAGTTGTGTGGCACTTTAAGACTAACAGATTGTTGTTCAATGAAAGGTCATCCCTAAAGCTCTGTGGGGAACCAGGAAAGCCCCAGTGAGCCTGCTGGCTCAGAGCCAGGAAACCTGCCTGACAGTGGAAAAAACTATTTCTGCTTCAAAAATGGTTTGGTAGAAAGACTATTCCCACGGCTTCATCCAGTTATAAAACCAGACAGCAGAAAGACCCTTCCTCCTTGGGAAGCTGCTACTGAAACTAGGCACAGTGAGTTAAATGTGTGACTGACTGTTGCATTTCAAAGGAAGTTTTACGTCTGAGGGTAGGAGAGCAACCCCAGGGCCTCCAGGTGCTGGGCTCTTCCAAGGTTAAATGAGTAGCGACTGCAAATATTAGGCCCTGACAGACTCAGCACACATTAGACCTCCTGCCGTGAGAGGTCACAGCATGCTCCAAGGGGCTTGCTGCAGCTCCAGAGGCCATAGCTGACTAATCCAGGTGAGTCAGAAACCACAATGAATAGAGGGAAGTGTTTGGACTCTGTGACCTTGTTTGCGTTACTGTATTTGACACACTACTCTAGGATCAGACAGCAGGAGAATCCAACTAGTCTCCTGATACATATGGAAGAATTAATTAGCAAAAATATTTTGTCTGTGACAGTCATGGGCAAAATCTAAATTAGATATGTGAGTGATTTGCACAGACTCTAAGAACATACCAGCTTATTATAGTTCCTCTAGAGACATATTGAGGTTTTAAGAGACAATGGCAGAGATGAACACCACAAAGACTGACTTTAAGGAAGTAACTGAAATCTAGTTGATACTTCGGATGATAATTAAGGTCCTTTACATCCCATGCTTCTGTGCTATGGCATTTGATATAGATCCACCTGAAGCAAGCCTGAAAGGATGTCCATGCATCTCAATGTGATTACCTCTTAAACCTAAATATGTCTGTTTAAACTGAAAAATATTTAACTATTTCAGTGCTGTTTATTTTAACAGAAGCATCCCACTAATCTAGTGTGACCAGATGTCCTGATTTTATAAGGACAGTCCTGATATTCGGGGCTTTGCCATATATAGGTGCTATTGCCTCCCACCGCATCCTGAGTTTTCACACTTGCTGTTTGGTCACACTAAGCTTTCCCCAAGATACCAACTGCATGTCATGTCTTCACAGCTGTTCCTAATCCCCGCTGCATTGACCTCCACCTGGTAACTTGCACCTGGCAACTTCAGTGCAGTAATGTCTTGTCAATACAAAAATCTGTAGCACAATGAACACCAAAAATGTGGGGCAGTATTGAATATGTGTATGTTAATATCAAGAAAAATAACAGGCTATGGTACTGAATTAGATTTTCTGTTTAGTTGTTTTTAATGGCATATTTACAGAGTTGCCACTGAATTTCCATATTGCTACGCTGCAAACATCCAGCGACCATGCTGCAGAATTTAGACCCATGTTGGCATGGGCTACACAGCCATATGAACTGCAGCTAACAGAGTCCCTCTTCTGTTCAAGAGTTTCAAATAGGGAACAGCTCACAGGAGTATGCTGTTGTAGTCTATGTTAGTGGTTCTCAATCTTTTGCAGGCCGCGACACACTTGGCGGTGTGCACAACCCTACAGGACACATCAGCCCACCACCACGGCTGAATCCACTCCCCCCGTGCAGCTCTCCATCACACACTAAGCACTTTGTGGCACACAGTAATGTGTCCCAACACAATGGTTGAGAACTTCTTGTCTGTGATCAGAACTATTGGTCTGTGAAGTTAAAATCAAGGAATATCCAAGTACAGTAAATAAACATTTAAATCACTCAACATTTAATTCACATTTGTATCAGAACATGAAATATGCTCTATGCAACAAAGACAATATAAAATAAATAGAAGATAACTGTGAATTTGAAGACTATAGTCCTATCAAGAGGGTCTGCCTATCCTTTTTTCCTTTCTCCAGTAGCTTCCTCTCCAGTCTTCTTAAATTACCACTAGAATACAGTAGCTTTACTATCCTCCTTTGGCAGTGTTTCTTTCACCTCTCAGAAGTGTGTCTCTTCTCCACTGAAGTGTTCTTTAATGTCTTCAGTGGCCTCTCTGCTGCTAGAACAGCTCTTGCTTTGTTCTCTAGTGGCTCTTCATTAATTGGAGGACTCACATAATTCCTGGATGTAATTACAAGGTTTTTGTCCTTGCGCTGAACAGTGTACCAGTAATCTATTTATTGGGCTCTGTGTTTATAAATTGTGTAACTTTCTAAAGCACCTTGGGATAGTTCCTGTACATGTCAGACTTGATTACCTGGGAATCAGGTTTCCATCATTTGCTACAAACGTTTTCATTGTCCTGACTGAAGTGGATTTTCCTAACATACCTTATTACAGATCACTTCCCAGAAGTGAAGCCTGTATATAGTAGCCTAATCCACAAAGTGGCAGTTTTGTGGATGTGAGTTAACATTATGGCGACAGAGTTTCTGGCACAATGTCTCAGCTCAGTGCATCAATGAATATATGCCTGCAATTTCAGTCAAGTTACTAGTTAGTAGTGATAGAAAAGCATCATACTAGAAGACAATGAACTTCTTCCATGAAACTGTTTTCCAGGGGCAAAGCACATCCAACTGTTTGGGGAGGACCACAAGATAGAGAGGAGCACAAAGCTTGTTGAACTCATGGAATCCTTATGATGGCTAGTTTTATTTAAATGGAAGAAAAAAAAAACTTTATCGCAGAGCCTGTCCAAACACCAAACTGACCACTTAAGTGTAAGCAACACTTACAGCACACTTTGTGTTGGACATATGCATATTTTAATTAGGCACAATAACGGTGTGTGTGTGTTTAGAGATTTCCCCCACTCATGTTGACAAGTCCCAAAGGGGTAGCCATGTTAGTCTAACAAGCAAGGAGTCTTGTAGCACTCCTTGCTTGTTTTGCTGAAGTAGACTAACACAGCTACCCTTTGGAACTTGGCAGCATGTTAGTCAGTTCGGCAAAACAAACAAGGAATCCTGTGGTACTTCGAAAGACTAACAAATGTATTTATTGCATGAGCATTTGTGGGAGAAAATTTCACTCCTACTTTGTTCTTTTCTCATGTTATTTCTGTTGGGTGTGTGCCAAAAAGCAGAGAAAATTCTGAGACCACATACAGGGATGACAGCATGACTACCAATTCAAGGAGTGCAGAACATAGAGTTCAATGAAATTACTACCAGATACATTTGGCTAGAGCATCCAGCAACTTCCATCTTCTACAGTGAAACAAATAAGCCCTCCTGTCGCACTTTTAAAGACTAACAAATGTATTTATCCCACAAACTTCTGTGGGAAAAATCCCACTTCTTCAGACACTTAGTGGGATTTTCTCCCACGATAGCTCATGTGATAAATACTTTTGTTAGTCTTTAGAAGTGCCACAGGACTCCTTGTTTGTTTTTCTGAAATAGACTAACAACGCTACCCCTTTGGCACTCATATTCTACAGTATTTCAGATGATGGAGGCATGTGTCTGTGACTCAGCTCCTTGATGGCATCTACTGTCCTCTGCAGGGTGCTGGTGAGTTGCAGCTCATTGTAAAAGTGGCTGACCTGTTGTGCTCCCTAGCTTTGTGCTATGCCTGCCACAGTGCAGGGACCTCATTGCTTCAAATCCATTCATTATCTCCACATTTCTTAGAATCAGAGCTGTCCCAGGTGGAAGGGGCAGGGGGCAAGAGAGGCCCTCGCCACTGCGCCCCCCACTGCCACATTGTCTGCCAGCCCCACTGCCTTTGGCTGGAAGCTGAAGGCAAGGAGGAGGGGAGGGAGTGTGAAACCCAGCATCTGGGCTGGCCCTGCCTGTCCCCAGGGCAGAACAGGACAGCTCAGAGGCCAGGCTCTGCTCTTCTGCCCCACCCCTGGACTGGCTGTTCTGCCCTGGTGGCGGAGAAGGGCTGGTCCAGAGGCAGAAGCACAGGGCCAGGCCTCTGGACTGACTTGCCCTGCCCTGCGCCTCTCCCCCCAGCAAAGGGAGGGTGGTGGGGTCCTCCATAGACCGTCAGGTCCCACACCCCCTTAGGGACTGCCCTGCTTAAAGTCACAGTCCTGCATCACAGGATACGATTAATGACCCTACACCTTCCATGACAATGGCATGTACTAGGGATTTTTCAGTGCCAATATGATTTTCTGCAGCTCAATGAGCAGTCTGGCCAGCTTCCACAGTGCAATCATCACTCACATCTTCATAGTGTAGTTCTCAGTCAGATGTCTATGTTCTGGAGAGCTAGGGGGAGCTCCACAAACACATAGAGGAATGTGGTCTTTCATATCTGAACACTCTTCAGCTCATCATCCAAAACCTGCATTCTGATGCAATCCTACCAGTTAGTGCTCATTTCTTGGGCACTTCTGCAGGTGCTTCACCAATGGCACCAACAACCTTGAATTGTTTATCCCTGTGTCCTTTAGCAATCTGGCCTCTAAGAAAATATCAGTATCCTCTATTTTTGTGGTACTGCTTTCAGTTCTACCAGAGGATTGTTCATGTGATGTTTGCTAGGAGAATAGCACAGAGCTGGGTTGGATCCATGTTTCTGTCACAGTTGATGAACAGTGTCAGTGCCACATGGGATTTGAAAAAAGACCATGCAAATTATGAGACAGGGATGGCATCAGGGAATGGAGAAAGATGCATAGTGAGAGCTTGACCTCTTATTTTCAGCTTTCTTCCCCTTCTCCTTTGTGACTTATGTGCTTCACCCTCATGGACAGCAAAAATTCCTCAAAACTTGACATACTAGGATACCTGGCCATTGTGCACCATACTTTTCATCAATGCAGGCACTCCTGGTGCATATGCAAAGTGCTGACACAAGCAGCCAAGCATGCATTCAGGCGAGTGATATACTCACTGTGGCAGCTTTGACAATCACAGACAGTAGAGCACTGTCTGGGGGATGATACCATCTGTCTCCCCCTGCTTGTGCTGAGCGAGCTAAGGATTGAATTCTCGTAAACACAAAGCTGCATAAGTTCGTAGAGGGGATGGGAAGAAGGTGTCTGAAGAAAAAGGTCTCCAAGAGATTTGTGCCTAGAAAAGAGACGGGAGCAGGATGATGCACTGTCACACTATCATCTGGTATTTGCAGAGCCACAAGAAAAAGCACATCAGCAATGCAGGACAGGTTGTTGTGGGGACGTAGCGAAAAACAATTCAAGCTTCATGGATATGTTCACAGAGCAGTTACAGGCAGCAAAGTGCTGCTTCTGCACCCAAGGACTAAGCACTGACTGGTGATGTTAAATCGTAATGCAGTTGCAGGATGATGAGCAGGAGCTGCTGAACTTTTGGATGTGAAAGGCCACACTCCTGGCTCTGCATGCTGAGCACATCCCAAGGCAAGGATATCAGAATGAGAACTGCACAGACAGTGGAGAACTGAGTGGCAATTGCAAGGTGAAATGCTGTGGTGCCTCATTGCCCCTGATCAGTGGGCAGTCATTTGGGACTTGAAAATCCAGAGGGAAAGGGCACTGTCATGCAGGCCCATTTCTCATCTCTGGCAATGAGGGCTGTGACTCTCAGCAATGCACAGGCCATAGTGAGTGGATTTACAGCAATGGATTTCCTGAAATGGGGAATGATAAACGGAACGCACATCTCTGTTTTGGACCCACTTCATCTTGCCACAGTGTGTATCAACAGAAAGGACTGTTTTCTTATGGTTCTACAAGCATTGGTGGATCTCCAGGAATGCTTCACTGACATCAGTGTTGGCTGGCAAGGTAAGGCATCTTAAATAAAACAGGACTATTAGAAAGCTGAAAGAGGGCCTTTTTTCCCAACCCTTAGATCACCATTGGTAATGTTGAAATGCCAGTAGTGATTCAAGGGGCCATCGCCCTCCTCCCCCCCATTCCCTCGTTCATGAAGCTGTACGCTTTGACAGAACCAAGGAAAGATTCAGCTATCAGCTCAGCAAGTGCATTACAAAAATTGACTGTCCTTGGGGTAAATTTAAGGGATGTTGGCATTTACTCACAAGATTAGATCTCAGTAAGAAAAATACCCCAATGGTTATAGCTCCCTGCTGTGTCCTGCATAATATCTGTGAGGCAACAGCAGAAAAACTGATTCTAGGGTTTGAAGGGGGATGGCTGTCTGCTGAGTTTGAACAACAGACGCAAGGGCCATTGTAAAAGCTCAGCAGGGAACTGTATAGTTGAGGGAGGCCTAGAAAGAACACTTTAACTTGAGCCACAGTGTTGTGTTGTCAAGGACCATGCCCTACATGGTCCTTAAGTTTTAGGGCCTGTTAGGAATTGTACAGTGCTTGCTGTATATCTATGAAAATAACACTGTCACTGCACCTATTAATTTTGTGTCACTTGCTGCACATTTATGATGATTTTGCTGTGTTTGTTACTGATCCTGTGGATTCTGACACACAGCACAGTAACAAGTAAATGGGTGATTTTAGCAGTGGTAGGCATTCTGCAGCATATGTTGGGAAATAAAGATGAATTTTTTATTAACAAAACAGAATTTTGTTGAGTAACAAAATCAGTGCAAAAAATCTGATATTTGAAAGCAAATATATTAAAAACCATTAAGATTGGAATGGAACTTAATGTCCATTTTGACTACATGTACACAGAACATTGATGTCCATTTTGACAACAGATATATCAGCCGTGGCTCCTACAAATCAGTGTATGTGAAACTGTGCCTGTCCTTATTGTCACCTGATATGGAGTGGTGGGGGGTAAGAATGCATCACCTGATGTCATGTGAAATGTTGAAGGGGGGCATTGTAGGGAGGTGCTAAAACTGAGCTTTCCAAGGAATGCAAAGGGGGACCAGTCCATGGCTTTTGAACCAGTAGATCCTCAAGAGTTTTCAGCATCTGTGTTTGCTGCTAGAGAATCCCCATTATGTCCTGATGCATCTTCCTCTCCTTTTCTTGCTGGGACTCCAAGACCTTTCTCCTATCTATGCTTTCCTTCATCTATATTGAAAAATTTATCCTCCAGGCCCCCTGCTCATGATCTGATGCAACACTGGCTTACAGGATCTTGGTGAATATGTCATCCCAAGTTCTCCTCTGTTTCCTACTTATCTGGGTCATGGATATAGAGGGGGAGTCCTTCAAGGATGCCCTGGCAGCAGTTGCAGCTAAAATGCAGGAATGTTATTACATTGAACATGTCTCAATGCAGTCTGGGGAGGCAGACAAATGCATAATGAGGTCAGAGCTAGGCTACTTATGTTAACCTATCTTTGTAAGGCAGACCAGGCCTTGGATGAATTAAAAAAGAGTGGGACCTCTTGGGAGTCTGGCTCTGTAGCATGGGGCATGGCTCACCTGCCGGTGAATGCTCTGTATCTTAAAGTCTTTAAATCTTGATTTGAGGACTTAAATAACTCAGTCATAGGTTAGAGGCTTATTGCTGCGGTGGGGGGGGGGGGTGACGTTTTGAGGCCTGTATTATGCAGGAGATCAGAGTAAATGATCATACTGGTCCCTTCTGACCTTAGAGTCTATGAGTCAGTGCTGGAGTACATCAAAAGCACTGTTTAAAAGCCAGGACATAGCATAGATCCTGTGCCTCTGTGATAAATGCAATTAAAAGTAAGATCATGTTCAATGGCTTTGCTGAAGCAAGTTTCAAGAGCTTTCTCTCCTGAGTGCTAGCATGGAGATATAGGTTCAGGAAAGCTCAGTTTGTTCTCTCATTTTAAGTTTATTTCATGTAAACTCAAGTAGTATTGAGATTAGAAAAAAGATCAATGACAGGTAGAATGTGTTGTAGGCTAGCAAGACCTGTTATAGAGTTGCAGGGACAGTGGAAGAGAATAGCAGCCATTTTGGGACACTCAGTCTTTTTGCTCCTAAGTGGGGTCCATATTCATAACCAAACTTTGTCTTCTCCAGACATTTAATTCAAGCCACAGGAAAAGGTTCAGATTAATTTATGTTATAGTTGAATATGTTTACCCATTCTTGATTACAAGCTACACAGCATGAGTCACAGCATTGCTGAAAGCAGGATCCAGAATTTGACATTGATCAATGACAATCATCTCTTGCTAAGATGTCTATCCAATGGAATATTTTCATGCTCCACTGGTGAGACGCCTGTCACATAGCGTATCAAATGATTTCTTATGTCAGAAACATGGCTTACTTAGGGAACTATTTCTCTCAACCCACAGGAAAATTGAACAAAGATCATTTGCTTTCTGTGTCTTAGGGTGTATATTAAAGAAAAGCGGGGGTGTTTAGTTCCTGGGACAGGTGACATTTTAGTTTCTTAAAAAACAAAATAATAGAAGAATTATTTAAACTGGTTGGAATGTTGAAGGAGAATTCAGGCTTCAAATATACTGTACAGGGCCCGAACACTGCGCAATATCTAAATGCATTCCCCTATACTCACCAGGGGAAATTCTATCACCCATTTAAAATAAAATATTTATATCTGTTTATTTTATTCCAATTCTAGCTAACAGCAAAAGTGACCTCAGACAGTTGCATTTTCTGAGAGTGAATGGCAGATGTGGATGAACCAGAGGCCTTTTCAAATATGGGAGTTCGTGCCATGAAGGAAGACCTGAGGTACTATAAGGAAAACAGTTCTTGAAACAAGGCCTGTTGAATTGTTAAAGCAATGAATAGCTCTGCATTGCTACCCAGATGTGGCAGTAGCCACTTTTTTGGTCCACTATCAATGACCCACTGGAGACACAGACCATTGGAAGTTCTACCTCAAGCTGTCTGTCAGACAGGAACTCATGGCTCCTGATTGGCGCCCTGCCCTATGTAAACCCCAGCGGCTTTCTAGGAAGTGTGATGCAGTAGTGTGGCCCTTCTGTAGCTGCCATGATTATTTCTGCTCTTTTATTTCTGACTTTGAATTTGGCTTGATTTGGACTTCACCTCCTGTCTGTACCCTGAAAACTGACTTGAACTTTGATCATTTGTGCTGACTGTGACCTGGAACTTGACTCTGAACTCTTCCACTACTTTCAGCCTTAGGCTTGACCCTGTTCTGATATTGGTGCTGACTTTCCTCATCAGCATCCCTCAGATATACTCCCAAAAGAGTTGCCACTAGTAAGAGAATAATCTTGCAACTGGGTCATCAAACGTGGTGTTGGTGACATTACTTATTGTTTATTTGTTTTACTGAAGTACCCTGGAGCCCTTGTCGCTGACCTCATTGTGCTAGACACTGTATAAACCAAACAAAAAGATGTTCTCTGGCCCACAGAAAGCTACAATCTAGTGGATGCAGGGAATGGGCAATGTCTTTCTGTAAGATATGCTTTAGTAAAGTTCATCCACAAGTTACTGGGCTTGATAATGTTTACTTGTATCATAGGGAGGACTAATTCACACCACAGTGGGAATGACTTGGTGAATTTCTGTGGCTTGTGACTATGCAGTCAGAGTACATGATCATAATGGCCCTTTTGGCCTTAAAAATCTATGACTTTGAACAGCAGGGTGCTTTTGGTATACAGTACACAGCACTGGGGGAGAGACTTGGCAACTGTCAGTACAAGCTGCTGGAAAGAGCCTCTGAAACTTGAGATTCAGAAAAGCAGCTGAATC
This sequence comes from Podocnemis expansa, assembly GCA_007922195.1. Classification (NCBI taxonomy): domain Eukaryota; kingdom Metazoa; phylum Chordata; order Testudines; family Podocnemididae; genus Podocnemis; species Podocnemis expansa. The sequence goes on along the minus strand of ML681989.1, from coordinate 28,946,691 downwards.
TCCAACCCTTCTGAGGGGGTCCCTTCAGTTATTATGTGTAATATGAGTAGCTAAGCATGTGTATACTAGCTGAGCAAATGATTATACGAGGTGTACATGGTCACTTACTCCCCTTCCCCCACATATAACACAAGGGAGGGAGGATCCTGAGATCAGCAGGCATGCTAAATATAGAAATGTTTAGACAATCAGAAAGGAGCCAGGCAACTGCTTCCCTTGTAATGAACCTTGAACAATTAAACAAGATTAATTACTTGAGGATTTCCACAAGGCCGTTACTAAGGAAACATGAGAAGGTGTGTTTAAGGCTGAATGTACCCTATGCGCTGGGGGCTTTACTGTGACTTTTAAACAGCAGTCTGAGTCTGGGGTGTCATATATTACAAATGCTGAAAAAGTGGGGAGTGTGGGAGAGAGTAGGAACCACACAACAGTAGGAGTCTCTGCAGAAATTCCAGCTGGCTCAAGACAAAATTCTGTCCCAGACTCTGAGAACACCAATATTGCCAAAGACCAATTCTGTCCCAGGGTCTGAGAACACCAATATTATTTAAAGGTGTGCCGGGCACACTTCTCCCCTGGTACCAATCCCCACCTCTTAACTCAGGTGGCTGATTTAAAATGGGTTCGCCCTATGGGGACTTTATTGCTACTTCACACACTCCTTGTGCTCTCTGTTGTTGTGTGTTGACAGGGATAAGGTGAAAAGTCTTCATGTATGTTATCCTGGCCCCTTGCACAAGTACAGAGTGATGGCCACAACCTGCCTTTACTTGCAGAGTGACAGAGTATTTTGGGCTGATACAGTACAATAAGTTTCAGTGTTGTAAGTAGTCTTGGCTGTTTCATGCTCCACAATGGTAACTCGTTTTCTTTTCTGAATACACATGAAATTGAATAATACAATGAAGACAAATTAAGAGCTCAAATTCTGTTAAAGGCTGCACACCTTCCTAAGAATCTATGGAAAAACTTTGATTACAGTGGAGAACAGTGAGCTTGTGTGCTTTGTAAGCCAAAGATACAATAAGGTTAACATCCAAGACTATGTCTACCCTGGGAGGCTTAGTTAAGTCAACTTCACAAGGTTGACTTTAGAAAGACTTAAAGTCGACCTTGCGAAGGTGACTCAAGCAACTTTTCTGCCACCAGGGAGAAAAGCCAGTGACCCAGCCTGCTCAATCTCACAGGCTATTCCAGAGATCATAGAATCATAGGGTTGGAAGGGACCTCATAGGTCATCTAGTCCAACCCCCTGCCAGAGGCAGGACCACTCCCACTAAACCATCCCAGTCAGGGTTTTGTCCAGCCGGGCCTTAAACACCTCCAAAGATGGAGACTCCACCACCTCCCTTGGGAGCTCATTCCAAGGCTTCACCACTCTCCTAGTAAAAAAGTTTTTCTAATATCCAGCCTCAAGCTCCCTAACCGCAACTTGAGACCATTGCTCCTCGTTCTGTCCTCTGTTATTACCGAGAACAGTTGAGCTCCATCTTCCTTAGAGCATCCCTTCAAGTAGTTGAAGGTTGCTATCAAATGCCCCCTCAATCTTCTCTTCTGCAGACTAAATAAACCTAATGCTTTCAGTCTTTCCTCATAGGGCTTGTGCTCCAGCCCTTTAATCATTTTGGTTGCCCTCCTCTGAACTCTCTCTAGCATGTCCCTGTCCTTTTTGTAGTCGGGAGCCCAAAACTGAACACAGTATTCTAGATGTGGCCTCACCAGTGCAGAATAGAGGGGAATGATCACATCCCTTGATCTGCTGGTAATACTTCTTTTGATGCAGCCCAGTATGCCATTGGCCTTTTTGGCAGCAAGAGCACACTGCTGACTCATATCTAGCTTCCCATCCACCATGACCCCCAGGTCCTTTTCTACACTGCCGCTACTTAGCTGAATGTTCCCCAGCCTGTAGCAGTGCATGGGGTTTTTTCGTCCCACATGCAGGATTTTACACTTGTCCTTATTGAAGCTCATAAGATTTCTATTGGCCCACTGTTCCAATTTATCTAGGTCTCCCTGAATCCTGTCCTTGCCCTCCAATGTGTCTCCTGTTCCCCCCAGCTTGGTGTCATCCGGAAACTTACTGAGAGTGCAGTCTATTCCATCATCCAGATCATTGATGAAAATGTTGAACAGAACTGGCCCCAGGACTGACCCCTGGGGCACCCCACTCGTGACTGGCTGCCAGCTAGACATGGAACCATTGATCCTACACGCTGAAATTGTTGATCTAGCCAGTTTTCTATCCACCTTATAGTCCACCTATCCAACCCGTACTTCCTTAATTTGCCAGTGAGAATGCTGTGGGAAACTGTATTGAAAGCTTTGCTAAAATCAAGGTATATGACATCAACGGTTCTTCCTGCATCCAGAAAACCAGTCATCTGATCATAGAAGGAGATGAGATTGGTCAGGCATGATTTACCCTTGGTAAATCCATGCTGACTGTTCCTGATCACTTTATTTTCCTCTAAGTGTTTGAGGATGGATTCTTTGAGAATCTGCTCCATAATTTTTCCAGGGATTGAAGTGAGGCTGACTGGTCTATAATTCCCTGGATCCTCCTTTTTCCCTTTCTTGAAAATAGGCACTACATTTGCTTTTTTCCAATCCTCTGGCACCTCCCCCGTTCTCCATGAGTTTTGAAAGATAACGGCCAGCGGTGCTGCTATCTTATCGGCCAATTTCCTTAGCACTCTTGGATGCAGTTCGTCCGGCCCCGTGGACTTGTGCACATCCAGCTTCTTTAAGCAGTCCCTAACCTGACCTTCCATCACCAAGGGCCTGTCTTCTTCTCTCCCATCTGCCACATCCATGGTAGTGGGCTGGGAGCTGACCCCGGCCATGAAAACTGAAGCAAAAAATGCATTGAGCACCTCAGCTTTTTCCTCATCCTCTGTCACAAGTATGCCTGCCCTATTCAGCAAGGGGTCTACACCATCCCTGATCCTCTTCTTGTTATTAACATACTTGTAGAACCAGGAGTAGCCCTATGCAATTGACCAGGCTATTGAGGCTCTTGATGGCGATGGCAAACAGCTTGAGGCTGGATCCAGCTCCCAGCCACTTGTGGCAAGTGACTCAGGGCCGGATCTGGCTCCAAGTTGTTTGCTGCCACCAGCGGAGGCTGGCTTCTAGCCCCCACCATCTGCAACAAAGGACTGGGAGCCATATTGGGCTTTCAGTCCCTTGCCACCAGCTGTTGGGGCTGGATCGGCTCCCAGAGCCGAATCAGGCTCCCAGAGCTCAGTTGGGACCCAGGGCAGGGGGCGGGGCCTGGGGCTTCCTGACCTGTAAAGTCAACTTAAAAGCTGAAATCGCTAGCACTTAAGTTGACTTAATAAATTCGAAATATTGCCCTGAAGTTGCTCAAGTCAGCTTAAGCTAGGTTAAGTCGACTTGAGCCTCCAGTGTAAACATACCCCAAGTTAGTAAATACAAGGGATGACTATAATGGTGGGGAGCAGGGAGGGACTTCCATCCAGCCTATGGGCACTAGAGTTTTCTGAGTCAAGTCACCTTTAGATTTGGTACTGGAGATGAGTTGGATCCAAAAAAGCAAGCAAACAAATAAAAACACAACCCCTCCCCAAGTTTACAGGGCTGGTTTAGAATAGGAACCTGGATTTGGTTCTCAGCTTAAAGCTAGGCCTTAACTTTCATAATAGACTGAAGCATCTTTGCATGCAGAAGGTTGCACTGTTTAGTTCTATTATCTCTAGTTTCTCTTGCCATTTCTTTGCAGTCTCTTCTCTGACAAAAGACATGCCACCAAGCCCTTCAGTTATTCAGTTCTAAGTTTGACTTCTGAGCCTGAAAGGAGTCATGGTGACTTGATCATTATTATTTTTTTTAATTGGGGCGTTCCTTTGCCTTTTACCATGTCCCTGATAATAACCAGTGCACAACCATGACTAGAAACTACCATGTTTCCAAAAGGAACCATTAAAAGCAGAAGAAGATGTTGTGGAGTCTGAGGAGGGAAGTTCCAGTGGCTGGGAATGGACCAGATAACCTTCTGCTTCCTTCACTCATTACTTTCTATGAAACAGAAGTTGCTCTAGTACTTGCTTCGGTGACATCATTCCCTTTTTTCCTAAGAGCATACAGATATACTACCACAAGTGAACTGCAGAACAGGCCTGCCAATGTTGTGAGGCACTTGGGGCAGCAGTAGAAGGAGCTATTTTAAGTCTTCCATACTGAGGGAGTGCATATCTACATGCAAGATTGTGCATGCACTACGCAGTCAACCTGAGTGACTGCCACTGGTGTTAGTGTAGTATGGGTGTGATAGTCTCAAATTCAAACCCCCATCCACATTACTGTGACCTCATTGTCTTAGCAGTTGCCCGAGTAGGTCCAGATGTATATTCCATGGTTGTGTGTGCTGAGATGCTCTAGTATTCTTTCACAGGTGAGGAAGGACTTATGGCTGTCCTTTATGGGGAATCGTGTGGTGTCGTTTGAGGACTATTGGTGCTTGAGTAATTTAACCTGCATTCTTCTCACTGCAAAATGAGTGGGTTCCTGGCCAAATTAAAGTGGAGCCTGTGTTCTAACTGGGTGGTTTTCAACCACTGTGTTGGGACACAAAGGTGTGTGTCACAAAAAGCCTGAAGGTGTGTTGCTGAAAACTGGCAGCCCTCACCTGATGCTCCTGATGCCCTCCACTGTCTGTTGCCCTCAGTGGCCTTCTCCTGCTGCACAACACAGGCGGCAGCCAGGGCCAGTTGAGTAAAGCAGATTAAAGGCTGCAACTCAAGGTCCTGCCCATCTGCCCCAGAAAAATAAATCTGGCTCTGCTGAGCTGGAGTGCTATGATGCCAACCTGTGTTGGTTGGCCTCTGCTCCCTCCCAGCTCCCAGAGCAGAGCACCACAGCCTCTAGAACAGTGGTTCCCAACCTTTATTTCTTCTGTGGCACACCATGCTGTGTGGTCGCTCGTGACTCCCAGACCCTGCCATTGTGGGCAGCCTGCCGGCCAGGGCTGAATCCTCCTGCTGCTGGCAGCCCCCGGACCATGGTCAGTGCCACGTTCTGCCACCGCTGGTGGCACATCAAAGGGATTGCTGTGGCACACTGGTGTGCCAGGCACACTGGTTGGGAACCACTGCTCTAGAGTGCTGTAGCCTCTGGAATACACCCAGCCCAAGCATTACTTTCTTGCCTTGCCTCCTGCTGGGCTGGCTGGTCTCCAGAGAACAGGGAGGGAAAGCAAAGCTGATGATGGCACTGGCAGCAGTTGGGTTGGGAATGCTCTAGAGCAGTGGTTCCCAACCTTTTATCTGCCGTGGCACACCTTGAGACCTTCAAATTTTTTGAGGCACACCACTATTAAAAATCTCAGGAATATTCAAATTAACTTAAATTACTTATGAATATTCATGAGCCATGGCACAGTGTTTCGGAAATGCTGCAATGTGCAGTAGTAGGGGTAGCAGAGCATGGGTGGCAGAAGAGCGGAGGTCAGCAGTCGTGTGCAGTAGCAGGAGTGAGTCTGGAAAGCAAAGCAGGGCAGGGGTGGCAAAAGAGGAAGGGAGAACAAGAGTAGCTTTGTGGGGGGAGTGGGGGGAACTGGGGAGTCGGAAGGTAGGGCAGGGGAGCATTGTGCAGCACCCACTTTGCCCTTCTCTACAGTGGCTCCCTGCTACCCAGGGCAAATCCTCACCCCACTGCTGCTCCCTCCCACCCCAGTGGGTCCTGTCCTCCCCTCCCCAACCCCCTGCTGCCTGTGATGGACCCTCCAGCCCCCAGCTACACCCCCCCACACAGCCACCCCCCCAGGTACACGCACTACCAATAAACCAGCCACTCCACAACCCCAGCCACACACCCTCTGCTACACATCCACTCCCACCCACCTCTGCTACACATACACACCTGCCCCACACAACCCCCAGCAGCACCCCCCCCAAAGCCCTTACCTGGCCTGTTTGCAGCCTGGCTGACACAAGCTGCTCCACGCTGCAAGGGGAGATTCACACACTCCCCACCACCCCCAGCTCTCTGCTGGCTGGGCTTAAGGTGGAGCCACCTGAACAGTGCATTTGGGCTGCTCTTGTTATTTTTAGGGGGACCCCTGGAACTCCCTGTTCTAGTGCCTTCCTCTGTTTTTAGGGGGCCAGAACGTTGACTGCCTAAAAATAGGGGGGCCTGGAACTGTGTTCTGGTGCCTTCCCCCTTTCTTTAAGCCACTGCCTTTGGGAACCACTGCTCTAGAGGCTGTGGTGCTCCAAGGACCAGCCAGCTGAAGTCTCTGCAATACTCCCAGCCTTAGCATCACTAGATTCTACTACGTCACACAGAGAATCATCATCCATCAAGTGTATCACAAAACAAAAAAAGTTGAGAATCATTGTAATCTAACCTATCCCCCCCATAAAACAACCATTATACAGCATGAATGTGGTAGAGAGGGCTTAAAGCATCTCCAAACCAGCTAAGATGTTTTCTGTGTGGTTGGTATGGAGATATTAGACTAAAACCTGATTAAGATCTTGAGTTAAGTATGCTGTGCAGACATTCTCTTCTCCAGCACCATTAACTCCACAGAGCCAGGTGCTGCTACCTTTCTCAGTGTTCCCAGCCCTCGGAAACCACTTTGCTTGTTGGACAGGCCAGACTCTGAAAAGCTGTCTTTGAGATAGATCATTTGCAACAGGGCCATTTCAAGGCTATTGCCTCCTCAGGGCTGTCTCTTAGGCTATGTCTACACAGACACATCGTTATTTCGAAATAAGGATTTCAGAATGAGTTATTTCGAAATAAAGTCCTTATTTTGAAATAAATTAATTTGAATTAACAAAATGTTAATTTGAATTAAGGGAAGCCTGCTATTGAAACGGCTGTTATTTCAAAATGGTTATTTCAAAATAAAGCCGTTTGGACAACGGTGTTGTTCCGAAACAACATGTCCAAACGTCCTTATTTTGAAATAACTATTTTGAAATAACAGCCGTTTCTAAACAATCGGGGTTTAACGTGTTTCGAAACAGCAGTTCTTATTTCGAAAGGACGGGATCTGTCCTTTCAAAATAAGAAAACGTCATGTGGACCAAATATCTTTTATTTCGAAATAACCAGTGTTATTTTGAAATAAAAGTGCTGTGTAGACATACCCTTAGGCTATGTCTTCAGTGCCTAAAAGGTGTTTTTTTTACAGCATGATGACTAACAGGTAATAGTTATCTAACTCTGAAATCCTGGTAGGTGGGTTTATCTTTATTTACAATAAAGGTGCATTTTTTACCACAGGATGCAAGGCAAACTAGGTGAGGTCAGTTCGAGGCTTTGTACAGCCTTGTACTGATTTCATCTTGCTACAGCACAGTAAACGCCAAAGGTGCCTTGTCTTCCATTAGGATTTTACAGCAAAGTAACTCCCGCATTTTCTATATCCCTCTAAACAAACAAAACAGAACACCTTTTAAAGCAATGACAGAAAAGCCAGAGACAAGACGTCTGTCCTTCTTTGCCTCAGGTAGGTAGGCAAGGTCAATGTTATTTATACCTCCACCCCTCCCAGTTCACCTCCCCCCACACTTACCTAAGGTTGACCTTGCTGTAAAACTACCACTTAGTCTCCACTAGGATTTCTCAGCAGACTAGCTAGTCAGTGTATATTACATACCCTCTGGTAAAAACATTTTTTTATCAGTGAAGACAAAAGCTGTGGCTTTGGCAGCAAGTCCAAAAATGAAGTACTGGAGAAACTTGACCTGAAGTTAAACTAAGATCTTGTCTACAGAGAACATCTGTACAGATTTAATTTTAGGGGTGTAGTAACTATGCTGGTACAGTTAAAGTGGGACAATTCTTCACTGCGGTAAATGTAGTTATACCATACTGTTTGAACAACACATAAAACAACCATTATACAGCATGAATGTATCCACATTATGTTTGTACCCATATAACTATCTTGGGTCTCATCTACATTAGAAAGTTTTGTCAACACGAGAGATAATAAAAAAGCATGGTGATTACAACGCTTGTGCCTGTCCACACAGCACTCATTGTTCACTGAAGCAGGTTCACTGCTGGTACTCTAGCCTCAACACTAGGAGCAGTGCACTGTGGGAAATTATCCCACTGTGCAACTTGCTACCTTGTTATGCTAGGAATTGTGGGAAGGCGGAGAGGATTACAGTACATCATGGGTGCAGGCTCAATGTCCCATGATGCAGTGATTTCTGTCCCATTACATTTCCTTTCTATAATTCAAGTTAGGCAAGGGAGCCTCTGCTTGTTTTATGCAAACCAGGCTTTTTGTTGGTTTGGTTGTACTCCATTGTCGCTCCACTTTTAATTAATGTTCTTATTAAGAAATCAGCTGTGTGTGTAGAGAAGGCTTATCCAGTCTGTCCTCAGGGAAGGCATTCTTCAGTCCTCTCTGTCAATAAAGTTATGGGCGAAAGTGCCCTCTCCCACTGTTGCAAGGGCTATGGCAGCCAAACTCCTGGTGAGATGCCAGCAAGACCAAGGAAGAGATGAGAGCTAACAGCAAGGTCAGATACATAATTTTCTGTATTGAAAGTATATAACCTAAGTAACTTTAGGGCTAAAACAGGGCCTCTCAAAATGAGAAACAGTTGAGAGAGACGTTAGGCTGATGTTTACTGCTTCAACTGTAGCCCTGCAGAAAAATCCCAGCTGACCTTTGCCGTCGGGCTGCTTGAGACTGAAATTGAGAGCGCTGAGGTCATTTTTGTATTGGTTCAGCAGCAGCAATCAAAACCAGTAGACTGTTACACTGTTGCGTATGTACTTATTTTGTTTATTGAGGATTTATGTTTATGTAATGTGAATTAACTTCCTTGGAAACTGACAAATAACTTCTTGGAATATTTTCACCCCCTTAAAAACTTGTCTTCCTGTAATAAGGTCCCAGAAAACTGGAAAGAGGACCAGAATGAGTTTTTTTCCCCTATCCTCCCACAAAGAATATTTTGGATTTGGAACATGACCAAAAAAAACCATTACGAGGCAAAATGGAGGAGTAGAATTGCTCTGCCTTAGAAAGTTGTCTTTGTATAGCCCGTGAATATAGCACTGCTAGAAGTCATAGCTTAGTAGGAGAAACAGAAAACAGTTGAACCATTTGACTGCTGCTGAAATTTTCACCTAAGTCTAAGGAGAAACAGCTGAGGATATCAGATATGTCTCAGTGTTCTGCTGATTTCAAAGGGAAATAGAAGGGCAACATAGCACAACAACAACAAAAGAGCTCAGCCAGGAACTACTTACAGTGTTGCTTCTTCGGCTTCCTTACGATTTTTAATAACTGTATAAACTGAAAATACAGATCTATAACTAACATTACAGTTGGAAAATCAGTGCTGTGAAAAGTAATGAATATGGATTTTTCTTTGATTTGTGCAGAACTGATTCAGTACTCTTTAATTTCCTCTCCTGCATCTTTCTCTTTTTCTCTCACAGTTGACTTTCAAATGTTCTTCATGGAATTAAGTTGCAAAATAATGAAAATGATCTTGGTAAAGGACAGTCTCTACAGCCTTTCAGTTTTTGAAATAAAATGTGTTCATTTCAATAGATTAAGGCTAACATAATAGATTGATCAGACTTTTGACTGTCCTTGCACTATTTCATCGAAGTCAGAACATTCATTTCCACATATTGATATTAGATAATATTACTGGAGTTGTTAGCAATCTAGAGCCATACATATGGGTCTTTAAAGTAATTTTTTCCCTTGTGATTGAAACTATAAAGAGAATCAATGAGAGGAGGTACCATAAAGTGTGAATGGATAGATGATTCCAAGCAGCAAAGTCTGTTCAGGTTTCTTCATACCAAGCCCACCAAAGTACCTCAGCTCTGACCTGGCATGACTTCATTGATAGGTCAGCATTAATCTGTCAGTAAATCATATTAGAGACACAAGATGGGTGAGGTGGTATCTTATTGGTCCAACTTCTGTTGCTGAGAGAGACAAACTTTTGACAAACATTGTCACCATCAGAAGCTGGGCAAATGAAAAATATTACCTGACCTACTTTGCCTCTAATATTCTAGTACCAACATGGCTACAAGAACACTGCAATAATTGTTGTGAGCTAGAGTAGGATTAACTTGGAGGCTTTATAACAAAAATGATAGTATCTCTCTTCCTTTGAAGGCAGACTGAGCCAGATTCAAGTTTATATCCCCTGCCAGGACAATTAATGTGCCCAAGCATGGTCATTAGAATAGAACAAAGAGAAAATAACTCATGGTATGAATGACATTGAGAAGGGAGGCAGTGGACTTTGCTAGCTCACCATATTTCTTCCCCCCTACCCCCCACCTCCAGCAGGCTGGCATAGTCCCTGGGGTTTTTTTGCTGTCCTCTACATCTTTGGACACGGGTCACTTGCTGGTGGATTCTCTGTACGTTGAAGACTTTAAATCATTTTATGAGGACTTCAGTAACTCAGTCTTAGGTTAGAGGTCTATTACAGGAATGGATGAATGGTCCTGTTGGCCATACAGACAATTTGGGGAAGATGATAGGTGATGAAAGAGGAATCATGAAAAGCTCATGAAAGTAGACATGTGGGTAGGGTTTGTGCATGTTAACTAGATGCCTGCAAAAACAATGGTAACACTATTCATTTGAACGTTCAATAGCTTTTTGGTTGAACTATGATTATACTTCCTTGTTTACACTGTTCATGCACATTTGAGTGGATATGTTTTCATTCTTTTGGGTGGCTGGATAATAGCTATTCTTCATATAAATACCTATATTCACATATGAGCAAACATATATGCATTTAAACAAGAATATCTGCTATTTCTTACTTGAAGTTTGTTTTCCTGTTCAAAAATATTAAGCATCTAGCCAAGGAGCAAAAAAAAAATTCGATGAGACTCATACTACAACTAGCAACTAGCCAAACAGCAAAAATAGTCAACGTCAGGGCCATAACTAGGATCGGGCAACCAGGGCAAAGCCCCAGGCACTGAATCTTAGAGGGTACCACATGGCTACATCCCCTAGCTGGCCCCTTCTTCCTGCCAGCTCTCTAAAATTTGGCACCTGGTGTGACAGGGAGCCGGATCTGTCCCCAGCCACCACTGAAGGCAGCAGGGAGCCCCAGCTGCTGCCAGAAGATGGTGGGGAGCCAGATCTATCCCCAGCCAGAGGGGAGCCAGATCCAGCTCCCCACCACCTTCTGGAAGTGGCTGTGGACAGATTCAGCTCCCCACCACCTCTTGGCAGTGGCTGGGGCTCTGTGCCACCAGCTGGGGACAGATCAGGCCCTGGGTTGGATCATAGCCTGATTGGGGAAGGACATCTTTTGGGCTGCTTGCCCCCACCACCAAAACACCTCGTTCTGGCTCTGGTCAAAATGAAAAGTGAATGAGTAAACATAGGCTGAAGAGAGTTCATTTAAAATATTAGGGAAACATATACAGATAATTTCCAGAGAGGTAGACATGTTAGTCTGTGTACAGAAAAATCAATAAGAGTTCTGTGATATCTTAAAGACTAACAAATTTCTTCAGGCATAAGTTTTTGTGGGCTTTAACCCACTTCATCTGATGCATATACACATGCCAGGATAGGGCAGGTGTTAGCAAAGACAATTCAGTTAGGGTAGATGAGGTCCATTCATACCAGTTGATTAGAAGGTGAGAATGTGTGAACAGAGACCATTACTTTTTATAATATGTTTAGCCATTCCAAGTCCCTGTTCAGACCCAGTCTGATTGTGTCAAGTTTGCAAATCAGCTCCTGCTCTGCATTTTCACCCTGAAGTCTGTTTTTGAAATTTTTTTGTTGAAGTATGGCAACTTTGAAATCTGCTATTGACTGTCAAGGGAAATTGAAGTGTTCTCTGCTGGTTTATGGATGTTGCTATTTTTTATGTCTGATTTGCATCCATTTATTCTTTTGCCTAAGGACTATCTGGTTATAGATAAGATTATGTATGGATAAATAAAAGTCTGGGGGTGAACATAAAAAAAATCTGTTGGATGATCCATGTATGATGAAAATTTGAACCAAGAATAAAGTTGGGGTGAAATTCACCAAAAAAAAAGGTACACAAATTGTGCACTCAATTATATATACAGAGGTATCGCAGTTGCATGGGCAGATGGGGTAAGGGCATGGCAAATGACTAATTAGGCACCTAATTAGCAATTTTCATGCTACTTAATCTAGGCTGAGCATGAAGTTTTCATAATTTCATGTGCCCATTGTGCATATACTTTTGCATTCATTGTGTGTGTGGACCTTAGACTTCAAATATTTGCACATTTATTTGATTAGATGATAAATACTGAATTATTCATTTCTGAGCTGAAATATCAAGAGTGCTGGCAAGCATGCTGCAGCTCCAGTGGACAAAGTATAAGTATTGTACCAGAAGAACTATCTAATGAAATGGCACATGAATAGGATATTCTCTTCAATGTATTTGGCTACTCCAAGACATCCTGTTTATGTTTTAATCACTTTCTCTGACAGCATACTGACACTCCCTTTTGCTGGCTTTCTTCCAGACAGATTTTAATAACCAATTGTTGAATCTGTAAGCACTTTCCTGGCTCTAGTAATTGCTCTTTGTAATACTTAAATATGTGACAAAGAAATGTCAAATCCTCAGCTCCTTAGAAATTATTTTTAAATAGAGCTGACCCTTTGAGATTTCTCTTAACTCACTATTTTTTGTACCCTAATTTTTTTCTTGTTCATGCCAAACCCTCTTTCCTTTAAATGCTAGCTTCTGGCCCTTACTTATCTCTTTCTGACTCCGATGTAGGCTTACACTGGTGTAGAAGAAGTACAAATAAAAGGAGAATCAGGAGTAGTGGGGTACACCTTAATGGCGCCTAGAGGATTGGCATATTGGAACTTTACCACCCTACCTGCCTCCCCTGACACATTATTTCCCACCCTCAACTCACCTACTATGCTGGGAGGGGCAAGTTAGAAACATAGGGTATGGCAATTGTACACTTGTGCCAGATGGGTGTTTCCATCCAATGGAATTCTCTAGAGGACCAGATTGTGGCCCCTTTATCCCCAGGCAAAAGGGTTTCAAACTGTATAGAAAATATGGCCATTGACTTCAGGATATGATTTCTCTGGAACAGAGAATGAGTAAGATTACAGATCTCAGAGTCCAGGAAAAAGCAGTCTTTACTATGATGCCTCTTATTGATTTTTGTTTCAATAGGATGCTGCCATCACTGGCCAAGCATTCCTTCTGCATATATTTGCTATGTCATAGTTAGACATTTCCACCTGCATTCACTAACATTTGGAGTAGTATGCTAAGGATACTCAACTCCCCTGATGTACAAATTTTCAGTCTCTTACATACAGAATGGTTCTGTATCCTCCAGCGCCACTATAGATCACCTTGAGTCTCATCACATCCTATCAATTTTTATGCCAGTATAACAATATAGTATAATGTTTCATAGTAAAATAAAATCAAGCTCCAATTAACCTAAACTACCTAAACCTACTACCAATCCAATTTTTATAATATTAACTTACTTACAACGGCCTCAGTTTTTTTATTATACTATTACTTGACATTATTGTCAAACATTAAAGTGCTTCTAGTATTTTGATAGACTACAACAACAACCAAAAAGGAAGGAAACATCATATGGCAAAGAGAAATATATTAAGTTGCAGCTTGAAGAAAATGTTTATATCATTCTATAAAGTCATACTGAGTAAATATTATAGCTCAGTGTTCTGTCTGAATAACCTGAAAGAGACAGACTGAAGACTTTGTAGGGTTATAATTTGGTAGCTCATCAGAGAAAATAATTTTGAAATATCCATATATTTTAGGTTTTTTTCTAGGACCCACTTTAGTAGTATATAACCATTGTTATACTGTCCAGTTTGCTCCAGTGGAGAGGCAAACAATTCATCCTCCAGAAAAATCTCTGAGTTCCAGGGATAGGTTCTTTCTGGCAGAGATGATTCAATATTTTCCAGAGACAGAAATACTCCATTAGAGTTAAAGAAATCACTCAAACATTCCTTTAATTTTGGTGGCAGCATTGTTAAGACTCTTCGAGCAAACAAATGATTTCCAGAAATGTAAGATCACCTCTGAATACTGAGAGTTAGAAGATGAACTTTATGGTCCCAGGGTGTAGCCAGACCTAATTTTCATGGTGGGCCTGTGAGTCATCCAGGTGGGCCTAGGCCATTTCCTGCTTCCAGTCATGTGATTGGAAGTGGGAATTTCAGAAAGCTGCAAAGGGGCAGTGGTGTTAGTCTAGTTCAGTTAAAAAGTGCAGCAGGACTCCTTGTTTGTTTGTTTTACAGAAAGCTGCAGATGCTCCAGTTGCTAGGTAGCTTTCCTTTGCTACCCAGCAACCCAAACATTGGGCGGCTTTTGTCCTTTTGCATTGCTGAACACCTGGCTTCTGATCATGTGGTGGGAAGCAAGAAATTCAGGCATGCAGTCAAAAGTCACTAAGTTGTGAGATGCTCCAGTTGCTGTCCTGCTTGGACTTTTGCATGCAGTTTTCTAAAAATTAACCACCTCTCATCCTTATTTGTAGTTTGAATTAAACACTCCTGAACTGAAGTTATACACTACAGAGTAATTGCAGAAATGGCACAGTGTGGTTCCATGTCTATCAAATTTGCAAAACCAACCTGGTGACTGAAAATCAAGCTGGAGGTGGGTTCTGACAACCCAATAGCAAAAGTTCTAAGATCAGAACATATTTAATCATTCTGCTGATGAGTGTGTCAAAATGTGATCCTGCATTATTTTCTCTATTGCAGCTCTTCTCACACTTGAGAATCAGCTGAAGTAAAACAGGAGGGAAGACTTATTTTTTATCCTTGAAGTCAGCAGAGAATATTCTGAATACAAAAATGGAATACTATTATTGAGGATAAAAGTATATTTTTAGTCTAATGAAAGATATCACCAAACCTACCTTGTCTTTCATATCCTGGTACTAACATGGCTACAACAACATTGAAAACAACTTTCTCTTTTCTGATCATAACTTCTCAATAAACCACAGTTATTTATTACATTTTCCCACAAAGCCTATCAAGTAACTGATGAAACTGTGTATTTGACAGTATGATTTTTGTCTACACAATAGTACTTGCCGTTAGTTGTGTTGGCAAATTTAAGAATGTATCAGCATAGTATATAACTGTATACTTCAGTTGGGTTGTTTTTTGCTTACTGGTTGCACTGAAATCTGTTTCTAGGCTATTATCTACTGATGCTTTCTTGCACACAGTATTACTATTCCAGTCAGTCCTTTATTCTGTACGGGCAACATGTTGTTACTGGGCATCTATACATACTTTGGTTTCTTCTCTCAGCATCCACAGCTGTGGAACTTTTCTATACCTCAGGAGTTTCCCACTGCTAAATCTTTACGGAGGTGATGATGTGATTATGGAGGACATCTGAAACCCTACTTTAATTATTTTCAGTGACAGCCAGGAATTTCACATCATATTGGATGGGGGAATTTTCAACACATTAGTGACACGTAGATGTAAATTGTGTGAATGATGGCCAAGGTATGCCTGGTATGCTGCTCAGTTCACAGTACATCATCTGGATATATCTCTCTTCAGCCTTGACTCCAGTGTTTACGTAGATATGCTTGGCCTCATTTCAGTTTCTCCATTTATTTGAAACTTCTGTTTTCAGTGTTGCATGAGAAATGCTCAGCAAAAATGAAGCTGTGGAGGATGACTCATAAAATTTGCGTGTACTAAAATACTAGGGACAGGTCCTAGCTGGTGTGATGCAGCATAGGAGCATTGGAGTCAACAATTTATACAAGCCAAAGATTTGGCTCTTAAATGTCTCTGGGACCCCTTGAAATTCACTTCCTGAAAGTCAGAGGTTCTCATCCACTGCATCAGGACACATTACTGTGTTGCCACACAATGGTAAGTGTGTTGAGAGAGCCGGCAAGATGGCTGGTGTCAGCCTGGGAGGCATGGGCTGGTGTGTCCTGTTGGGTCACAATATGCCAGCAACTGTGTCATGACCCACAAAAGGGTGAGAATCCTGCTGTGAGTCACAAGAGGAGCCGTTTCAAACCTGGTGGTTTGTTTTTCACAGGTTTTATCAAGCATTTTCCTTTGTTTAGAATTATCCAGGCTGTAGTTGTTGAGTCCCATCTAAAAAAGAGTGGAAATCACACCTGAAAGTGCAAACCAAACAAGTCCAATTTGGTTTCTGGACACGGATGGTAGGTTTTGCGTTTTCTGTTTGCATTTCCAGAACAAAGATAGTGGATTTGGCATTTCCGGGTCTGGTTTGGGCAGAAGCCAGAAGTAAGTGGGAATGACAAACCCAAAATATGCAACTGTAGAAAGGCTGAATTGAGCCCAAATGCCTGCAAGTCTTGCACAAAAAAAAAAAAAAAAAAAAGAGACCCACAAGCAAACCACATACAAAACTAGCCCAGATCTATTTAATATGCTCCTTTGATGACTAATCCAAATGGCCCAGATTTTGCTCTGAATTTCAGGTTTAAACTAATCAGTCAAATCAGCCAAAATCAGCCAAAATCAAGTTTCATCTGGTTTTATGAGACAGCATGCAAGTGCAGGTCTCATATTCTTTAGAAGAGAAAGCACATCCTGGTTCAGGCTCCTTCTATAGGTTTGTGCTTCCTAACCAATGTTTCACTGAATATGCTTTGAGCTTTCAGGTTGTAATGAAGATCAACAAAAAGTGAGTTTTGTGAGATTGGGATTTAATACAAACATTTCATTGAAATCTGGTGCTAAATGGCTTTGTTGTTGGACTGTACTCTTACTTCATTCCAACGCTACTTGTAGTACAACAAACATACCATCTCTCTTAGCTGCCTCTTTCCAGTACTTCCTGGGACCAGCTGGGACATGTGTACCACAAGCGTGAACTCTCTTGCCATATTGTGGTATTTCTATTGCAAGTTCCAAGAAATAGAGCAGCTTTTAGGATGGAAAAGAACTTTGTCAGACTTCAGAGGAGTTTCAGATGGGTTTGAGCAGGGTTTACAGTAAGTCGGAACGTGGTGGAATGCCTTTCTGGGGCCCACTGTTTTTAGGGGCTCAGCATTCCAGGCCCCCTAAAAATAGAAAATTGTGCTAGAAAGCTGTGTTTTGGGGGTCACCATTGAAAAATAGCAGGCCCCAGAATGCAGTATTCCAGTTCCAATTTCTATTTTAGGGGCCCGAACGCTGACCCCTAAAAATAGCAGGCCCTGGAGTGGCGTTCTGCTGTGTTCCAGCAGTCGGGGCAGGGGCATTGCTGGGTAGGGCTCCACCCCCGGCTCAAGCTGCGCTCCAAACCCTTCCCCTTCCAGGACCTGCCCAACCTGGGGTCTGCCTCCCCCAACCCCTGGCAATCCCAGGCTGCGCTGCCGCCCCAACCGGGCGCCTGCCGCCTCCTCCCCAGCCCCGTGCTGCCACCCCGACCCAGGGCCTACTGCCCCCACCTCCCCAGCCACACTGCTGCTGGTAAGTACTGGGGCAGCCCAGCTCACGCTGGGGGAGATATTGGGGCAGAGGGTGGATTTTAGGGATCTGTATTGGGGGCAGGGGATGGATTCTGGGGGTGGGTATCAGGGGCAGATTTTGGAGATGGGAGTGGGTGTTGGGGGGTGGGAATTGGGGGCTGGGGGTGGATTTTGGGGATAGGAGAATGGATATTGGGGGCAGTAGCTAGGGTGCTTGAAGGGGGCCTGGATGTGCAGGAAGGGGGCCTGCCTAGGCAGGAAGGGGGCTCGCCTGATTAGGAGGGTTCTGAGGCCTGCCAAGTTATACTTTAACCCCTGGGTTCGAGCTTTGTGGACATTAAACTTTTGGTTATGGGGGACTTCAAAATGTGTACCGTTGAATTATATAAATGACTCTTATAATGACCTTGACCTCTTCAGTATTAATAAAAAAATAAATCCATTCTTTAATCAAAAACTGCAGAGTTAACAGATGCTAATGTAGTCATATGCTTTCTTGACTGCTGTTTCCCAGCATTCTTAACCAGTGATACATGTACCCCCGGGGGTACACAGAAGTCTTCTGGGGGTGTATCAATTCATCTAAATATTTACCTAGTTTTATAAAAGGCTATGTAAAAAGCAGTAGGAAAGTAAGTACAAATTAAAATTTCATACAGACAATGACAGTTTTATACTGCTTTATATGCTGTACACTGAAATGCAAGTACAATCAAGGCCATCCTTGGAGGGGGGAAGCGAGGGAGTGACTGCCCCTGAGCCTGAGGTTCTGTGGGCCCAGCGCTGTCCTGCTGTGAGCACAGCATCATGGTGCCCACTGCACTGCCCCCACCCCATTGATGCACTTGTCGTCCCCTGGTCCCCAGTCTCCACCTCAGTGCCTTCTCCATGAAGCTGAAGACAGCAGGACGGGGGCGGGAGTGCAGAACACAGCCTCTGTGCTGGGCTGGCCCTCCCGCTCCCAGGGCAGGGAATGCTGGTCCAGGGATGGAGTGGGGTGGGCCATTCCAGAGGCCAAACTGTGCTTTCCTGCCCCATCGTTGGGCCAACTTTTCCACCGTGGGGATATGGAGGGCCAGCCCAGAGGCGGAGTGGGAGAGCAGAGCCCAGACCTAAAACAGCCCATCCTGTTGCCGGGAGCAGAGTGGCTGACTCAGGCAGAGCCATGATGCTCTGTTTCAGTGCCCAGGGCACGTTGTAATTGGAACGCACCCCTTGCAATTAGTGGTGTTTGGTGCCAGTGGCACGAAACAAGCCCTTTAACAGATTGGCTCTATTGAGCCACTCCTGCACTCCTGTGGCAAAGCCCCATTTGCTGCACCCCAGTTACGGCCCTGAACTCAGGGGAGGGTTGGGAGTGTACCCTCCTCTGGGCTGGCCTGCCCTGACCCCCAGTACAGGAGGGATGGGGGGGGGCAAAGGCCGATTGGTCCCAGGTCCCATCCCATCCCCCCCCCAGGGATGGCCCTGAGTACAATATTTATCTACCTGTCAGTTTATTTTATAATGATATTGTAAAAATGAGAAAGGAAGCAATTTTTTAGTAATAGTGCACTGTGACACTCTAGTATTTTTATGTCTGATTTTGTAAGCAAGTTGTTTTGAAGTGAAGTGAAACTTGGGATAGGCAAGACAAATCAGGTTCCTGAAATGGGTACAGTAATCTGGAAAGCTTGAGAACCACTGTGGTATCCTATCTTTCATCCTTCATTTGTCTGATATCTATTGAGCTCTTCAAGGCAGGTGCTTAGAGTCTGATCCAAAAGCCAGTGTAGATGATAGAAAGGCTCGCACACTGACTGTTTTGAATGAAATATTTCACATATTTATTTCTAAGGTCCAAGAGTGGTAAATGATATTGATAATGGCCTAAACCAAAATTTTGGAACCAAACACTTCACCCAGACTACGTGGTGGCTTTTGTTTTTTTATATCTGAATCCAGATTTTTCAGCTTGGATCTATCTTTAGTTTTGTGTGAAGGTTCACGTCAGTTGTGTGAATGAATCAGTTTTAACAGCCAAATCATCTGTTTTGTATTGTGGGCTGCATTTTATTTCAGTTCTCTAACTCAGCTGGATTTTTTTTTTTTTTAAGATTTCTTCTCCCTCAGTTTTTTTGTTGGCTTGGCTCTAGCTGACAGTGTATACTACAATGTTATCTTCCCTGAGTTAGTGGGATTCCCCGCTGCTTTAGTGGGATTCCGTGCTGCCACTCCTGTTCCCTACTCCTGCTGTTAGTGGGAATTTTCTCTTTGTTAGAAAAAAAAACAAGGAGTGCTGTGGCACTTAAAGACTAACAGATTTATTTTTCGCATGAGCTTTTATGAGAGAAAATCCTGCTTCGTCAGATGCTTTGAAGATGAGGGAACTTTCTGTAAGTTTCCTCATCTTCAAAGCATCTGATGAAGTGGGATTTTCTCCCATGAAAGCTCATGTGCAAAATAAATCTGATAGTCATTAAGTGCCACAGCAGTCCTTGTTTTTTTTGCTGGACTAGACTAACACAGCTGCCCACTTGGAATACTTTGTTATGGCCTGTTTTGGTTCACATAGTTATCCTAGTCTATTTTTGCTAAGGAAATTTATTCTCCCTGAGATTGGAGTTCTGATGTTGTGTCTGAGGTGAAAGCTAATACCAAACACCCCACAAGTGTGTGTGCACCTTTAGTTGGATGAGCATGAACCTTGCTAAAAAAATTTCACAATAAGCTTCAAATATGGGGAAATGGTTTGTTTAGACAGAAACCTCCAAGACATGTTCTCTGAACCTGTGCAACCAGCTGTCACTCACACTAATCTCTAGCTGGTTCTACCTAGATTTGTATGGGTTCCCACTTCTTTGTTTTTCATTGATCTGTCAACTCTTTCTATTTTACTTGGAACTCTCAGTTTTTCTGTTTTAAGTATATTGTTACAATTTTATTTTCATTCTGTATTAATCCATAATAATTCCAACCTCCCGGCAGACCTACTCTACATTCTCTCCCTAACACACATCACAAAACCAATAAATAAAACATTCTTTGAAAAACAATTTAATTCTCTAGCAAAGGAGTGGGAGTCTTCAGAAATCTGAATATTTTTATATAAATTAACAGAGATTAAGAGCTTAATAACTATCCTTTAATTACAATCTTTAGTGATCTGACCAACTAGAGTTCTGGGAAGCCATGGAGTAGGGAAATGGAAAGCCACTTCCAAGGAAAATAATCATTACCTTAGGTTTAGGAAGGTATTCTTTTTGTGAAAACATGTATATTAAAAATAATGCCTTTGAAGAAGAGGGTTAACAAAGGCCTGGGGCATTCTAAGTGAGAGCTACTGATCTGCATTGCCAACAGATGGATTCTCTACTTTGAATGGAATATGACTAAGAGTCACTACGTCCCAAATGATACCTTGCAAAGTACAACATTAAATCTTAATGAGTACAAATGATCATTCTTCATATAAAAATCTCTGCACTCAGGCAACTTTGTTAAATATAAATATAGAATTTTGCTTTGGGTCTGACTTATAAACAGTAAATAAATCAAAGCTTCTGAAATTGGTATACCTCTTGGGAAGCATCCTTTTAACTCATTTAATCTATTTTATTCTAACATAAGATAAAATAATGCACTAATAGTGGTGGCAGGTTTGGTTTCTGTTTTTGTTTTATTTTTTATTTTTAAAGTATATCTGGATACTAGAAAGGCAGGAACAGCACTGGTATTGTATTAGAAGAATCTTGCATTGGTATGCCATCCTAGAACTGACCTGTAGGGTCACCAGCTACTCTTTCAAGACCCTTCTCTGCAATTAACACCTTGGAGAAAATATTTTATCTGTGAACGCTAAATTTAGGAGCATATTTTTTTTAATTATATGTATTTAATTACTTCCCTATCTTAGATAGGCTTAGAAGCTGTGCCGAATAGCTTCTGGGGGGGGGTACTAATCTGCATGGGTTTAGTATTTGCATGAGCACAAAGAATACATTAGCATAAATACACTATGGGTGCAGGACAATATGGGTCATGGTGTTTGGGGTTGATCATCACAGATCTGTCAATATCTGTAGTTATACCGAAGGGAAATATGAAATACTGTCTTTGGTGATATGCTGTTCTCTGATTGTTCCAAATCTGTTTGGGTTAGTTAAAGGGTAAAAGCTACCCTTAGCTAAAAAGAGACTTGTAAGAGAGGCCACTGCCTGTTTCAGCCTGGAAAAGACAAGACAGGGGTGGAGTTTGCATAGCTTAGTCTGGAGCTATGCTTGAGGCATCTGCCTCACCCCCCGGCTCCATTGTCAAATGATAGATCTGGCTGGGCTTCTTTTGAGGCCTTTGTTATTTTAATTGAAGTAGTTGTTTGCAGCTACTTGAGGTTTAAGAGCTGAAATCACTGAGAGAGGCAAACTCTCTGAGCTGAAATCACTGAAAAGGAGCAGAAGATGGAGTGACCAGTGGGCAGAGCCGGTAGACAGTGGATGGTGAGAGTGGCCAGCAGCGAGCTGGGTGGCATGAGTGATTGGTGGGTGGAGCTAGCACACAGCAGGCGGAGCCAGCGGACAGTGACAGCGAACGGGGCGAGCTGGGTGGTGTGAGTGACTGGTGGGTGGAGCTGGCAGACGGTGGAGCCAAGGGTCAGTGCTAGCGGATGGAGTGAGTGACCAGTGTTGGTGCCAGCAGACAGCTGGTGTGACAGACGCTTCCTACATACCCTAGGGATGGTTGGGAGCCTAGTTAGCACTGATTCTTCAGATCAGTGCTCATTTTGCTACTGAGTTTACATTTGCTGTTATGATATGTGGGATCATGCTGGAAGCCTGATTAGCACTGATTCCTCAGATCAGTGCGGGTTTTGAGATTAAGTCTTGTATGTTCTGTTATGCAGTGTGGGTTGTTGGGAACCTTGCTCTGTACAGATTTTCTAGATCAGTGCTGATTTCTGTTATTTGGCCTTTTACATTCTGTTTTTACTACTATTAAAAGTTCTGTATACTACACTCAGACTCATGCTTGCAAGCAAGGAAGCATTACACTTTCAGGGTGCCCAGGGAATAGTGCATAATTTCCCAGAAGACTGGGTGGGGGCTTGAGCCAGTTGGTGCTGTAGCATTACTTGGAAACCCCTAGATATAGAACTCGGCCCTTGTTCTGCCAGCCTGCCCTGGCAGAAGGGTTACACCTATCCCACCAACACTTCATACATCACTTGTCTGTTTTATCTCAGTCCTTCAAAGATGCAGACACATAACTTAATTCTGAGCACACAATGAGTCCCATTGACTTTAAACACATGCATAAGTCTTTGTAAGATGAGGGTATTAGGTCATAAGCTCTCAGGGCAGAGAATGTCTCTTTACTGTACCCTAGGAAATTAGGTTGGTATAATTATGTTGCTCCAGGATGTAAAAAGTTTACAACCCTGAGTGATGCAGTTAAACCACGCTAATCACCCAAAAGTCTCCCATTGAGCTAGCTACTGCATCTTATGAAGGTGGAAGGATGTATAGATGATCAGCCTAGGTAGCACCTTCACTGAAATGCAGCTGCAGTTTTTTAAGTGTAGACATGCCCTAAGTGTTTGCACAGGGCCCAACACAAAAATGGCTCAGTCCTGTCAGAGACTAGGGCCTCTGAGTATAATAGAAAATAAATATTATATAACAATTACAGGAATATCAATATTTTGAGTAGAGATGGTTCAACATCATTTTGTTGCAGAATAAGGGACACCTGTGAACATTAGATAGCCATTGGGATCACAAACATTTTTAAATGTAGACCAGCAGTTCTCAACCACTGTGTCAGGAGACATTACTGTGCCACCACACAGTGGTCAGGGTCACAGAGAACTAGGGAGATGGCTGGATTCAATCTGGAGAGGGTAGGGTGGTATGCCATCCAGCATGTCGTGACCTGCAAAAGGTTGATGAGAACCACTGGTGTAAACTACAATTGAACAGAGCTCCCTCTTCTACCATTTAGAATTGTCAGGGCCATCTTTAAGGGGGGCGAGAGGGGCAATCACCCCTGACTCTGCGGTTCTGTGGGCCTCGCGCCGTCCTGCTGTTTGCAGAACAGTGCAGGGCCCAAAGCGCTGCCACCCCTCCCCCATGACCATGATGTCCTCCACCCTGTCCCTGCTGCTTTTGGTGTGAAGCCAAAGGAAGCAGGGCGGCCGGGCGTATGACCAGCCTCCCCTCTTCATTGGTCTGCCCCACCCTCAGAGGGGAACAGCCAGCCCAGAAAAGGGGTGGGCTAGCCCAGAGTCCGGGCTTCGCTCTCTTGCCCGTCCCCTGGGCTGGCCGTTCCGCCCTGAGGGTAGGCAGGCTGGCCCAGAGACAGGGCGAAGAGCAGAGACCAGTGCCCAGACCAGCCTGCTCTGCCTCTGGCGCATGGGGGGGCCCCACACAGGCTGATTGGCTGCAGGCCCTGGCCCCCTTTAGTGACAGCCCTGAGAATTGTATGAGCCATTTCCCCTTCTAATTGCAATTGCATAGTCTGCTTCTTCTCCCAGTCACACCACCACACCCATTCCCAACTGTCTGATAAAGTGGGTTTTTCTTCCATGCAAGTTCTTGTGATAAAGAAAATTGTTAGTCTTTAAAATTGCCACAGGACTCCTTGCTTGTTATGTTCCCTTTTGTAACGTTACCAATTGTTTACATGGGACAGTGCTATTAAGAAAGTACTTAGTGTATTTTTTAGCTTTTATTACTGTCCATTAGCAGCAGGAAACGAAGAAGCTAAAACTGTGACCTGCTAAATCTCCACAGACCAACGGTTTGGGAGCCACTGAAATAGCTAGATGCATCACACTATCTGCTGATGTAATAACCCTTTTATTTCTCTTGAAGCCTTGAGACCGTAAATTCCTTAAAATAAACTTTGTCTTTAGCAATAGCATGGTTTGGGGGTTTGTTTTTATTCTAATTTTTTTAAAAAGTCCCTTGAGACTATTCTATGGTTGGCAAGAATATTAAAATGTGCTAGCATCAGAAAGCAGTGAGTACACAGCAGATGTTCCATGCCAACACATCTCAAGTAAATTAAATACTTTCATAATATACATTTACTGTGAGGACATGGCATATTTTTTCATTTGATGCATCATCTGTCTTTTGCATTGCTAGATGTGCCACACTTCTAAAACAAGTAATTCTGGCCAATTTTTTAAAAGTAATAAACATATTTCCAGCCTGGAAAGCAGCTCTGAGATTACGTTACTACTTTTCCTAATTAAAGTGAAGATACAAACTGACATAGGTTGATTCATCATCCAAACCATAACCATGTTATATGTATACTTTTGAAATAGTGTGTTTGGCAATAAGTTCAGTCTACAGTGTCAATGGATAAGCAATTGACCACTTGGTAGGTTCGCATACATTGTGGATGCAGCACAGGAACAAATCAAGACACACACCACCAGAACCCTGAACAGGGATATTCTGTCTACTACCAAAAATCCATAACAATGAAAACCCCAAATACCCCGTCGTCTCAGGCACTGGCACTCTTACAGCAGGCTTATCTGGCTATGTGGATTTTCTCCTCACACCATATGCTATGAACAGTCCTAGCTATCTTCAAGACACCCAAACTTCCTGAGAAAAATCCAGTCCATCGGTGAACTTCTAGAAAATACCGTACTGGTCACTGTGGATGTAAAAGCTCTTTACACCAACATCCCACACAAAGACAGATTACAAACCACTAAAAGAACCATCCCAGATGATGCCACAATACACCTTGTTGCTGAACTTTGTGACTTTGAGCTCACCCACAATCATTTCAGATTTGAGGATAATTTATATCTTTAGGTAAGCGACACTACCGTGGGTACCTGCATGGCCCCAGAATATTCCAATGTTTTTATGCCCACTTAGAAACAATGTTTTCTCAAGTGCCAACCCAAAGCACCTCTCCTTTACTTACACTATATTGATGATATCTTCATCAGCTGGGCCCATGGTAGGGATGCCTTTGAAGATTTCCACAGAGATTTCAGCAATTTCCACTCCACTATTAAACGTACCCTGGAACACTTCACACAGGAGATTCACTTTCTGGACACTACAGTGCAAATAAGTGATGGACACATAAACACCACCCTATACTGAAAACCTGCTGATCACTATAGTTACCTACATCCCTCAAGCTTTCATCTAAGACACACCACACGATCCATTGTCTACAGCCAAGTCCTAAGATATAACTGCATTTACTCCAGTCCCTCAGACAGAGACAGACACCTTTAGGTTCTCTATCAAGCTTTTGTAAAACTACAGTACCCACCTGTGGAAGTGAAGAAACAGACTGACAGAGCTAGGTAGGTACCCCTAATTCTACTCCTGCAGGAGAAGCCCAAGAGAGAAAACAACAGAATGCCACTAGTCATCATCTACAACCACCAAGTCAGACCGCTACAGAACATCATCAAGGATCTACAGCCTTTTCTACAAGACGATCTGTCACTCTCTCAAGCCTTGGGAGACAGATCTCTCTTCACCTACAAACAGCCCCGTAACCTTAAACAGATACTCACCAGCACCTATAGACCTAACAACAGAAACATTAAAGCAGGCACATACCCCTGCAACAAACCACATTGCCAACGTATTTGCATAGAAGACACCATCACAGGACCTAATCAAGTTAGCTACTCCATCAAGGGCTCATTCACCTGCACATCCCCCAATGTGGTTAATGCCATCATGTGCCAGAAATGCAAAAGAATAAATGGACGCAAATCTGATATCAAGAATCACAGCATTCAGAAACCATTAGGGGAACACATCAGTCTTCCTGATCTCTCCATTGATGATTTGCTAATAGCTGTGCTCAAACAAATGAATGAGAATTCAAGGCTTCAAAGAGAAACTGCAGAATTGGAATTCATATGCAAATATGACACTGTTTCTTCAGGGCTGAATAAGGACTTTGGATTTTTTTTTCTCATTACAGCAAGTGATTTGATCTCATCTTCTTCTTTATGCTGTTCCCCAGTGTTTGAATCTTAAGTACTGCATTGATTTGTTGTAACAGTCTGACGTGATCCTATGCCTTACACTTCCCTACATATATTTCTTCCCATTTTGTAAGTTCTCCATCTTCAAAGCATCTGATGAATCGGGATTTTTCTCCCATGAAAGCTCATGCAAGAAATGAATTTGTTAATCTTTAAAGTGCTGCAGTACTCCTTGTTTATTTTGTACATTCAGTAACATAGAAAACAAGACAGAAAAACCAACTATTTTTAAACTCCTTCAATATTTTGCAGTGTCTCAGATTATCCACTCTCATGATTCATGGCTATCAATTACCATGCTCAAAATTCATGATTTAAATATTGGTAATATAACAGTGGCACAGATTCAAAACTAAAGTAGAACTGTTGATCAGACCTGACTATCTAGCTTCTATTAATTGTGTCTTAATTGTTCTCTCTCCTAGTACTGTCAATGCCTTGTGTAGCAGTGTTCCTTTAAAAGGCATTTTAAGGATTTTTTTGGTAAAATATTTTCAAAATATGCAAAAGGTTGTGTTTAGTGTTTAATTCTCAGCGAGAATCCCATGATAAATAAGATATTGATAGCAATCAGAATGTGAAATTGGTTCTCCAGTCTTACATCTAGATTGGGATGGGCAATAAAATCTGAAGGTGGGCTGGTGGGGGTAGTGGAGAGCCAGCCCAGGGCCAGGGTGGGGGGAGGAGAGCTGGTGGGAGGGCCAGGAGTAGGGGAGAGCATGGAGACTCAATGGGGAGGGCACAGAGTGGTCATAGGGCAGCGCAGCCCCAGTCCCAGGAGCAGTGCCAGCAGGGAGAAGGGCAGGAGAGAGTGGCACAGCCACAGCCCCAGACTGGCACAATGCTGTGCTGGCAGGTGGCAGGGAGGGGATGGCACAACCCCAGCCAGGGGCAGAAAGGGCAGGTGCAGTTCTGGTGCTGTGCAGTGCCGGCTGGCCAGGAGCAGTGCATACAGTTCCAGCCAAGGGGACAGAAAGTGACAGTGTAGCCCCAGCCCCAGTCCCAGAACAGTGCAGCACGCACTGAGAGGGGTGGGGGTGTGGGCCAGGGGTAGCTGGATCCAGCCCACAGGCCTTATTTTGCCCACTCCTGACCTAGATGCACCCAAACAGATTCATGTGCCTGTGCACAGCCAACATATTCCAGAGGGCTCTGCCTAGGCAAATCTGACTGCAAGATTGAAGCATGTTCAGAGTGACAGTTAATCAACCTATTTTTTATTCTTAATAAAATCATTGGATTTGCATAGATTTAACTGAGAGGAGAATTTGGTCTATTGTTGCCACTGTAGATAAAACATTGAAAAAAATAACTACAAATATTCCCCTCTTGGCCACATGGGAGTATTCAGCTGGTAATCTCTTCCATGTGCTCTCACCTGCATGGTAACCCAGGTCCATGGTCAGACCCAGCACAAAGCTTCAACTATCTTGGGAAAAAACAACAACTTAAGGCACTAGCATCCAAACCAGAAATTTATTAAAACCAGGAGGCTCTATAAAAAGGGCTGGGAACTTTCCCTGTTTAAATAATGCTAATATTACAGATTACTAGGACTAGAAAATAAAAGTTTCACTCAAGCCTGTGGATGAATCATTTGCCTCCTCCTCACTTCTTACAGTCTGTGCTGAATACAGATAAAAAGAATAGAAAACACAAATGGTCTATTGTTCGGCTCTTTCCTTATGTTTGCAAACTATGCAATGTAGTTTATGACTAACTCATCTCACGTTGTTGCATATCACAGTAAAACAGTGCAAACCAACCAAAGTATCCATTGGCAGTTCCAAGCTTTAGCCTCCCATCTCTGCCCCCTTGTTTCTTTTTGTTTCACATGTGCTGATACTGGGTTTTTTTTTAAAGCAACAGTGTCCAAAAAACTGAAACACATAAGAATTTGATAGATCGAATGCTTATATGTCTCCATGACTAACTCTATATAAGAATTAGTATTCACAATAACTAGAATCACATTTGACTGCTCAAATCCACTAACACTGCCCTGACTCAGATATCATCCAACAACTTCTTATCTCATGTCAAGAAATAAACCCTGCTCAGTCCTTATCCCAGCAAATGTCTTAGGGTAAGTCTACACTGACAGTGGCAAAATTGCCGCTGTCAGCATGATCTTCTGGATGCGAGTCAGTGGTCAGTATAAACCCGCTGAATTGCTCTGGAAATTGCCATAGCAACTCTAGCCCTGCAACTGGAGTTGCTGTAACCTGTCCACAAGGCATTTGCAGTCAGCATATCCTAGCGTGTAGGAGCCGATTAATGAGTTGTCAGAAGATATGCAAGTTATTTTACGTACCGTACGAATCTCCCATCAACTGTCACTGAAAAATGTGGCAAGTATAGACTATGGCTTAATGTGCAAGACCAGCTTTGCATGCTTTAAACGGGTAAATATTCAAACTTTGGAGGACTAAAGGGGTAAGTGAATTACAGACCTTAAGAGAATTAACAAGGAACATGCAGAAATCAGCTCCCGCTCTTTCATTAAAAAGAGAGCCAAGTTGAGCATCTCTACAAAGAAAGAGTCCTGTGGCACTTCTAAAGACTAACAAATTTATTTATTACATGAGCTTTTGTGGGAGAAAAGCCCACTTTGTCAGACCCAGACTCGTTCGTTGTGCTGAACTAGACTAACACGGCTACCCCTTTGGAACTTGTCAAACATTTTTCTTGATCTCAGCTGCAGCATGGTAACACAACAAGAACTGAGCTCTAAAATGGAATGAGGCCAAGTGAGCTGACAGACCAGGGGTCAGCAACCTTTGCCAGCCCCTGTGCCAATCCTGCATCCCCACCCAGCCTTGGCAGGTATCAGAGTTGAAGCTGGCAGGGGAAAGACCCACTGCATGCACTGCTGCTCTTGCAGCACCACGCCCTGCTGTAGGAGTAGGGCCAACAGGGAGGACCAGCCACAGTGCTGAATGGCACCACAGGGTCGGGAGCCCTGCATGTTCCTCAGACTAGGCATGTTGTATTACCTTTGACACATGTGCCAGGGGTTGTCCCTCCTGAGATAGACAGGCTCAGATACCGAAGCTAATCTAGAATACATCAACCAAAGTTTTAAGTAGTTTTCATTGGGAACATGATGGGTTCTTCAGGACTGCTCTGCCTGTGTGTGAGTTTCTGGTTGGTTGGAGAATGCCAGTGGCTAGTACTGCCTTTTGTGCCATTAGTGCTTTGGGGCTAGTTTACCCAAGAGATCACCTCTTGCTGTGCCACCATGCTGCAATGAAGTACACCAGATATGCTGGCATTGGAGCACCTTTAATATAATATCATGAGCTGCCCACTGCATATACTTTGCTAACTCCCTTACCCTGGAACACTTTGATCTTCAGTCCACCAAACCCTTTTAATCTGTAACCTTTATCAGCCTTGCAAAACTAATCTTTTTTTCAGTGTGGTGACTCAGGCATTTGCTATGCTGCAGCTGGAGTGAGTTTTTAATTGACATGAGACAGTAAATTTTAGGATCTGATCTTTGTCAGATCGTCATGGCAGTGGCAGTGGGTTGAGCAGCTGAATGTAAGTTTCTGGTTATTGTGAATATTAACTCTTGCAAAGGTTGCCTCAAGTTTGTCAAAGTGACTCCTATATATCTAAATACTTTCAAGGTTTAGAGGACTATTACCCAGCTCAGATGGCCCGTGGTGAAGAGGGTATAGTATAATATAGTACCCCTACTTGTGATGAATAAAATGCATTGAACTCACAGCTTTGGGTGTGCCATTGTTGCCATCTCTTCCTGTTTTCATTCCAAGTCTTGTGACATTTGGTGGCTTTCTTAGCCTCAACTTTTGGAGGCATAATATTGGACAAGAATCTCAACTACAATAAAAAGAGTAAGCTTCTACCTCATATGGGTATAAATGACCTCTTGACAACATGTCCTGAGTATGCCCTCTAGGTCTAAAATCCAGAAGACTTGTAAAAAGAGCATCAGATAAACTTCTTTTATGAAATCTCATGAATTTTGGAGCCTGACTAATGATTTTTGAACATTTGTAGTTGGCAGTACCACTATTAGGTCCATGAAATTAATAAGGTCGGTAGAGAATGGCCAGGCCAATACTGTATTACTGACTTGTAAGAAGACTCTTGACATGGTTGGGATACTGAATTTGACTTTATTGCTTATCTTATTAAATATTAAACATTTTCTTTGTAGATTTGTGTGGGGTACCATCTGTGGGCCATAGTATTGCTCATGTTCTCAAGAAGACAATGTGAATGACATGAGAGCTATCTAATTTCTTGGAGCTCTTTGTAAAGGGTAGCCTTATGACCTAGGAAAAATCTTGCATATTATGGCTTGACTTAAAACCCCATCAAGACTGATAAGTGTAAACTCACCAATCCATTAATATAATTTTAAGCATAAGCCAAAAATGGTGTGTGTTAAGGGGGCTGCGGGGGGTGGGGAGAAAACCCATCCAGGAGCTTTTTGACTGAGTATATTTATTATTTTAGTGGCATGTATGTGAAAAAGTAGCAGGCTGATGGTGGCAATTAGGGGCAGGGATGGGGTTGACTGGGATTGATGGGAGAGGCAGTGTTTTTGCCTGGGATCTGCCAATAGCACTACTGGACAGCAGAACAAGCATATAAGATTGGGGGGGGGGGGGCTGGTGTAGTATCACAGCAGCACAAAAGCCAGAGCAGCACCAGAGTAAGAAGGGTCTGCGGGGGCGGGGATGGGCCAGGGAGCTTGCCTTCCACAGGGGAAGCTTCAAAAACCACCTATGATGTGAATGAATGAAGAGAAATCACACAGAAACTGAGAGAGGACAAGAACAGAGAGAGTGACAAGAAAGGCAAGCAGTAAAGTCAGAAACTAAGTACAAAGTGATGCTAGAAAAAGCTAGAGGGAGAGTCTGGAGTTCACTAAAGAGGCTATAAAACTGCTCTTTTTTGCTGCTTTTGCATTCAGAGCCACAGGACTTTGTACATTTCTTGTAAATAAACAAGATTACATCAAAGAAAATACCTGACTTCAATAATTTTTCCTTCCAACTGGAACTTCCCCAGCCCAGGACCCCAAACAATAAGTAGTGGCTCAGGTCACAAATGACAAGCAGTAGGTCACATTTACTGTCAATATGCACCAGAGAGAGATCAGTCACTCTAAACATCAACAGGAATTTTGTGTTTCATTTGTAGGTTTGCTCCGTTACTTTGTACAGGAGCTGATTTGAAAAGAGTTTAGTGCTGAAGCTTTTTGGAAGGCCCCAGAGCAAGTTGATTTACTGATGAAGGTTGCACACAAAATAAAACCAGTGTGTAAGTTATCAAGTTGCTTGGAATTTGTTTGCAACTGCAGAAACAGTTTATATCTTATTTGGGTCTCTTCCAGGACAAATGAGATTTTATGGACTTTTCCTAAACAGAGTAATACATGGGATGCATACCAGTAACTGCTAAATAAATAATATGACTAACTCAGTGGTTATCAGCAACCATATGCTTTCACAGATAAGACTGAGATGTTCTGGGTTTTGAATGTGAATGTGTTTTATAGCGCAGTATTTCTCAACTAGTGTTACACTGAACACCAGTGCCCTGAGAACATAGTGAAGGTGTTCCATAACCTCACCTCACTGGGGAGGCCAACTGGAGCAGCGGGAAGGAGCAAAAGAGCAAGCTGATGTATGCCTGGGAGATTTAAAATGCCCCAGCCACAGCAAAGATTCCAGGCACATTAGAATCCGCCCTCATCTTGCTCCTTTGCTGGGGCTGAAGCATTTTAAATTTCTTGCGGCTGTTACTGCCAGTAACACTGGCAGGAAATGTAAAATGCCCTGGCTGCAGCAAAGATTCTACTCATCCTCCCCTCCCCACCACCTATGGTCTTAATTCCTAGTTATTTTCAGTATTAAATTGTGTACATAATTATGTATGTATCTATTTTTTAGAAATAATTGCATATTATATTCATAAAACTGTATTTAACTTGGTTTCCTGAATCATTTTCACAGGAAGGTGTGTCATATGCAGATATGACAAACATTACAGCTGGTATAAACTGGCTTTTCATGAGAAAGTTTTTATCAGGTGTTCCATGTAAAGAAATTAATACCATTAAGTGTTCCCAAGTTCAGTAAAGGTAAAGAAAAACTGTTACAGACATACCTAGCGTCTTCTGTTTTACTTGGTACTGGGATTTTAATTTTATGTTTATTAAGGGCTAGAGTCATAGGATCATAGAAGGGATCTCAGGAGGTCATCTAGTCAAACACCCTACTAAAAGCAGGACCACTCCCACTACATCATCCCAGCCAGGGTTTTATCTAACTGGGCCTAAATGTTTCCAAAGCGGGAGATTCTTCCACTTCCCTAGGTAACCCATTCCAATGCTTCACCACCCTCCTAGTGAGAAAGTTTTTCCTAATATTCAACCTCAACTGCCCCAGCTGCAACTTGAAGCCATTGTTCCTTGTTCTGTTTTCTGTTACTATGGAGAACAGCCAAGCTCCCTCCTCCTTGAAGTACCCCTCCAAGTACTTAAGGCTGCTATCAAATCCTCCCTCAGTCTTCTCTTTTGCAGGCTAAATAAGCCAGGTTGCTTCAGTTTCTCCTCGTAAATCATTTGGCCCAACCCCCTAATCATTTTCATTGCCCTCCACTGGACTTTTTCTAATTTGACAACATCTTTTCTGTAGTGCAGAGCTCAAAACTGGACACAGTGTTCCAGATGCAGCCTCAACAGTGCCAAATAGAGGCAAATAATCACATCCCTTGATCTGCTGGCAACACTTCTACTGATGCAGCCCAATATGTCATTGGCCTTTTTGGCAAAAAGGGCACACTGTTGACTTATATCCAGCTTTCCATCCAACATAACACACAGGTCCTTTTCTATACTGCTGCTATTTAGCCCATCGGTCCCCAGCCTGTAGCAGTCAATGGGATTTTTCCATCCTAAGTGCAGGACTTTGCACTTGTCCTTGTTGAACCTCATGAGATCTCATTTGGCTCAATGCTCCAATTTATCTAGGTCTCACTGAATCCTATCCCTGCCCACCAGCGTGTTTACCATTTCCCCTAGCCTGGTGTCATCAGCGAATTTACTGCAAGGGAAAGATCTATCTTTTCCCTGTGAAATTTATCCCATCATCTGGATCATTAATGAAGATGTTGAACAGAACCAACCCCAGGGGCACTCCACTAGTTACTGGTTGCCAACTAGACACTAAGCCATTGATCCCTACCCACTGAGCCTGATGATCTAACCAGCTTTCTATCCACCTTATGTTTCATTCATCCAAACCATACTTTCTTAACTTGCTGACAAAAATGCTGTGGGGAACCATATCAAAAGCTTTTCTAAAGTCAAGGTATAGCACATCGATGGCTATTCCTGCATCCACATATCCAGTCATCTCACCATAGGAGGCAATCAGGTTGGTCAGGCATGATTTGCCCTTGGTGAATCCATGCTGACTGTTCCTGATCACTCTATGGTCCTCCAAGTGTCTCAGAATGGATTCTCTGAGGATCTGCTCTATGATTTTTCGAAGGATTGAGGAAAGGGTGCTTGATCTGTAGTTCCCCAGGTCCTCCTTTTTCCTTTTCTCAAAGATAGGTAGTATATTTGCCTTTTTCCAATTATCCGAGCCTCCCCAATTCACCATTAATTTTCAATGATAATGGCAGGGATCAGCAACCTTTGCCGACCCTCCTCCTCCTCAACTGTCAGCCAGTGCTAGAGGCTCCCTCCACAGAAATAAAAGAGGTGGCTGCCTGAAAATTTGGTGGCAGCCATGGCAGGAGGTTGGGGGGGCCAAGTAGGGGGCATATCCCTGGCATGCTGTTGAAAAGAGCCACTCATGGAAATAAGCTGCCTGTAGTGGCTCTTCTTGGCAGCATGCCTAAGGACAGGGGTCCCAAGATGCCATTGAAAGAAGCTTCCTGGAGCAGCTCCTCTTGGGGGGACCTCCAGGCATGCTGAGAAAAGAAGCTACCCAGAATGTCTCCTTGGTGGCTGCACATCGTGGAGAAAAACCATTCCAGGCATCTCCTTTCCACACCATGCCTGGAACGCGGGCACCCTCCATGCCTCACTTCCCCTGAAAAAAGCTGCCTGGGGTCACTTTCAGTGGCAGGAGCCACAATCTCTGTGGCATTGGAGGGTGCCATGTGCCTCTCCAAATCGGCTCTCGTGCCACTGTTGGTGCATGTGTTGGAGGTTGCCTACCCCTGGGCTAGCAGCTGTGCAATCACATCAGCCAACTCCCTCAGTACATTCTGATGCAGTTCATCCACCCCATAGACTTGTGCACATCCAACTTCTCTAAGTAGTCCCTAACCTGACCTTCCGTCACCGAGGGCTCGTCTCCTTCTCTCCATTCTGTGTTACTCAGTCTAGTAGCCTGGGAATTGACCCTGCCTGTGAAGACTAAGGTTAAAAAAAAGTATTGAGTAATTCAGCCTTTTCCACACCACGCACCATGAGGATACCTACCCCATTCAGTAAGGGACCTACACCATCCCTGATCCTCTTCTTGTTACTGATATTTTTGCAGAACCATTTCTTGTTATTCTTCATATCCCTTGGAAGCTGCAACTCCAATTGCCTTTTCACCTTTCTGATTTTATCCCTGCAGTCCCCAGCAATATTTTATACGCCTCCCTCGTCATCTGTCCAAGCTTCCACTTCTTGTAAGCTTCTCTTTTATGTTTCAGCTCACCATAGAGTTCTCTGATGAGCCACGCTTGGCACCTTCCATATTTGCTGTTCTTTCTGCACATTGGAATGGTATCTTCCTGTGCCTTTAGTAGGGTTTCTTTAAAATACAGCCAGCTCTCTTGGATGCCTTTCCCCTTCAGATTAGCCTCCTGAGGGATCCTGCCCATCAGGTCCCTGAGGGAGCCAAAATCTGTTTCTCTGAAGTCCAGTATCTGTGTTCTGCTTCTCTCCTTTCTTTCTTTGAACAGGATCCTGAACTCTAACATCTCATGGTCACGGCTGCCCAGGTTGCCATTCCCTTCTACTTCCCCGATCAATTCTTCTGTGTCTCTGAACATCAGGTCAAGAGGTGCAAGGCCCCTACTTGGTTCCTCCAGCATTTGTGCCAGAAAGTTATCCTTAGTGCTCTCCAAAATCTTCCTGGATTTCTGTGCACCACTGTATTGCCCTCCCAGCAAATGGCAGAGTAATTGAAGTCCCTCATGAGAACCAGCACCCTTGGTCTGGAAACTTCTGCTAGTTGTCCATAGTATGCCTCATCCACCTCCTCCTTCTGATCTGTTAGTCTATAGCAGACACCCACCATGATGTCACCCTTGTTGCACTCCCCTTTAAACTTAACCCAGAAAATTTCGACATGCTTGTCTTCACTTTCATAGTGGAGCTCCGAGCAGTCATAAAGCTCTTTTACATATAGTGCTACTCTTCCGTCTCTTCTTCCCTGTCTAATTCGTGAAGAATTTATTCACATCCATGGCAGTGCTGCTGTCATGCAAGCTATCCCACCACATCTCTGTTATTCCAGTTACATCACAGTTCCTTGTCTGTACCAGTACTACCAATTCTTCCTGCTTGTTTCCCAGGCTCCTTGCATTTGTGTACAGGTACCTAAGATACCAGGCCAGTTGCTCTACTTTTCTGTGCTGATTGTCTCTCCTGTTGCATCTTCCTCCTTGGATTTTCTCTCTGTGTCCTCCTTCCCTACTCACCTCAGGTATTAGGGCTTCATTAGGATGCCTAAGACACTGATTTGATTCCCCCGTGGTTCTGACTAGACTTTCCTTTATCCCTCATGTTACAGACCCAGCTCCCCCCAAGTTCCATCCCTACCCCCTGCATCACTATGCTACCCTAGGAGGAGCTCCCCCTTCATCCCTTCTTCCCAGTTCCCCCTTCATCTCTTCCCCCTGCATCACTGTGCTACTGTAAGAGGAGCACCTAGAGGAAGACATGACCCTGAACTTCTCTCTTGCTCCCCCTTGCTCCAGGGAGCAATAAAATACCAGGTGTAGCACACTTCCAGCCTTTATGCTACACATCATCTCTGCTGGTCAGAGGTTTGGAGGATGAAATTTAGCCAACAAGTGGGGAGTACTAGTCATTCAGAACCTGTTCTCCTCTTTGTGATTTGGAGGGGTTCCCAAGAGGAGAGGTGGGAGGAGGTCTTATCTTTCTCCTTGATGCTCTCCTATGCAAGAGCATTCTACAGCAGCAAGGATCATCATTTTACATTTCCATAATCTCTATAGATCTCTTATATATCATGGTGAGGAATATGATATAAACACCTAGCTATATAGGTAGGTAGAGTTAAACTTTCGGAGAATCTTGATTCTTTCAAACTTTCAATGGTGCCACTGCCCTTTGGTTTGATTGATTGATTAATGTAAATTAACAAATTTTTGAGACTCATTGATTGTTTCCTGTATACACAGATTACCCTCACTCTAATAGTAGGCAAGACAAAGAACCAATTTTCACTATGCAGAGCACTCTTGACTCTTGTCTACAGATGTATTATTGTAGCATCATTGTTGCACCAGTAAAAGAAGTGCCTCTATTTCCACTATAGTCCCGTTTGCCTGGGCATTATACATTCAACTGTAATTTGCCATATCAGTTCTAGAAATGGGCCACGATGCAAAATTAAGATCCAGATTTAACAGATTCATAGATTCCTAGGCCAGAAAGGACCATTGTGATCAGCTAGTCTGATCCCGTGTATATCATAGGTCATAGTATTTCCTTAAAGTAATTCCTAGAACATATCTTTTAGAAAAACATCCAAACTTGATTTTAAAATTGCTGGTGAGGAAGAACCCTCCACAACCCTTGATATGTTGTTCCAATGCTTAAGTATTCTCACTGTTAAAAATTTACACCCAATTTTTATTCTGAGCATGCCTAACTTCACCTTCCAGCCACTGGATCATGTTATATCTTTCCCTGCTAGACTGAATAGCCTATTATCAAATATTTGGTCCCTGTCTAGGTTCTTGCAGACTGTAATCATGTCATCCCTTACCCTTCTGTCTGTTAAGCTAAGGAGTGAGCTGCCTGAGTCTCACTCTCATGCATGTTTTCTAATCTAATATTTCCCAGCCAGTGTGCCACAGCACACAGGGATGCCAACAGGCCTGAGCAGGTGTGCCATAAATTTTTTTGAAAATCTAATGAAAGAGCTCTGGATTGGCTCATTGGCTCATGAATATTCAATCAAACAGGTTGTATTTGGAAACCATATGGTGGTGTGCCTCACGTTAATTAAAGGTGGTAAGATGTGCCATGGCAGAGAAAATGTTGGTAACCACTATTCTAATCCTTTAGTTATTCTTATGGCTCTTCTCTGAACTCTCTCCAGTTTACCAACATCCTTCCTGAAGTGTGGGCACCAGAACTAGACATGGTATTTGAGCAACAGCTGTAGAACTGCCAAATATGGAGGTAAAATATCCTCTCAATTCCTGCTCAAGATTCTCCTGTTCATGCTGTGACATGGACCTCCTGGAATAACCACCAGAATATGCAAAGATCAGGGCAAGCTGTGAAAAGGCCAGCAAATTCTCCCAGCACTGGTGGGTTACCTGGAGATAAACTCCCCAAATGGTCACAAACAATGCTTCTGATCCTCCACACTGGATATCAAGAAGCCACCATAAAATATACTCAGCCCCCTTTACTACATTTCAGTCTCTGGTCTCCATTACAGCCACTGGGTCTGGTAAAGAGAGAAGTTGATTAAAACGCCAAGTTTTTTACCCAGAAAGTTTCTCCTGACCCCAAAGGGTCAGCCATATTACACAGAACAGTATAGGTTTGGATCTTACCCAAAATACCATGCAGCCGGCCAATCCTTTAGTAACTGAAACTAAAGCTTTAATAAAAAGAAAAGGAACAAAATGAGACATCTTATAGGGTCAAAGTGGATCACATGCATAAAAATGATTTAGAGAATTTGGAGTTTGCAGGTCTTAGGCATACATTCAATGCCTAGATGGGTTTAAGTCCTTGTTTCACAGCATCAGTTGTTAGATATCCAGTTTTGAGGAATAGAGAACAAATAGTCCAGGTGTAGAGTTTGTTTTAATTCTCCCAGGAGACTTAGCAAGGTGATTTCCAGGCTGGTGCTGGCTGGAATCTCAATCCTGTAGCCCAAAATTTGCCTGAGAAGCTTGGACAGAACTGAGATAAAGAGATTATGTTTCCCACTTCCTTTTATGGCTGTAGCAAGGTGGGCATGTGCAGGTCATCTTTTCACATGGGCTTAGATGACAGTTTCCAGGTACTTTTTTAAAGTGGAGAATAGTAATGTATATTGTTCTTTGAAGTAAAACCTTCACCCAGGGGTGTCACTGGTGCCTGTCACAGGGGCACATGTCCCGAATCCCGGAGCCAGTGCCCCGAGTTTCTGGCCGCCAGTCTGGCCCGGATCCCCGGCTGGGAGTAGAGCTGGGAGCCACGGTGCTGCCGTTCCCAGCTGGAGATTGAGGGCTTGGCTGCCTGCAGCAGCGCTGCCACTCCCAGCAGCTCCCCCTGAGGATTCGGGGCTGGGCCACTTGCGGTGGCAAGAGCCTGAGAGAGGATCGGGCCGGGCCCACAAATGGGGTTAGGGGACGGGGCCCATGCCTGGGCCCCAGGTCTTGCCTGGGAGCAGCAATGCTCCTGCCTTCATCTCTTGGGCACAGTGGGCTGCAGTAGAATTAGCTGCATTAGCATCATTAATGGACAGTTTACATTGGTACAGCAAAGGTCCATTTAGATGTTAATGTTCCCTTCTGACCCCTTCCAATAGAACAATATTAGCAGATAGGAAAGAAGTTCATTTACCTTGCTAACCTCTAACAGGATACATGCAAACATCATCAAGAAATCACTAATAATAAACATGCATATCAAAGCTCTAGCCTACTTATATGACTACCATTGTATTTTTCTATAATATGTCTTTAAAAGTTAGATTTGGGTCATGTATTTTACAAGATGCCTTGGCCTTCTTAGGCCTAGCATGACACATATATTCAAGGAATTAACCCTTTTGGCCTCAGTGTCACAGTGAAACAAATAAGGAGTCCTGTGGCACTTTTAAAGACTAACAAATTTATTTGTTGCATGAGCTTTCATGGGAGAGATCCCACTTCATCAGATGCTTGAAAATGGAAAAAATACAGTATAGGAGGGAAAAATAAATGCAGAGACATGTAATCATAGGATCAGGTCAGATTACTTCAGTGAATCAAACAGGTTGTATTGATTCAAACTAAGTGGAAATCCATTGGTGAACTAGACTAACACAGCTACCCCTTTGAAAAGTGTCACACGGCTAGCTCATATTTTACTGATTATCCACCATGATGATGCCCAAATCTTACAGTCCACCATTCTGTAAGTGTAGCCTACATCAGTGGTTCCCAACCTGTGGTCACAGACCCCTGGGGGGCCACAGAGCTGCTTAAAGGGGTCTGTGGACAGGCTGGGAGCTGGGGCTCAATGATGCTGGTGGTGCTGTGATGGGAGCCGGGGCAGCCAGGAGCCAGATGCCATACAGTGCCAGGGAGCTGCTCTGCCCCAGGCTGGGAGTTTTTAAAACTCCCCTGCCACCTTGAGCATGTTCAGATCATGCTCAGAACAGGAGGAGCAGCCTGTGGCATGGCTGCTTCTGGCTCCAGTGGCCAGGTAAGGGAGCCCTGGGTGGGGGGAGTTGGGCTCATTGATGGGCAGCTGGGGAAAGGGCATGGGGGAAGCCAGTGGCAGGGCAGGGAGGTAAGGAGGGGTTTGGGGTGACTTGGGCTGGACCCCGCCACTGGATTCCTCTGCTGGCCTCCCCCCTCTGCAGCTCTGCTTCTCCATGGTGGGACCAGATTCCTACAGTGTCCCCTGCCACAGCTCTGCGGCTCTGCGGTGGGTGGGGCCCAGATCCCACTGCAGCCCTGCTGCTCCATGGTGCAGGGTGGATTCTGGCCGGCATGGGCTTGATTCTGCATACAAGACAGCCAGGGGGCCAGAAACTTAACTTTTTTTTTTGTTAGAAAAGGGGTCCCCAGCCTTCAAAAGGTTGGGAACCCCTGACCCACATTATTTGTTTCTAGACGTAGACTTTTACATTTAGTGACATTAAAACACACATAATGTTTACTTGCATCTAGTTTACCATGTAATCCAGAGCATTTGTATCGTGACCTGTCTCCCTCATTATCTACCACTCTCCCAGTTTTTGCATCATCTGTACACTTTATCATTGATTTTTTTCCCCAGGTCATTAATAAAAATGTTGAATACTGCAGGGTCAAGGACCAATCCCTGTAGACAGTGCCATCCCCAGGGTAGGGCAAAAGGGGCAGCCGCCCAGGGTCTATGCTTCCTCTCCGAGTCAGTATCTCTTTGGGCTTCTCTCATACATATGAAAAGGGCTGAGGTCACTGGCAAGCAGCCTTTGTGGGTTTTTTTTTTTTTATTTTATCAGCAGACCCAATGAAGAAAAGAAAAAACTGTGAATACACCTTATGCCACCATTTCTGAGATATGGGGATTGCAGTTATTTTTGCAAATTAGCACTTGCCTCTTTTTCAGTGGGTTGAGAATTCCCTTGCTTGCAACAAAAGTTGTAACTTGTGGATTTTAATAAAAACTCCAGAGATTTTTTTGATTGACAATTAGAAAGAGAAGAGAAAAGCAAACTGTTCTACTAGAAGCCTGTGTTACAAAGTATGGTATTTTTTCTACAATTAGAAAGCCTAAGTAACAAAATACAATCCAGTTCAAGGATGGATCTGCCGGAAGGAGAAGTTATAACAAAATCCTAATCTGAAAGGGGGGTGGGGGGAGTGGATAGCCCCATTGTGTTGGTGCCTTATGAACATTCCCAGGGGTCATCAGGCCAAGCAGAGAGGGCTAGTGCCCCTTCAATCACAATACTGTGGACCATTTTGTGTTCATAGAAACTCATGCAGAGTCAGGGAACAGATGAAGTGCAGCGGTGAAAGTGGAACCCAAAGGGGCTGCTTCAGTTCCTGTGATTAGGCAGTGGAGAAGGGAGCAGGACCTTGAGGAACTTGGACAGGCTCAGCAGCTGACAGGATCTTCCATGACCTTTCTTTCCAGCCTGGCATTGGCTCTCTTCTCCTTCCCCTGTCTCAGCACTTCCATCTCATTTCTCTACCCAGTCGCCCCCACTTCCCTTTGCAAGGAGTTCCCATATGCGCACACTCCAGGCTATTATACGCAATTTTAGAGACTTGCAGTACTTCCTGATTTGAGACAGGAGTATGGCATGTGGGATCACCCTCTGCATGCTTCATGCAGGTGATCTCAAATTAGATGTATAGGTGTTAGAGATGCAATAGAAGCCTCAAGAAAAAGGATGAAAGCCATGAGGGATTGCCGTGCCCCCCCCCATGCCTTCCCCCACAGCCATGGTCACTGTTCAGTTTTCTGGCAGCAGCTGCTTTTTTTTGCTGGAGGGCCACCACACATCAGAGGGGTCTAGAGCTAGGACCCAAGGAAAAAAGTTTGACAACCACTGGCTTAAGGACAGCTGAGAAACCAGACCCTGCACTACCGTTCCACCACTTTTGGTCAGCTCACCCAGTCTCTGGCATGGGAAGGCCAGCACAGGGGCCTGCCCCTCCCCTTGGCCAGCCAGCGCCGCCCCCCCCCCATTGCCTGGGGAAGGTGGGGGGGGCACAGAAGGCGATCTGCCCAGGGCCCCACAGCCCTCTAGAGACAGCCCTGCCTGTGGAACCACAGTTGAAACACACTTGCCTAATGGTGATGATTCCCCATATAAAATTACATTTTAAGGCCAATAAAATAGCCACCTTTTAATATGTGCTATGTTAATTTTATATTCTGATTTTTAACAAAATGTGCTGTGCTACCAAGTCAAACAATTTTAGAAGTCTAAATATATTACATTAATACTGTTATCATTAGCTACCAAACTTATCATCTTGTCAAAAAAGATTTCAGCTTAATTTAATAGGATATATTATTCATAAACCCATATTGATTGTCATTAAAAATATTACCCTCCTTCAACCTTTATTACTCAAGTCCCATTTCAGCTGCTGCATTATTACCTAGGATAGCTATGAGATTGACAGAGCTATGATTATCAGGGTCATACTTTTCATCATTTTAAAATATTGGCAAAACACTAGGTTTCTTCTAGTCTTCTGTAACTTCCATAGTGTTCCAAGACTTGTTGAAAATCAACATTAATGTCCCAGTGAGTTCCTCAGACAGCTCTTTCAAAACTCTTGAACTTATCTGAATCTGTTATTTTAAAGTCTAATATTAGTGCTAGCTGTTATCATCCTGATTAGAAAGTGTGTTATCATATGGTATGATTACATCTGTTTTTTTCTCAAATGCAGATCAGAAATATTTATTGAATACTTCTGCCTTTTCTGCATTATTATTGATAATTCTACAATTTTTATCTATTAATGGATGAATGCCAATAATTAGGATTCTTTTTATTCCTAATGTACTTTAAAAAACCCTCCTTTTTCTCAACTCCACCGGTCAATAGTTCTCCTTGTGTCCCTTTGCTTCCCTGATCAATTTTCTACAATCTCTAGCTTTTATATTCATTACTATCTAGTTCCATTTTTATTTAAGAACTCTCTTCCTGCTCAATACACACAATTGTGACTTGAGTTACATATTATTTGTATTGTTGATCACAGTGTGAGGGGAGCAGAAATACAGCTTCTGCAAGTTACTT
This sequence comes from Podocnemis expansa, assembly GCA_007922195.1. NCBI lineage: Eukaryota > Metazoa > Chordata > Testudines > Podocnemididae > Podocnemis > Podocnemis expansa. Next base: position 28,903,470 of record ML681989.1, on the reverse strand, counting down.
CTCCTTTCTCCTGCACAAATTGGCAGGACTGTGTGGGACCTTGATTCTACCCCCACAACTCAGTAGTTTGAGCAGCTGAACTGGCAAGAAGTAGAGTCCCTCCTACAGCTGGTCAGATTACTTCCCCCAAGTCTTCAACTATACTAGCCCAACTACACAGTGCCGCTTACTTGGACTTATTTGGGTAATAGTAAATGTGATGTTCAGAGCTGGAATTTTTGACTTGTCCATTATAGAGGTAAGTACCAGATACAAAATTTGAATACCGAGTAGAAGTTCAATGTTTAAGTCAAATATTTCCAAAATTTGGAGGCTGCTTGGATCAAGATTTTGATTTAGGCCTTCCAATACAACCTTAGCCCAAAAAAGGAGTCTTTTCCCCTAAACTGTGAAAATGATTTGGACATTTTTCATTTGGAAAACATCCTTTTAATTGTTTCAAATGTTTTGCATTTGTGCAGCTGAAAAAAAATGGCTTTGTTTTTAAACCAAAAACTAAAATTCACATATGGATTTAGTCTCTTTAGGTATGTGGGACAAAATCACAGTACTGTATTTATAAATCCAATGGATTGATTTTGCTGTTGATTTTTTTCTAAATAAAATCGCTCAAAAATGTAGCATCTGCATTTTAGTGGCTGTAGCTAGCAACTAGATGGACAGAATAGAATAGACCATATCATTATAGCATATCTGATCAGCAGTTCACATGCTAAGATTGATTGATTGATTGAAGGATTTACGTGAGAGATCATTACAGCTTGAGCTCCAGTAAATAACACATAACATAGGGCCTATAACACAGGACATTCTCTAAATGAGAACATGGTTAAAATATTATCAAGTGTAACAGTAGACTTCTATTACAGCATTCTTTCTGGAAAATAATACATGTAATGTCCGAACCAAAGTGCCTATTTAACTAACTAAATAAAAATCCTTTTTAGTGCAGCTAAATAAATATTAATTTGATCCTAAGTGCATATTTGCATGACTTAAATTCAGCTGACTGAAATATCAGAACAAAAGGTGCCTTTGTAGCCTATGCCTATTTTATCAACTTCAGTGATAAAAAAAAAATCTTTCTTTTTCTCTTCTCTTTTTGAAGTTTAAATCACAAACCCCAAAAGGAATTCACAGGGGAAGAGAACCCTCTATATTTAAATATTATAAAAGCCAAGAAATTGAAATGGTACAGATAAGCCAATACTCTTTTCTAATTCTTGTCATTAAGCTTGCCTTGTGTTGTCTCTCTGCTTTTCACAGATGTAGCATCGATTTGAGCTTTGAATATCCTGGCTTTCATCGTGTATATCAAGATGTAAATATGATCCCAACTCTCCTTTCTTTGCTTCTGAGATGCTGGTAACAGTAGCTTTGATATCCTTAATTACACTCATCATTTTGGAAAAGTAATTTTCTAGTCTTGCTTAGTACATTGGGAATGGTGGACTAGTTCTGAGCTCATCAAATATAATCACAATTCAATGAAGCCTTTTTTTGGGGGTGGGGGTGGGTGTTCAGTGACAGTTCTGTTTTGAAGAGCTTTGACCAATATTTGTAATTACTTGCTATATACTTTTTTCTGTTTCTCCACTATACATCTAAAGAGCTCAATCCTGTGAATTACTGAATTCCTGGGCCATGATCCAGCCAAGTATTTCAGACTGTGCTCAACATTAAACACCTGAATAGTCCTATGTACATCAGTGCAAAAGTATTTTGTTGGATCAGAGCCAGAGCACCAAGCATTTTACAGTATTAAGCCCAATGTAAGGCTCAGGTAGTTTTACACGGGAAAATACAGGAGATCATCCTGCTTTGTAGTGTTTTGTAAGCGCTCAGAAGGCAGCTGCAGCACTCTTCTGTTAACCATCGGCCTGATTCAATGCCCACTGACATTAGTGGAAGGACTTCCTTTCATTTTATGGAGTTTGAATCAGGCCCTGTGTTATTAGCAAGGCAATCCTACTGGAAGTCTTATCTCACCTTAAAGACTAACAAATTTCTTCAGCATAAGCTTTCGTGGGCTGCATCACACTTCATCAGATGCATCAGTTGCAGCCCTGAAAGCTTAAGCCCAAAGAAATTTGTTAGTCTTTAAGATGCCACAGGACGTTCATTGTCTTTGCTATATACAGACTATCACGGTTACCCCTCTGGAACTAGGCGATCCTGTGACTTCTCAGGCTTCTGGAAATAAGCAGGGTGAGATTATCATCAGAAGTAAATCAGTGTTGCTCTACTGACTTCTTTGACTGAGCTGCCCCAATTTACACCAGCCGAGGAGCTGGCTCCTGGCTTACAGTGAATGCTCAGAGGTGTAACAAAGGCAATGTCATAGAAACACTCAACTCTGCAACCTTATGTCTCATGTGTTAGCTCCTTTAATCCTTCTCAGACAATGCCTCCAACTTTGAAATGACATTACACTGGGAATACTTTTTTAAAAGTTATTTTATTAGTCATCTGTGGTTTATTTCAGTCCTGTGTGTATCTGGTCTTCTCAGGATATGGCTGCTAACATGATTCACTCTAGGATGATCCTACTGAGGTTTTAAACAGCTGCTACTTGGACTTGGGAGCTTTAGTGAGGCTTGTCTGTAACTATTCAGCACTTGGTAACCTAGGTGATGCAAGTATATTCAGTGATTCTTCTGCCATGGGCACAGATTCTTTTCCCCTTCTCTATGCCCTGAGGAATTCAGTTTTCACCTTGTTTTCCCTGTACCAGCAACTAGCTTGTCATATCTTAAATTTCAAGTAAATCTTGACGATTTCTTCAGTTTTCCCTAATTTTTCATTTCTACAGTATAGGATCGTGGTTCTGCCCTGGAGACAAAAATGACACTGGTGTCCAGTTGTTCTTGCCACTTATCCTATGGACTGCATGTCAAGCTGTAAGTCTGAACTGTGGTTTTTGTCTGCCTTTCAAAGTAACATTTCTGTTACTTTGCTTTTCTTCCAGCAGTTGTTGGTCTGGTGTTTGTTCAAGTCAAGTAGTTCTTATGGAAAATGAAGTCCTTCCTTATTTATACACCACTAATATTTATATTGTGAAAGCCACTCCTATGGGCAACAGCTGCAGTCCAATAGAGCTAGAAATGGATCTTCATCATGTTTAGTCTACTTTAAGACAGTGGTTCCCAACCTGTGGTCTGGGGACCCGCAGGGCTCCATGGACATGTTGCAGGGGGTCCGCGGAGCCTCTCCCTACTGGGGCCGGAATCCAGCTATAGCCCCAATGCTCCCCGCCAGGGCTGCCTTTCCTCTCCTGTGGCCAGATCCTGGCAGGGGGCTGGGGCTGCGGTGGCTCCCCGGCAGGGGCAAGGGCAGGGGTCCATGGCTGCTGCAGCTCGGCTCTGAGTGGTGCGGACCATGGTGGCGGGAGCGCTGCTCACCGTCTGTCCCAGTGGCACCACTAGAGTGATGCAGGCCAGAGTCTGCCCACGTGGGCCAGATTACATAGTTAGCCAGGGGGGCTGCAAAAATTTTTTTTGTTAAAAAGGGGTCCCTATCCTGAAAAAGGTCGGGAACCGCTGCTTTAAAATATTTTTCACTTTCAGCTATTCTGCTCCTCTGGAGATGTTTCATTGAGGCAGGTTATGCTCAAACTTCCATAGCAAATTCCTACAATTCTTCACTTGAGAACTGTGGTCTGTTGTTAGGAACCAGAACCTCTGAGATTTGAGAATCAGCACTCTGCTGCTTAAAGATGGTTCAGGCTAGGCAGAGTGTCTTTTACCATCTTTCTCTCCAGCCAGTTTTGTCCACACATGGTTACTGGTGGTCTGCCCCCCTTGCTCTGAGAAACACACTTCACCTTTAGATACAATCTCTTCCCTTTTGCTGTGTGACCAGCCTGCAAAGATGTATGTGTCTCATGCTGAAACTGCTGTGTAGAAAATGCATTGTTCCACAAGGGTGTCTATTGAGAGACAATCCAAGTTGATGGCATCAGATTACTCGGTGGCTTTAGGCAACTGGGGGGCCTAAGCAAAGGCCCATTGTGGGGCCCCCACATCCCCCTCCATGGCCCCAAATCCACACCTCTAGCCTCCCCATTGGTCGCAGCTCCCTCGTCTGCAGCCCCAGCTCACATCCACTGGCCCTGACTCCCCCTCTGCACACCTCCGCCAGGGCCCTGGTTTCCCTCCACTGGCCCCCAGCCCACTCTCCGCGCCCCCCTCTGCAGCCATGACACCTCACCTCCCCATGGCTCTGTCTCCCCAGAGTCAGCCTGCTCCACCCTCCAGTGGCTCCAAAACTCCCTTGCTTCCCCAGCGTCCCAGTTCCCCCTGCAACCCCTGTGCCCCTCCAGGGCTCCCTCCATGGCCCTGGTGCCCTGCCAGGGGCCCCAATGCCCCCATTGCCAAAGGCAAGGGACAGGGCAGGAGGACAGACCTGGGCCCCTGGGCTGGCCCACCCTCCTCCTGGGGCTGGAGCAGTTGGCCCAGTGGTGGGGTGGGAGCCCTGCCCCTGGGACAGTGCACTCTGCCCCATGCCCTCCCCCCAGCACTAGGGCTCCCACAGCCCGATTGGCCCTGGGACTCGTCTCCCCACAGAGCCTGTTCCCACTGCTGGCCCTGGTCCTGGCCCTAGCCCCCTGCCATGTGTTCTTCAGGGTGGGAAGCAGACACCACTTCTGGGGTAGGCGAAGGGGTCCCTGGCTGCTCAGGGGCCCTAGGTGGGCACCTGCTTTGCCTACTTCAAAAGCTGCCTTTGGGTGGCATCTCAGTGATGGTCCTTACACAGAACATCAAGCCTCTTTCTCAGGCATAACACCTGTCTAGAATGCATTACAATATCCTTCCTTGGGGGAAGTTAGACTTTGTTCAGTACATAATACAAAATGGAGTTCCGGGAACAAAATGGAGTTCACAATTTGATACAGACATAGTCCACTGTATCAGTTATGAGGTGTTCCAGCCCTCTGAAATTAACAGAAAAATTGGCATTAATTTCAGTGAGCTTAGAGTTTGAATTTGCATTTTACTAATTTTACCAGCATTTTATCCACCAAGAAGATAAACAGAACCCGCCCCCCTGAGAAAATCATTCCATTTCCCAAGTAGATGCTCGAAAAAGTGCAGAGCACAAAATTGTTGATATCAAAAATCTACTCAGCATAGACTCTGCGGGGGATTTCAGATGAAATGATTCAACTATACCAGTTAGGGAGCTTATATAAAGACAAATTAAGAAGCGTGAGTTCAGCCAGATCTACACTCAGGGGGTGACCTCACCACACAAATTTCCTTCCCCACATCCCCTGCCCACACAAGGGGGTGGTGGCCATGTCCTTCCATGGTCCTAATCATACAAAGGGGATTCTGGGCCAATGGTGAACAGTATCTAGGGAGGGAAAAAACCAGCTGTGCTTTCTGCATAGTTCCCCATCAATGCAATGGAGAATACTCTGAAAAACAGGCCCACCGAGGGGCGGGGTGGAAAAGAGGGCAGTTGCCTAGGGACCTGAGAATTTAAAAGGGCCTGGGCCTCTTCTGCCTATGTCTGTACCCACACTCCACACCCAGACCCGCCCAGGCCATGCTTCTGTCGGTCCTTCCTCATCCCACTTGCCCTCCCCACCTTTGCTTGCTGCTTGCATCCCTCCTCTTCTCCCTGCTTGCCCTTCCTTCAGTGCTGATCATCTCACACTACCCGCCTTGCTCAGGCCTCTTGGCTGTTGCTCACTACCTGGGGAAAAGAAAGTGTGAAAGAGAGAAGGGGGATCAAGTGAGGGAGACACAGTGGCAAGCAGTCCAAGCTGGTGAAAGGGTGGGGTACGGGTGGAGTGGGGGTGGACTGTGGGCAGGGCCACAGGCAGAAGAGGTAGGAAATGTCCAGGACTGTTCTGCTCTTGGGCCTGGAATTGCTGTCGATGGGCCTACTGAAAAGTTAATACAGTCTCTAATGGTGTGGCAAAGAAATGGGGCAGGGTTTCTTATGGGAAATGTGAACAGACAAGACTAATGCCTGCACTTTATCTGAATGATGTGAGCGAAACTTAGATAGGGAAGGCAGAGTCTTGATCATGTCCTAACCGAGGTCTAACTGCACAGGAAGGATTCAGGTTTCTCAATGGGAGTGTGCAACATGGTCCCATGAACCCCAAATAGTAAAATGCCTGACTGAGCAGGAACAGCTGCTGGACATCACTAGGCATGTTTAATGCCTACTGCAGTGTTCACTGGGGCCAGCATTTCAGATGGCCCAGGTTGGAGGCTATTTATTGAAAGAAAAGGAAAGAGCCAAATATGTAATGCCAACCAGTTTCCCACATATGGTGAGGGTAGTCAGGCAGAGAGCTGTTGCTAATAAAAATTGTGAGTCTGCTGACCCAGAAAAGTGAACACCATTACTTATTTGTTTACTATTTTTGTGAATTTTATGTTAAAAAAAGGATCAGGGAATACCAGATACCATGCCTGCAGCTGGTGGAAATTAAAGATGGTGCTATCAGGCTTAATTCTCCATTCACCCACACCAGCAGAACTCCATTGGCTTCAGTCACGTGAAACCTCTCTTACATTGAGGTTCAGGGAGAGCAGAATCAGTCCCTTTGTCTTTAGTGGGACTGCAGTCAGCTATTGAATGAATTTAAGCACTTGGCCAAAGAACCACACTGACATTTACTACAATGGAAAAACCAGCTCTTTCCTTTGCTAAAGGGAAGAGGATGCCTATGTGGAGGAGACATTTAGGAGGGAACAGACTCCCATTTTTCTCCTTGAGTTTCTATTTTCCTTGTTCAAAAAGCAATCTGTCTGTATTTTCCCAGAGGGGATATCACTTTCATAGGGATGTTATTGCCAAATATCTATCTTAAATGTTGCACACCTCCCAGAGCATAACACACACAAACAGAGCACTGGATATGAAATGTTGCTGATAGCCAGAAGCTGATAATGAAACCATTCTTTTAGGCTCTCATATAAGCTGGAGGATTCGGCTGAACCATTTTCCACGGAGATATTTGAGTGTGCATCTTTTGTTAAGGCCCTAAATAACGATATACATTGAAAAAATTCATGTTTCATAAAGGACAGGATTTCAGGAGAATCAAAAATATTAGCTAAATGAATTAACTCTGATAGCTTTGTTTGCTCTGACTAGTGTATTGTTAGACACCACCATCCAGTGAGTACTGCAATGGAACACTTTTATAATAGCTAATCCCCACTCTTTCTCCTGCCCTTTCACTTGCTTTAGTTAAACACAATTAGCTCCTGACTTACCAGTCACCCTTCCCAAAATCTGTGATATAATAATGCAGAAATCCAATTAATTTTCACCACTTGATCACCATGTCATGATGGACCAAATTGCAATACACTATGAAGATACTGAATGCTCCTGTAGACATGCTGCCAAGTTCCACCTTTCTATATAGGTGCCACTTCTACTGCTCTTTCTAGAAGAATAATGAATGGCTGTAATACAAAAAAATTGTGATCCTATTTCGCTAGGTGCTGTGTAAAGAGAAGTAAACATGGGGCTAATATTTCAGGGGTATTTAAGCACCTGAAGATGGAGATAGGCACTTAAATACCTTTTAAAATCTGTCCCATAGTTCCCCCCCCTAAAAAATTGACAGTGAAATGCCCCATTCTAGATCAAGGACCTTGCAGCCAGCCCACTGACTCCACATAGGAAGTAAGTTTTACAGATATAAAACACTCTATAGCCAGGAAGTTCTTGATCAAAACCAGTGGGTTATCCTGACAGTGCAAGGATCTGCTTGCACAATGTTCAGTGAAGGCATAGGGCTAGGCCCTGAGATGGCAAGTAACATAGGAGGAGAAGGAAAACGAGCAAAATCATACCACAGAGTTTTGTATACATTTGCTATTAAAGAGCTATAACCATATAATCCCCTTTCCTCAGTTACCCTTTAAGTGCCTGCTTCAACTGCTTATCCTCTTGATCATTAAATATTAGATGGTTCAGAGTAAAGAAGGTGTTAATAGTCTCCATGTGTCCTGTTAAGGAAAGTGGCATTGTATTCCATCAATCACAACATGTCTGGCTTTTGTGTGTGTGATGTGTCCAATATTTTCAATAATTATTACAGCATAAATTCCTAAAAGTTAGAGCAACAGAGGAAAATATCTGGAATTTTTATCATTCCAGGGAAAAGAATTTTTTACCCCAGTTTCATTTTATGGGGACTTGTAATCAATGTCAGTCTTCAGACCTGAATTACTTCTTGTCATAACGTTCATAAGAGACACTAAAAAATGGATGGGAAGACCAGGTTTTGCTGTTTATATTAAAATGTCACTGACATTTGATGATCTCTGGCCCTAATTTCCCAGATCTTTTTATCCTTATATAATTGTAGAAACTGCATTATATACTATTTCAAGCAAGAAATAATCTTGTGATTAAATAAAGTCAATGTAAAGCAAGAAAATAAAGTAGGTAACACTTCTTCAGTTAGACATGAATTCCCTCTGTTGATGTTTTTGCTGTAAGTACAATGTATTTGCATATATGGACTCTGAGGCTGCAATCAGATATAGTATTATTTATTTATTTATTTATTTATTGCTGTCGTAATACCTAGCAGCCCCATTCAAGGACCAAGAGCCCCATTATACTAGACCAGGGGTCTCAAACTCAAATCACCTTGAAGGCCGCATGAAGACTAGTACGTTAAGCCAAAGGCCGCACCATGCATGAGGACTAGTACGGTTGCCAAGGGTCACCACTGACACCTTTTCATACAATGGTATTGCAAATATTGATAGCAACAGTGTTGATGCAGACCACAAGAAAGAACTTTAGGGGCCACATGCGGTCCTCAGACAGTGCATTTGAGACCCCCGTACTAGACACTGTAGAAACAGAGATGAGAAGGCGGTCTCTGCCCAGCAGAAAACAACATGTTTTGCATTTTCGTTTTTGATTAATCACCACAGAAAAAGAGGCAGATGTTTTCCACAAATTTTTTCATCAGAAAGTATCTCTGTCTTTTGTTACAGTTTAACTCTAGTCACTTTTAGGCAGCACAAGCAATCCATTTAGTTTGGTGTGTAACTTAAGCCTGGGATTGTAACCTAACTGATTTGATAGTTCACAGTAGCTAAGAGGTTAGATTGCAACCTCACCATGGATTGGCTGGCCATTGTGTACAAGATCAGACCTCATTACAACCAAGATCTGGACTCTTACAGTCCAGTTTTGCCACAGCTCAAAATGAATGAATAAGGAAGACAAAAAATCTTCAAATGTTTGAATTGATAAATGAATTCACTTCAGTCATGTTCAAGTTTTACTGGCACAGATGTTCATGGAAGGCAAATTTCAAATTTGCATTTATGAATATTCATTGATGCTGACCTTTCAAGTCACTTATGTGAATATTTGCTTGATAAAAGTTTACATTCTCTTCCAGCTGGGGACAGAAATGATATTACCTGACATACATGACCTATCAATGCTAAGTAACAGTTTAAATTTCAAATGTACATGATAAATCTATGGAGTTAAAAAAATAAATAAATATAGCTGTTCTGCGAGCAAAAAAGCCCTAAGTTTATTTGCTGAATGTTTTCGTGAATTAATCACTCAACTCTAGCTTGAGCAGCATTTAAATGGTCCCTAAAGATAGCTTTCAAATGTGGTTACTTATCCTGTGTAGATTTGCTATGTCTTTAATTATGAGGCAGGTACAAAACTAGAGAGCGCTGAAATCAATTATACAGTTCTCCTTTAAGCATTTGTGAAACCATCTATAAAGCATTTTCTTATCAACTTCCAGTTGTCTACTCTACACACCAACTAGGCTGAGTCTATATGATCCAATTAATGAATAAATCCAAGCCTTTTCAGTACTTGGCATTTCTGAATTTAAATAATTTGGTCTCTAAATATGCTTGAACAAAAGATTAGTGAAATGCTATCTAAACATGTAGTTATTCAATATTTCTCAGGTGCTCAAAAGCCTTGTAAAATTCATTCTCCTTCAAGCACTGCTCACATCATTCAATTACAGGTGTCTATGTGCCGCAGCGCATGGTAGCTCGGAAAGTCTTTAGTGTTAGCCTGTCAGGTCAGGGTACACGGCCAATGCCCCCTCCACGCCGCGACCGCGGCTATATAGGTGACCGTGACCCTGACCCTCCCAGTTCCTTTTTCCACCATCAGCGTTGGTTCAGATCAGCGTAAACTTGCGAAATGCAAGTGCCTGTCTTTCTCAAGAAATTCAAGATGCCTGGTTTCAAGCTGTGCTTGGAATGCTGCAAGGCTTTTCCGATGGATGACCCACACGAGAAATGCCTCTCCTGCTTGGGTGAGTCCCACCTCACAGCGGAGTGCTCCATTTGCCAGTCCTTCAAGCGGAGAAGCTGCATAGAAAGGGAGTGCTGCTGCCTCTTGATCTTGGGGAGTGGAGCAACCACCCCCTAAACCAGCTGGGCCACTAGTGCTCCGCCGGATCCCCAGTCGGCTTGGGCTCAGGAACCCTGCCACTGATCATCGGTACCAGGCTTGAAACCTTGACCCGCTACGGTACGGCTCCAGCACCGAGCTCATCGGTCACCGGGTAGCCCCTCAGCTGTACCGAGACAGGTACTGGCACAAGCATGCCTGATGGCCCAGCAAGGGCACCATAACCTAGCTCTGGTGCAGAAGAAGACCAAGGCAGCACCGTCTCCACCAGTACCGCAGGACATGGTACTGCCCCTCATGGTACTGATGTCAAGCCTGGTACCAACATCAAACCCAGTACCGCCAAATCTGGTACCATCAGACCCGATACCGACAAGCCTGGTACCGCCATCTGACCCGGCACCAACACCGGTACCAGCATCCAGCTCCAAGCTAACCTCTGACCCAGCACCGATCTGCGACCAGGTGCTAACAGCCAGCCCAACTCCGGGACCCAGCATGGCACCACCCAGCCCTCCACCAGTACCACGTCGGGTACAGAGGGAGAGGGAACCTCACTCCATCGCTCCTCTGAAGATCCCTCACTACTGGGCTCACAGAACTCAGGTGGAGTGTCTTCCAGATTGTCCTCCAAGGACCACCCCTTCCCTTCTCAGGAGGAGTGCCCAAGAAAGAGACTGCGCAAGAGCTCACCATCCCCGAGCCCAGTGAGAGCAACAAGACCACGGGTTCATGTGGTGGTGTCCATGCTTCCTACTGCCTCTAGTGAGATCGTCCCATAATGAGTGGACCCTTGATTGGCTGAGCACAACAACCGATGATGCCTCACGCCGCTATGCTTGATCGCCTCTACTGGAGTCCTCGGACCGCTCTGACGATGAACCTGGTCCTGATTATACAGAATGCAATAGATCCCGGGCCTGATCCTCCTCATCACCAGATGAGTGTCTAATCGACACGTCCGCTGACCGTGAGGGGGATCCCCGCATTGAGCAGGACCTTCTCCGCCATATGGTGGCGAACCTTAAATTGAAATTAGAAGTAATCCAAGAGGAGGATGACTCCCTCTTTGATGCTTGCCATAGAACCCCTCCAGCAAGGATATACTCCTCGCCAAGGTCCCGATCCAAGAGATCTGCAGGGCCGCTACATGGTCGTCAATACATACCTTCACGACGCACTAAGCTATTGCCCAACAGGCTAGAGACGATGCCGCTTTGGGCAGAGCTGTACTCAGTGTGGGTAGACTGTAACTCCTCCCACCATCCTCGGGTACAGCTAGCAGTCACCTGTAACTGAATGATGTGAGTAGCACTCGAAGGAGAATGGTTGCTTACTTACCAGTAACCGTCCTTCTTTGAGATGGGCTGCTCACATACATTCAGGCCCATCCCACCATCCCTGCTACGGAGTTGGCAAAGGTATATGGGACTGGGAGGGTCAGGGTCATGGTCACCTATATAGCTGCGGAGGTGGCGTTGGCCGTGTACCCTGACCTGACAGGCTAATGCTAAAGACTTTCTGAGCTACCATGCGCTGCGGCACATGGACACCAGTAACTGAATGTATGTGAGCAGCCCATCTCGAAGGACGGTTACTGGTAAGTAACCAGCCGTTTCTAAAAGCAGTGTGAGTGCTTCTTAATTGCTTGTGAAAAGCATTGGTCAGAGGATGTGTAATCTTTCATGTCTCCGTGGACTATAGAATTCCCATATAATGTCATACTAGAAACATTTGTATCTCAGCACAAAAAGGGACAGGATTCTTTGAACCTACAAATCTAAAATCTTTTATTTTTTAAACATAGATTTAAATGCTCAAATTTCCTAAAATAAGAGCTAATATACATTCAGTAAAACGTTTGTTTCTCTAATCTCAGCCCCCTGTCTGACTCTCTTTGTATTTGTGTGTGAAAAGAGAGCAAATATGAATCTGAAAAGCTACAGAGGGTCTCAGTTGTTGTGATATTTTGGTTTAGATCTACATTTGCTAATGAAAAACATAATCCCCTTCCACATGCCCCACTTTTTAAAAATCTTTTATTTACAAGCTTTTTAAGATTTTCATGGTTGTGTTTGAGTCAGCTGAAATTCTTTCATTTGTAAACAGAATTATCTGGTGGAATGAATTTGGAGCAGGAAAAACAAAAACAAAAACATGACTGCCATGAAGTTTGGAAAAATATCTATCAAGAATAGAAACTATTTCCATTTCAATCAAATCAGATAATGTGTAATAATTCCAAAAGAGAGCACCAGATGGAACAGGTTGTTAGTTTTGATTGATTGGAATCCAGATTGCCCTATAACTGGCTGTTAGACTCTAGCAGCAGCTGCCTGTGTGCATCACAAACATATTTTAGCTGGAAACCACCATCTCACTTAATTGAGATGTAGAATATTCCTTACTAGTTGATCTAGCCAGCACTGGCAAGAATCCCAATCTCTGCTACCTCAGGGCATATTGATGATACAAAACAGAATCTACATACCCAGACATTAATGCTTGTTACTGAAGTACATGCAGTCTTTGACATTGTTCATCCAAGAACAATATGATGCCCACTCAATCAGGCTAACAGTTTTAAAAAATCATCCTTTATTTTGCATGCCTTGATTTATGGGTCACCTGACTTGAAACATATTAGATTTGACTCTGTTAGGGTTATAGGACAATTAATATTGTATCTCATGTTCACCACGGTGTACAGCTTTTTTTAGTTTGCCATTCTTCTTGTCATTATTATAAAATCACATCCAGCCAGATTAACCTTGCAAAACCTACAGAGTGAGCACAAAGCTGACTTGTGATCTCTGTCTTATTCTTTTGTTAGACTCATGGCATGCATGACTCTTAGCTCCCTGTAGTCTGCATTTTGAGATTGCCTCTGAAGTCTTGGATTCTTCTCCCTAATTAGAGATGAGAATGAGAACGAGCAACCTGTTATGAAAACATTTTTGACAACACAAGATGTGTGATAAAAGACAAGTGGTCTTTCTTCCAAGAGCTGAGTAATAATGCAATGACATTTTGTGGAAATAACTGGAGTTCAAGCATAACAAGTCTCATATTAGGGTTGACCAGGATGCATATCTGTTTTTTGCTGTCGTTCTCTGGGTTCAGGGCCAGCGCTACGCGGTAAGCAGCCCCTGCGTAAAAGGGGGGGCACCAGCATTTTGAGGGGCATCAAAAGGGGACAGTGCTGTGGCGCTCCCCTGATGACGTCACTCATCTGCGCCAGTGTCGGTCTGCTGCAGGGGGGCGCCACGATTCCCAGCACCTTCCCTGTGTGGGTTTATTTCTGTCCTGGGTCTGGAGTACCAGAAATACTTGCTACTTCAGAGTATTCCCTCCCCCATGGGTGATTCTGCAATTTTCCCAGCCATGTTATGCCAATTTCATAGTCTGTTCTGTATATGAAGCATGGTGGTTACAGTCTGAAGCACTGTCTAGGACTTATCTGTAATATGTTGCTTTAGGAGTAACTTATCAGTTTTTCCTTGCATGGCATGACTATACTGCCATGGATCTGCCTTTGGAGTTTCTGGCATGCAGTTTGAAAATCAGTGGCAGGATATAACTCAAAAGTGACAATGGAAGGTTATAATTTCTGAAGGGGAAGCCATGTTAGTCTAGCCCTGCAGACAAACTAGGAGTCCTGTGGCACTTTTGAGCTTTTGTGGAAGAATATTGCACTTTGTCAGATGCTTGAAGGTCTGAACTTTCATTGATCTCAGTGGTGTTTAGGAGTTTAAATTCCTTTGAGGATCTGGGTCATACCTGATACTACATGAGTGCTCCTAAAAATCCTATTAGTGGGTATGTTTGGCCAAATTTTGAAAACAACTTCCAAACTTCACTCTTAAAATCTGTGAGCGCACTTCTCTGCTGGTACCAAATGAAGGAGTCTACGCATTTTGACAGTGTAGCTTTAGGGAACTGCTTTGAAAATGTAGCTGTTAAAGTGCTACCAAATATTGATCGGGATCTATATTTCCTTATGTGGTGGTGGCCCTCATTGTGAGCTTGACTTAAAGGATATATTTACACAGAAAGCAGAAAGCTGTAGCAGCAAGTCTCAGGGCCTGATCTACAGACTCTGGCTCACACTACCACACTAAAAATAATTGTGTATCTCCTCCCTGGGTTTCAGAGCCCAAGCCCAAATTTCAGTTCAAAACCAAACATTTATACAGCTATTTTTAGCACCATTTCACAAGTCCATGTCTGCAGGCCAGGCTCTGAGATACACTGCTACAGGTTCATGCTATCCATGTAGCCGTACCTTAAATGGCTGCACATTGAAGTAGGAGGGAGCAGGGATCCATCCCCTTGCAGGAGGTGTAAGATTCAGTCACAGGAGTAGCTCCAGAGCTTTTCTGGAGGAGGAACTGAGTACAGAGCAAGTGCGGAGGGGCAGAGATTAGGCAAAGCCTGAAAAGATGGCTGACTGCCTGCGTGGGGTGGGGGTGGGGGTTGAGAAGGACTATCAAATGGACCTTAGAAAGGGCTGTAGAGTAGACAGTTACTCCCTTCTTCCCTCTCCGTCCAGCCTGGGAGAGTGGAAGGAGACCCTCTGAGCAGTGCATCCCGGTGCTCCTCCTAAAGTAGTGTGCCTAAGTCTTATATCCCTCACTATGGACCTAGCTTCTCCCTCTCCATGGGGCATGTGAAGGTCAGCTAAGGCAACTGACCTGGCCTTTCTCAAGTCAAACTTCACTTCCTCCACTGGTCTGACAGAGCTGGTGTTTGTTGGCCTTTAGGGCTGACTTCTTAGGTATTAAAGGGCTAAAAGTCTGTGCATATAAAACCATCCAGGGGTCCTGAAAAAGGTTGACAGAGTGTATTTTTATATATCTAAGTACAGATAAAGATTGGAAAGCAAAGAAGAGAAATAGTTTGCTATTGCTTTTTTATGATATAATAAGTCCCAGCTGTGGGATGCTGAACATGACCACAGCTGTGGTTTGGTTCACCTGCTGCCAGGAGCAGCCTGACATGTTTTGCCATCCAGGGTAGAGAATATTTTCAGTCCTTCTCCCCAGCTTCCTTCCCACTGCAGGCAAGAGAGGGAAGAGGGGCGAGGGGAGAAAATGACCAAGTGGCACAGCTGTATGGCACCCCCTAGAAGTTGGCATGCAGAGAAACTGCTCTGATTGCCTTCCCCTAACCAGTGCTGTCTGTGGACAAAGAGTGGTGCTGGTTGGAGGCTTGGCTGAAACAATATGCAGGATGTACAACCAGTGGGCTAAATTCTGCTCTCAGCTTATGCCAGAGCGTAATTTTGTTCATAAAGCGTAGCTGTCAAATGTGGTGGTCAGTTAACTGGTTATCTCTAGAACTGTCTGTCAGTTGGCAGACACAACACTCTCAATTAAAAAGGCTACATACAGTGCATTCAAAGTTCTAGGTGCTAAAAAAAAATCTAAATAATCCCCTAACTTACTGAAGTCAGTGGGCTTCTTGTCATTGATTGCCATTACCTTTCAAGGACCAGAGCCCATCTATGTGAAAGAATTCATTACAAACAGTTGTCCAAAACCTGAGTTAAAAAAATGAGACCTTAGATGCCAAAACAAATTGTACATGCTTTTGTTTTGTTCTCTCCTTCCTCCCACTGCCCTCTTTCTTTTACCTGAAAGCTTGATGGGGAACTGGAAGGGTGTTCCTTGTGAATAGACTCACAGATGCTAAGATCAGATGGGACCAATAGTATCTAGTCTGACCTCCTGCACAATGCAGACCACAGAACCTCATCTACTCACTACTGTAATAGACCTCTAACCTCAAATCAAGATTCAAAGACTTTAAACTACAGAAAATCCACTAGCAAATTCAGAAGGGAAACATCAGGCCAACCAATAGGAACATCTGCACCTGAGACTTACACTGTTGCAATTTGTGCCAGTGTGTTTTAACTACGGTAAGTTGCAACAGGATGGTGGGTCCATACTAGGTGTCTTGTCCACTTGTAGCATTCCCTGCAAATGTTGATGGGCTTCAGAAATGTTATAGATTCCACTGGCTCATCCCCCTTGAGTAACAGCACAGTGCCTGTGGCAGGTGGTGTACATCTGCACTTGGTCACTCTTCTGGTTTGAGCTAATGGACTGCATGAAGAGAAAAGTATACTTTGTGCTCGTTTGCACTTGTATATGCCACACCAGAGTCACCAGACTGTCTCCAAGCCACTGCTGACATAACGCAGGGCTTGATTCTGCGTTTGCAATCAGTGAAAGCATTGCATTTGAACTCCATGGGGGAGGCAGGATCACACCTTGTGTCTATAGAAGTGCATGTGTGCATGCACACACACACACACACACACACACACACACACACACACACAAATTTCACCAGATATTCTGATTTACACTTTCAGTGTGTTTATATAGCCTGATCCAAAACTTTCCATTGACATCAGGGGCCATTTGATCAGGCTGATTTTGAACCATGCCTGACTGTTTGATGGTATAACTAGAGCCCTGCAAATCTATGGATATCCGCATTATATCCACATCTGCGATACAACATGGATATCCACAGACCGTTTCTTGTGGATGCAGATCAGATATAGATCCACATATTATTATCTGCACAGAGCTAGAGCCCTGCAAATATGTGGATACCGCAGATATCCGCATTATATCCACGTCGGCGGATACAACACGGATAGCCGCAGACCATTTCTTGTGGATGCAGTTCAGATATGGATCCACATATTTGTATCTGTGCAGGGCTCTAATAATAATGTTGCCCCACCAAGGAAATAAACAGTCAAATAAAATTCCTATGAAATTCTGAATTAGCTCAATGTGACTATACAAATGGTTAAACCAAGGGTTAAGAGTGGTGCACAATGTATTTTAAAGTCAGGATTGTTTTTCCATCCAGTATTTATTCCTCTGTATTCCAGCAGGAAGGAAATAGTTTTACGGATTTGGATCTGGTCCCAGGCTATTTGCCTTTCCATAGCCTTCAGCACTTGGATATGGGAAATAATGTTGAAGGACCATTTTGTATGCTTCTTTCACATTTTTTTCATATTTAATCTTAAGCTTCATTGTTTTATAATGTTGGTCTTACTTCTCCCCCCCAGAAAATGAAGATAAATGCAACCGTTTCTTTAGTCATCATTCATCCTCTTACTGAGCAATTTGCAGATACACATCTCTGCTGCCGTTCTTATCAGGAAGCACACGCTCAAAAACAAAAGCATTTTTAACCAGTCCAGGCAGTACGCTGGAAACAACCACCTCTTCATTTCCAGGCTGACTTTAAACTTTACTGAAAGCTCTAACTATTTGCTTTCATACAGATGTTTAAAAAATTTAACTCTGGACAGATGACCTTCCGAGGTTATTTATTGGGCAGCAGAGTCATGGCCAGTTTACAAATGAGAAGCTATTTTCTCTAGCATTTAGAGTCCTTGAAATAAGAAATATAGTCTAGCCCTTTGTGCTGGCTCTTTGCACTGGGGGAGGGGGGGATTTGAACTACTGAAAATATTTTGACAAGTTCTAAAGGGGTAGCCATGTTAGTCTAGTTCAGCAAAACAAACAAGAAGTCCTCCTGTGGCACTTTTAAAGACTACAAATTTATTTATCGCATGAGCTTCTGTGGGAGAAAAATTCCACTTTGTCAGATGCTTTGAAGATGCTTCAAAGCATCTGATGAGGTGGGATTTTCTCCCACAAAAGGTCATATGATAAATAAATTCATTAGTCTTTAAAAGTGCCACAGGATTCCTTGTTTGTTTTGCTGCAAATATTTTGAATCTCATAAAATTTAATTAGTTTCAAACCATTATATAAGAACTCTTTTTCAGTGCTCAGGTACATGTGTGCGTGTCTGGAAGCACTTGGGCAAATAACCTGGGAAGATGCCTTGGGACATGTGCTAGCTTCCTGTCTGGGTTCCATAGATGGTGCTTCCATGACAGGGAGAGGGAAAAACCTCCTTCCTTCCCCTCAAGGAAGGAGGGAGGCAGACTGCCCAGGCACCTGAAGGAGAGCTGTGGGCTAGAAAGGGGGAAGAATGGCCTGTTGAAACTATTGTTTGTTTGGACTATAATTACCCCAGAAAGAATGAAGTTCACCTAATTCAGCCAAAGAGCTACCTTGAGCTACTATCAGACAGCAGCTGTGTCACTACAAGACAAGAGATCCATCACATGGTCATTGACTCAAAGCTAGTGCAGTTTACATGTTGAGTGGTTAGAAAAGCAATTAACAAGATGAGATGAGGTTTAGGCTATGACATCTTTTTACATACCCTTGAATTATTATGTCTTCTTTTAGTTTCTTAGAGTAGACAGTGTTGTGGTAAAAAAGAAGTCTGTATAGAAGTCAGGATTTGGTACTGCAAGCACTGCATGCTGAAGAATCAGAGAAGGCAGTAAAGGGGATACTGAAGGATAGGAAGAAAATTGGCAGCGTGTGACCTCCAGAAGAAGAAAGAGGAGAACCCACATATAGTAGAACCTCAAGAGTTATGAACATCTTGCTTTTTTTGGTTTCTGTCTTCACAGACAAGGTCAGCTCTTAGACTACTGCAGTGGGCAGTACAGTATGAAGAGGAGGTGAGCAGCCCTCAGGGAACAGGTTAAGGCAGTTGTTTTCAAACTTAGGGTTGGGACCGAGTCGCAGACCATCAGGTACTGGGTCACGGCACCCCTGGCTGCTGCTGCCAAAAGACTAGAATGCATTGCTTAAGGATGGAATTGCTGGGTTGCGGGCATTAATGATTGTTTTCAACTGGGTCCCAAGGAAAAAAGTTTTAAAACCATTGGGTTAAGGACTATCAAGAAAGATGAGCATGCGCAAGTCGATGGGGCTGGATGCAATGCATCCAAAAGTGCTGAGGGAATTGGCTGATGTAATTGCAGAACCACTGACCATTTTCTTTTGAAAACTTGTGGTAATTGGGAGAGGTCCTGTATGATTGGAAAAGGGTTCAGACAGTACCCATCTTTAAGAAAGGGAAGAAGGAAAATCTGGGAAGTTATAGTCTAGTCAGTCTCACTTCAGTTCCTGCAAAAATCATGGAGCAAGTCCTCAAGGAATTCATTTAGAAGCCCTTGGAGGGGAGGAAGGTGATCAGGAATTCTCAGGATAGATTCACCATGGACAAGTCTTGCCTGACCAACCTGATTGCCTTCTATGATGAGATGAGTAGCTCTGTGGGTATAGGGCAGGGGTCTCAAACACGTGGCCTGTGAGCTGCATGCAGCCCCCAAAGTTATTTCCTGTGGCCTGCAATGACACTATAATTATCAATATTTGCAATATTGTTGTATGAAAAGGTTTCAGTGGTGCAGCCCTTGGGCTAATGTACTTGTCCTCATGTGGCCCTTGTGTAGTCTTTAGACGGCCCTCATAGTGATTCGAGTTTGAGACCCCTGATATAGGGAAAGCTTTTGATATGATCTCTCAAAATATTCTAGCCAGCAAGCTAAAGAAATATGGGTTGGATGAATGGACTGTAAACCGGATGGAAAGCTGGTTGGATCATTGGTCTCAGTGGGTAGTGATCAGTGATTTGATGTCTTGCTGGCAGCTGGTATCAAATGGAGTCCCCCAGGAGTCAGTCCTGGGGCTGTTTTGGATCAACGTCTTCATTAATGAGCTGAATGATAGGGTGGACTACATCTTCATCAAGTTTGCACATGACTCTAAGTTTGGGGAAGTGGTAGACATGATGGAGGATGCGGATATGATTCCCTGACCTAGACAAATTTGAAGATTGGGCCAAAAGAAATCTGATAAAATTCAACATGGACAAGTACAGATTCCTTCACTTAGAACAGAATAACCCCATGTACTCCTAGAGGATGGGGACCAACAAGCTAGATAGGAGTTCTTCAAAAAACATCTGGGGGTTACAGTTAATAAGAAGCTGAATATGAGTTGGCATTATGCCCTTGTTGCCAAGAAGGCTAACAGCGTATTGGACTGCATTAGTAGATGAATTGCCAGTTGATTGAGGGAAATGATTATTCCCCTTTATTTGGCACTGGTGAGGCCGCATCATGAGTATTCTATCCAGTTTTGTGTTCCCCACTACATAAAGGATGTTGACAAACTGAAGAGAAACTATCATAGGGCAATGGAAATGACTGGGGGAGTGGGGAACATGACTTCTGAGGGGAGGTTGAGGGTACTAGATTTATTCAGTCTGTAGAGGGGGAGGGGTGATAGTAGCCCTCAACTACCTGAAAGGGGATTCCAAGGAAGATGAAGCTATGCTGTCCTCCGTGGTAGTAGGTGACAGAACTAGGAGTAATGGTCTTGAGTTGCAGTTGGGGAGGTCTAGGTCGGCTATTAGAAAAAACTTTTTCACTGGAGCATTGGTGAGGTCCTGGAATGGGTTACTTAGGGAAGTCATAGAATTGTCAGTCTTCTTCTTTAGAGGTTTTTAAGGCCTGGCTTGACAAAGTGCTGGCTGGGATGATTTACTTGGGGCTGGTCCTGCTTTGAATCTAGGTGGCCTCCAGTGATCACTTCCAGCCCCGATCTTTTATGATTTATGATTCTATGAAAAATCTGGCATATAATCCATCCTAGTACTCCCACCTTTGCTACCATTGGTAGATCTGCTTTAGAGATAGCAACTGTAGAAAAATTCCCTGGAAAAAGTCTTACATACGGAAAGACTCTCTTATACTCATTGTGGACAACTTACACCACCTTACACATCAGCGCTAAATGTGATCCTATTTCATTGCTGTTACAGGACTTTCAGAAAAAGAGAATGGGCAGAAGTGAATTTTCTTCCCATAAATACTTATGGTGAAATAGAGAACGTTTCCCAAAATCATAGTTCTCTGAAAACCCAGCCAAGCAACTAATTTGTGAAGTACTGTCACACAGACTGAAACTTCTGCATGCTACAGTGTGCTTTTATCTTTATAATATCCTTTTGCAAGATTCTTGGTGGCCTTTGTCTTTCTTATCAGTCACAAAAATCAGTGCATTGGAAAGGTTAAAACTTGGATCAAAGAAGTGATTCATACATCTAGGGTTCCTTGTGAAACCATTACCTGGAGCCCAGTCGCTGTCCTCAAGTCTCAGGATTCATCATGTAATCTTTTTTCTCCAGTCTCCCAGATCTGTCATGCCAGAAGAGATATTGAGTCCCATAGGCGGGGTTGGGGGACAGTAAAGAATGTATTCACAACTGGTATGTGTATTTGGATTGGTGGGTTACTTGCTAGTAACTGTCCTTCTTTGAGATGGGCTCCTCGGATTCATTCAGTAATAGGTGTATCCATGCCGCAGCACACGATTGGTCAGAAACTCTTTTGCCCTAGCCTGTCAGGAGAGGGCTGGCAGCCACCGCCCCCTCACCACCCTGTGGCTATATATGTGGCCACCACCTGGCCCCTCCTCAGTCCCTAAAAGTCACCAATTCCAAGTTGTGGAGACAGTGGGAGGGTTGTGAATGAATCCAAGCAGTCCATCTCGATGAAGGACAGTTATTGGTAAGTAACTCACTGTTTGTCTTTGAGCTCTGCTCGGATACATTCAGTAATAAGTGACTACCAGCCATGCTCGTGGACGGTGGGTGGAGTTGGCCCTGGCCGCCTTCAGCACTGCTTTTCCCACAAAGGATAGCTGCCCCCCAAGCCAGCGAGGTCCCTTGGAGGGGCTTAGGGTATTGGCATCAAAACCGAGGACCAGGTAAAGAACAGCTTGGGCAGGAAGATCTGGCCCAAGTGGAGGATAGAGAGCCTAGTGAGAAGAACCTCATATGTGGGGTTCTGAGGAAAAGCCTTCAACCTTGTGACTCTTCTAATTGAGGTAATTGCTACCAAAAAGCCTACCTTCCAGGTAAGGACCAGTAAGGTACATGAGTCCTACTGTGTTGGAGAGCCTACTGATCTGCGAAGAGGAAGAAGGCCTAATGCCACCATAGTATGAGACTTCAAATGGAGATGCATATGAGATTATGATCAAGACAATGACTCAGCATGAAGATCTGAGTAGTTGGCAATATAGAACTGCTGAGGTAAAAGAGCCCAGTATTCTGGTGCAAACATTATTTGGAGTGTGAAGATTGCGGGAGAAGGTAGCGTAACCCTGGAGGTAGCCGTCTACTAGCTGTGGATACAGAACACTGCGAGATGCAAGGAAAAAGTGAAGGACGGGGGGGGAAACCACCCTTTCCCTAGTCCATCTGGAAAGAGCGCAGGGAGATCAGGGGCAAGGGACAACTGCGGATTAGGATGCAGTACCTGCGCAGTCGGCTTAAATCACCGTAAGGAGACGAGTGCTTAACTGCAGTTGTAGCGATGGCATGACTGGCAATGTCCAGGCAAGCTATGACACTGATAAGGCGTCATATGAGGCCGAGGTGCCTTCACCAAAGGCATCATAACCCTCCCAGTGTTCTCATGGGAGGGAGCTGTTAAACACTTTAAGCATTACGCCAATCTAGAGGGAACATCTAGTAACCGAGGCCTGATGGTCAATGATTTGCCGTGGGCACCGAGGCAAGGGAACTCAGCTATGGGACAAATGTCCTTCTCTATGGCCATGGCCCCAGTACTATTTCCTTTATTTGCAGGATGCAAGGGCCATAGAAAAGCATACCTAGCAGCGACGCACCAAGCACCATAATGGACAGAGCCTGGGGATCCCAGTACAAGGATTGCAAAGAGAAAGATCTCAAGGATCCAGGGCACAGGATGGGAAAGCCTCCCTCCGACAAGATGGGGTGGGTGTGTGTCACCATGACAAGGTACAGCCCCAGCTCCCCCCTTTTGGTCCGTTTTCTCACTCTTTCTTTCTTCCCCTTCTTTTTTTTTTTTTTCTTTTTTTCCACTAAGAAGGGAGTAGGGAGATGACCAATGGTGGGGGTCATCTGGCTCGCCAAGATCTGAGGTCACTACCCTGTATTTCAGGATGGAACTGGCAACACATTCCTGCCATCCTTGTAAAGGTCTTGTAGCTGCCTGGCACCGAAATTTTATGTGTGCCAAGAAGAGGCTACCTCTATTGCTTAATGGAACCCATGAGCTAAAAGCGCAGGAGTCACTGGAAAGGGCGACCACAGTATTACCAGTACCTTGGGGGCGGGTGCTCTAATGGGAAAAGACATCCGCAAGGTGAGGAGGCTCGGGGGAAAAAGGGCGGGGAAGCACCTAGGGCAATGTTCGGAATGAATATTTACAACTGGCCTCTGGGTTACTATCGGGGCCCGACGGCCAGAGTTGGACGGAAATTTCCTCCCACCTGAAGGGAAGGAGAATAGCTGATCCATAGAGTACCCTGAAGGTGGGCGGTCTAATGGGGAGGTGCCCGCCAGGTGAGTAGGCTCCGGGGAGCCACACAGGCCAATGTTCACAATGAGTATTTACAACTGACCTCTGGGTCAATGTCAGAGGGACCGACCGCCAGAATTGGGCAGGAATTTGTCCCACAAGAAGAAAGAGGGGACAGATGGTCCACAGATTACATGGCCCTGTCATGGGGGGGTAGACCGGGGCAGTGAGCCTATGCTGTCAGTTAGTGGGTGGCTACTAGAGGCATTCCCGACATCCATAGGGTGCTCACTGAACGGCCTTAGGTCACTTCCATCTAACCACGAAAACAAAAGCCCCTCTGAGGACTAGGGGATGAAGCCCTGGGTTGTAGGGTCCCAGAATACTCCAGATTTCCTGGCAAAACAGCCCCATAACCCACCAAGAGGTCCAGCTAAGATATTAGGGGAGCAGAGCTCCTTTCCCACTAAGAGTAGGAAAAACCTGTTTTTCAATTTGAGAAGGAGAGGGAAACATGGAAGGTCAGGCCAAGGGCTCTGCCATGATGAGAGACTCTCAAGTGTGTTCACCCGAAGCTGGAGATTGGTTGGGAGGGAGGATTGAGGCTGGGGAAAGGGTTAATAACACCTAAAGTCTCTGATCCAGATATGAGGAGTTGGATCCAAGAGGCTGGGCATCTAACGTCCCAGTACTGCTGTTTCAGCTTGGCACCCAGGCAGGGTGACAGCGAGTTGACCAGTCCCGTAAGCCCAGGGAGGGGAAAAGTGATAGGGCCGCAGACCTGCCAGACAGCCGCTGCCAGGGGAGGGCCTGTTTTGTGGCCCATGTTGCAGGACACTGGGGTTCAGTAATTGTGAAACTGAGAGGTGGGAGAAAAGGGAAAACCCCTTCAGGCAGTAGGAAGAGGAGACAACCTGAAGAGCTCCACCCCACTATAAGGGCAGGGGCACAAAACCCCTTCCAGGGCAGGAGGGCATGAAGGTTCAGAGCCCACCTAGATATAAAACCCCTCTGAACATGTGGGCTCGGGGCACACGGGACTTGGTGATCTGGCCTTCGCGACTAAGCGAACATGTGTTCACCTAAGTAACAACAGGGATGCTGAGGGAGGAGTCCCTTAACTCCACCACAGGGAATCCCGAACAGGAAACACTGTCCCTCCCAAGTTCTATAGGGATACCCCAGTTTTTGCCCTGTGTGCCCATGAAGGGGAGCAGAGAAGTGCTGAGCGTAAATAAGCGGGAGGAAGGGCTTCCCCCACTGATAGAAGAAACCCCAGTGAGAAATAATGGGTGGCACCAGCGAGGAAGGGAACCTTTGGCGGATGTTTTTGCACCTACTACTCCGAGTGGTAGATGGAAGTGTGTTGAGGCCTGGGGTAGAATGTGGTCCCTGTCTAAAAGGGAGACTGATGACCCTCAGCCAGAATGAGAGGTTCCAACCTCTGGTGGGGGAGGAGTCTCTTTGCAGTGAGAGGGGTGGGCCTGGGATGGGAGAAGCTTCCACCAGAGTCCCCGCAGTGAGAGAAGGAGTGGGCCCGGGACGGGAGGAAACTCTCCTGACCACGATGGAACCAGGGCACAGGGGTGAGAGCACCGTAACTTGGCCACTAGGCCAAAAAGGAGGCTGAATAAGGGTAGGGGTGTAAAATTCCTATGGAGTTGGAGGGTGTGCAGCTGCCCCTGAAGGGAGGAGGCCCAAGTACTTAATCCCCTGCTGGGGTTCCTGGGCACTATTGATTATGGCCTCCGTCTCAGCTGGGAACAGTCTCAACGTCAAAACGGAGGTCAAAGATGACCTGCTGGGAGGCAGGGGGTACCCCTGCTTCTCTAAGCCAAGCCACGCGCCAGAGGGTCACAGCTGAGGCCATCGTGTTGGAGGCTGTATCTACAGCATCCCAAGCCAATAGGAGAAGGTCTTGGGATGCTATCCCACCCTTCTCCAGGAAGGCATCATAGTCCTCCCTAGCCTCCTGTGGGAGTAGGTGCCTGAACTTATTCATTGACTCCCACATATCCATCACATACCTGCCCACCAGGGCCTGATTATTGGCCACACACAACTGGAAGGTGGAGGAGGAATAGATCTCCCCCCACAGAAGATCTAATTTCCTTGCATCACTTGATGCTGGGAAGGGGTCACGGGGAATTTGCCCTGGGCCTAGCGCCGCTTCCACCACCACCCTAGACGGTAGTGGGTGGTGGGTGATGGAAGGGAACTCTGTCCCTGGGACCTGATATTTGAGGCCTACCGTGTCCGATACCAGGGGAATGGAACCCAGACTTCACCAGCGTGACGAGCTGAGATCCCAGACACTAGGATGGAGTGGGCCAGGGATAGGTTCACCAAACGTGAACACTGGCCCAAATAATGTGTCGGTGGGTTCCAAATGGGATTGAATTTCCATCCCCACATGGGCAGCAACACGGCGAAATGCTCCATGAGGTCTCCCATGTATGAGCATGGCACAAGGTTTAGGGTGCTGGCCAGTGCTGGAGGAGCTGGTGCCAAGATGAGCTGCGCGGTACCCCGAGGACCCAATGCATTCTCTTGAGGGGACCATTCATGACGCCGGTACCTAAAGGGTGATGATGCCAGAAGCCTAGGACAGGGCCATTTAGACCCCCTTGCACTCTTCTCTGGGCTTGAAGGAGAGGAAGCTCCTTGGGACCACGATGATGGTGCCAGTGATGGCAGAGTGATATGGTGCTGGGGAGAAGGCTCAACGGTACTGGGGCTCTCATGACTAGGTTCCGGTTTTGGGGAACTTGGTGCTGAGACTGAAGAAGGTGTTCGGTGCCACTTCTGGGGCAGCCAGTCCTTTGAGGCAAACACCAGCTTACCCCCCCCTCCTGGGGGGTACCGGAGAGGGCAGTGTGGGTAATTAGAGGAGCACCTTTGCTGCCTTGAATGCCTCCGGTATCATGGGGAGTGGCACCAACTGCTAAAGGTCCCGTGGTGACACCTGTCTGGGGGACTGGGATCAGTGTCGACATCACGGTACTGACACCAGTACCGAGCTAGTCTTTTTGTGCTCTCTGTGGGAGCGGTGCTGGGAAGGCTCTGGTGCTGAAGAGGCACGTGGTGTCACAGGAGATCCCAAAGCCTTGGGGGTCTGCTGTCATGCTTGCTTTGAGGCTAACGCGTGGCACTTTTGCTCCCTGTCTCTGATTGTCCTGGGCTTAAAGGATAGACAGATGGAGCAAGAAGTGACCAAATTGGCTTCACCCAGGCACCGAAGGCACTTCGCATGGGAGTCATCCCACAGGAAGGTCTTGCCGCAGGCAACACAAGGTTTAAACACTGGCGGCGGAGGGGAGTGGTGTTGCTCCTCCAATGGATGCTCGGAAGAGGAGACACTCTTCTGTGGAATGATATCCACAAAGAGGTGTTCCTAGTCAAGCCGCTGGCTCATAAAAAGGAGAAGAGAGGCTGTTTGCATGATCACAAGGAGCAGGCAGTTCCATGAATCATTGCTGAGGTGGACAAAATGGAACTGAGGAGGGGCCGGGTGGCGGCCACATGTATAGCCACGGGGTGGCAAGGGGGACGGTGGCTGCCAGCCCTCTCCTGACAGGCTAGGGCAAAAGAATTTCTGACCAATCATGCGCTGTGGCACATATACACCTATTATTGAATGTATCCAAGCAGCGCTCAGAGAAGAAGCTTAAGTTACCACAGCACAGCATGCAGAAAGTAGGAAGCGGTTAGTAAGCTGCACTAGGTGGCACTGAAGCATGAGTAAACATCCAACAGTCCCTTTGTGGTCTGGCATTAACACCACAATTACTGGGAGCTCTCTTTAGCTACAGGTTTGGTAGCATCATGTGAACCAGCCCTATCCCAAAGTTCTGTGCTGTTCATATTCAGGATTTTAATTCAACTTACTGTAGCGCAAGCAGCCAGACAATGAAATTCAGGTGCAGACTTGGGTTTAGATCCCAGTCCTCCCTCCCCACAAAGCTCAGGGGGTCTGGATCTCAAGTTTGGTTTAGGACAGTGATTCCCAACCTTTTCTCTGCTCTGGCACACCTTGAGACCTTCAAATTTTTTGAGGCACACCAGCGTTAAAAAACTCAGGAATATTCAAATTAATTTAAATTACTTATGAATATTCATGAACCATGGCACAGTGTTTTGGAAATGCTACTAGGTGAGGTAGTAGGAGTAGCAGAGCATGGGTGGCAGAACAGTGGAGGTCAGCAGTCGTGTGCAGTGGCAGGAGTGAGTCTGGAATGCAAAGCAGGGCAGGGGTGGCAAAAGAGGACAAGGGCAGCCATGTGGGGGAACAGCACAAGGGTGGCAAGAGAGGAGAGAGGAAGGGAGAACAAGAGTGGCTTTGGGGGCGGGGGCAGTAGGGTACCTGGGGAGTGGAAAGGTAGGGCAGGGGAGCATGGTGCAGCACCCACTGCCCCCTTCTCCATAGTGGCTCTGTGCCACCCAGGGCAAATCCTCACCCCACTGCTGCTCCCTCCCACCCCAGTGGGTCCTGTCTTCCCTTCCCCCAGCCCCCTGCTACCTGTGATGGACCCTCCAGCCCCCAACTACACACCCCCACACAGCCACCCCACCCTCCAGCTACAGACACCCCCAATCAACCAGCCACCCCACAACCCCTGCCACACATCTCTGCTACACAGCCATTCCCACCCTCCTCTGCTACACACACACACACACACACACACACACACACACACACACACACACACACACTTGCTCCACAAAACCCCCAGCAGTGCCCCCCCCCCAAGGCCTTAGCTGGGCTGTTTGTAAGCTGGCTGACACAAGCTGCGCCACCCTGCAGGGGGAGATTCACACACTCCCCACCTCCCCCAGCTCTCTGCTGGCTGGGCCTAAGATGGAGCCACCTGAATGATGCATTTGGGCTGCTCCTGCTATTTTTAAGAGGACCCCTGGAATTCCGTGTTTAGTGCCTTCCTCTATTTTTACGGGGCCAGAATGCTGGCTGCCTAAAAATAGGGGGCCCTGGAACTGTGTTCTGGTGCCTTCCCCTTTACTTTAACCCCTGCCTTTTCCCAGCCTATGGCACACTGGTTTGGAGCCACTGGTTTAGGACCATTCTCTACTCAGAGGCTTTGGAAAGAGACAGCTATTTACCCAGACTTGTTTGACCTGGGAGTGAGACTGTCTGTTCCTCTCATCAAAAAGCGAAGAAGGAGTCCTATGGCACTTTTAAAGACTAATAAATTTATTTATCTCATGAGCTTTCATGGGAGAAAAAATCCCGCTTTGTCAGAAATGGAATCTTCTTCCATGAAAGCTCATGTGATAAATACATTTCTTAGTTTTTAAAAGTGCCACAGGACTCCTTGTTTGTTTTGCTGAACTAGACAACTTGGCTACCATTTTGGAATTTCTCTCATCAGTATACCTCAGGATTGTTAGAGTCACTGAATTTTAAGTTTTCAAATCAGTAAAGCAGTGATGTGACTCCTGATGGGAAGTGGGTGATGGGGTGAAATATTTAAAATCCTGCAATTAAATCAACAGCAGAAGAGATGGAATGGTCTCCCTGCCTAAGGTAATTAATACCTCTCTGGATACCCTCCTGGGTCCAGCTGCTTTGGTTAAATTTGTGATCAGGTGACTTATCTGAGTGAGGACTCAGAAACCTAGAAGAGGGCAAAAATTAAAAAATCCATCATTCATAGTTTTACATAAAGGTACTTCTGAAAAGTTCTGATTGTGGGATGGGGGAATGGACCAAATGGCAGATATTTAAAAAAAAGAATCCCAACAGGGCCCTTGCATTCCACTCTCATCTTCAAATGATGATGATGATGATGATTATTATTTATTATTATTATTATTCATCTATCTCTTATATAGCTCTTTTCATTCATAAGTCCCAAAGCCTTTACAAAAGAGATCACAATCATTATGTCTACTTTACAAATGAGGAAAGTGAGGCACAGTATGGTTAGGTGACTTGCCCATGTTCACCCAACGGGCAGTCAAATGCTCTGCCTGTTAGGTCACAGTGCCTCTTCCCATTTTCAAATGTCTGACAAAATGGGATTTTCTCCCATGAAAGCTCATGCGATAACTATATATGTTAGTCTTTAACAGTGCCACAGGACTCCTTGTTTGTTTTACTGGCTCTTCATTTACTCCACTTGAACAATATATTTAGTACATGTTCAAGAATATGGGAAAGTAAAATATAAATTTGCTGCTTCCAACTGAGTTATAATTCTGAGACAACATTGTTATGAAATGGATAGATTCTCCATTCTCTCCTCTTCTCCCTGAGTGTGTGCACCCTGGGGAATAGGGTTTCTTCTTCAAGCGCTGCTCGGATGCATTCAGTAATAGGTGCCTCTGTGCCAGAGCGCCAGATTGCTCAGAAAAACTTTGTCCTAGCCTGTCAGAAGAGGGGAGGAGGCCACCGCCACTCACACCACACATGGCTATGTATACAGCCACCTCCCCACCCTCTCCTCAGTTTCATTTCTTCCGCCTTGCACGTTGGATCTGGAACGTCCGCTCCTTGCTATCGCAAGCAGCCTGTCCGTTGAGAATCAGCTTTTCGCCTGACTGGGAGAATCTCTTTGTGGATTTAATTCCACTACAAGAGCCTTCCGCCATTGGACCGAAACAGCCTACAATCATGCCAGGGTTCAAACCCTGTGCCAAATGCGGCAAGGCCTTCCCCAGGGATCATCCCCACGGGAAGTGCCTCAGGTGCCTGGGCAAAGACCACATGGTCTTGGCGTGTTCCATTTGTCTCTCCTTTAAACCCTGGACCATCAAGGAGAGGGGAGCAGTGATGCCACACCCTAGCCTCGGCGGAGGCTCAGCACCTTTCACGAGCCCGGCACCGAGACCCAGCTGAATTTGTTTGTTCTTCTGTTGACAGTTGAAATGCAATCAGAAACCAGCTCAAGAGAAGTGAGATGGGTGGAGGGGGGGGAGAGTAAGGAGACCACAGATGAATGCAAAGGGATCAAAAGAATTCCTCAGGTTATGGCCAAACTAGAGAATTTTCAGTGGCAAATCTGCACGGCTGTAAGCTCTATAGTGGAACCGCTCTAAGTCACAAAAGAAGGGTCTCCTACTGACTTAATTAATTGACCCTCAACAAGTGGCAATAACTATTTGGTGGGATAAGCTCTCCCTCAAGACATAGCACAGTCCACACTGTGGTTTAGATCAGTTGAACTTGCATTGGTCAAGGGGTGGCTTATTTGCATCCCTTACTCACATGTTACACTCACATACATGGTAGTAGGGATATAGCCTTAGAAAGAGAAGTTTTCTGTCTTTGAATGATATGGACGCACAGTTAGGTAGCCTTTTTCATCCTCCAGCTTCTTCACAAACTTCACATCAGAAACTGACATGTGGTATTGCTAGCCCTGAGTGTTCAAAACTCCTGAGTCAGGCTCCCAAAATGATGAAATTAGTTCATAAATCATGAGAATTATTAATAATAAAAATATTGTTTGGAGGGCTCTTTTTTTCCCTTTGTGAGTCTGAGCCTTTAGGGGTCACATTTTTAAGCTTTTTCTCTGCAATTGCAAGCACAATAAAACATACTTTTCAAAATAATAATGGCAGGGGGTGGAGAAAGCTGAGATTCTCACTTAGTTATTAACTCCTGGTGACAGTGCCATGTCAATAGGAAAGCTTTTCCTGTTGACACTGCTACCTCTTTTTTCCCCCCCTGGGCGGTGGGGGGGAAGGTGTGGATCCTACACTGACAGGAGAAGCTCTCCCATTGTCATAGGCAGGATCTTCACTAAATACCTCAACTGCTGCAGCACTGTAAATGTAGTTAAGTCCTAAGCTGGAGCCTTAAGCGAAACACCAAATGGGGTGGCTGTGTTAGCCTGTGTACAGCAAAATCAACAAGAGTCCTGTGGCACCTTAAAGACTAACAGATTTCTTGGGGCATAAGCTTTCGTGGGCTCTAACCCACTTCCTCAAGAAAGCATATGCCCAAAGAAATCAGTCTATAAGGTGCCACAGGACTCTTGTTCTTTTTACCAAATATCTTGAGACTTGTGAAAAGATAATGAAGATAACACCAAGCATCCATCTAGAGGAAAAAAACTAGCAACCCTTTCCCCATATGCACCATGTAGCAAAGAGATGTGGCCACCCTCCGGAAAAAGGCAGCTAAACCTGCAAAATGGCCGGAGGGCGGAGTCAGGCAGGGGCTGTCAATCAGCCCGGAAGTGGAGGGGTGGGACAGGAAGTATAAAGGGAGAGGCAGGCAGCTCAGTTGAGGCCAGGGTGGTGGAGGGGAAGGCTGCTCCTGCACAGCCCAAGGGAGGAGCTGGGCTCTGGCAGCCAGAACCAGACCCGTCGGCCTGGCCAGGGCCACCCCAAGGCAGTGACTGGGGCCCCCTACCCGAGCCCTGGGTCGTTCCCTGCCAGCTGGAGAGACCACCAGGAGGGGGATCGGTGAGGCGGCCAGAGCTGATGCTGGATGGGGAGCCTGCACCACAAGCTACCTGGGAGGACCTGGAGGAGCTACCCCTAGCTGCTGAAGAGCCCAGTGCCGGGCCTACTCCGTGTGACCTGGAGGAGCTACCCCTGGCTGATGAGGATCCTGTGCTGGCACCCCCCTCATGTGACCTGGAGGGGCTACCCCTAGCTGAGGAGCTGGTCACACTTTGGGACTTGCTTCCACCTGATGAGACAGAGGGCTTCTACAATGTACACCTGGGTGACTACCCAGAGGAACTGGACAGTGAGGTATGGCTGAGATGAGGGCCCCAGGGTGGCCAGGGGGAGATCGAGGCTTGGCCCTCCATGGGGGGTCTCCTTGCAGGGACAGTGTGGTGCGGCCCGGACCCTGCTGACCCCTATACGGAGGCCTCTGACGCTCTGCGGGCAGCATGTTGCGGCCGGGACCCCGCTGACCGATACACCGAAGCCTCCGGTACTCGGCGGTCAGTGTGTTGCGGCCCGGACCCCACTGACCCAGGCCCCACAGCTCTAGCCCCCCTTGGGGACCTGAGCTGGGACACAGTGGAGTGGGAGGACCCCACACCTCCACTGATCCCATTGCCAAGTACCTCCCCTCCTGACTTGCAACCTTTCCGGTGACGTGAGCAAACCCTAAACCCCCACTCCTGAGACCGTGATACTCACTCATTGGACCCTGACTGAGGGACTAAAGACTGGGAGGCCCGCCCCACTCCAGGCGGGCCAAGCCCCTGCCTAGGGCAAGGGGCCAAAGGACCGGGTGGTCTCGCCAATAGGGGCTAGAGACCCGAGGGGAGGATGCCTCCATAACCCAGGGGGTGGAGCCCCATGTTACAACCAGTAATATCTGTTATGTTTGAATGCTTGGAAGTTACTTGCACTGAGTGAGAAACCATCACGGGAACGCAGAAACATAAACACACAGACAGGGTTGATTGAACCACAATTAAGACCAGTCAGAAATGGCTGTGCTATCCCATAATTGCCCAACTGTTGCTATGGCAACCAACTAGATGGGATAGAACATCAGCTATAGTTAGCTTGGCAGGATACAAACCACACACTATTCAATTGAAACTACAGGAGAAATACAAGTAGGAAGAAATGGAGGGTTACTTATCTGTCAATGTCCTTCTTCAAGATACATGGGAATGGATGTGAGCAGGCTGAGTGTCTGTGTGATGCAGCTCACGGTTGCCTGGAAGCTTTTTGCCCTAACCTGTCCCTGTAGGGTCAGTGGCCAATGCTTCCTCTGACCTGCACACCTGTGCAGTATATATAGGTGGCCCTTACCCTCCTTCCCCCCCTTCAGTCTCTTCTTTCTGCTAACTCCAAAAAGTGGGGACAGAGGGAGGATATGGAATGTATGTGAGCAGCTCATCTCAAAGGAAGGTGTTTACAGGTACGTAACCCTCTCTTCTTCTCTGAGCACTGCTCACATCTATTTCCATGTAGGTGACTTACAAGCTGTGCTTAGGATGGTGAGCAGAGTTAGGGTTTCCCCGCTTGTAGAACAGCTCTGCTCAGGGCAGCATTGTCTCATGCGTGCTGGACAATTGCATAACAGGATGCAAAAGTATGCACTGAGGACCATGTTGCCACTCTGCATATTTCCTGAATTGGGACTTGTGCAAGGAAGCCCATGGGGCGTACTTGTGTTCTAGTCAAATGGGCCTTGATTTTCCCCAGTTAGGGAGTATAAGTTCTGTGGCAGCAATCTTTAATTCAGCTTGTTATCCGTGATGGGATGCACTGGGATATTACTGCTTGACCCTTCATGTGCTCAGCAACTGCTACAAAAAGCTGGGTCCTTCTGAAGAAGGGTCTAGTTCATTTGATGTATGTGGCAAGTGCCCTTCTGATGTCAAGGGTGTGCCATCTTCTCTGGTTCTCTGTGACCTGTGGGTCTGGAAGAACATTGGGAGACAGATATCCTGATTTATGTGGAAAGGTGACACCACCTTGGGTAAGAAGGCTGGGTGAGGGCAGAGTTGCACTTTGTTGGCACAGAACACCGTATAAAGGGGATATGAGAAAAGGCCTCTTAATTCAGACATCCTCCTTGCCAACATGATGGCCACCAGAAATGCTGCTTTCCATGGTAGGACCAGTAGAGGTTTAGGTCCCACTGAGGAACCAGGTTCCTAACCTGGGGGTAGAGTCTCTCTAATCCTTGGAAGAATCTTGTTGTTATGGGGTGAGAGAAGGGGGTCACCCCACTGAAGGAATTATGTAAAGCTTAGATCGCTGGTAGATGTACCCTGAGGGAGGGAAGCTTCAATCCCCTCTCCTTCAATTCTAGGAGATAATGCAGTATGGCATGGATTGGGGTGCCCTTGGAGATGTTTCCCTTTTGGTAGCTCTGATGGATAACCACCCTCACTTTGCCCTGTAAGTGGTCCTCATGGAGGGTTTTCTGCTCTCAGTCAAAACCTGTTGGACCTTTTTGGAGCATATCTGCTTGTCAGGACTCAGCCATGCAGCCTCCAGGCTGTTTAGTGTATTGATTTCAGGTCTGGGTGTCACAGGCACCTGTAGTCCTGTGTGAGCAGGTCTGCTCTGAGAGGGAGTGTTATGGGCTGGGCCACCAAGAAGTCAGGGAGGGTACTGTACCAGGGCTGATGCGGCCAAGCTGGTGCTATTATGAATCACGTCTGCCTTCTCCCTCTTGATTCTTAAAGAGGACCCTGTGGATCAGGGGGAAAGGTGTGGAGAAGTGGGCCTTCCCAGTTTATCAGGAGGCCATCCATTAGAAAACCCTTCTTCCTACCCCCAGTGAGCAGAAGAGGTTGTATTTGCTGTTTTTCCTCATTGCAAAGGTCTATGTGGGGGAAGTCCCACCTCCCAAAGAGTTGGCTCGTCACATCTGAGTGTAGGGACCACTCATTTTGGGGCAGGAATTAGCTGCTGAGTTTGTTTGCTTGCTGGTTACTCACCCCTAATAGGTGGACACCTGTTAGGTGGAAGTTGTGTTTCAGGGCAAGCTCCCAGAGTCAGGTGGCCTCTTTGCTTAGCGCAGGTGAGCAGGCTCACCTGGGTGGTTGAGGTAGAACATAGCCACCATGTTGTCCATTAGGATCTGTACTGTTTTCCCTTTTATTATTATGTCCAAGAAGACGCTGCAGGCCAGGCGTATCGCTCTTAGCTCCTTCACATTTATGTGGAGAGGGCTGTCTTCCTATGGCCAAGTTTCCAGGGTGGAAAGTCCTCCCATTATGTGCACTCCCTAGCCTAGGTCCAACGCATCCATGATCAAGGTAAGTGAGGGGTTCGGGGCCTCAAATGGGACACCCCTGTGTGCAAAGTCTGGGTCCTGCCATATCGTTAGGGAGTTCAGGACCTCCCTTGGTATAGTGACTACCTGATATAGTGGGGGGCAAAAAAAAGCAAGGAGTCTTTACTAGACTAACACGGCTACCCCTTTGGAACCTGATATAATGGGTAGCATTGGGGGTGGAAGACTGCCACCAGCCAAGACTGTAGCAGTCTCATATGGAGGCATGCTGTCCTCATCACATAGGTGGAGGCAACCATGTGATGTAGCAGCTGGAGGTATTGCCTTGCTGTCATGGTGGGGGCATGATGCAGTTGTGAAATGATGGTAGACATAGATTGAAACCTGGACAGTGGTAGTAAGGCCATTGCCCTCACCACGTCTAGGTTTGCCCCTATAAACTCTATTCTTGTTGTGGTGAGCTTTGACTTTTCTAGTTTTATGAGAAGGCCTAGTTTTTCGCACAGTCTTAGAGATTGGACACTGTGTTGGACCTCCTCCTTGGACCTCGCCCCCTTTTGCCAATCATCCGTGTATGAAAATATCCTGACCCCTTGCTTCCTCAAGTGGGCTGATAAGGCCACTATGCATTATGGGAAAACTCTTGGGGCCAGTGAGCCCCTGAAAGGGAGGATGGTGAATTGGAAGTGTTCTTCCTTCACAGTGAAGCAGAGGAATTTCCTGTGCTTTCACCTTATCAGAATGTGAAAGTAGACATCTTTTAGGTCGAGGGCCACAAAACAATCCCCTGAATCTAAGGAGAGAAGAATCTGAGATAGGGAAACCATTTGAAACTTTATTTGTACTATGAACTTGTTCAAGGGTCTTAGGTCCAATCTGGGTCTCAGGCCCTCATTTGCCTTTGGGACCGAGAAGTACCTCAAGTAGACAAACCTCCCTCTTTCCCTTGTGGATACTAACTCTATTGCTCCCAGTTCTAGGACCTTGTGGCATTGCAGTTCCAAGAGCCTCATAAGAGGGATCCTTGATATGATGATGAGGGGGTGGTTTTCTTTCAGGAAGCCTGGTCCTGAACTAGATAGCATAACTGTTCGACACCATATCCAACATCCATCGGTCTGATGTTATCTTGGATCACTGGTGTCAGAAGGGGGTCAGTCGGTTTCGAAACAGCAAAGGCAGCTGGTTTTGGTATGGGTGCCATCCCTCAGGTGAGAGGTCAAAACCTCTGCCTCTGGGATGTGGGGGAACCGTTTATTGCCCTGGCAGGTGGACTGGGGGGAGCCCTGTGACTTTGCTCCCCTTTTACCTCTAACTCAGTCCCTGTCCTGACTTCTGTAGGGGCAGTGGGATGACTGGAAGGGCTGGAGACTTGGACCCTGCTGCTGTTCTTGGTGCTGGGGTTGTGACTATTGTGCCTGAAAGGATGGCCTAGCCATCTGAGGGGTGTACATCCCTAGAAAGCAGAGTGGTGTTCGGGAGTACTTCATGCCATGCAACTTTGAATCAGTCAGCTCAGCGAACAGCAATGGGCAATCGAGCGGGAGGTCCTGGATGGACTGTTGCATTTGAGGGGGTAATTCTGTCCCTGTAGTCATGTGGCCTGATGCATGGCACTCACTGAAGCAACCCCACTGCTAGCCATGTCAGTGGCACCCCATGAAGAGAGCAATGTTGCACATGCCACCACCAGTCCTTCCTCAACTAAAGCATCATAGTCCCCCATGTGGTTGGAAGAGATGAGGTTCCAAAATCTCTGCACTGACTTCCATAAATTAAAAGCATATCTGCCCATGAGGGCTTGCTGATTGGCAGTCATAGTTGCAACCCTGTAAAGGAATAAATCTTTCTCCTGAAAAGATCCAGTTTCTTAGTGTCATTACTTTTTTGGGGCAGCAGTGGGTTGTCCTTGTTTCTCCCACTGATTCACTGCATCCACCACCAGCAACCTGGGGGTGGGGTAAGTAAAAAGGAAGCTGAATTTGTCCACAGGGATGTGGTATTTTCTTTCTGTCCCCTTCAAGACAAGGGCAACCAATGATGGTGTCTGCCATCAGGTGCAGGCAATTTTTAGGGCATGAGGGCAATCCTCTTGTGCTTGGGGGACTGCCATTCTAGCTGGGGGGGGGGCGGGCAGCATCACCCATGTCAAAGATGGGGTCAAAGTCCTCCCTGACTGCCTTAATTGGTAGATCAAGGTTTGCGGCCATGCGCTTTAGCAACTCTTAATGCACCCTTGGGTCTTCTCTAAAAGACAGAGACCTTTGGTAGGCCGCCTATGGCAGGAAGAGGACATAACCTGGGAGTCACTTCTCCCTTCACCCGAGGGACCTTATCTTGGGTCTAAGTCCTTGTCTGATGCTTCTGGATCCCAACGCACCCGGTGAAATAGCAGGTCTTGAGGACCTGGACAATGTTGGGTCCCTGTAGGGTGAGTCCCATGACTCCCAGTCTGCCCACTGCGCCAACCAGTCCTTGAAGGTTCATGGCACTGGGGTCTGTGCCAGGGGTAGGGTATACTAGATACCAAGGCATGGAAAGGAGGACAGGGAAGTATGAGAAGGACACATGGAGAAAATGTAGTATTAATGTAATATTCTTTTGTTTTAGGGAGCCCTGGAACACTTCCCCCTAAAAATAGGGTGTTCCAGCATACTTTATCCCCTGTAAGTAAAAAGCCAGACAAAATCATCTATTTTTAAAATGCCTGCTGGACAGAGGATGTAATGGTAAAAAGGAGGATGTGTCCTCTCTTTGCCTGACATCTAGTAACCCTAGCCGAGGACGACTTTCTTCCCCATGCTGGGGAGCGGTCAGTTGTCTTGTGGTTATTGGTGCATGGGGAATGTCCCCTCTTCCACGTCAGTGCTGGGGAGAGCCCATACAGGGAGCGGTGGATCAGTGCAGAAGAGGGTGATGCCCAAGAGTCCCTGTGCCAGGAAGATGATGGCGTGTGCTTCCTCCTGTCCTTTCCTGCTGGGCACATTGGTGCTAGTGCTGGCGGTGGCAGTGTTGGTGCCACATGTCAGAGTCTCCTGATTAGGACAACCTTGATCTGCTGTGGTGTGATTTCTGCATGGGCAGTGGGGCACCAGTAAGCGTTCCCAAGACGAGGCGTCCCGTGAGAATCACAGGTAAGCCCTATCGTCTCCCATCTCAGACCCTGAATCCAAGGGGTAGATGCCCTTTGGGGTGAGTGACTGTGCCCAGTGTCCCCAGATCGGTTCACTGGGGATAATGTCACCTGTGATGGAGAAGGGCTATGACAGCCTTCTTCAGCTGGGCGTCATGGGGAACGGAGTGGCAAGACTGGTCCCGCACTGGTTCCTGCTATGTTGAAGGGCCAGGTTTGACCTGTGGTCTGGGCCAGGCCCTTGAAGACAGCACAGGTTTCCCGCTTGATGCCATCAATCTCAGAGTAAAGGTTGGCAACTGCAGTAGTATCCTGGCCATCTCAAAGGCCTCAGGCGTGGATGGAGCCACTAATGTTTGCAGTCTCTGTGCTGGTGTTTGTGGGTCCCCTCGTGCCTGTGCTGGAGACTCCAACCTGTGCCAATGGGGTTTGTCCTTATGTGAACAAGCCCTCGATGGGACCAGTGCTGGCGCAGAGTACACTCTCTGTATCAGCGCCACCTGTGCCAATGGTGAGACATTTGGCACCAAGGCCAGGCTCAGGGCCTCTTCCAGGGCCATGAGGCATAGGCAATTTTCTTGCTCCTTCTGTGTCCTAGGCTTAAACGATCAACAAATCTGGCACTTGTCAGTCTGATAGAGCTCCTCAAGGCATTTGAGGCATTTCTCATGGGGCGGGTGGTCACTGGTCGAGAGAGCCTTTCTGCTCACCACATGGGGCTTGAAGCCAGGCATGGTCAAGGCCATGCTGGGCCATGTGTTACCTCAGGGGCACAAGGAAGAGACAGGTTTTCTGGTGTAGTCCAAGTCGGGAGGCAGAATAGGTACGAAGAGCAATTCCAGCATTGAAAAGTGAAGGAAAGAAGTAGAAAATGAAGAAATGGACAGATGCTTGCCAATCTGCAAGAGTGGGCAGTTCCAGAACCGTCACAGTGGGTGGAAAGAAGGCATTGAAGGGGGGGGGTAGGGTCAGGGCCACCTATATAGCATGCACATGCGCAGGTTGGGGGCACTGGCCACTGATGCTACAGAGACAAGCTAGGGCAAAAAGCTTCTGGGCAACCATGAGCTGTACACGTAGACACCTACGTGGGAATGAATATGAGCAGCTCTCAAAGAAGACCTGGAATTTAGCCAGGATCCATGGATTTATTCTCCAACTTTTGTGCATACTCTTTAAAAGAAAAGTCACTGAGATTTTTGGGTCACATACATTTGCACCATTTTACTTTTTAGGTAAATAAAATCAAACTTTTGTAGCATTTTTTATTTTTTTAATCAGAAATCTGGACTAATGTCCCAAAGCTCCTGTTTTCACTATTGTCATATATATGTTCTAGATTGGTCCCAATCTTTCTGCCATTGAAGTTTATGGCAGTTTTGCCAGTTGGATATATAGGAGCAAAACTGGGCCATTATGTATGTGTGGTACCTTTTACCCTTTTGGAACTAATAACAAACTGAACAATGACAGAGTGGCAGGCAAGGCCTTTTTATTGGACTAACTAAAAATACAGTCCAGTCCTCAGTCAATGTAAGCCAGCATAATTACATGTAAGTCAAGCACCACTGAATTGGAGACAAATTTGTGGTCTTGACAGTATAAAGGACAGGCTTTTGAGAATGTGTTTCTTCATCAGGCTGTAGGGAAGCAGATCAAAGAGAAAAGAGTTTTGTCATGGTAATGCATCACATTTCATTTAGTGATCAAAGGTGAAACACAGAAGACAAGGAGTTTAGTTAGGAGTATATCCACTTAATAACCCCACCCGAGTTCAATGACATATGGCTTTATCAATCAGTGTAAAAACTAAAAGGGAAGATAAAATAAAAGCATACAGTAAAAGAACCCCTCCCTGAAATTAGTTGACCCCCCCACCCCGAGCTACGGTTGACAGACACCTGATCATTAGAGTGTCTTGTGGCTCCAGACAAACTAGTCATAACAAATAACCTGTTCGATGAAATTAGTTCTGTTTTCTGTCCATGTAACTGCTCATGAATCAGACCTGAGAAATCTACACCTGCTGAAAATCTCTTCCTAAAACTATAGAAGGAAGGCTTTCAAGAACAGTGGCTCATCTACACAAGGTAGTTGCAGTGGTATAACAAAAGTTCAATTAAATCAATACGAGTAAACCAATGGAAAAGGCTGCCTGGATACTTATTTAGGTGGGAGCATCTTATTTAGGTTAAATTCAAGCAGGTTAGGAACAAGATTAGCTAAACCAAAATAAGCCCCTCCTCTGCTGAAATAAGTATCCACAATACTGGTTTAAAAGTAAATTCAGATTGTTTCAGTGCAACCTTTTTCATGTGGACAACAAGCTCTTTGGCCTATTCTACACATGGGTTTTGTAAGACAAAGTATGTTGCTTGGCAGTGCAATTTATTTTTACCCATATAGTTATATTGCTACAACCTGACCACACATACTGCTATATTGTTATAAACGTGCATTACACCAGGAATTATAAGACAATATAAGGCTTAGTATATGCTACAAAGTTTTCATAGCTATGTTGGCTAGAAGTGGGGGAAAAAAATCACACCCCATAGCTGATACAGCTATATCAGCAGAAGCCCCAGTATAGCCCTGGAGCTTGTGAATAGGGGACTGCAAACAGGGGCGTTTCAGAGGCAGGTGAAGGTGAAGGAGAAGGAGAAGCCTAGGGAAAAAGGAGAAGGAGAAGCCTAGGGAAAAAGGTGAACGAGCTCCCCTTGCTGAAGGAGCAATGGAGAGGGAAAACCTTGAGGTGGGTGAATTGCTGACTGTGTTTGTGTTTGTCTTTCAAGACAATTCTATTATATTTCAGTTACTGTGTGAATTGGGATTGTGCTTGATTGTGTGTCTGGGCAGGGCCATCCCTAGAGTAGGGTGAGCGGGGCAGCCGCCCAGGGCCCCACATTTTGGGGGGGGCCCGCACCACTTCTTCCCCATGCTGGGGACTGGATGAGCTAGCCGGAAGTGGCAGACTGGTTCAGCGCTGCTGGTCGACCATCCCCTCCTTGCCACGTGTGCTGCTCTTGACTCTGTGCCAGAGTAGAGGGGAGGGGGTGGGAGGTAGTGGAGGCCCCCATATCACCCCCCCCGCCCAGCAGTGCTGCCTGCAGCCCCCTCCCCACTGTGCTGGCACAGAGCCGAGAGCAGCGCACTGCCAAAGAGGGGGCACGGGCACTGGCAGTGCTGAACCAGGCAGCCCTTTTGGCTGGCTCACTCAGTCCTGGGCATGGGACAGCTGGTGCAGGGGCCTGCACCTCCCCTGAGCTGGCTGACCCCACCCCCTAGTGCCAGGGGGGTGAGTGGGGGGTCACGTGGAGGGTGATTTGCCTGGGGCCCTGCCCTCCCCCCCATGTCTGGGGGCTGTTTGTACCATTTTTCCCTGCTCATCCTTGATCAGCCTCAGTCAGCTTTGTGATCACCCTTCCCCTGTGTGCTTAATGAGGAGGTAAGAACTTACCTAGGAGGAAAAGGCCTTAAAAGCCAGAGGCTGAGCAACCAGGGGACTGCACACAGGGGAGTTTGAGATGGTGTTTGTGGGTTATTTGGGGGAGGAGATGGGGGGGGGGGGGTCACTATGGTGAAGAAGGGTCATATCACCTCTGCCAGCACTGCTTCTGCCTCCTCCACTGTGCCTGTATCCAGACAGACATGCTGACCACAGGTATCTCTACCCAGATCCTGGTATGGATTTGCAGTGCTCCATGCCTTCTCCCAAGCTCCACGCGATGGTGATGAAGAACTGTTATGCAGCTTGGCAACAAGGGATGCCATGGAAGAGGAAAATCCATGCACTCCCCCCAGCCTGGGAGGACCACAACCACCATATCCAGGAAGAAACAGGGGAGTGGTGGTTGGGGACTCTCTTCTGAGGGAGACGGAGGCACCCATCTGTTGCCCTGACATGGTGGCTCAGGAGGTATTCTGCCTTCCACAAACCCATATCTGAGATGTTATGGAGGGATTGTCGAGAATCATCTGGCCCTCTGACTACTACTCCATGCTACTCATTCATGTGGACACTAATGATACTGCAAGATGTGACCCTTGGCAGATCAAAAGTGACTACAGGGTTCTGGGAGTATGGGTGAGGAGTTTGGTGTTCAGGTGGTATTCGCTTCAATCCTTCTTGTCAAGGTTAGGGGCCTGAGCAGAGACAGATGCATCCTAGAGGTGAATGCCTGGCTGCAAAGATGGCTTTGGCTTCCTCAAGCATGAGGTGCTCTTCCAGGAAGAAGGACTGCTAAGCAGAGATGGACTCCATCTATCGAGGAAGGGGAAGAACATTTTTGGGCACAGGCTGGCTAACCTAGTGAGGAGGACTTTAAAATAGGGTTGAAGGGGGGAGGTGACCAAAGCCCACAGGTAAGTCACATTGGCTAAGCCTACTCAAGCAAAGCCAGGGTTATATTTAGAATTTATTAAGTCGACTTAAGCACTTGCTTAAGTCAACTTAACTCCTACCCTGTAAGTCAACCCAACCTATTAAGTGAACTTCACAGGGAAGCAAGCCCTGGGCCCTGCCCCTTGTCCTGCCCCTCGTTCTGATTGGGGTAATGGAGCCCAATCGGGCTCTGGGAACCAATCCGGCCTGAGCCACTTCTGGCAAGTGGTGTGGGTTTAGAGCAGGCAGCAAGGGTTTGGAGCTGCTAGGAGTTCAATCTGGCCCCCAGCCCCTTGCCATAGGCCTTGGGGGCTAGGAGCCAGC
Organism: Podocnemis expansa; assembly: GCA_007922195.1. Classification (NCBI taxonomy): domain Eukaryota; kingdom Metazoa; phylum Chordata; order Testudines; family Podocnemididae; genus Podocnemis; species Podocnemis expansa. The sequence continues at coordinate 28,860,275 of ML681989.1, read as the reverse complement.
TCCTGTCCCCTGCAACAAGGGGCACAAAGCCCGATCTGGCCCCGAGCTGCCTGGCACTGTGGGCAGGCATCTGGGAGCATAGTCAGTTTCACAGGCTACACGCCTGTGAAAATAACCAGGTTCAGAGCCGCCTGCAAAGTTGACTAGGCTCCAAACCATCTGCCCATGGCAGCAAGCTGCTCAGGGCTAGATTGTAGCCCCGGCAGCCAGCGGAAAGGGGCTGGGAACCAGATTGGGCTCCCAACCTCTCTCTGCAGGCTGTGGGAACTGGCTGCCAGCTCCTGCCGCAAGGGGCTGGGGGCCCAATGGGGCTCCCAGCCCCTTGCTCCCAGCCCCCACTGCCTGCTGCAAGGGGCTGGGAAACAGATTAGGCTCCCAGCCCCTTGCAGCAGGTGGCAGGAGCCGGCTCCCAACCCCAGAGCCAGCAGCAGGGGGCTGGGAATCAGATTCAGGTCCCAGCTGCTTGCTGGAGACCCCCAGAGCCCAATCAGGCTCCAGAAACCCGACCGGGACCCTGGGGGGCGGGGAAGAGATGAAAATGGCTCTGGGTATGTCTGCACTATGTCCAGTGAAGACATACCCTGAACTTGACTTTAAAAAGTTTGCTTAAAGTTGACCTTGTTAAGTCGACTTCCAAGGGCCCCCCAATTTACACATAACTAATGAGGGAGACCTGGGGTAAGGGATGGAACCTGGGGAGAGCCAGGGCTGTAACAGCATCAATAAAAGAGAGTCAAGGCAGAAGTGGGGGTGAGATCAAACCAATGTCTTAGGTGTCCTACTGAAGCCCTAATACCTAAGGTGAGAAGGGAAGGAGACCTGGAGAAAATCCAAGGAGGAAGATGCAACAGGAGAGACAATTGGATAGGGAAAATATGACAATCGGCCCAGTATCTTAGGTGCCTGTACCCAAATGCAAGGAGCCTGGGGAACAAGCAGAAAGAATTGGTAGTACTGGCACAGACAAGGAACTGTGATGTAATTGGAATAACAGAGATGTGGTGAGATAGCTTGCATGACAGGAGCACTGCCATGGATACATATACATTCTTCAGGAACGACAGGCATAGAAGAAGAGGTGGAGGAATAGCACTATATGTAAAAAAGCTTATGACTGCTTGGAGCTCCACTACAAAAGTGGAGACAAGTCTGATGATAGTCTCTGGGTTAAGTTTAGAGGAGAGTACAACAAGGATGATGTCGTGGTGGGTATCTGCTGTAGACCACCAGACCAAAAGGAGGAGATGGATTAGGCAGTCTGTTGACAACTAGCAGGAGTTTCCAGATCACGGTCCCTGGTTCTCACTGGGGACTTCAATTACTCTGACATCTGCTGGGAGGGCAATACAGCAGTGCACAGACAATCCAGGAAGTTTTTGGAGAGCATTGAGGACAACTTCCTGGTACAAATGCTGGAGGAACCAACTAGGGGCCCTGCACCTCTTGACCTGCTGCTCACAAACAGAGAAGAATTGATTAGGAAAGTAGAAGTGAATGGCAACCTGGGCAACAGTGACCATGAGATGGTAGAGTTCAGGATCCTGATCAAAGAAAGAAAGGAAAGAAGCAGAACACAGACCCTGGACTTCAGAGAAGCAGATTTTGGATCCCTTGGGAGGCTAATCTGATGGGGAAAGGCATCCAAGAGAGCTGATGTGCAGGATCCCTTGGGAGGCTAATCTGAAAGGCAAAGGCATCCAAGAAAGCTGACTATTTTAAAGAAACCCTACTAAGGGCACAGTAAGATACCATTCCGATGTGCAGAAAAAACAGCAAATATGGAAGGTGCCAAGAGTTGCTTAGCAGAGAACTCTATGCTGAGCTGGCATAAAATCAGAAAGGCCAAAGGGCAATTGGAGTTGCAGCTACCAAGGGATATGAAGGATAACAAGAAGCAGTTCTACAAGTAAGTCAGTAACAAGAAGAGGATCACAGATGGCATATGTCCCTTACTGAATGGGGCAGGTATCCTCATGAAGGATGATACGGAAAAGGCTGAAGTACTCAATGTTTTTTTTTTTTTTTTTTTTTTTACCTCTGTTTTCACAGGCAGGGTCAGCTCCCAGGCAACTACACAGGGTAACACATAATGGAGAGAAGGAGAGCACAAACCAATCAGCCTCACCTCAGTCCCTGGAGAAATCATGGAGCATGTCCTCAGAGTATCCATTCTGAAACACTTGGAGGAAATTAGAGAGACTGACCAGGAACAGTCAGCATGGATTCACCAGGGACAAATCATGTCCAACCAACCTATGATGAGATGACTGGATATGTGGGTGTGGGAATAGCCATCAGTGTGATATACCTTGACTTTAGCAAAGTTTTTGATACAGTTCCCCACAACATTCTTGTCAGCAACTTAAGAAGTATGGTTTGGATGAATGGACCGTAACATGGACAGAAAACCAGCTAGATCATCAGGCTCAGCAAACACGGATCAATGGCTCAATGTCTAGTTATCAACCAGTAACTAGTGGAGTGCCCCAGGGGCCAGTCCTGGGGCGCATTACATTCAACATCTTCATTAATGATCCGGATGATGGGATAGACTGTGCACTCTGTTCCCTCCAAGCCGCGTGGCTGCTCATGTGAAAAAATCCTGCTATGCAGGATTTTTTCACCTCCATGCACCAGCCAGACCAGGCCAGCAGCATGGCTAAGGATCAGAAGGGGGGAGCAGGCCCAGGGTTGGGCTGAACTGGGCCAGGCCCGTGGCATAGCTGGTGACTGGTCGGGGGGAGGAGGCAGCAGGCCCCAGGTCCAGGCATACCAGGCCATCAGCACGGCTGAGGATTGGCTGTGGGGGGAGGAGACAGGTGCAGCATGGAGGGAACAGTGTAACATTAATATGTTTTAGGCTGTCTTTCATGGAGTTCAGCAACTAATAATTAAGGATGAAATAAACTTTAGCTCTCAGCAGGCCGGAAGCACATCCCCTCTTGACAACAGACCCTCAGCCCTATGGTAGGACATTGCAATTGAGATGGTTAATATAAGGGGACAAATGTTGAAACAAACAAGCACTGAACCGTTTTCCAGCATGAAAGGTGCCCAGTCTCCCAGACTAAAATTTCAGAGGAGCCAAATTACTTGACCTGCTCATCATATTAAGTGTTTTACAGCTGCCCTTAGTCCTCAATCATTCTGGAGTCAAAACCTGAATGGATTCACTTATGAATTCTAAACCTGGCGAAGCACAGAACTGAAGCTCTTGGAGACTTCAACTCTTTCAAGGCTGAACACCTCACGGATATAAAACCTTTCACCAAGAAAACATAATTTTTAATAAAAAGCTATGATGCTGTTGCTTCCAGTATCATTACACCCTAAGTCACTTATTAACCTTCAGAGTAAAATATTATCATAGCTTATAGCCCAGAAGCTTAGAAGTATTTACAAAATTTAATAAACCTTGACCAAATGTGGTTAATCAAAAATAGTAGGCATTGTTCTCTACTCAGGCATCATAAACACCAAAAAAGTGCCCTTTTTTTTTTTTTTAGAAGAGCAAAGCTCTAAGTTTGATTCCCAGTACAGAGTTTCAGAGATTTGGTTTGTATAATCATCTTATTAAATGGCTTTCTTAACTACCTGGAGAACTCAATGCAAATTACCAGTAACAGCTCAAATTCTTCCCTTTAGCTTCCACTCATATTAAAAATATTTAAAGTACAGGGCCAAATCTGGAACTGAGTTGATACGCACCATGATGAGCATGCCAAGAAAAATCATCACCCTGTCATGTATATTGGGAAATGGATGCAGACAGAAGTGCTGCTGGCCCGAGAAAAGATGTGGGGCTCAGCATGCTGTGACTCAGGGCTTGGGCTGCATAAGTGCCCTGCTGCCACAGGCAGCCCAGTGGCAGACCTGGGGCTCAGGCACTGGGACTTGGGGCTCAAGCCCCATAAGCCCAGTGTCAGCAACACCCCTGAATGCAGCTAATGATTTACATATATCAAGGAGAGTGAATAGCAGGGGCAGGATTAGAATCTAGAACTCAGTCTAATTAATCAAATAAAAACAAAGACTAGAAATTGTTTAGAAGTCAGCCATCTGAACAATCTGATGAGGATCAAGCTTCATTTAGCTTCAGGGCAGACTGTTAACCTGGACAATGTTTATTCATTTTGGAAAACCATCAAAGGCAGACAAACAGTACTGAAGAATTGATGAGACATAATCGCACGTAAGAATAAAATACATTCAAATTATTCATCAAAACAATTTTAGATAACTTTTATTAATTTTCCATTGTCTGTATTTTTCAGTAATTTCTGTCACATGAGTTTGCACAAAAATTTTATTCAGAAAAAGTTTTTCACACAGGTTGAAAATTTTGCACACAAGCTTCCAACCCTTAGAGGGAACACTGATTGCATGCTCAATAAATTCACAGATGGCACCAGGCTGGGTGGAATGGTAAACACTCTGGAGGACAGTGATAGGATTCAGGGAGACCTAGATAAATTGGAGCATTGGGCCAAACAAAATTGCATGAGGTTCAACAAGGACAAGTGCAAAGTCCTCCACTGAGGACAAAAAAACCCTATGCACTGCTACAGGCTGGGAAACATTCAGCTAAGTAGCAGCAGTGTAGAAAATGACCTGGGGGTCATGGTGGATGGGAAGCTAGATATGAGTCAGCAGTGTGCTCTTGCGGCCAAAAAGGCCAATGGCATACTGGGCTGCATCAAAAGAAGTATTACCAGCAGATCAAGGGATATGATTATTCCTCTCTATTTGGCACTGGTGAGGCCACATCTGGAATACTGTGTCCAGTTTTGGGCTCCACATTACAGAAAATATGTTGACAAATTAGAAAGGGTCCAGCGGAGGGCAATGAAAATGATTAGGGGGTTGGGCCAAATGACTTACGAGGAGAAACTGAAGCAACCTGGCTTGAAGACTGAGGCAGGATTTGATTGCAACCTTCAACTTCTTAAAGGGGTGCTCCAAAGAGTCATAGAATCATAGGATTGGAAGGGACCTCATAAGTCATCTAGTCCAATCCCCTGCCAGAAGCAGGACCACTCCCACTTGAACCATCCCAGTCAGGGTTTTGTCCAGCCGGGCCTTAAACACCTCCAAAGATGGAGACTCCACCACCTCCCTCGGCAGCTCATTCCAAGACTTCACCACTCTCCTGGTAAAAAAGTTTTTTCTAATATCCAGCCTCGAGCTCCCTAACCGCAACTTGAGACCATTGCTCCTCATTCTGTCCTCCGTTACTACTGAGAACAGTTGAGCTCCATCTTCCTTAGAGCATCCCTTCAAGTAGTTGAAGGTTGCTATCAAATCCCCCCTCAATCTTCTCTTCTGCAGACTAAAGAAGCCTAATGCTTCCAGTCTTTCCTCATAGGGCTTGTGCTCCAGCCCTTTAATCATTGTGGTTGCCCTCCTCTGAACTCTCTCTAGCATGTCCCTGTCCTTTTTGTAGTGGGGAGCCCAAAACTGAACACAGTATTCTAGATGTGGCCTCACCAGTGCAGAATAGAGGGGAATGATCACATCCTTTGATCTGCTGGTAGCACTTCTTTTGATGCAGCCCAGTATGCCATTGGCCTTTTTGGCCGCAAGAGCACACTGCTGACTCATATCTAGCTTCCCATCCACCATGACCCCCAGGTCCTTTTCTACACTGCAGCTACTTAGCTGAATGTTTCCCAGCCTGTAGCAGTGCATAGGGTTTTTTTGTCCCAAATGCAGGATTTTACACTTATCCTTATTGAATCTCATAAGATTTCTATGGGCCCACTGTTCCAATTTATCTAGGTCTCCCTGAATCCTGTCCTTGCCCTCCAACGTGTTTACTGGTCCCCCCAGCTTGGTGTCATCCGCAAACTTACTGAGAATGCAGTCTATTCCATCATCCAGATCATTGATGAAAATGTTGAACAGAACTGGCCCCAGGACCAACCCCTGGGGCACACCACTCGTGACCGGTTGCCAGCTAGACATGGAACCATTGATTCCTACACGGTGAAACCGTTGATCTAGCCAGTTTTCTATCCACCTTATAGTCCACCTATCCAACCCATACTTCCTTAATTTGCCAATGAGAATGCTGTGGGAAACTGTATCAAAAGCCTTGCTAAAATCAAGGTATAGCACATCAACTGTGCTTCCCGCATCCAGAAAACCAGTCATCTGCTCATAGAAGGAAATGAGATTGGTCAGGCATGATTTACCCTTGGTAAATCCATGCTGACTGTTCCTGATCACTTTATTTTCCTCTAAGTGTGTGAGGATGGATTCTTTGAGAATCTGCTCCATAATTTTTCCAGGGATTGAGGTGAGGCTGACTGGTCTGTAATTCCCTGGATCCTCCTTTTTCCCTTTCTTGAAAATAGGCACTACATTTGCTTTTTTCCAGTCCTCTGGCACCTCCCCCATTCTCCATGAGTTTTGAAAGATAACGGCCAGCGGTGCGGCTATTTCGTCGGCCAATTCCCTTAGCACCCTTGGATGCAGTTCGTCCGACCCCCTGGACTTGTGCACTTGCAGCTTCTTTAAGCAGTCCCTAACCTGACCTTCCATCACCAAGGGCCTGTCTTCTTCTCTCCCATCTGCCACACCCATGGTAGTGGGCTGGGAGCTGACCCTGCCTGTGAAAACGGAAGCAAAAAATGCATTGAGCACTTCAGCTTTTTCCTCATCCTCTGTCACAAGGATGCCTGCCCTATTCAGCAAGGGGCCTGCACCATCCCTGATCCTCTTTTTGTTACTAATATACTTGTAGAACCCCTTCTTGTTATCTTTTACATCCCTTGCTAGCTGCAAATCCATTTGTCCTTTGGCCTTTCTGATTTTATCCCTGCAGTCCCTAGCAATATCTTTATTTGCCTTTTTGGACATCTGACCAAGCTTCCACTTCCTATACGCTTCCTTTTTATGTTTAAGCTCAGAGCAGAGTTCTCTGCTAAACCATTCTGGCTGCCTCACATGTTTGTTCTTTCTCCTAATTGGAATGGCAACTTCCTGTACCCTTAGCAGAGTTTTTTTTAAATATAGCCAACTCTCTTGGACTCCTTTCCCCTTCAGATTAGCTTCCCAAGGGATCTTGCCCATCAGTTCCCTGAGGGAGCCAAAATCTGCTTTTTTGAAGTCCAGGGTTTTTGTTTTGCTTCTCTCCTTCCTTCCTTTAATCAGCATCCTGAACTCAACCATGTCGTGGTCACTACTGCCTAGCTTGCCAGTTACCTCTACGTCCCTGATCAATTCTTCCCTGTTTGTGAGCAGCAAGTTGAGCAGTGCAAGGCCCCTAGTTGGTTCCTCTAGCATTTGTACTAGAAAGTTGTCCCCAACACTCTCTAAAAATCTCCTGGATTGCCCATGCACTGCTGTATTGGCCTCCCAGCAGATGTCAGGGTAATTGAAGTCCCCCATGAGCACCAGGGCCTGTGATCTAGAAACTTCTGCTAGTTGTCCATAGAACACCTCATCCACCTCCTGCTTCTGGTCTGGTGGTCTATAGCAGACCCCCACCACAACATCCCCCTTGTTGCTTTCCCCTCTCAATGTAACCCACAGACTTTCTACAGGCACGCTTCCACTTCCATAAAGGAGCTCTGAGCAGTCATAGAGCTCTTTTACATATAGTGCTACTCCTTCCCCTCTTCTTCCCTGCCTGTCCTTCCTGAACAGTTTATACCCATCCATGGCAGAACTCCAGTCGTGCAGACTATCCCACCACATCTCTGTTATTCCTATGATATCATAGTTCCCTGTCTGCGCTAGTATTACCAATTCTTCTTGCTTATTTCCCAGGCTCCTCGTATTAGTGTATAGGCACCTAAGATATCTGGCCGATTGCCCTATTTTGTCATGTTGATTTCCAATTCTATTACATAAACCTCCTTGCATTTTTTCTAGGAGTTCTCCTCCCCCACTCTCCTCGCGTACTGGGGCTTCCGTAGAGCCCTTAAGACATTTGTTTGATCCCCCCCCCCATGTTCCAACTACCTTCTCTTTTATTGCTGGTGCTACAGTCCCAGCACCCCCCAAGTTCCATCCCTCCCCCCAGATCACCCACATTCTCACTTACCTGTGGGCTTTGGTCTCCTTCCCCCGTTGAACCTAGTTTAAAGCCCTCCTCACTAAGAGAAGGAAGCCAGACTGTTCTCAGCAGTAACAGAGGACAGAACAAGGAGCAATGGTTTCAAGTTACAGCTAGGGAGGTCAAGGTTGGATATTAGGAAAAACTTTCTCACTTGGAGGCTGGTGAAGCACTGGAATAGAATACTTAGGGAGGTGGTGGAATCTCCATCGTTGAGAGCATTTGAGGCCTGGTTAGGTAAAACCCTGGCTGGGACGATTTAGTTGGACTGGTCTTACTTTTAGCATGGGGTTGGACTAGATGACCTCATGATGTCCTTTCTAACCCTATTATTCTGTGATTCTATACCAGCAAAAGAGTTGTCATAACAGGATATTCATGACAGTGGTTTAACCATGCCAGCAAAGAACACTTTTTGTGCTTCTCCATTAGGGGTCTTTGCTGGCAAGCTTATACTGGTATATCTATGCTAGCTAAGCATTTCTGGTATGGTGTGGTGTGGACATGCCCAAATAGAGTGGATAACATAGCTAAAAGGTAATATCTTTTATTGAACCAGCTTCTGTGGGTGAGAGAAAGACGAGCTTTTGAGCTAAACAGAGTGCTTCCCTCTCTCTCACCAATAGAATTTGGTCCAATAAGAGCTTTTACTTCACCCACCTTATTTCTCAAATAGCTTGGGACCAACACAGCTACAATGACACAACACTCGCTATTTGTTGTTCAAGCTGTAGGAATGGTAGTCACAGGGCATCTGATTCTCCATCCACTGGTTTCTTTTTTTTTCTTCTCCTCCTGCCCCCCACCATTGCAACGGCATTGGCTTTGTTGAGAGTGAAAAACAGTGTAAGAAAGTGGAGAACTAGGTGCAGGATGTGGTTTCTGATCTCAGCCTGCATGATTGAACTTTTATAAATAGGAAGGACTGAACAAGTCATTTACAGGTTGATCCCTCTCAAAGAAATATGTTCATCACGCTAGTATTGTAAGACAGTTTCTTTAAATGAATGTTCTTGTGAACAAAATTCTGTTGAATACTTTCCGTAGGCAAACCAAAGGAAAGGGATGATAAATAAAAGTACCAGTACTCTTATTTGAACAAATGTTGATGAATAATTTCCTGTAGTATCGGTAATTTCCTTTGAAGAAGCCTCAATCAAGATCCAGACTTCATGGCTTGGGCAAAGCTCTCAAATTAAATGTGCAAGATTGCTCATCTAATGGTAATTCTTCCTCTTAGTGTGAAATATTTTTATAGAGCACTGTTTTTAATTACAGGATTTATTGCATGCTCAGATTCTCTGTTGGCTTGCATAAAGCTTCTCAGTTGATAACCAAGAGAAACTGAACACAGCTGGCTGGAAAATGAGAAGGATGTGGAATGATTTTTTGATGGTCCATATAGGGCAATACTGAAGTATCTGAGCATCTCACCTCATTGATGTATTATCCTCACTACATCATTTTGAGTTAGAAAGCAGTGTTCATTTTACAAATGGGTAACTGAGGCATAAGGAGACTTAAGCCAAAATCACTTAGGATTTGGACTTAAAAGCCAGTTTTATAAAGGTAATTTAAAGATGCCTTCTTTTAAAAATTTAGTCCCAGGCGACTTGCCCAAAGTCACACAGAAACTGTTTCAAACCAGGAAGTTGATTAGCTCCAAAAGCAGTTTACCTGTATCATGGCACCAAACATTGCTTGAACAGATTTTATGCTTCCCTCTTATGGCATTTTTGTCCTGATTCTAACCTCATTAAAGTAAATGTGAGTCTTTTCATTTCCTTCTGTGAGTTTAGCTTGAGGCCCAAAAGAGCAGTTAGACTTCTTGTCTTGTCCTGCTTGTGAGTTATACTGTTATTATTGTAAAGCTACGCCCATTTTCAAAATGCTCAAACAAAACAGCAGAAAATTAGCTGTAAAATGTGAATGTCTTTAAGATGACCGTAACTGGTTTTCTGGTAGCTTGCACTGTATTTATCATTATCGGCATATCTGTACTCAGTAGAGGAAAGAATTTGTCCTAGAAGGAACATGTATTCAGGAAAACCTTTTTACTCAGGATAAATTTTGTTTTTATAAGTAGGACATAAACAGAACTTCAATTTTAAAAATTGAGTGCAAAAAGACAGGATATAATTAGGAGAATTAATTAGTATCTGTCCAGTGGTTTGAACTGGTATGTCTTTTAAGTTATTTCCCTTTTTATCTCAACAGAAAATTTCCCCAGCTCCTAGCACACGTGTGTGATGATCTTCAGTAGCACTTACTGATTCTCAGATGTGCAGAGACCAACTTATGTCTGAGACCAGCTGCACGAAAACTGTAAGCTGCACAAAATTTACAAAATCTGGGTTACCCAAGGAGAAGCTACATTTTGATTTGTCTAGAATAGAATAGAATAGAATAGAATAGAATATTCTGATTCTTATCCTTCATCCATAACTGTGAAATCTGATAGCTTTGTTCCCTTAAGGTATCATGAAGATCTTCATTTGAAGAGCATCTGAAATAATTGAATTATAGAATCATAGGATTGGAAGGGCCCTCAAGAAGGCCGAGGTCCCTGCACTTATGGTAGGACTAAGTATTATTCTAGACCATCCCTGATCTGCTCTTAAAATCTCCAGTGACGGAGATTCCACAACCTCCCTTGGTTATTTATTCCAGGGCTTACCTACCCTGACAAAAAGTTGCATGTTTCCAGGTTCCAAAGGTGTAGCCATGTTAGTCTAGTTCAGTAAAACAAGCAAGGAGTCCTAAGGCACTTTAAGACTAACAAATTCATTTATCACATGAGCTTTCTCATGTGATAAACAAATTTGTTAATCTTCAAGTGCCACAGAAGTCCTTGCTTGTTTTCCTGACACGTAGGATGTTTTTCCTAATGTCCAACCTAAACTTGTGACTTCAGTTTAAGCCCATTGCTTTTTGTCCTATCCTCAGAGATTAAGGAGAACAATTTTCTCCCTAGTTCTTGTAACAACCTTTTATGTGCTTGAAAGTTGTTATTATGTCCCCTCTAACTGATCTATATTAGGCACACAAAAAGTGGATCAAATTAATCATTGGTGTCACTCCATTGAATTCTCCGGAGGGTGGGTGATTCTACTGTAGTATTGGTAGCATCTCTTTCAGAAACAGGATTTCTTTTGTTAAAAGAAGGAAAGGCTTATTTCAGGAAATACTGAAATTAAACTAATTCTGATTTGGTTTTCCTCATGCCTGCTTTCAAACTAAAAAGCTTTAGAGGCCTCTGGACCTTAAGGCTGATGATTGTGAGCTATTTCTGACAAGGAAATCCTGGATTTGGAGAACTATCTCTGGAGAAGGAAATCTGACAAATCCTTCCCATGCTGGTCTTCTTTTAAGCCACCATATTCATGTGACTCAGCAAATATTTTTCAAGGTAGTGGTCCAATGGCAGCCTGACTGAGGCTTCAGAAATCCAGATTTCCTGGATCCAGAAATGAAGCTAATGGAGAGCTATTAAAATGAAACTGAAAATATAATCATTACAATTTGTTTAGTGGGTCTGAAAGTAAATAATTCCATCTGAGTGATTACTGTGGGCCCATGAGGTACTGAACACTGGCTATTGCCATTCATGTCAGTGAAAATGCTGGGTGATCTAATTGCTTTTAGAATATTTTTTCATCTTTTGGTGCACTCATCATGTTTGAATTTGAAAGTGTATTGTTACTTAAAATTAGGGCTGCTGCTGGCCTTCCAACAGAGAATTCCCTAACGGCCTCAGAAGTACCTTGAATCTGGGCCAAAAAGCACCTCAAGCAGTCTTCTGACAACCTAAATTCCCTAATTTAACTTTGTGTCAAAAGAAGTACATTTTTCTTTTATTTTGTATTAGGTCTTCATATTATATCCCATAGAGCTTTACTGAGTTAAATACACTTAGAGTTAATTAAGAAATAATAGGAGAGGATAAGAGAACTTTAAAGGCTAACAGGATCCTAGATCCTGAGGCTCTACAACCTTGTGAGGTGGAGGGTCGCAGAGCTCAGGCTGCAGCTGAAGCCCCACAACAATGAAACAGTCCCTTAGCCTGAGCCTGTGAAGAGGGCCGGCTCAAGGGGCTGTGGTGCTCTGAGCCAGCTTTCGCTTTTGTGCCCCCCCCATGGGGAGGGGTGGCAGGGGGTGGAATCCAGTCTCCATTGTGGGCTGGCTCAGGAGCAGGGAGGGCCAGCCCAGAGGCAGGGTGAGAGAGCAGAGTGTGCTGCATGGGCTGGCCAACTCCACCCCTTGGGTGGAGTGGCTGGCTCAGGGAAGGATGGGAGCGCAGGGTCCAGCTTCTGGGCCAGCCCACCCTGCCGCCAGCACCCCTAAGCCAGTTGTGCCCCGAGCTAGGGACTCATTAGCTTATGGGTCGAGCTGGCCGTGCCTGTGAGCCTGAGTCTGCTGGAATCAGGGTCGACCTGACCATATAGGTGAACTAGGCAGTTGCCTAGGGCACCAAGCTTTGAGGCGTGATAAATTAAATGAAGGATAATTTTTTTCTCTATTTAGATAATAAATGAAAGTATCACACTCTGATGGGGGCACCTAAGTCAAAGTTCAGCTAGGGAACCAAAAACACTTGGGCCAGGCCTTGCTGGAATGGGCCAGGGGCTGGTGTCTAATTGCAGTGTAGATATACTGAGAGAGTCAGTGAGAAAAAGAGATTTAAGAAGGCCATCGAAGAAGAGTGTTCTTTCACCAGGAAGGGTGAGATGATGTGATCAGAGCACTATTTCTCATGGTTCATAGAAACCTATTCTCTTCCTGCAGCCAGTAATCTCATGGGTTTTTGGTATTAGGCAGGGGTGACACCAAAACATTGTATATTTGTTGCTGACTTCATTTAAAATAATAATCGACACCTTGAACTTCTATGTAAAGAAATATTCGAGATGTATGTTGATTAGTCATAAAAGAAATCTCTGTTAAACACAAGTTATCAGATTGTTAAATAATTATCTTAGCTATTTACAATTCAATAACAGGAGAACTCAAGGATTCAAGGAATATGTTCTACAAATGCAATATTTCTTCATTCAGTCATAGATACTACCAATGTTCCCTCTCATTTTTGGTAGGCTGTGTGTGCAAAAAACTTCATTTGTGCAAATTTTTGGAGCCAGTATCCAAATGCGTGCGCACCCCAGTGCATGTGGTCAAACTGGTGAGCGCAGTGAAGCAAGTGTGTATGATCCAAATAATGTTGACTTTTGATTTCGATATGGTGATGCGAATGATTTTAAAAATTCCAAAACTTTATTTGGAACATGCTATTTGAAATCACCTTCTTAAAGTAGCATAAAAATATGAGTGCTGTTGAATTTTTTTGTGCGCGCTTTATTTTGTCCTGTGCATGGGTTTCACAACCTGTGTGCGTGCGCACATGCGCACAGCTTAGAGGGAACATAGGATACTACAGCATTGGGCTTAAACAGTGTTTTAATGCATATCGCTGTAAAGACGAGGGCAGTGTAGAGATGTTGTTAGCTGGGCATGATGCTAGTAACTTGTTTTTCATGGTGATTTGTTCTGATCCTATTGTCTGAGCTGCCAGGAACTATACCATTAGCAATAGCTCTTCTGGATAACTTTTACAGTTCTCCTGACATAGTGAGATTATGGTTTCACTTTGACTCTTTGCTCTGCCTTTTACTGTCAGAAACTGTTACCGTGAGAAATTGTAGTTCATTAGATTAAGCATCACTAAGCACATGGCCACATCTAACCTATCTCACAGGCAGGTACTTTAATCTGAACTTTGTCTACAGGCAATAAACTCATTGATTCATTGGGGACTAAGGGGAAAAAGTAAGAAGGAGTGAAGGGTAGGTCTACACTTAGAGCAGAATTTGAATTGGCTGTCATCAAATTTTACTGGGAAAAGCACCCAGTAATTCGAATTGAAAGGCCAAGTGTAGACATAGCCGTAGTGATAGAAAGATCTGATTACAAAAGCATGGACAGTTACAAAGCACCTTTTTTATTTACTTAGGCTAGTCACTGAGTAATCACAACATATTGCTTGGTATTATTTCCAATAGCTATATGGTAGCAACCCACCTGATCCACTTGAACGAATATTAACCATTAGTGTAGATATGATATCATTGCAGCAAAGGACATGATATCAGTCAACATGAAAAGTTTGGAAGAAACAAAAGCATACCATGCCTATTTCAGAAGAGTGGAGAATTTTGGTTTGAATTAGGTGATGCCTCTTGACCTGGGAAGAGGTGGTTAGAAGATAGGTCTGGGAGCTGGTAGGTTTGTTCCCAGCTCTGCCATTGACATACTTTATGACCTGTGGCAGGTCTTTTAGGTTCCTCAGTCTCTACACCTGTAGACAGGTAGAATATTAATCTGTTGTACATTGATACATTATGGAGCTTAATTACTTTTTCTCAATGCCCTTCTTTAGTTTCTGATTAATGACTAATGCACAGATGTGGAAAGAAATATTGATTTACCAAGATTTTTATGGGTACATGTCTGTGGGGTTATGTTGGGGGGAAAGGAGTGGGTGAAAGGGAAAAAGCACGTCATGCTGTACTTCAAAAAAACAGAACACTCTCCTTTCCTGTCCCTGCCCACCCCCACCCCACCCCAGTTTGTGATTTAAAAAGAAAGCATTTTCTGGAAACTAGTCTGACAGGCACAGTTATCATACCATTGAAGTATTATTGGCTATGTTTACACGTAAACACTTATTTTGAAATAAGTTAATTCAAAATAAGTTATTTTGAAAAAAAAACTGTTATTTCGAATAAACTTAAATTGAAATAAGCAAAACCCTGAAATCGAAATAGCAAGTCCGGACACAGGCCTTGCTATTTTGAATCAGGAGAGGGGCAGCATGGGAGGTGTGGCAACATGGCCCCCTCCCACGGCCATGCCCCCACCCAGTATATAGAAAAAGGAAGGCACCCTGGGAAGAAGAAGGGCAAAAGTGTTAATTCGAAATAATGGTTATTTCTAAATAATATGTCCAAACAGCCTTATTTCAAAACAACCATTTTGAAATAACCACTATTTCAATTTCAACCTAAGTTTTGTTTCAAAATAAGGGTTGTTATTTCAAAATGACAGGGGCTCATCATTTCAAAATAAGGAAACGTTGTTTGGACACAACTTTTTAAAATCAAAACAATGGTCGTTGTTTCGATTTAAAAACTATATGTGAACACAGCCATTGTGTTGGTGCCATTTCCAAGTGCACCTAAGAGTATCAGTACATCGGACTTTTTCTCTTCCCTCTAGGAAAGGAGGATGGTGACTCAGGCAAAATCATTCTGTGAAACAAATCTGTGATGGAAGGTTGACAAACTTCAGGGAAGACATTTAACTGAATTGAGAAATAAGCTGCATGTGGCTAAATCTGGTAAAAATTATGTTTAATATTCTAGCTCAGTCTCTCATCTACATGTGAGTGAAGAGAGCTGCTTATGGTAGCTCAAGTGAAGGACTTCACTTTAAACAAAAGAGAAATCTTTCTGGAAATATGATAATAAATCTCCCTCTTCACCTTGGTCCGAGGAGATAAAGCTGACCCAGGCAGTGACGCAAATTTATCTGTTTGCAAACATGTATTTCTATTGGCTGGAGTACTCACCCACTTCTTCTAAAGGTAAATCCCATATTCCTTTAGAAAACAGGCAAAAAAAATCTGCATCTGACTTCTTTGAACATTCAAACAGAAACTCAGCAAAATCCAAATAATAGGTACCGAAGTCAGAAGAGAAGTCTTCCCTGAAATTAGTGATCCAAAACTAAAATAAAAGTAAAAACAAAATTTGTTTTACTGATGGAATGGAAACAAATAATCAAACAAACCCAAAACTGTAGAGCAGCAACCAACATAATAATGGACAAAACCTGCTAATGAAATATCTGACATTGGCAATGCAAGTGTCTTTTTTGATCACATAGTGGAGGTGAAATAAAAAGAACCCTTGTGGAACTCCAAAGCATTGGGGGCACAAAAGGGATAATTTTATAGCATTGTACCCCCTTCCTTCAAACCCTAAGGGGATGAGTTGCATGTGTGGAGAGGTGGGAAGGGGTAAACTTAATGTACTGTGTAAATGTGGGGGGAAGGAAGAAACTTAAGGACATTCACTGTTTCTCCTCCCCCCCCACCCCAACAAAAGCAGAGAGATATCCATGGAGTTGCCCCGCTACAGGTGATACAGGTACAGATGAGGAGCTATATCTAAAAAGCACCTCTTGTAAAGTATGTCTGCCAATTTCACAATCACTTGTTGGGGGAAAATATGGTCTTCTCTCCATCCACAATTTCTCTGCTCATGGGACTGGTCCTCTGACACCATCTGCACAAATGATTCTAACACAAATTTATCAGCTTCCCCCTTTGTTCTCTATAAAATTTGATTTTGTTTCCCTATGGATGGGTCCAACTACAAAGATGCTTTGGAAGGCCTGTTTATCTGCAGTCCATTTATGGTAACTGCTTCCTCCAAGTCTCAGCTTCACCATCCTATTAGTATTCCACCCATTCTTCTTCACTCTGCTCTTCTTGAATTATTGAGTGGGACTATTATGGTGTACTTGCCATCTCTGCTGTTAGGGCAAGCTGCCTGATAAGGAGACACTGACTTTCCAAGCTGAACTGAAATTGTTACTATTATAGCATTTCTCAGGTTTTCCAGGGATGGATGGGTGTTGTGACGTTTGTTTAACCCTTTCCTGTATGGTTTTTCATTGAAGTGGCTTCTTCAGCGATATGGATGTCCCACACTGCACATGGGAGGGTCTGAGTGGTGAGGAAGGATCACAGACCTCATGTCCAGGAAATGGAAGAGCAGGGAACAATGATTGTTAATAATAATTATATAAAATGTTATTTGATAAGTAAACAGCAAGTACAGAGTATTCATCGACAGATCAGCTGGAATGATTTAGAATTATTGTTTGCAGTATAATCCACAAGGGTGTCATGCGAGGTGAAAAAAATACTATTGAAAATGTACATGACCACACACAAGTCCTAATAATCATGGAAACAGTGTACTTTGATAATGTCTTTCATTCAAAGACCACAGAGCCTTACAGACTAAGTTGCACAACAATCCTGTCAACCAGGTAAGAGTCTGGAATACTTTCATTCACCAAGTAAATCCAGCCACCTTTGGGAAGGGATGCAAAGGAGTTTTACTTTACATGATACACCCTGTGCAACAACAGGCAGGGATGTAGTAGTTTCAAGGCAAGTCAGTACAATTCAGCAAGACTTTCTTGCCCTAACAAGCTATATAATGGTCAAAGTGTAAAACCAGAGATTGACCCTGCTTTCCTCCCCTGGCATCTGTTAGAGGGAGATTAGATCCATCTGAAGACAAGGCTGCACACTGCATTTGGGACTTGATCCTTTGCATCCACTGGTAAGCATCATCAGCCATTTGTTTCTTGTAAGCAAGCATCACAGCTCTGGAAGCTAGGGCCAATGCAATAATGACATGGCACAGTATTGTCACCTCCTCTTGCATTATATGGCTAAAATGTGCTGTGCCAACTTGTGCTGGGCCAACATTCTCCTTATTACATCATTTTAGACCTTGTAGATTTCTAGAATTCTTTTAAAAATCCTTTTGGAAAGTCTATGTCCAAAGTGCTAACTGACGTGAAGGCAACCATTTTAATGTCTCTCTTGATTAGCAATCTCTTCATGCTAAGTGGATGGGGTGTTGAACTCCCTGCCAAAAAAAGGTATGTTTTTAGTGTGGAATAACTAACCCACGCAGGCTAGTGGAGACAAGGGCATTGTAGCTTTACTGTGAGGTAGTGAGGCAAAGTGAACTATGGAGATAGTGTGTAGAGTGGACTGTGTGTTTGACCTCACCAAAGGTACATCCACACTGCAATAAAAGACTTATGGCATGGCCATGGCTGGCCTGAGTCAACTGACTTGGGCTTGTGGAGCTTGGGTTGCAGGGTCTCAGAGTCCAGACTCCAGCCTGAGCTCAAACAGCTATACTACCATATTTAGTTGGGCAGCCCAAGCCCTATGAGCCTGAGTCAGCTGACCCAGGCTCTGAGACATGATGCCATAAGTTTTCTATTGCGGTGTAGGCATACTCTTAACTACCTCCTGGTAAAAACTACAGATGCCTTGTCTCCACTGGGATTTTTCCACAGAATGTTTAATGCATGTTAGTTACTTCCAAGCTTGACAGAATTAAATTTTCACCCTTTTACAATTTGAACAGATAATGTCTTTATTTTTCAGCATTTTAAAATAATTTTAACCATTTAAATTCTGACAGTTGTGCAAAATTATGGGTTTTGAACTTTTTAAAATTTTTGTCAATTTAAATATTCACTGTTATGGAAAATAATGGGGGAGTCAGACAATAGGGAAGATCAATAATGATTTAATGACAGTAGAATTGAGAGTCAAAAAGTTAATGTTTTATAACGGTTAAAACACAAATTGTCAAAATCATATGTCAAATATATAAAGTAAATTGTCTTAAATCAAAAGTTTTCAAGCAGCATTTTTCTTACTTTGCCTGTCTATACATTTCAATAATCACTGATGGATATAAATTTTCATTGGCTTGTATACAGTGAAATCAACATCTACTGACATTTATTGATAAAAATTTAGTTCTTCCAAACCTATTTATGTTATAAAACCCATCTTTTTTTTTCAGTGAAGACATAGCCTTGAATACTCCATAACACTGTGTTGTTAAAGGATTCAAATACATTAGGATTCTGAATTTGAAGTCCCTGTTCTGTAACAGAGTGAGGTATGTAGCCAAAGCAGAACTGGTAAGAAAATCTTTATTTGTCCACTGGAAATTTTTAATTTGAAATTTTCTGAGAAAAAATTGACTTTCTATTGAAAGGCTGAAAAAGAAAAACTCTTCCAAACTTTTCCAAAATCCAGAAACTTGCAGCTAAAATTTTTAAACTCAGTTTTCTGATCAACAACACTTTTTTTTTTCCTGTAAGCAGGTGCTCTGTGAAAGTTTTGTTTTATAGAAACCCCTAATTTCTAAGCATTTCTAAATTATTTTCAACCAGCCCTAATTGTCAGGCCCTATTGCCTAATAGTGTTTCTATAGGTGGGAATTTCAAAATGGATATCATTTATTTTCCTCCTATTCTGTAAGTTCCCCCATCTTCAAAGCAGGAGTGTTGCTGGTACCTGGCACATGGGACACGTGCCCTGAGTCCCGGCGCCAGTGACCCTGTTGCAGGGAAATTTTAGCTGTTAAAGAGGACCAGTCTTCCCACTTACGAGGCTGCCCCACCTTCAGGCATCTGTCAACCTGGAAGTCTTGCCCCTTGATGCAAGCACCAACACAACACAGGTATAAACACACTCAGAATTTTAAAAGAAACAGAACACGCAGTATAAACAAACAAGAAACCTCTTCCACCCCGCTTCTGCAGTATTAAAATGTCCACGTACAAACAAAATCCAGTTCCATACAATGTGAATTAAAACCCAAATCAGAACCCACATAACTTGAATAAATCACCAAAGCTCTCAGAGACTATGCGGAGGGGGATCCTTTCTCCCTGAACCACAGTCCGGACCTCACTTGGACGCCCATGCTCGAGTCTCCACCCTGGCGGGCATAGTTCTAGACGAGCAGGCCCTCACTGGTCTCTGTAGTCTTCACTTGGCACTGTCCACTTCAGGTCCTCCTCGCTCCCCGGCCGCCTGCCACGAGTCCTTTTGCCTCAGGAGCAGGGCAGAGCTCTAGAACGCCAGGCTTCCTTTCCCAATATCAAAGTGTAAGAGCTCTAGTTTCAGGGCTCCTTCTCCAGAGCAAAGTCTCACACCACCCTTCGATTTAACGACTGCTCTGGGCCACTCCGTACATACAGGCTCATTCAACAGGGTCGTGACAATCCTAAACAGGTCCACCAGCCTTTTCGGAGCACAGCGGAGTGACGGCCAATTCTGGTGCGCAGGCCTTAAAAACCCAGCCCCTCAGGCTGCCTGCCCAATCCGCGCCCCTCCATTTCGCACCATGGCTCCCCGCCTTCTATTTCTGGAAAGTTGCAGCAGGGTCTCCGTGTCTGCTCTTGATTGACATCCAGCATTCTGAGGGTTGCCGGGCAGAATACTGTGCCTCAGCAACCCACGCCTGCATCTCGCCACTGGGCGGAGTTCAATGCTGTTTTATGTTCCTACTCGGCGCCTAATGCTGGGGAGAAGCTCATTAGGGATCCCACCCCAAATATAACATTACATAAAATGTGCAGATATCAATGCCTAAAACATATAACATCAAATAATTCCATAAATCATAAACAAATTAAGGTCCACAACCCAACTGCCCTGGGTGGCCCCCGCCTTTCCTGCCCCCAGTCTCACAGCGGTGCCCACTTCTCCTGGCCCCATCCCTGCCCAGGGATCCATGGCCAGGCTGGCAGCAGCACGAGCCTGATGCTGGATTGGGCTCGGGTGCCCAGATCGTGGCTAAGGAGCAGGGCCCAGGCCCAGGGAGCAGGGCTCGGGCCTGTGCCTCAGGTCTTTCCCTAGCGCAGCGACATTCCTGCTTCAAAGAATCTGATGAAGTGGGAGTTTCTTCCATGAAAGCTTATGCGATAAATAAATTTGTTAGTCTTTAAAAGTGCCACACAACTCCTTTGTTTTGCTGAACTAGACTAATATGGCTATCCCTTTGGAACTTATAAAGTATGAATATCAGTGATAGTTAGACCAGTGGTTCTCAACCTTTCTTCTGTCATGACACACCTGATGGATGGTGTTCCCCTGCATAACACAGTGAACTATATCTGCTGTGGTGCTCAGGCTGGGAGTGCTCTGGAGACTGCAGTGCTTCAGAGACCGGCCAACCCAGGAGCAGAGTGAGACAAGCCAGTGGCGGTGGCTGTGGTGCTTGGGCTGGAAGTACTTGGGCAGCTGTGGCACTCTGGGACCTCACTGGGAGCAGAATCCACCCAGTGTGGGCTGGCACCCTGGCACTTTGTCTTGGCGAGGCCAGGTTTATGTTTGTGAGGTGGGTGGGCGGCTCCCCATCACCCCAGCCCAGAGCTCTGGGCTGTGGCCCCTAAGCCCCTTTACTCCTCTGGCCTTGGCTGCCACCTGTGTTGTACAGCAGAAATGGGTCACTGAGGTCAGAAGAGGGTGGTGGGAAGCAGAAGCCCCAAGTCAGCTTCAGCTCAAGCTGTCAATTTTCCATGACACACCTCCCAGCTCTTCACAACACACTTTTGTGTCCCAACATGGTGGTTGAGAACCACTGAGTTAGACACCTGATTTCCTTAGGCTTCTTTGAAATTCCTACTTATATCTTTTAAAACTAGGCTTGTGGAGGGGTTTGTTTTTTTTTTTTTTGGTATCCTTTCCCAGTCATCTTCTGTCTATGCACATCCAGTTTATGATTATGATGTATGTTTATTCCCCAGTTAAAAAATAACTTAAATTTCTTTAATTATTTTCTCTTAAGAAGCAGATATCTTTATACAGGTCAAATACCTTTACTGAATATATTCTTCTTATAAACTCTTTTCTTTTTACTACTGTGATAGCCATTTAAAAAAAATCAAGGACTCAGTGGTCTTGTGGTTATTCTGAAACCAATACACCCTTTAAAGATCAGCACCGGATAGTCCCCCTCCTAAAGTATCATGACATAGCAGAAGTGCAGCATAATTTTCTGATAACTGATACTTCAGTTTCCCTCATTCTTCAGCAAATCTCCATGCGAAGCTTCAACCTTATTATTCAATAAGAGCAGTTTTATTCAAGAGCCAATCCCATCCACCACAAAGGCATACATATTGACCATGGGTGGGGTTTGTTACTGGTATCAGATCACCACACCTCAATCTGCCAAATAAACGGTATCTTTCTCAATCTTTCTGTACCAAGAACAATAGCAGAAAACATAGCTCTAGGGCTCAGTCAACCACTCAGCTCAACATCATGAGTAATTTGTGTTTAGCTTGTAATATAAACCCACACCTAATCTTCTGTTATCTCCCAAAGGGAGCTGAAAGAGTAATTTCCAAGTCTGAGAGATGCATTGCATTAGAGGTGCAGTGTGTATCAG
This sequence comes from Podocnemis expansa, assembly GCA_007922195.1. Taxonomy (NCBI): domain Eukaryota; kingdom Metazoa; phylum Chordata; order Testudines; family Podocnemididae; genus Podocnemis; species Podocnemis expansa. Next base: position 28,838,141 of record ML681989.1, on the reverse strand, counting down.
ATCCATATGGACCAGTATGCAGTTCAAGTCAGTCTGCCTTAAAGATTTGGAAACTGAACTGGAAGGCTGTAGAGAAGCCTGATCCATCACCACTTCTAAGTACTGTAAGCAGTCACATGCTCCAGTTTCCTTTTACTTTTAGGGGAATAGATGGGTCAATATGTACATTGTCCCGTTGTGTTTGTGATTTGGATGAATGGGGGAGGGACAATTAATTTCCAGACAGGAAGAAAAGTCCATAGATGGACTGACTCTGATGAGACCCTGCTTTGTATCATCTAACACTTAGTTATAGGAGAGCATTTTTGCATGAAGATTGTTCTATGGTAGGATTAGTGGGCAGCATTTCTTCCAGAAGAAGCAGGTTTGGAACAATCCATATATAATGTAGGAAATTGTTTCTACAAGAGGCCAGTAGAATTGAACCAGCTTTTACCACATCTGAATTTGTTCTTAATGTGTTTAACTAAAGTATGTATGGCCAGCTTGTTGTTCCTTTCCACAAAGAGAAATCCATGCTTCTAAAAGCTGTGCACATTGCTTAGTCTAGTCTATATCCAAATTAGCTTACATCCTACAGTTTATAAGTATGTAGTGAGGGAAAAAAGGGTTTGTCAGCACTGACATAAATACTGTGCCTGCACTATATCATATACACACTGCCTTATCTGTAAGTGAGCATCACCAGTTCTGCCTAGTCCAATGAAAGTGAGGTAATCTAGGGCAAAGTACGTGGCTGCTGCAGGATGAAGAAATCCTGTTTTCGGTTGCAGCAGGGCAATGAGTGACTCATACAGTACAAACAGCAGAGCTGTGGGAGTAGCATAAGTAGACAATTGCTTATAATGATTGCAGTGTGCAAGATAATGAATGAAGCAATGAATAATAAGAGCTCTCTGCAAGACCTCTCTGTGTGAATGGCAAACCTCCAGTTTTAAGAAAAAGCTCATGATCTCAAATCCTGGGTCTGCTGTGTTCTTTTTGAAGATGTTAAAGTACATCACCTTAGCCAGCATGAGGAGTAAAACAAGAGACAGGATTTCCAACTTACCAGAGGAGGATAAAGATGACCACATTTCTCCTTTATTGACTTCAAAGGATGTGAAACACAATAAAAGAAAATTAAAAGAGAAAATGGTTTCGAAAGCTGTGTTTGCATTTGGCTTCTGAGACCCTACACAGAAAGGATAGGGTTCTGATTATTTTTATTCTGGTTACAGATAATAGTGACATGCCACATCCACTGTACAATCTCCAAATAGCCTTTTGAAACCTGACCTGTGGAGGTTGATAATGCAGATTGACTTTTGGCCAAAAAGGGAGGGTTTTTTTTTTCTTTTTTGTGATACCACACTCAGGTCACTGAGAAATCATGTCACTACTGTACCTTCACGAACATCAAAGGCTCCCGCTATGTGACATGTATCAGTGTCAGTCCTGGAAGCACTGCTACTCACAGGCTGAACCAGGGCTGGCTTGACCTGTAAGCAAATGAGGCCCTGGCTCAGGGCGTCATTTACTTCAGATAGGCCGTGGTGCTGTGCCAGGTGCGGGGCAGGCCAGCCCAAAAGCTGGACACCACCTCCCTCCGCTCCTGCACCTCCCCAAACCAGTCAATCTCCCTCAGGGGTGGAACAGCTGGCCACCGGAGGGGCAAGAGAGTGGAACCTGGCCTCTGAGCTGGCCCGCTTCACCCATGGGCCGGCTGTTGCCTGCCCTGGGGGTGGGGTGAGCCCACCTGGAGTGGAGGCTGGGTTCCTCCCCCCACTGCTTCCTCCATGCCATGGGGGAGCAGGGTACAAAATCGAAATCTGGCTTACAGCGCCAAAGCCCCTTGAGCTGGCCCTGGATTGAACTATGAAATATCCCAAGCAATACCAATTTGGGGACATTCAATAACTTGTATGAATTTCCTGAGACCCATCATCAGTTTGTAGTACAAGTAACACACCGAAATTATTGATTATGCCTCTCCATTTGGCACTGGTGGTGCCCCATTTTGAGTATTCTGGCCAGTTTTGGGTCCAACACCACAGAAAGACTGTGGACAAATTGAATAGAAATCATCAGAAGGCAATGGAAATGACCAGAGGGAGGACACATGACTTATGAGGAGAGTCTGTGGGAATTTGTCTTGTTTAGTCTACAGAAGAGAAAAATGAGGTGGGATTTGATAGCAGCCTTCAACTACCTGAAAGAAAGTTCCAGGGAACATGTCGAGCTAGGCTGTTCTTATTGGTAGTAGATGACAGAACACAGAACAATGATCTCAAGTTGCAGTGGGAGAGGTCTAGGTTGGCTATTTGGAAAGATTTTTTCAGTATGAGGATGTTCAGGTAGTGGAATGGGTTATCTACGGAGATGATGGACTCTCCATTCTTAGAAGTTTTTAAGGCCCACCTTGACAAAGCTCTGACTCGGATGACTCAGTTGGGGTTGCTCCTGCTTTGAGCAGGGATTTGGACTACATAACCTCCTGAGTTTCTTGCCAACCCTAATCTTCTATGATTCTACAATAAAGGCAATCGTTGTTTGTGATTTCTAAAGAATTTTGATTCATGTCTCATTTTAGCTTAATAGTTTGGGTTGTTGTTAATCAAACAACAGGAAAGTTGCTGGCTAAGGGTCAGATCTGGCCCAAGTCACCGCTGCTTGCAGGAGGCTCAAAGCTGGATCTGGCTCCTGCTGCTACCTGCAAGCAGGAGGAGCTGGAGCCAGCTTTGAACCTCCTGCAAGCAGCTCAGAGCCAGAGCATTTCTGCTGCTGCCCGCAAGTGGCAGGAGCCAGCTCTGGGCCTCCTGCCACTTGTGGGCTGTGGGAGGAGTTGGATCTGGTCCCTTCCGCTGTACTACCAGCCAAGCACAGCAGGCAGGAGATTCAAGGCCCATGCGCTGCAGGCCCCAGCTCAGCAACACCCTTGTCAAACACATACATTATCTACTCTCTCTGTCCTGATATTACCTAACATTTCTTTATGTCAGTGGTTCCCAAACATTTTATCCCCTACACCCTCCCCTTCCGTGCCTCTGTTGGAGATCCATGTATATGTGCTGTGATTAAAGGTTGAACTGGTTGCAATCAAGGCCAGAGACTGTGGGTGGGCTCATGGCAGAGTGAGGTTGGGTGGCTTTCCCTCTCTTGTGGGAGCTGGCCTCAGGCCCAGCTGCATCCTCCCTCCAAACATTCCTCCATACTCCCTTGGGGGGTATGCCCCACAGTTTGAAGACCTCTGCCCTTTGTGTTAGCTATCTATGTTGTAGAATGCATTTCACACAGATAATCACATTATACCAACTTGCTTAAGTGCATGCTGAAATTGTTGATCTCCAGACACCCAGCCCGAATCTTCTACTAGTGGCTGTAGTTGCTCTTACTATATAGTCACAGTGTGGAGAATTTAGATTTCCTAACTCCCACTTCTTCTTCCACCTAGTGTTAATAAAAGGAAAATCTAGCTGTTCAGGTGAAACTTTCATAAAGTCAGATGGGTTTTACAGACATAGAATTGATTCAGTGGTTGTTACAGTTTATCTCTGCTAGTGCCCTCTGACCAAAAATCTCTTCCACCTAGGTTTCTTCATAAAGCTCTTTTGTCAGAAAAGAAGGCTAAGTGGCTTACTTGATAGGTGTTTCTTCTCTGAGACACTTTTGACTGCATATTTGGTAATCTTCTGTGCCTCATATACAGTTTTTGTTTATTTGGTGAATTCATCATTTTATAATATTGATTGAATAAAAAATTAAAATAATCTTCTTCCCAGTCACACTTGTTCCATGATGAAACAAAACTAGGATATCTTGAAGAAACGTAGGACAAATTCACAACAGAATGCTAATATGGAGCAAATATAAAAAGTTGTATATACATTGATGCTTATTGCTCTTTAGGAGCAGAGAGAAAATAGTCAATGTAAAAGTTTATACCATTCATAGAAAGGAAGATGATTCAGTGTTTTACAGAAGTGAGAAATGGGGGAAAAAAATCCTTTTGGCCATTCTTTTGACCTCCCTCTCAATGGAGGATTGTGCTCTACAGTACATTTTCTAGTGCTTTTTCCAATCATATTTTAAATATCTCACTGTTTACTTTTTAACACATTTTCATTTATTTCAGTATAATAGTTCTCAGAATTAGAGTTTTATTTCACATTGAATATTAAATGTCCCTTTACTTAATTTCAGCCCATTTCTCTTTGTTATATCCATTTGGACCCCCATAAACAAAGTTCTCTTCCTATATGGTATTTTTTCCTTTGAAACTTTCATTCATCAACTATTATCTTCTGTTTGATTATCCTTTTAAAATTGAATAAGGTTTCTGCTTGATTTTTAATTTCTATAGCCTCAAACTGGAAACCCCAAATTTTTCACAGGTATTTGGAAAATCTACTAGTGCCCAAATAAGAGCTGCTTGGTTACTAGTACCACTCATATCTGAGGGAAATGACATATCGTTTATATTTCAGCTTTGCTTGGTGAAGGCCATGTATAGGTCCTGATTTTGCTTCTGAGACTTCGCATCAAGTGAGAAGATTGCCAGTCTAATAACAAACTTTCCTCCCGTTCTAGAAGTTCTCCATCTCAAAGCATCTGACAAAGTAGGATTTTCTCCCTTGAAAGGTCATGCAATAAATAAATTTGTTAGTCTTTAAAAGTGCCACAGGACCCCTTGTTTGTTTTCCTGGACTAGACTAACACGGCTACCCCTTTGGAATTTAGTCTAATAACAGCATCCTCACTGAAGCCAATGTCACCAGCATTGAAACAATGATCCATATATACCAGTTACTCTATGTTGGACATTGTGAGCAGATGTCAGAGGACATTTGCCTCCTAAAAAAAGCTCTTTACTGTCAGCTCACCTGTGTTCAGAAATCTTGTGGAGGTCAACAGAATAGCTACAATAGTACACTAAAAGCATATTTTAAGAAAACAGATGTGGACATCATAAGTTGGGAGGAACAACACACCCACTGATGTCAATGGAGCTGTATCTTCCATCAGGCAATAGCCTGCTTCAAGGAAAAACATCTTGCCCTCAAAGCTGAAAAGAGAGAGAGTGAGAGAGAGAGAGAGGAAGGAAGGAAGGACTTACTATTGAAAGGAAGCTGACCTACTGGAAATGGTTGTATCTATTGTATTTATTGTGGGCAGATCTGTGGCTCCAGGACTGGACTCCCGAATCATCTCAGGATCCATAAGCAAATCTGTGGTAGAGCTCATCTTAGAATCAAGGGATTGCCAACTAGAAATTTTGATGTACAATACTGTTGTCATGAAATAGAAATATCTGGGCATGGTTGCAGAATTAAAAATCCAGGAACCACATACTAAATGTTGCAGCTTGATCAATGATCAGCCATCTGAAACAGAACCTAAAAGTTTAATTGAACTCTGTGCAATACTATAATTGATCAAACATCATTCTCATAGGCTAGTTAAAATGGAATATCCTTAAGGTGCTGTAATGGAAGATGTGTTTTGTAAAATAGGTGGTAAATTAGAAATTTAAAAACTAGAAATTAAAAAAAAAAACCTACTTCAGAATCTGAAACAGCAGCAGCCATCAAAGCCCTGATGCTCATCGAGACAGGTGCACAAACATTTCTGGGTGAAAACCTGCCAGTTCAAGTGCCTAAATCCAAAATTTAGATCCTCAAAATCCACACTCAGCTGCTGCCTATATCCCCTATGCACCTACCTTTTTTTGGGAAAGTGTCCTAGGTGCCTGATTTTCTACCCATAGGACTGTACGAAGCCACAAAACTCCTGACACTCCCTAAGCCAAGACAGAATCTTCAAGGTAGCCATTCTCTGCTCGTGGGACCTGATGTCATAGGATTCTTAGCAGCTGCCTTAGAGCACAAATATAGATCAGGTCCCAGGATGGCAGTTCCTTTCTACAATCTCAATAGTCAAGAAGGCTTAAAGCACTCACCTTGGCTGTGGCAAACTGAAATGAATGGACGTGGCCTACCTCCAAAACTGCTGAAGACAAACCTCTCTTCATCACTGATGAGAGGAGCCAGGCAAACCTTGCCCCCCATGCCAGAAATAAAGGGGCAGGACAGAAAGTTTAAAAGGCGAGTCTTGCATCTCAATTGTGTGAAAGCTGAGGAAAGAGATAGACATGTCCCACCTGCTCCTGAGCCTTATACCCAAGACAGAGCTCTACAGCAGGGGTCTCCAAACTTTTTCACCTGAGGGCTGAATCTGCTTTTACTTAATTACTAGTGGGCCAGACCTCCCACCCACCTGCTTGTTGGCTCCCTGCCACCCTTCCCTGACCCACTCATCCACTCCCCAACCCCTCCTAGACCCCTTCCCCAACCTGCCCATTGGCTCTCCAACCCCTCCAGCTCCCTTCCCCAACCCATCCACCCTATGGCTCCCTGACCCCCTGGCCCCTTCCCTGACCTGCCTACCAGCTCCCCAACCCCCCAGGCCCTTCCCTGCTGGCTCCCTGACACCTCCAAGGCCCTCTCCCCCTACCTGGCCAGAGCTGCAGGGGCACGCTGAGTTGCTTTCCCCTTTCCCGCCCTGAGCCACACATCTGAGCATGCTAAGGGCAGAAGATTTGAAGAGTCCCCAACCTGGCCACAGCTCCCTGGGGGCTGGATGACAGTGCTTTCCGGGCCAGATATGGCCCACAAGCCATAGTTGAGAGAACCCTGCTCTACAGCATTGAGAACCCAGAGGTGGTGCTGGGAGAAGCTAATGGAATTGCTGCTGGGCACATACTCTAGGAAGATGGAGGAATCCCAGGAGACATACATAGGTATACTCAAGGGAGCTAGTAAGACATTGCTTAAGGACATCAGCTATTAGTTTGATTATGTTGCCAGAGTCTAGGTCAGCATGTTTCAGTCAGATCCCTGCTGACCCAGGGGCAGAACCCTCTGTCACTGTGAAGGTCCTGGACTAGCACTCAGTGGAGTAGGATGGGCCTGGGAAACCCTGCCCCCTGCTATCAACCCTACCCTTCAGGTGGCAACCTACCCACCTTAAGTTGAATGGTCTGTGTGGACCTGATCCTTACACTGCTAATTGGTCTGCCCTACCCAGAGCATCACACCTTTAGGCACACGGTAAGAGGGGGAATAGCCTCCCTCTGAGGCTGTGAATGAAAACAATCAGAATGTTGATTTTCTTCAAAACTCTCCTTTTGCCTGTGTGAAACCACCAAAAGAAGAGAAAATGTACTGTGGTTTGCAGGATGAGCAAAACCACTTTAGTTCTTCTTCAAGCACTGCTTGGATACATTCAGTATTAGGTTGTCTACATGCTGCAGTGCACGATTGGCCGGAAACTTTTTAGCCCTAGCGTGCCAGAACAGGGCTGGTGGCCAATGCCCCCTGTCCACCCTGTGGCTATATATATGGCCGCAGCCCTGCTCCTCCTCAGTTCCTTTTTCCCTCCTTCAGCAATGGTTATGGAATAGCCCGCTTCTTGCGTTTATGCAAGTGCCTGTTTGTCCACTCTGTTTTACGAGCCCTGTTTGTGGACGTCGTCAGCGCTTACTAGATAGATTATGCTCCATGAATGCTGCATAACATTGCAAAAGAATGGGCCCTGCAGCCGACACCGGGTATGGCTGATGCACCCGAGGATTCACTGGCATCATGTGCTGGGCTGGCACTGGAGCCCGTTCAGCGCTGCTCTCTTTCTATGAATAAAAAGCCGTGATTGGCCTCTAACTTGGCACTGCATGCTCAGTTGGCACTAGAGCCCTCTCAGCACCACTCTCCGTCTATAAATAAAAGCTGCGATGAGCCTCTAACATGGCACCGCATGCTCAGTCGGCACTGGAGCCCTCTCAGCGCCACTCTCTGGCTATGAATAAAAGCCTCAATTGGCCTCTAACTCAGCACCGTGTGTTCGGACAGCACCGGAGCCCTCTCGGTGCTGCTCTCTGGATATGAATGAAAGCTGTGATCGGCCTCTAATTTGTCACCACATGCTGGGTTGGCACCATAGCCCTCTCAGCGCTGTTTTCTGGCTATGTATAAAAAGCCGCAATCAGCCTCTAACTCAGCACCATGTGCTAGATTGGCACCGGAGCCCTCTCAGCACCACTCTCCGGACGTGAATAAAGGGCTGCGATTGGGATTTGGCTCGGCACCATCTCAGTGCCATGTGACCTTATCCCTGGCACCTCCTCTCCGAAGAAAACGGCCAGAGCATCTGAGTGCCGTGCACTGATGGCAGCACCTCATGTCAGTCAGCACCAAGGCCCTCTTGGCACCACTCCCCAGCAGAGCATAGGTAAGCACACTCGGCGTCAACTTCAGCACCTAAGTGCTGGTGCCATTCTGGCTCTTCCCTCCAGGGTGAGGGCCAAGAGCCTATCATGGTGCCATTCACAATGGAGGCCTTGAAGCAGCAGAGGCTCTTCAGCTCCTGAAACCGCCACCAGGCCAAACCGAAGCAAATGGTAAGTCCACCTTCCTTTCACTGTATCCAGCACTGGGGGGAGCCGCTCACTCCTTGGCCCCATGTCACTGTGGAACTGAGGGCTGCAACCCCTATGGCGCTGACACCCTTGCCTCAGCACAGTGAAGAGGTCCAAGAGTGCATGTCTCGGGCCCGGCCTCCTACTGAAGGCTCCCCAGCACCGGATTCTTCTTGGTACTGCACTCGAAGCTCCTACTGAGGCCTCGGAAGGGGAGTTCCACCTCAGTACCATGGCCCCAGAAGGGGGCATCCCGGTACCAGGGTTGTCCCTTCTCCCGGCTAGAGTCATGAACCAGGGCCAGGGTCTTACAGAGGAGACCCTACCACACTTCAACCTTCTTCACCGGATCACCATCTATCTGGGGGTTAAGGTCACACCCCTCGAGGGGGACCAGACCCCTTATTCAACCTGGGGTTTACACCCTCTCTGATCGCCATTGTGATCCCTCTTCATGCGTGTGTCCTTGACATCACTGGGACACACTGGCCTGAGCTGCCGTGATTCACCCCTTGGCTCCCAGAGGTCCAGGAGGTTTGACCTCCTGGGTCAAAAGACCTATTCAACTTCAGCCTTTCAGTTGAGGATTGCTCATCATCAGGCCTTGTTTAACAGATATTCCCTAGATCTGTGTAATGCTATGAAGAGTTTTAGCAGCTTTCTCCCACAAGAACACTTGGAGGATTAGGATGCCTTCGTAAAGGATGTGGCCTCATGCGATGCCCTTACAGTGGCATGGAATGCCTTGGACATGACCAGCTGCGGCATTGCTACAGCTGTGGTTATGCACCTAGCGGCTTGGCTTCAGGATTCTGATCTCTCCCAGGACTTACAGCAGTCCATACTAGACTTTCCCTTTTGAGGGACAGTCTCTCTTCGTCCTGGCCACTGACTCCCTGATCTGTGACAACTGTGACCCTAGGTCAGCCCTCAGAGCCTTGGGCATGCTTACTTCCCAGGTGCCTCAACATTCCCCTAGCCCACCGCGACCCCATGAACACTTGGGGTGAGAGGTCCTCACTGTGGTCCCCACCTCCACAAGCAAAACAGCTACCTTTTAGGGGCCCTTGGACTACCGGCTGATGGCCTCCTTTTTCCCATTGAAGGTGATCAACTCCAGTAGGGTTGCCTCTTCCTCCATCAAACCCAGCCCTTGAACTTCAGGGCAGCACTCTAAATTGCTTATGTTAAATGCCCACTAACAATCAGCCTCAGGACACCTCTTCCTCCTCTCTGGTAATGATGTGTCTCCCTCTTCCCTTACTGTACCCTTCAGGTCAAGTAAGTGCCTGGCAACTGGAGAATTCTCCTCACATACACTCAGTTCTAGTTGCATGTGCCCTTGGAGCCTCGATGGAAATCCAGGGGTGATAGAGGTATGATAAGGGGGCACATGATGCCACGCCCACCACAACACCTGCTATGCATCCCTTACCCTGGGCTACAGCCCACTGGGACATGTAGGGGAGGATACCTACTCCCCATCCTCGTACCCAGAGGCCCCTCCTCCCCCACACACCTCGTCCAACTTTTACTCCGTTGGGCACACTGGGATGGGTACACTCCCATGTCACTGATCCTGAGAGCACTTCTCATTTGTGTTGGCCTGCTACGGATCTTGGGGAACATTACTATGGGATGGTGTACTCTGCCTCCTAGGTGGCAGGTAAGAGGGCAAGCTCATATCCTCTTGTCCTCTACCTTTTCCCTCCTTGCTTCCCCAGGCAGTCCCCTTTTTAATCTCAGGGCCATAGTCTTCAGATTCACATTAGGCCTTTCGCTCAAGGCATCCTTGAGCTCCACCATAGGGGTTTTGCCTCTTCAGCTCCCACCTCTCCTCCCCAACGACATTCACCACATCTCATTGGTCCATCTGCCCATGGGCAAACCGCACATTTAGCCCTCTACTGGAAGCCCCTCTGCTCTGGTGCCTCCCTCCAACCAGGCAAGGGACACTTTCCACCAAAAACCCCAGACAGCTGTCTAGGAGTTGCCTTGATCCTTCTATGGCATCCCCCTCCTCCCTGGAATCGCAACGAAGGGAGATAATAGGGGATAGAACTCTTAACCCCCATCAGTATTCATACACCTGAGTGAGCCCGCTTGAGGACCCAGGGTCCTTAGCTCACGGTTAGTTCCCCTGCAGAACTCTGGCTCCCAAGGGAATTTGCAAAACCCTTAGCAGGCTGGAAAGCCTGATGCCTTATGGGTGACATTTTCGTAATGTCCCCTCATGCCCTCCATCTTCCTTAGAGGACACAGTGGGTCCCCCTTGTTTTTCTCCTAAGTAGGAGTTGCCTTATGCTCTCCTCCCCTCTCCCCTGGATTCTCTCTCTTCCCTTCTTCCAGCCAGGACCTGCCCAAGCCTTACCCCTTCCAATATGTGGGAAGGTTCACCAATAACACCCCTCCCCTCATGGAGCAGGCATTATATACCACATCCGCCTTGCATCTTGGTGAAGTTGTCATCTTCTTTCCCCATCAGGAACTATGTGGGATCCCTCGTAGTTGGCCTGTTGCAGCCGGGACCCAGCACCTACAACCCATCACTAGAGATGAGTTAACCTGCCATGATGCGAAGGTTGACTGCCCCTCCATATGCAGGATGAGAGGAGAAGTGAGAATATAGTACGACTCACATGGCCCCCCCGCAAAACACTCTGATTCTGGCACTTGGGGGCACGACCCTTGGGGTAGACCTGACCAGTCTACAGAGACAGCCAGCTACCCCTTCCTTCTATTCAGCACACCTCTCCCTATGCAAGTCTGTGAATCAGGACAGTAGATTATGGGGGCAAAGGAGAGAAATACGCACATAGCCTTGAGGTTGCACAAGCCCCTTTTAGCAGCCCATGATGGTTTCTCACTGCCTCTGTCTCATGTCATACCCCCATCCCTATGGTTGGGGATGATATAACATGGGAATTCCATCACCTTCCCACCAGCTTTTCTGTTTTCACTCCCTGGTCATTCATCACTCATGCCCTCCACCGTTTGGCTTCTCTCCTGATGCTAGGATGGGTGTGCCTGAGTCCCCCTTTTTTCCTGCTATAACCCATTGAAGGGTCAACTCTAAAGAAGGGCTCCTCTGAGATGCCTGTTTCTCTCCTTATGATAACCTCCTTGACAGAGTGTCTCCGATGCTTTTGGGTCCCAGAGGAGGGCCTGCCAACCGTCTAGGCCTCATTCCGGGAGCCTCCCTCCAGACCCTCTATGCCCATGTGTCAATGGATTGAGGAGCAGGGGTCTCTAGCTACTCCTTCCTTGTTATTTTTCTTCCTATGTTATCTTCCATACGGAGGCGGGACACCTTAGTTTATGGCACCCCTTATCAATCCTGGCCATGTCATCTCCTGCCAGAATGTCAGTAGAGAAAGGCCATTGCCCAACGCCGTTTGGTCAAGGGGAGATGTGTTCTCTGACCCCAGTCTTGGTTAGTAACCTAACCCGATTGATCTCCCTTTGGGGTTAAGGCGGCAAGGGCAGCAATTATCCCACCCTTGCTCATTGCCTGAGGGTATAGGAGCCTGTTGCTCTGGATCACTACTGCCTTTCTGAGGAGTCAATTCCACTGGGGAAGGGCAACCCTCTTACACTAGATGGTCTTGCTGGTGACAAGGATTTTTTTTGCTATTATGATATAGCAAAGTCCCCCGGTAATGGAATGGGAACTGCTCCTGTTGGAGTTCTAGTATCCTGACAGAGTGGCAAATGACCCCTCGACCAGTCTCATGCACACCTTCTCTTGAAGATCTTGCAATTGGTGGCGTGTCCATAGGCGTTTGCCTGGAGGCCCACTGCTTCTTCACCCAGCTTTGGGTGCTATTCTGTTTGTGGGTAGCCGTGCTCGCAGCAGATAATGTTCTAACTCCACCCACCTTCCACAATACAGCTAGCAGTCTCCTAATACCGAATGTATCTGAGCAGCGCTCGAAGAAGAATGGTGGGTTACTTATCAGTAACCATCCTTCTTAGAGATGGGCTGCTCAGATTCATTCAGAACCCTCCCACCATCCCTGCTACCCAGAGTTAGAGACTAATAGGGACTGAGCAGGAACAGGGCTGCAGCCATATATATAGCCACAGGGTAGCCAGGGGGCGCTGGCCACCAGCCCTGTCCTGACAGGCTAGGATAAAAAGTTTCCGGGCAATCATGTGCTGTGGCATGTAGACACCTAATACTGAACAAATCCAAGCAGCCTGTCTTGAAGAAGAATGGTTACTGGTAAGTAACCTATTGTTCTTCCTGTTCATTTTTCTCCACTGCAATGAATTAATGACTCCAGCCCCTCATGATTGTGATACCTATGTTGGTGGGAGATCTTCTGCTTGTCCACACAGCACTTAGATCAGTGTAACTTACATCACTTAAGGGAGTGTCTTATTCATACCTATGAGCAACATAAGTTACACCAAAATAAGTGGTGCTGTGTACATAGGCTCTGTGTATGACCCTTCTGACATTTGAAGAGGCTGCATCTGAGTGAGAGCTGTCCTGTGCTTAAATGTATTTAAAACTGCTGCAAATTTTAAAAGCAAATGATCAAAGTGACTGTGTGTGTTGTCTATGCTACGCTATCATGGCTCCTGAACTTGGGTTGGGCAAGCAATCACAGGAGAAGAGGCACTGGTTTTTCCATTTGAATGCAGTAACCCATCCTTCTTCTTGGAGCGCTGCTCGGATACATCAGTATTAGGTGTCTATGTGCCACAGTGCACGATTGGCTGGAACTTCTTTTAGCCTTAGCCTGTGAGGACAGGGATGGCAGCCACTGCCCCCTGGCCATATATATGGCCCCAGCCCTGCTCCTCCCCAGTTCCTTTTTTTCCGCCCTCAGCAACGGTTATGGAACAGCCTGTTCTTGCTTTATGCAAGGGCCTGTCTCTTTATTTTGTTTTACGTGTATTTTCACTGGAAGATCTGCCTGTGGACTTCACTGGTGCTCCCATCATGTCCTTCCAACAGAAACCCGAACATGTTGGGAGGGTTTCCTAATGCCCGTGTGAGCTTCACCAGGTGTATTATGCTATATTTGCAGGTCTTAAGCGAAGGACTCAGCAGGGAGCGAAGGCTGCATAGCACACCTGGGAATGGGCCCTGCAGTTGGCTCCAAGAATTCGCCGGCTCCACTCACTGATCTCCAGCTCTGAAGAAACGCTGCAACCAGACCCAGCAGCACGTGATCGGTAGGCACCGGAGCCCTCTCGGTGCTGCTCTCCGGCTATGAATACAGCTGTGATCGGCCTCCAACTCAGCATTGTGCGCTCGGTGGACACCAGAGCCCTTTCGGCGCTGGTCTCTGGCTATGAATACAGCCGCAATCAGCCTCCAACTCGGCACCATGTGCTCAGTCAGCACCGAAGCCGTTCCGGCGCTGCTTTCCAGCTATGAATACAGCCGCGATCGGCCTCTAACCTGGCACCGTGTGCTCAGTTGGCATGTGATCTCTCAACGCCGCTCCCCAGCAGAATCCAGGTAAGCGTGCTCGGGACCAACTCTGGCACCAAGTGCTGGTGCTGTGTGTGGCACTTCCACTTGGGGTGAGTGCCTGGACCCTATCATGGTGCCAACCACACTGGAGGCCTTTGAAGTAGCAGAAGTTCTCCGGCCCCTGAATACACCGCAGGCTGCCGAAACAAGTGGTAAGTCCGTCTTCTTCCTTCCTCCACTTTACCCAGCGCCAGGGGGGAGCCGCTCTTTACTTGGGCCCATGCCACTGTGTAGCTACGGGCTCCAATGCCTACAGCCCCGACAACCTTGCCCTGGCACCACAAGAGATCTGAGGTGCATTCCTCAGGCTGGGCCCTTACTGAAGGGTCCACGGCACCAGTTCTTCTCGGCCCTGCACTTGAAACCAGCTACCGCCTACTGAGGGCCTGCAAGGGGAATCCCTGCTCAGTTCCATGGCCCCGGTGAAGGCACCCCAGTGCTGGGGTTGTCCCTACTCCCGATTACAGCCGAACAGGGACCAGGGCCTTACAGAAGAGACCCTACCACACTTGAATACTTTCACCAGGCCACTGTCTGCCTGGGTCAGGGTCACACCCCTCGAGGGAGCCCAGAACCCCCTATTTGACCTGGGGTTCAAACCTCTCCGGCCACCATTATATCCCCCCTCCCATACTCGTGCCCATGACATTGCTGGGACACGCTGGCCAGGCCTACTGATTCACCCGGAGTCCTCTAGGAGTCCCAAAAGGTTTGACCTCCTGGCTAAAAAAAAAAAAAAAGAAAAAAAAAACCTACTCAGTTTCCCCAGACCTCTCAAATGCTATGAGGAGTTTCAGCAGCCACCCCCGACAAGAATACCTGGGGAATTTGAATGCCTTCATCAAGGAAGGTGCCCTGGCATCTCACCATGCCTTTATAGTGGCTTTCAATGCCTCGAACATGGCTACCTGCGGCATGGCTAGTGCCGTGGTTACACGCCGGGCAGCCCGGCTTCAGGATCTTGACCTCTCCCAGGACTTACAGTAGGCCATATTAGACTTCCCTTTAGAAGGGCAGTCTCTTCTCTTTACCTGTCCACTGACTCCATGATGTCTATGTACAGAGGTCGGCACTCAGAGCCCTGGGTACACTCACTCCCCAGGTACCTCAACATCCCCAGTCTACCGTGACTCCTTCAACGCATGGGGAAGGGTCCTTGTTGTACCCCCCCACACACACACACATAAATAAAATGGCTATCTTCAGGAGCCTTTGGACTACAGGAGGTTGGTCCCCTTGCCTCATTATAGGTGATCAACCCCAACAGGGTCACTCTCCCTCCATAAGAACCCTTGAACTTCAGGGCGGAAACCCAAACGCTTTCGCTAAACGCCCCCTCACAATCAGCCTCGGAACACCTCTTCCTCCTCCCTGGGAACAATGTGCCTCCCTCTTCCCTTCCAATACCCTTTGGGTTAAGTAAGGGCCTGGCCACAGGAGAATTCTCCTCATATGCACTTGCTTCCAGATGCATACGCCCTGGATCCTCGGTGGGAACCCAGAGGTCATAGAGGTATGCGAAGTGGGCACATGATGCCCCGCAAAAAAAACAAAAAATAACAAAACGTATAGCCCTCTGGGTCAAGGGCAGGATGCCTACACTTCAGCAACCCCTTCCCAGTCAGGCACACTGAAAAGGGACGCTCCCATGTCACTACCCCAAGAGCACTCCTCATCCATGTCAGTTTGCAATGGATCGGGGGGAAGCTACTGCAGGATGATGCACCCCACCCCCTAGGTGACGGGGAAGAGGGAAAGCTCATCCCCCTTTGCCCTCTATCTTCTCCTGCCTTACCCCCTGCAGGCAGTGCCCTCTTTATATCGGGGCCATGCTCTTCAGACTCGTATTAAGCTTTTGCCTGTGAGTTCCTCGAGTCTCACTGTAGGTGGTTTTGTCTTTTCAGCCCCTACCCCTCCTTCCCAAGGACCTTCACCACTTTACACTGGTTCTTCTGCCCACGAGCAGACCCCAGTTTAACCCTTGACTTTTCCCCATCTGCTCTGGTGCCTCCCTCTACCAGCCAAGGGTTGCTTCCCCCGTAAGCTGTAGACAGACATCTAGGAGCTGCCTTGACCTCTCTATTGCACCCCTCTCCTCCCTAGAAGGGAGAGAGTAGGGGATAGAACTTCTAACCACCATCGGCACTCATACATCTGAGTGACCCATTTGAGGACCTGTGGTTTCCAGCTCAGGGTAGTTCCCCTGCAGAACTCTGGCCCAAGGAAGCTTATAATCCTTAATGGACTGGAAAGCCTGATGCCTTATGGGTGACGTTTTTCATAACATTCGTCTTGCCCTCTGTGTTCCTTAAAGGACACAGCAGTTCTCTCTTGTCTTCCCTAAGTAAGGGTTGCCTTATACTTTCCTCCTCTTCCCGGGATCCTTCCCTCCTCCTTCCTCCCAACAGGGACCTGCCCAAGCCTTAACCCTTCCAATGTGTGGGGTGGCGCACCAATAATACTCCTTCCCTTGGAGCAGGAGTTACATACCATGTCCAACTTCTGTCTTGCCTAAGGTGTCACCATTCTCCTCATCAGGACCTATGCCAGGTCCCTTGTAGTTGGCCCTTTGTAGCCAGGACCCAACACCTACACCCGCTGCTAGAATGAGTCATCCAGCTATGTTATGAAGGTTGACTGCCTCTCCATAGAAGTGAGAGATGAGAATGCCTTCTGAGCTGCATGCCCTTTCCAACACTCTGACTCTGGAGTTGGAAGCATGATCTTTGAGGTAGACCTGACCCATCTACAGAGATGGCCAGATACCCCTTCCCTTGATTCGGCACACCTCTCCCTACATGAGTCTGTGTACCGGAAGAGTAGAGTACAGGGGCAGGAGACCGAAATGCACACCAAGTGCTGAAGTTGCATAAGCCCTCCCCGCCACCAGAACCTCGTGATATTTTCATTGCCCCTACCTCAGATCATTGCCCCCTTTTTTGGTTGGGGACAACCTAACGTGGAGAATTCAATCTTTTCTCTCTTTTTACTACAATAATCTGCTTAAGGGTTACCTCTAAGGAAGGGCCCTTCTGAGATGTCCACATCTCCATTTATGACGACCTCCCTGAAGGAGTGTCTCTGACGTTTCTGGGCCCCAGAGGTGGGTCTGCCAAGCATCTAGGATTTATTCCGTGGCCCTCCCTCCAGGGCCTCCATCCCCATGCATCAACGGATGGAGGGGTAGGGCCCCCCCACTCCTTCCTTGTACCCCTCTTCCTGCATTAGCTTCCATATGGAGCTGGGATGCCTCAGTTAGGGTGCCCCTTATCAACCCTACCCATGGCATCTCCTGCCAGTACACCTATGGAGAAGGCCTCTTGCCTATCTCCTTTTTGGCCAAGGGGTGATGTGCTCCCTGCCCCAGTCTTGGTTAGTATTTAACCCAACTCACCTCCCCCTTTTGGGGTTGAGGTGGCAGGGGCAGCAATTATTCCACCCTTGCCCTTTGCCTGCAACTTTGGGAATCTGTTGCCTTGGATCACGACTGCCTCTCTCAGGAGTCGATTCTTCTAGGAAGAGGCAACCGTCCTACACTAAACAGTGTTGCTGGTGACAAGGTTGTTCTTGCTATTATGATATAGCAAATTCCCCGACAATGAACCTGACAGAGTGGCAAATGACCCCTCGGCACTCTCATGTATGCCTCCTCCTGAGGATCTTGCACTTGGTGGTGTGTCCGTAGGCATGTGCCTGGTGGTCCACTGCTTCTTCACCCAGTTTGGGGGTTGTGCCATTTGTGGGTAGCTGTGATGATGGCGGATAAAGTCTAACTCCACCCACCTTCCACAGTATGGCTAGCAGTCACCTAATGCTGAATGTATCCGAGCATCGCTTGAAGAAAAACTGTAGGTTACTTACCAGTAAACGTCCCTCTTCAAGATGGGCCGCTCAGATTCATTCAGTCCCCTCTCACCATCCCCGCTACTCAGGGAGTTAGCGATTAATGGGAACTGGGGAGGAGCAGGGCTGGGGCCATATATATGGCCAGGGGGCGGTGGCTGCCAGCCCTGTCCTGACAGGCTAAGGAAGTTCTGGCCAATCGTGCGCTGTGGCATGTAGACACCTAATACTGAATGAATCCGAGCAGCCCATCTCGAACAAGGACGTTTACTGGTAAGTAACCTACTGTTCTAATGCTGGAGTGATTTTATGCAGGAGCCCTAATGCATGCAAGGCTAGTCTATGGCATCAAGCAACTTACTAGCCCAAGAATGCATTATAGGATGTGAAAGGGGGGAAAAAAGAATGTTCACCACAGAAAAACTGAGATTTCTTTTTCTTTTCTACAATAGAATCTTGTGAATTTTTACAGAGAATTATTTTAGGGCTCCAGCCAGGCAATTTCATGATTCATTAGAAGCTGTGTTTTGCCTTCAGCTACCTGTATCCACGTGACATTGTTTGCAATTTCCTCAAGAAATCAGAAGCTTAATAGGAGTTCTGTTTGTGAATCAGTGTTACTTCCATGCAGTGGCTGCCCAAAAGCTATTTCAGCTTTACGAACAAACGAGGAGTCCTATTGCACTTAACAACTAACCATTTTTTTTATTTTATTTTATTTTTTATCTTTTCATGAGCTTTTGTGGGAGAAAATCCCACTTTGTCAGACTCTTTGAAGATGGGGGAACTAAAGTGTCTGACAAAGTGGGATTTTCTCCCATGACAGCCCATGCAAAAAATAAATTTGTTTGTCTTTAAGCGCCACCGGATTCCTTGTTTGTTTTCCTGAACTAGACTAACATGGCTACCCCTTTGGATTTCAGCTTTACAGTCTCTTGGTTGCTGGCTGCCAGAATGAAGGATTTAACTGCATTTCCTTCCTTCCCCTTTTTTAGTAGTCTTGCAGTGAGGTACGTAAGCTAGCATGTAAGTAACCACATATCATTTTACATGCACTGCAAAAGGGCATTGTGAGCAGAAAGGCTTTGTGTCGCAGATATTCAAGTAGCTGTCAATTTGCAGCAAGGATGAGGGAGAACATGAGTTCGATGCTTTTAACCAAATTCTTGCTCCTAAAGCCGATGAAATGAGGGCTTGTTTGACAGGAGCATAATTCTGTTAATATACAGAAACTGCTGGCTTTATGATTTTCAGTGCTCTAGTAAATAAAGGGAGGATACACATCAGGAAAGCAGGAAAAAAATTTTTGGACTGATTGTTTTAAAATATTACTTATTATAGGGTAGACTGTGACTTGGTCACAAGTCCTTAGATGGGACAGTAAATAGGCACGCTACCCCAGGAAGAGACACAGGCAGGGCCAGTCTGATCATATATGTGAACTAGGGGGTTGCCTAGGGTGTCATCAGGCTCTAAGGGGTGTCAAATTAGACAGAAGTGAATTTTTGGTGCCAAGTTAGATGGAAGTGATTTTTTTTTCTCAATTTCTCAAAGAATCCATCCTGAAACACTTGGAGGAAAATGGAGTGATCAGGAACAGACAGCATAGATTCACAAAGGGTAAATCGTGCCTGACCAAACTCATCGTCTTCTATGATGAGATGACTAGATTTGTGGATGCGGGAAAAGCCACTGATGTGATATACCTTGACTTTAGCAAGGCTTTTGATATGGTTTCCCACAGCCTTTTCATCGGCAAGTTAAAGAAGTATGGGTTGGATGTGTGGACTGTAAGGTGGATAGAGAACTGGCAAGATCAATGGTTTCAGCATGTAGGAATCAATGGCTCTATGTCTACTTGGCAACCAGTAACAAGTGGCGTGCCCCAGAGGTCGGTCCTGGGGCCAGTTCTGCTCAACATTTTCATTAAAGATCTGGATGATGGGATAGATTGCACACAGTAAGTTTGCAGATGACACCAAACTGGGGGGAACGGTAGACATGCTGGAGGGCAGGGACAGGATTCAGGGAGACCTTGACAAATTGCAGCAGTGGGTCAATAGAAAAATTTCATGAGGTTCAACAAGAACAAGTGCAAAGTCCTGCACTTGGGACAGAAAAACCCCATGCACTGCTACAGGCTGCGGAGTGATCAGCTAAGTAGCAGCACTGTAGAAAAGCACCGGGGGGGGGGTCATGGTGCATGGGAAGCTGGATATGAGTCAGCAGTGTGCTCTTGCTGCCAAAAAAGGCCAATGGCATACTGGGCTGCATCAGGAGAAGTGTTGCCAGCAGATCGAGGGATGTGATCGTTCCCCTCTATTCTGCACTGGTGAGGCCACATCTGGAATACTGTGTCCAGTTTTGGGCTCCCCACTACAAAAAGGACATGGACAAATTAGAGAGTCCAGCGGAGGGCAACAAAAATGATCAAAGGGCTGGAGCACAAGCCCTATGAAGAAAGACTGAAGGAACTAGGCTTATTTAGCCTGCAGAAGAGAAAACTGAGGGGGGATTTGATAGCAACCTTCAACTACCTGAAGGGTTGCTCCCAGGAGGATGGAGCTCAACTGTTCTCAGTAGTAACAGAGGGCAGAACAAGGAGCAATGGTTTCAAGTTGCAGCTGGGGAGGTCGAGGCTGGATATTAGGAAAACCTTTCTTACTAGGTGAGTGGTGAAGCATTGGAATGGGCTACCTAGGGAGGTGGTGGAATCTCTATCTTTGGAGATATTTAAGGCCAGGCTGGATAAAACTAGCTGGAATAATTTAGTGGGAGTGGTCCTGCATTTTTGGCAGGGCGTTGGACTAGATGACCTCATGAGGTCCCTTCCAACCCTATGATTCTATGATTCTATATTGCTATGTTCATTCTAGACATTTTCATTTTTTTCTCTATTGAAGGGGGGCACCAAAGTCATAGTTACCCTAGGGCACCAAAAAATCCTACAGCCAGCCCTGCACACAGGACTGTATTATCACAATAGCATCACAGTATGGCCACTGGTTCTCCTCTTGCTCTGGTGAGGTAGACAGAATCTGCACCAGCCTTGCACCTAACGGATTATTTATGTCCTACTCTGCTTTCTATGCTGCTGTTCTGGGAGGACCTTTGAGGTACCCACTCCCTGTCCATATCAATGGGATGGGAAGTCGTGGCCCTATGGGGACAGCCCTTTGCCTCTGATAGGCTATGTGTACACTACAGGGCTTTATTAAGACATCTTAATAAGGTCTACTTTAAACTGGCTTAAAGTAGACTTTATTAAGCTGGCTTAGAGTGGCCAAACTCAAAATGCCAGGAGACAGCCCATTTCCACACTGGCAGTTGCTCAGTCATTCTAGGAATGGTGCACTGTGGGTAGCTGGCCCACTGTGTATCACAGCAGAAGTGCCCCTCTCACCAGGGGCATTGCTGGCACCTGGTACTGTGAGCATGTGCCCCAAGTGCCGGCACCAATGCCCCAAATGCCTAGGGTTCCCCCTGCCTCTCCCAGCCCCATCCCTGGCCGGGCTGGCTGCAGCAGCACCTGCGTCTCCCAGCCAGGGATCCTGGCTGGGCTGCTTGGAGCAGCCACTGCCTCACCCGGTCCCATCCCTGGCCAGGGATCGAGGGCCAGGCTGCAACCAGCAGAAGCCTGGGGCCCCGACTCCGGATTGGGGCCAGAGGGTAGGTCCCGGCCTGGCCCCGGCCCCAGGCCCTTTCCTGGGGCAACAATGCTCCTGCCTCTTACCCAGCCACTCCTTTACAACAAGAAGTGAGTGACCACACCACCCTCCATACTGTGTGTGGCAACATGGAGCCCAAGGACATCTGAGACCCTGACATGCCCAGTAATGTCCCAGCTCAGAACTCCACATCACCCATGCAGTGGCCAGACCCCTCTGGCCCTGGACTAGGCATCACAGGGCAACTGCCAGAGTGGGAGCAAGCCACAGCAGGCTGACCCCCTCGCCCTCCTTGGGAGCTGGCACAGACAGGGTGCCCTCCATGCACCCGTGCATCTGGGCATAGGGAACCACCAGTGACTGGTGGCACCAGATTGTTCTCATCACCTGGAACGATGACCACTGGTTATGGAACCTGCGGATAAGATAAAGCAATTGCCTCTGGCTGCTGTCACCACCCTCATCCGCCCATTCCTGCCCCCCGAGCCCCTCCCACCCATCTCTTCCCTGTCCCCAATACAATAATAGGATTCACTGAACACAGAATGATGGTGTGGATGGGTTTTATTTACAGGAGGGAACTGGTGGGGAGCTGAGGGGTGGGACCTGAAGGAACTGTGGGGTTTGTGGGAAGTGAGGGGGTTTTTTTTGGAATGAGGGAGTTTAGAGGGGGAGGGGCATTTGGGGAGATGATGAGAGGTTTGGGGAAATTAAGGAGTTTGGGGAATCAGGAAGATTGGGGAAATTGGGGGGTGGGGCCGGCTGATGTTGAGAAAGAGAAGAAGAGAGGAAGGGCAGGCACAAGGGCAATGGAGGACAAGGGAAGGAGCAGACACCAGGACAGAGGGGGGTGAAGGGAGGAGCTGGTTCCATTGCATTCTGGAGGGGGAGGGAGAGGGGAGGGGTGAGTTCCAGGGAAGAAGGGAACAACCTCAGGAGCAAAAAGAAGGGATGGGCACCAGTGGGAATGGAGGTGTGAGAAAATAGAGGGGCTCCAAGGGACACAGACGGAAGGAGTAGAGTGCTGGGCTCCAGTGGCAGAGGGTAATGGGGAGGATGAGGTGCAAGTGATATGGGTATGAGGAGTGGGGCAGGCACCAGAAGGAGAGAGTGCGGCATGTGGCTGGGAGTGGGGGGAGCGGTTAGATCTGAGGAGGTCACTGGAGGGTGGAGCAGGGGGAGCAGAGGGGCAGGCACCAGGGGGAAGAGTGGGGTCATAAGAGGGAAGAGTCCTGGTCAGCTAAAGGTGGGGTAAGAAAAGGGGCAACACTAGTGAAAGGATGGGAGCCAGAGGGCAGAAGGAGAGCAGAAGAAGTCTAACCAAGATCTCAGTGTCTAAAGGCATTCCCCCTGCTCAGTCAGCTGAAAGGGGGTATCTTATTTGCTTGGGCTTTGTATTTGCATGGGTACAAATAAGTACTTGGCATAGTTCCACTGTATATAGATGAATTTGCCCAGGTGCTGGGCACGATGGGAAATGGCCCACTTTCTGCCCTGGCCTTGGCTCTGACTCTGCATGTTTGCAGATGGCAGTTCCAGCCATCAAACAGGACTTCCTCCTACTCTATCATTGCCTGGAGCTTTGCCCTGACCTGATTGGCCAGGGCAGGCTTTTCCTGGTGGCCAGTGGGGGGGTAGCAGATGACCTGGAGGACAGTAAAGTCAACTTAACTGGCCACATTGCATTAAGTCTACTTAATAAAATCAACTTAATGCCTAAGTTGACATAAAAAGTGAGAGTTATTAAGTCGACTTAAGGAAGCTCTTAAGTCAACTTAATGAACTCTAAATGTGGCCAGGGCATTGCTTAAGTCAACTTAGGCCTCCTTAAGTAGACTTAAGGCCACAGTGTAGACATACCCATTGTGATCTGCTCTATGTAGGGCCCCCCCTGGGGAAGTGCAAGGCCTGGGGTCAATCAGCCTTGTGCAGGGCCCCACTCCGCTGGGGTGTGTAGGGGCCAGTCCCGCACTGCTTCCCCTCCCCTGACCCTGGGGGCGAAGCGGGTCAGTCTGAGGGCTGGGTTCCCTGTCACACCACCTCTGGGCCAGTCCTGCCCGTCCCCAGGACAGAACAGCCGGCCTGGGAAGAAGCCAGAGAGATAAGTCCGGCCTCTGGGTTGCCCCACTCTGCTCCTGGGCTGGCTGATCCCCATCCTGCAGGCAAGGCAAGCCAGCTGGGAGCAGCGGCCAGCTCAGCACTCAACCCCCCCACCCCCTCCCTGCTGCCTTTGGCTCCAAACTGAAAGCAGAGGGCAAGAGGCAGGGGACAGTGTGGCTGGGGGGGGGGGGAGCAGCAGTTCGGGTCCCATGCTGCCCTGCTTATGGCAGGGCAGCACAGGGCCCATGGAACTGTGGAGCCTGGGGTGATTGCTCCTCTCACCATCCCCTAGGGATGGGCCTGGCTATATGGGTAGCTCATTTGTAAAGACATGCCTTAATATTGCTTATGCAGGAAAGCCACTCGGTCACAGGCTTCACCCTTCTATATCTAATTTATCACCTCAGATATTTTACTAAGGTAATATTGAAAAATGGATATTAGCAACATTGTACAGTCTTCCAGAAAATAATTCCCATGTTACAGTCAAATAACTTTTAAATTACACACTCTAAAGCATCTAAATAGCAGGAATAAAGGCAAAGGGAAGGAAATAACTAAAAAGGGTGAAGGAAAAGAGAATGAATGAATATTTCCCTTCCTTTCTTTTTGCTGTGCAGCACCTGTTTTTACTCAGCAGAGTGACACAAGGCACAAAGCAGAAAGCTCTTGGACTCAGACACAATATTATTCATGCTAAGAAAGTAGCTCAAGAATCTGGCAAAGCACTGGAATCATTTTCGCTCATAACCTTTGTAGCATAATGACAACTCTGTTACAGCATAATGATAACTCTGTTATAGTGTTATACCAAGGATGATTTCTTATCTCTTATTTTATTATATTTATATTTTATTAAAATGATATTATATTTAACATTTGCAGATTGTATCTTTGATGCATGGTGCTTTACACAGGGACAGATTATTCTTCCCTTGGTCACTTTGAGGCATGCCTCATTCAAAATGTAGATCCATTTTCATTTTACTACTTGTGAAGTAAGGTCCTGATCCTGCAAATACTCATGGGATTCATTTTAAGCCTGTGAGCAGTCAGTGGCATGACTCATATGCTTAAAGTCAAAGCTAGGCATAAATGTTTGTAGAATCACGGCGTAGGAGATTGCAGAATCTGGCCTAGAATAAATAAAGAGTAAGACATGGGGTAAAATTTCCAAAAGTGTCCAAGTGACTTAGAAACGTAAGTCATATTAAGTTCCAAAGGCACTTCAGCACCTACCAGCGTGTTTCTTGGAAGCTTTTGAAAATGTTAGCCTCCGTGTCTGCCAGAAGATGCTTACTCACAAAACTGAGTACATCAAAGTGAGAACATAGTGGGGCAGACAAACATTAGTCAAGGAGAAATAAGAGAGAAGAAAAAGAATACAAAAGTAAGGAGTCAGGACCACTGACATGGCATTCATCATGTTAATTCAGAGGGTGGAGAGAAGGTAGTTTATTTATTTATTTATTACCTATATTGCCATTCCATGGGCTGTTCTTTGAAGGTCAGTGGAGAACGGTGGGTTACTTGCCAGTAACTGTCTTTCTTTGAGATGGGCTACTTGCGTACATTCGGTTGTAGATGTCTATGTGTCGCAGCGCACAATTGGCCAGAAACTTTTTAGCTGTAGCCTGTCAGAGCAGGGTCAGTGGCCAACACTACCTCT
Source organism: Podocnemis expansa (assembly GCA_007922195.1). Lineage (NCBI taxonomy): Eukaryota > Metazoa > Chordata > Testudines > Podocnemididae > Podocnemis > Podocnemis expansa. The sequence goes on along the minus strand of ML681989.1, from coordinate 28,812,918 downwards.
GGCCACACCTGTGGTTATATATATATGACCCCAACCCTGATCCTCCTCAGTCCTTTCTAATTGCCAGCTCCAAGTGGCAGGGACAGTCGGAGGGACCTGAATGTATGTGAGCAGCCCATCTTGAAGAAGGCCAGTTACTGGCAAGTAAGCCACTGTTCTTCTACGAGTGCTGCTCACATCATTCATTTGTAGGTGACTACTAGCTGTACCCTGTATGGTGGGCGGAGTTACTATGCTCCCCGCCATCAGTGAAGCTACGCTCAAAACAGCAGCCCCACAACCTGGTTGGGCTATAGAGCGGTAGTTTGTCAGGCCTATACTGACGAGCACACTACCAACCTGCAGATTCTTCTTGGAGAAGACCCACAGGAGGGGTGCCAAAGAGGTTATCTGCTACTTTATCAGGAGACTTGAGGCTCTGATAGGGACAATCCTGATCCAGTATGAATGTCCCTTGTTATATGCCATCATGGTGATTCAGCAAAGGAAATTGCTGTCAATAGCAGCATTCCGCTATCCCATAATGAGGAAGGGGGGTACCACATCCCAAACGAGGAGGAATGTGGCCTCCCCAACCCCAATAGGGTTGGTCTTGTCACCTCTACCTAAGATGCACAGGTCCTGATCCCCATGATCGGGATCCTAGTAGGATGCACCAGGAGAATGGGTGTCTCATTTCAGTGAGAAAATGAGGTGTGGGAAAACCACCATGAAAAGCAAATTGGATCAGAAGAAAGGGGCCTAATCTCCTGACCTATCAGTATTCATGGGGAGAAGAAAACCCCAGGTCAAGACTCACCTATTTAGGGAAGCGCTGACCAGAAGGGTCTTCAGACCTCCAAAAGGACTGCACTAGTCCTGGCCACCTGAAGGAGAGGGATGGGGGTGGGGCCACCAGAAGAGTCACTCCCGGTGGAGGTATCTCCCTACAAGTCATAGCAGGTCCCCTGAAGGAACTTTCATTGAGTTTTGGAAAAGAAAATTCTTCAAACCCCTTATGGGAGGACAGAGGGTTGAAACTAGTAGAATGAGATAAGATGTGGGGAGCCCGAGGAAATGTGTTGGGGAAGTTGAAAGACCCCACGTTAAAAAGTTCTCAGGGGCTAGCAGATATTCATGCAAATTGAGTAGCTAGATACGCATTCCCCTCACTCTGTCCCTCTATTGTTCTTTAGAGGGAGAGCCCAGGGAGAAAGGAAACAGAAGGGTCTACCTGCAGACTTTTCCAGGGAAAGCAGCCTTGATATCAATACGTGCCCCCTTTCCTCTGCAGCGAGTGCTTGGATGGCACAGGGCTCCCAAGTGACTGGTTATTTATCCCCTACCCCAGCCTGAAGGCAGTAAGGTGGCAGGGCTTTCATGAGTCAGTTGTCGAGCTGTCTCATTTCAGAGGCAGCGGGCTATACCTATTTAACACTTGGGTGAACCGAGATCAGCAGTGGGAAGCCCACATTTGCTCCTATGAGTATCAAGGGGTTTTTTGGAGATGTTTGGGGAAAGATGCGTATCTCTTCTTCCACAGGGGGAAGATGGTCTCTTTTAATAAGAGAGAGTGAGAGAGAGATAATAATTCTCTTGAAAGGATGCAAGAGACCATTTCTCTGTGTCCCTTCAGGGAATGAAGCCAGGAATGCTGGGGAGAAGAGCCTGTCATGAGGCATGCAAGGAATAGTAAGCTAGGCCCATCTAGTTTGCTAGGGGCCTTGTATCATTTCCCGAAAGGCTGGGGATCTTTCCAGTAAGGACCAATCATGTGGAAGGTCCAAGGGGTCATAAGGTGACTCTGTTAAGCAGTAGAGCACCACAGTTACATCCCATAAGGTGGCAGATCTCTGGGATGTGGGTAGGATCTCCCAATACCCCTCAGTTGCCTGACAAAGTTAGGGTGAGGGGGTCTAGTCTCAAGTGTCAAAAGATATAAAGGGACTCTGTAACAGACACCCATAAGGCTTGATGCTGCTTCTAAAATTTCAGGACTTACCCTATCTGCAGTGCACTTCAATTTCAATTTTTTAAGATGTAGATACTGATAGTTGCCCAAGCTTTTAATGGACTAGATCTTCCAAGAAAGGCACTAGATAAAGGCAAAGTATTTGTACTCTGTATTTTATGAACTCTGATGAAGAGTTTCTAAAATACAGAGGAAAAGAACTGGGGACAGAATTCAAACATTGTGCATTTGAAATAATAGTAGGCCATTCATACCAAATTTTCAAGTTCCCTGAGAAAACTCTGAAAGCCTCTACACAAAGTAGAAACTTACTGTGCTCATAACAATTTATTTGCATAGGAACCTTTATCTGATTTCACTCATTCAGGGCTGTTAGTGCCTCTCATCAAATATTAGGGCAACAGTTGTTGAGCTTTTATGTGTTTGTTATTGCTATGAAAACATTTCTCAGTTATCCACCACATTTGTCTTTCCTTATCTAAGTTTTTCAGTCATTGAAATGTTAGGACTATAACACAGGGCAATGTTAATGTTCCCGGCAGCCAATTAAACCATGAGACATGTCACTATAAAAATCTACCAAAACAGCACATTCTAGAAAGAAATAATCAACAAACAATTTGATGAGAAAATGGAAAAATTAGGGGTGAAATCCCCACCTTGGTTCTGGCCCCCTTATGCCACATAATTAGACCCTAAAAATCCTGTTTTTAATGGCGGGGGCGGGGGGGGGGCGGCAGACCTGAGAGTATATGCAGATAAATGGAGTTACCCACTTCTCCTTTGCGGAATGCACAGTTTAGTTTAGATTAGTTTACCCACTTCTTCTTTTTTACTACTGTCTCACTGAAGAGGACCTACTTTCACAGAAACCATTTAAGGCAGCTGTAAGTCTGCTTTGTGTGCAGATCTGTAACTAAAGAATCTGTGCCCCTTACAATAGCCAGTGCCTATAGCAATTGGTGGGGAACATGCCCTTTAATGGAGTGGATCAGTGGAGACTCTCTGGCAAACCTGGAGCAAAGCCTCACTTACCCCACTGTAGTTATGGCTCTGTTTTTGAGGACCCTCATACAAACAGGATTGGTAAAGCCAGGGCTAGATTATGCAAGGGCTATAGAGGCTGAAGCCCCAGGGCCTGGCATTAAGGTGGTCCCCAGGCTCCAACCCCTAAGGCCCCAGGATTAATCTGGCCCCTGCCATCCACCTGCCTGCCACTGCAGTGGTGTGGCTTGCTTGCAGGCAGGGGTGGCTTGGAGGGCCCCTGCCGTATTGGTGCTGGGGAGGCAGGGACCTAGGTCCAGAGACCTGGCTCAGGGTGCTCCTGCCCCACCCCCCCGGCAGGCTGGTTTGCCCCGAGGGGTGGGTTGTTGGCCCTGGAAGGTGGCACCAGAGGCCACACCACATGCCAGCTGGCCACAGCCTCAAGGCCAGGTTGGAGTACTGTCTGGCCCCAAGGTCCCCTCCAACAACAGCCTGCCTTCAGGCCACCATGGTGGAGGGCTGTGAGTCCCTACAGTGGTTGGGAGGTGGAGCCCCAGGTGTGGGGGGTCATGGTGGTGGGCATTCTGGGGCCCCCAGGCCGCTTAATCCAATCCTGCATAAAGCTACCATAACCCCTTACTCCTCCTGGGCCTCCGGCTTATACTCAACTAGTGCTCCTTAGACCAACTTATATCTTCTTGCGGTATGTAAAGGAGCATAGCATACATGCCAAGGAGCTGAAGAAAGATGTAGGTTAAATTAGAAGGTAATCTATTTTAACTTCCAGTTGAACACTTTCCTGTTAGTTGCATTTCTTACTATAATCCTGTCTTCTAGCCCTTTAGCATGAGAGTTACCTAGGGTTCTGTTAGACCTGACAATCTGAAAAGAAGAACTGAGATTTTATTGTGAAAGAAGAGTTATTGTAATGACCAGAAATCTGAGAACAATTGTAAAAAATGATAAAAGGCTTATGTGTTGTGTGCGGCTGGACTGTGATCTGAAAGCGAGATTGCAACTGGTGGCTTGAGTAGCAGACAGTGAAAAGTGGAGTCTGAATATACCTGTGTGGGATGACAGGCAATCTGCAGAAAACCAGTTCTGTTACTATCTAGTGTAAGGCAGGTCTAAAGGTGAGCACTGCTTGTGGCTAACAGCTGAAAGGCGCAGGTGGGACTAATATGCATGGGCTTTGAATTTGCATGAGCACAATTCAGTATTAGCATAGTCTAACTGGGTGGGTGCAGGGCATGTTGGTAAAATTGTATGAGGGTTGATTTGTCACAAATCTGTCAATATCTGTAATTTTATTGAAGAGGAAAGTGAAATACTATCTTTTTATAGTATGCTACCCTTTTGATTGTATAAAAGCTGGTTAGTCTGTTTGATGGAAAAGTCACCATCAGCACAAAGAACTTGAAAGAGGGACCAATCCTGTGTTTGCAGCCTGGTAAAGGTAGAAAGGGTTGGGGGTTAGTATCAGCTCTGTCAAGGATCTGCCTCACTGATAAAGGATAGAGTTAATGGCTTTGCTTCTTGTAGAGCTTTTCTTTTGTTATTTTGGTCAAAGGAGCTGTTTGCAGTGTCCTGAGGTTAAAGAGCTGAAATCACTGATGAGTGACCAATGAGGTGGTGCCAGTGGATGGGGCAAGCAGCTACTGAAGGGTGTGAGTAACCAGTGGGCAGTGCTGGTAGGCAGACAGCTGGTGTGAGGGACATTCTCTGCATATAATGGGGTGCAGTGAGTAGTGTATTGGGTTTTGTGGTGATCCTGTTCTGTGCTGATTCTGCAAATCAGTGCTGGTTTTGCTTTTGTGTCTATACATTCTTTTATTTTTTTTCTCCCCCTCCCCAATTTAGCTGTTTTGTAGGTAGCAAGGGCCAAAAATAATACTACTATTAAAAGTCCTCCATACTACACTCAGACTTGTGCTTGTGTGTGGTGAAGCATTACCTCTTTTGGGTGTCCAGGAAATAGTGCGTGATTTCCCAGAAAACTGGGTAGGGGCTCAAGCCAGTGGGTGCTGTAACATTATTGGAAACCCCTAGATATAGAACTTAGCCCTTGCTCTGCCATCTTGCCCTGGCAGAAGGGTTATAATAGTATTACTTAATCTGCCTGTAAAGGAGATGCCAGCAATGCATGGCAAATGATGTAGCTAAATACCTAATATATGCCCCCCAAATTCTGGAAAAACAGTCTGCAGGCTATATTAGCAAAATGCTATGTGGGTGGGTCTAAAGATAAAGAAATTGAATATGAAATATGAAATCATCATGTATTAGTATTTAATTTCTTTCTTTAAAAACAAATCTATAAACAAGCTGAAAATCAGCATTTTAACAAGTTACTTGTTACCCAAAAGCCTAGGTTCTTTATTCATGAAAATATTTTGGATACCCAGACAAAATAGTCACAAATCATTATTCTCATTGCATTGTGCTGAAATTTCTTGTCAACATCTTTCATTTCCAATTTGCATCAACCCAGGGCTTATACATACTGCAGTATACATAGTGACACGTTGCAAAATGAAGCTGTGTTGAATCATGGAGGCCCTCTTCTCTTTCAGAGGGACATAAAATAATCTGATCTATATGGAATAGATACTTTGCAAAAACTTCCAGTATTTATTGAAAAGAAAGTTTTGTGTCCCGTAGAAGAAGTTGTGTAAGTGGTGGGTTTAGACACATTCAAGAGTAATAAATAATATAGCAGGAAGATCCTGTTGTGCTGCAGTCATAAAGTCACATTATAGGGAGTGATCAGTGAGAAGCAATTATACTGTGCATGTGATTAATTAGTTTCTATTTTTACTTTAAGGAATATTTATTTCTAAAGATGGAGAGGAGGGGCTTTTAAATAGGAGTCATCTATCAAGTGGCTTTTGCAGGGACCCTTTGAGAATGTTTGGTTTGAGGAAGCAAGAGGGAAAAGACGAACTTTCCAAAAGTTCTATAAGCTTGAAAAGGCAATTCTTTTGCCTCTCACCAAAACTGGGGTCAGCACAAGGGGGAGGTGGGGGAGGAATGTGTAGAAATGCATGCACACTAGCTGGAGGTTTAGCTAACATATTTATTCCCCAGCCCCTTAAAATCTGGGGAAAACAAAACAAAAAAATCCTGTGAAGTTGGCTGACTAGATCTGTTTCTGGTTTTTGGTAAACTGATGAGTGAGGCTGTGTTTTCATTCTCATCACTATAAGAAACTGACCAGCTTTTTGAGAAATGAAATAATTTGTCAACCTCGTGACAGGCACTGAAATGAATATATTATAGGTTTACTTGTTGGCGTTTTTATATTAACTAGAACTCCCATTATGTACTCTAGCGCATTGTAACATGAGGGATGGAAAAACTAACATAAAGCAAATTGGCTCTTGAAAAAAGTGGATATAAGAAAAAGCTTCTTTGGATGGCTTGCATTTTCTTAGAAATGAAGCTATAACAAAACTTAGGGTTCAGTTGTCCTTCTGCAGGGTAGAACCTCATGGGGGGATGGGGTAGATGTCATCCAGACAAAGATCAGTGCCTAAAAACATTAGATTTCAGTATACGCAGACATACTCAGCACTTTTCTTTTCCTAGTTGTCTCTGGATGTGAAGAAGGCAAGACCATGGGTCTGCCTTGTCATCTTTTGTGGGGTAACTAGCACTGTAGACAGTGCTCGCCAGCCTCCTCCACCTTTTGCTTTACCACCTAACTGTTTAAATGATGGCTTCCTCTTGTATGGACAGAAGGGCATCCCTGTATCCTCAGCATTATTTCTTTGTTTGCATTAGGAACTCTAGTCATGGACTAGCATCCCACACAAACCCAGACCAAATCCCCAGACTTCCTATCATCTCTCATTTGCTATCAAGCTTTCAATGCTCATCTTTGATTGGTCCCAGACACCCATTGCACCTTGTTAAACTTTCATATAGGCACATTTGTGCTTTCTCCCAAGCTGCGCCCAAACACATGGCTTTACCTGCAATAACTGCAACAGTTTGATAACTGGAGACAATGAACTAATAAAGTCAGCCACTGCTGGGTCTGGGGAATAACTGCGGAAATTGTAACAAGGCCTCTGTTAGATTATCACACTAACTTCAGCAGATGGTTTTTCCTTCATTAAAATATCCTAGAACTGATTCAGATGATCTCAGCAAGCACTTCTGCTACATACTGTTGAATCACATGTAACAAAAAACATCATGTGGCTATCAGCTGATGATGACTGAAATATTTGCCTTAGATACACAGGTAGATGCTAGTCCCATGGTTCTGCTAAAGCAACAGGGGACCATGCAGCATTTAGATAAACAGCTTCATCTCTTGTTATTGTTAGTACTGCTGGAGCCAGGGCTAAGTACAGTCTCACAGTCACTATCGCATCTCACCATAATGCACAATGTCCTACCAAGACAGGAAAAGTAATTTAAGGCAGACAAGTCTCCTCCACCCACCACCTCCAAACGTCAAACACGTACAAAACTGTCAAGAACTGTAGGTCTCTTTAGAGTGCACAGCAGCAAGCCAGGCCTCTTTCTCCCTGAAAGAAAGACGTGCTGAATGTATATTTCATGCCTAAACTATTGTAGCTCCCTTTGCAATGGTCTTCCCAGCTCTCCCTTCTCAGCAGGTGCAGCAAGTCACTGCTTGTTTTTATCACAAGTGCAAGGAAGCATTAATCGTATCACCCACGCTTTCAGACAATGTCACTGGCTCTCATTCTTTCCTGGATCCAGCTCCAAAAAGCCTTCTGGGTAATTTTTAAATTTTTTTAATTAATAAAATGCATAACCTTTCAGGGTGAAATTCATACCAGCTCTCCCAGTACTTACAAAGGGCTTTAGGGCAGAGTTGTAGTATGTGGAGTTAGTGGGAAATAAAATCCACATCCACCCTGTCCCCAGCTCCCACATTAGGGCTTGGTTACATTTCTGCAGCAATGGAGTTCATTGGGCAAGAAGCTTTGTCTGGAAACATAATGCCAGTGTAACACATAAGTGAGTAAGGTATAGCCATTTGGCTGCCTGGAACCACAGCGGAGGGGGTTAAAGATGAAAAATATTTCTTGGAACTCTGGAAGTTAATAGCAGGGCCCCACAGGAGCTGAGCAATGGATAGATAAGTGCTATTTATATGTACTGGTAGGTAGATTTTAGAACTAAAACCAAACAGGCTGTCTTTGAAAATGGCTTCCTTTCTCCAAGGCTGAAGGGCACCAAGTTGAGGCTGACTTGTTGTTCTCATTGGAGATTTACCTCAGCCATAATAATAAGTGTAAGTCTGATGGTGCAAATTTCTACTCCATCCAAATTATTGGAAGCCACAATTTGCACTGATGTGATTTATGACAGATTATAGCAGGCGTGAAACTCACTGCTGCAAACTGCAGTTTATAGGAGCTCTGCCTATCTAAATTTAGGGTTTGCATCACTGCATCTAGAAGAGAGGCTGAGGTCTCCTGTGTATATGAAGGTAGAGTGAAATGCTGGGTAACATACCAAGGACTGAAAGGTTGTGTCCACACCGGGGTTTTATTTTGAAACAACAGCCGTTGTTTCGAAATAAAGCCGGGCATATCCGAATGACGTTTTGTTAGTTCAAAATGACAGGACCCCGTCATTTCAAAATAACGGCCGTCGTTTCCAAACAGTAAAACCTCACATGCAATCAAAATAGCCTTTATTTCAAAACGGTTGTTTTGAGACAACACCATTCGGACATGTTATTTCGAAATAACGGTTATTTTGAAATAACACATTGGCCCTTCTCCTTCCCAGGGTGCCTTCCTTTTTGTATATATTGGGTGGAGGCATGGCCCAGAGAGGAGGCCATGTTGCCACATTTCCTATGCTGCCCCTCTCCTGAAGCGAAATAGCACGTCCACACACAGGGCATGCTATTTCTCTTTGAGGGTTTCCCTAATTTCGATTTAACATTTTCTTATTTCGATTTAAGTTATTTTGAAATAAGGCTCTACGTGCTTGGGGCACACATGAGACGTGGGGAGAAAGGATCAAATTGTGGTTCCACGGAAAGTGGGACTTTTGCCATCACCTTTATTTGCCATCACCCAGGCTCCACCAGACTCTTTTGAAGCAATAAAAATAACAGTTTTGATGCTTGAGTTCAGGTGGTCTATATAATTCACAGAGCTGCACCTGTGAATCATAAATATGACTCTTGCATTGGCTAACAAAGCCTCCTATTCAAGACTGCGAACGATACAACAGACCAGGAGATATTCCCTGGGCCCTGTGCTCACTCAGTTCTCTGCCCATGAGGAAGAGACTCACTCCAGAACTGTTGCAGAGGTCTGACTTGAGGGCTGTATGTGCTGACTAGACATTATCATTAAGGAGGCTGACAAAGGAGGTGCAGTTGTCATCATGAATAAATTGGATTATGATCAGGAGGCTTATAACCAACTTTCCAACACAACATTCTACAAACCACTTTCCTCTGACCCCACTGAGGAATACCAAAAGGAATCACGACGCCTACTCAAGAAACTCCCTAAGATAGCACAGGAACATATAAAGACAGAAACACCACCAGAACCACGGCCAGAGATGATCTACCTGCTACCAAAAACCATAAAAAAGGAAACTCTGGATCAATGTTCCCTCTAAGGTTTGACGGCTTGTGTGCAAAATTTTGAACCCGTGTGCAAAACTTTTTCTGAATAAAATTTTTGTGCAACTTCACGTGATGGAAATTATTGAAAAATATAGAACAATGAAAAATTAATAAGTTATTTAAATTGCTTTTATTAATAATTTGAATGTATTCTATGCTTATGTGACATTTTGTCTCATCAATTCTTCAGTCCTGTTTGTCTGCCTTTGTCGGTTTTCCAAAATGAATAAGCACATAAAAAAGTTAAAATGAAAGCAATTAACTTGCCTCTCATTTTTCATTTTGCACAGCAGCCCATTTTACAATTAAAAAAAAAAAAGGTCCTAAATTGTTCCTAGCCAGTTCAAATGTGACCCTTTATTTGTTTTACTTAATTGGTCACTATTAGTAATCTTGATCACAGTATACTTTATTTTCCTTCATTTTATTAGTGTTTGCTATATATTTTTTTCCCAATTTAACCCTTCCCTAAGGAGCAACAGGCCAAAAGGTAAAAAACCCAACCCAGGGCTTGACCCTGTGATCACAAATCTGTTATTCTACTAACTCAGCTACAGGCATTCTATATAGAAAAACTTCTAGGCATAAAGGATAACTGTGTACTCCACTGCCCCTTGATCCCATCCCCCCCAAACTGCTCTTTATTCCGTGTGTGCATCTGTGCAGCAAACTCTTAACATCAGGATGGTGGGTTCCAGCACTGTGCTCCCCCCCAGTCTACTTATCAGAAGTAAAAGGCTGGACAATCACCTGTTTTTGGAATGCCTGAGGGAGGAAGGACATGAAGGTAAAAAGGAGCCCTTGGATAGCTAGCAACTCCCCCCCCGCCAATCCTGAGTGGGGCTTCAGGCCTGCCCCCTGCCCATCTTCAGCTGCTTTCCCAGCCTGCCCCCTCCCCCAGTTGATCCTTGGCCATGGTTAAGCCCTGTCCCCCCCACCCCTCATCCAATCCTCAACCACTCTGCCAGACTAGGGTTACCGGATACCAAAGCATGGAAAGGAGGCCAGGGAAGTACAAAAAGGAGGATGTTGGAAGACACATACACATCTGGGGCTGCACCTGGGCCCCCTTCATCCACCCAGCCAATGCCCCCCCCCCAAAAATGCTTGCCCCATTGATCACTCAACTCCAGGGAAATCTGTCTAGCCCCTAGTTACAGTGTGAGATTAATTGCAAGAACAGAGGCTCAAGAATATCAAATGAATGGCTTAAGTATTTTTCCTCTTCACATTAAAGTAACCGTAAAACCAACCACTTTAAGGAGTCACAAAACTAAGTATTTAATGCTTATATCAAGGTGCAAGGAGAATCACACTGCAGAACTCCTATCCAGACTGATGTTTTTATATTGTGAGTTGCAAACAGAAGCACACCTCTAATAAATTTAATATAGTAATTATGGACAAGATTAAAATCAGGTTTAACACAGTAAGTTCCTTCACAGAATTCACTCATTGTTTGACACACAGAGGGATGGGCCCTTGACTACATGAAGTCTAACAGAATTTGAGGTGTTGGCTTCTAAAGGAAAAGTAATCTCTGTCAGCAGTATTCTCCCCATGATGTGAAATTAGGGGTGTGGTGCAGGGGGATGTTTGGGGGGTTTAGGGGGTGCTCACTCATTTGCTCTAACACTGTTACTAGCCAACAACTGGGGGGTGCAGGCGGAGTGTACAGAAATCCCCGTCTAGCCTCACTGTGCAGTATTTAAAAAAAAAAAAAAAATCACAGACAAGCTCTTTAGATTTTATACACACAGGAAAGGAGAAATCAGAAAAAATGAGAGCTGCCAGTTTTTATGTGCAGACCTACCTGAAACATAACCTTTTACCTAAAATGCAAATTTCTGGAAACATCATATCCTACTATGTCTGCCATAAACCACAGATGGATATATATCTATTTTATGACAGTTGATGTTTTGTTTGCTTTTATGTGAAATACACATCAAATGGGGGGGGGCAGAGTAGAAGTAGATGTTTGTGACTATCAAATGCTCCACCCAAGAGGACAGCACCTATTCTTGAATGCAATGATCAGTTTTTTCCTAAATATTCCAAAATAAAAATAAGCATAGAGTATATAGGCAAGAGCAAGCTGCTTGTTTTCTATGATTTGATAAACTAACAAAGGGACAAATATTGCAAGCCTTACTCCATCAAATTTCACACTGACTTCATTTAAACTATAGGATCAGGCCCAGCCCAGCAGCTACTTTAGAATGGATAATACTTGCACATCTGTGTATCTTACTAAAAATATAAGGACACATCTATAGTAGACTAACTTCTTCTTGGAAGGGAGAAACAAACTGAAAAAAAATCACACTGGGAAAAGGAAAATCTTACAAACTGAAACCTCCTCACAATCAAAAGTGAACTTTGTTGGACCTCTAAACAAAGGATTTGTTGTCAAAAGCCAAGATTCATTAGCAGGAATAAAGATCTGGCTTAGCCCAGCCGTTAGAGAAAGAAACCTCCCAAGAAACTTTAAGCCAAGCAGGGCAGCAAAGCAAAAGAGTCCCAGGTTTCTCTCTGGGCAGTTCAGAGACCCCATCAAGGTAAAGAAAAGCCCCAACCCCTGCAAAAAATAAGATCAAACCTCCCCCAAAACCAGGTGCAGGGAAAGGAGAGAGAACCTGAGCTGGAGGCTGGAAAGAAGCCGGGGGTGAGAAGTCGAAGCAAGAAAGCAAAGTGAAACCACTTCCAGCACTGCAGCTGGACTGCCTGGAGCAGGGAGGAGGGCAGGGCAAAGAGGAGGAATCTTAAAGAGATACAGACTCCTGGTTTTCTCTGCTGACCCTGAGCCTGACCAGCCCCCAGCCGATCTTCAGGGGCTCTGCTGGCCCCTGCCCAGGCCTGGCTCACCCCCCCAGCTGCTCTGCTGGCCTGGCCCCGCTCCCCACTTTGACAGCGTGGGCCTGCCCGCCCCGCCCCCTCCTCCCCCAGCGGCTCAGCTGCTCCGCTCCCAGGCCGCCCCGTCCCCACTCCCCTGGCTGAGCCTCAGCCGCTCTGCCAGCCTCGCCCTCCCCTGCGCGGGGACTGGAAACCCCTGCGCGGGGAGGGGGGGGGTCTAACCTGCGCGGCCGCGCAGCCGCGCACGTTAGAGGGAACAGTGCTCTGGATGCCCCTTCATCTAAGGCATTGGCACTCTTACCACCGGCCTATCTGGCTACGTGGACTCCCTCCTCAGACCCTATGTTATCAACATCCCTAGCTATCTTCGAGATACCATGGACTTTCTGAGGAAAATACAGTCCCTTGGTGAGCTTCCAGAAAACACCATTCTGGCCGCTATGGATGTAGAAGCTCTTTACACCAACATCCCACACAAGGATGGGTTACAAGCTATTAGAAGAACCATCCCAGATGGTGCCACAGCATAGCTTGTGACTGGACTTTGTGCTCACCCTCACCCACTTCAGATTTGAGGATAATTTATACCTCCAAGTCAGTGGCACTGCTATGGGCACCAGCATGGCCCCACAATATGCCAACATCTTTATGGGTGACTTAGAACAACATTTCCTCAAGTCTCATCCCAGAACACCTCTTCTTTACCTACACTACATTGATGACATCTTCATTATCTGGACCCATGGCAGGGATGCTCTTGAAGATTTTCACAGAGATTTCAACAATTTCCACTCCACAATCAAATTGAGCCTGGAACACTCCACACAGGAGATCCACTTTCTCGACACTACAGTACAAATCAGGGATAGACATATCACCACCACCCTGTACTGAAAACCTACTGATCGGTATAGTTACCTACATCCCTCAAGCTTCCATCCTAAACACAACACACAATCCATTGTCTACAGCCAAGTCCTAAGATATATCTGCATTTGCTCTGATCCTTCAGACAGAGACAGACATCTTCAGGATCTCTATCAATTATTCTTGAAACTACAGTACCCACCTGGGGAAGTAAGAAAACAAATTGACAGAGCTAGACAGGTACCCTGAAGTCATCTACTACAGGAGAGGCCCAAGAAAGAAAACAACAGAACACCACTAGTCACCACATACAACCCCCAAGTCAGACCTCTGCAACAGATCATTAAGGACCTACAGCCTATTCTAAAAAATGATCCCTCACTCTCTCAAGCATTGGGAGACAGACCTCTCCTTGCCTACAGACAGCCACTCAATCTTAAACAGATACTCACCAGCAACTACAGATCTAACAACAGGAACATTAGAGCAGGCACATACCCTGAAACAAACCATGCTGCCAAGTCTGCCCACATATCTGCACAATATATACCATCATAGGTCCTAATCAAGCCTGCTACTACATCAAAGGCTCATTTACCTGCTCATCTACTAATGTGATCTATGCCATCATGTGCCAGAAATGCCCCAACACCTTATACATTGGACAAACAGAACGATCCCTGCACAAAAGAATAAATGAACATAGAGCTGATATCAGAAATCACAAAACAAAATAAAACAGTTGCTGAGCACTTCCATCTTTCTCAGCACTCGATAAATGATTTATTAATGACCATCGTCAGATATGTGACTGGGACATCAAGACTTCAAAGAGAAACAGCTGAACTCGAATTAATATGCAAATTAAATTCTGTGAAAGCAGGATTGAATCGAGACTATGGGTTCTTTTCCCATTATAAAAGGTAATTTGACTTTAGGCTCCCCAGGGTTTGAACCTAACAACTGCTCTGATTTGCTGTTACCGTATGACCTAATCCTATGTTTTACACCCCCTTGCATTTATTTTCATTCCATTCTGTAAGTTCACCCATCTTGGAAGCATCTGATGAAGTGGGACTTTTCTTCCATGAAAGCTCATGCGAAAAATAAATCTCTTAGTCTTAAAGTGCCACATGACTCCTTGTTTTTGTTTTTTTTTCATTTTGTTTTGTTTTGTTTTTTGCTGGACTAGACTAACATGGTTATCCCTTTGGAGTTCTGAAGCTTACAAACCTTAAAACTGCTACTTCAAGAGGGGAACAATTTAAATGTCCTCTCCCCCATATCTGTTGGTGGAAGAAGAGAAGGATGGGACCAGGTGAGAAGGTACCAAAGTCACTAATAGTGAAAACTGAGGAGAGGAATGGGGGACACATCTGAGTTACCACAGCAGCTGCAGAAAACTGCAGCTAGGAAGCAGGTGCCATGTAGCTCCTTTGAAGCAGCTCACCCCTCTGTCCACTGATCTCTGCTTTCCCCCTTACTGGCAGTGTTGCTGTCTGGAGCAGTATGTTTAGGAAGGTGGGAAAGCATAAATAGCACTTGGTGGCCTCTTGCTGACTACTCTGGGATAGTTAAGGGTAGTAAAGACAGGGGGATAGCCACTGCAGACTGGGTGCAGGCATGAGAAAAAGCTTGTGTGGGAAGAGGCAACTTGACCAACATGTCCCATGCTTCAGATACACCCAAGCTAATACCATTGTGCTCTGTACTTCAGCAGTTACAAACAAGAGCAACATATACAATCATATGCATCAAAAAGTACATCATTACTATATATAGATTTGACCTATATTCAAGCCATTTGCTAGTTTTCATTTTCTGTCGTTAAATCTATTTCCATTTCATTCTGTTTAGCAGGTTGCTGTACTTAATTCAGGAATTCACTTGCTGTTCCCCTTCTTAAAGCACATATGGATTTTTGGTATGACATACTGAAAACTGAGCAGAGTACAGCAAATAGGTGTTTCACCTTTTGCCTGTACACAAAGGCTATGTCCACACGTACATGCTTAAATTGATTCAAGTTGAATTGATTTAAGCTAAATAGCTATAAAAATCATTAAACTGATTCAAGTTGAATTGATTTAATAAGGCCAGACCAAAAAAAGAAACCCAAATTGAACTAGCATGTCCCTACACAGGACTTGCTAGTTTGATTTAGGAGAGGGGCAACATGGGACGCGTGGCAACATGGCCCCCTGGGAGGGCCATGTTGCCACCCAATCCCCTGCCACTGGCTCTCTAGACCAGCGGGGGCAGAGATGCGGGGGGCACCCTGCTTCCCCCCCCCCCTTGCTTCCAGGGTGGCTGGGGCAGAGATCGCAGGGCGCTCCACTTCTCCCACTGCTTCCAGGGCAGCGGGGGCAGAGATCGCAAGGCACTCTGTGATCTCTGCCCCTGCTGCCCTGGAAGCAGCGGGGGAAACAGGGGGCCCCCAGCATCTCTGCCCCTGCTGCCCTGGAAGTGGCAGGGGAAGTGAGGCGAACCAGCTTCCCTGCCCCCGCCACCCAGCATCTGCCAGGGGAAGCCGGGTGCCTGGCTTCCCTGTGCCCGCCACCCGCCAGGTGTTGGGGGCAGCAGGGTGCACGGGACTCCTTTCCTGGCACAGCAGGGACTCAGAGTGTTTCCCCCATCACCAGCCTAGGCAGCTGGGCTGAGGCTGGGGCTGGGCCTGGGCCCCCCTACACTCCCCTGCATCTCCCCTCCCTCCCTGGCCAGGGTGCTGGGGGGGGACTTCCTTCCAGGGTACCATGCACCCTGGGAGGAAAGTCATTGTTACATCGCTATGTGGGTCATATCGATATAACACAGCCATACTGGGTTATTTTGAAACCACAGTTTGAAGACAACCCTCATTTTGATACAAAGCTAGGTTTTATTATATTGAAATGATTTTCCTTATTTTGAAATAAGGGAGCTCCTTATCTCGAAATAAGGAAACATCGTGTGGACATAAACATTTTTAAATCAAAATAACCAGTGTTATTTCGATTAAAAACTTGCGTGTGGACATACCCAAAGTATGCAAAGTGGGAGAAGATTGTCCCTTGATTACTGGATGTCAGATTTTTGCCAACTTTACTCATGTTGTGTTGTATCTTACACCACCAGAAGGCCTGCTTATTACAGCAAAATTACCTGTGGACAAAGGTATGACTCAATGGGACTAAGTGACATGGAATCTAATCCTTTGGTAGGTAGAGAGGTAGAAAAGATGAAAAGAATTTTATACCATAATAATTAAGAATGACAAAAGGATGAGGTAATATCTTTTATTGGACCAGCTGTTGCTGGTGCAAGAGACCCATTTTTGAACAATGCAGAGCTCATTTTCAGGTACTTAAAATCAAATTAATCTCTTAGTGGATTAATTACCATTCCAACTTCACAGAGTGTCATAAAGTTAGTCAGTTAGAGTCAAATTCTCTCTTACTTAAACCAGTGTAATCTAAAGATCCATCTCAAAGAAAATTTAGTGTTTCCCCTTTGTCTTTTGATAGCAAACTGTCTAGGAATCTGATAGCTATCTTTTCCTAACGATCCCACTAGTAATCCAACCAGACAGCTAGTTAAGTAAAGTGAGTTTTCCATGCATTCTAGTCTAAACATATGCAGCTTATTTTCCTTGGTCTTTAGGGCTTCTTTCTTTCTTTCTTTCTTTCTTTCTCCCTCCCCCATCTGCCTCCATTCTGTATAAGACTAGTTTTTTAAAATGTTTTCCATTAACCATCTGGTCTAGTTTGTTGTTTGATGAAGCTATCTCAGGCTGTGTAGGGTCCATTTAATTTTCTGATAGCCTCAGAAGAGCCTGTAAAGAGCTTCAGAGACTTTCCTGTGAGACTTGCATACAAAATGATGCAAGTAGATAATTTTTGAAAAACTTTTCATACATTTTACTGATAAAAAACACACTTTGAAGAAACACCATTTTATTTATTTTCCTTCTTCCTGGGTTTTTGAAAGAACACTTTTCAAAATCCCTTTTACACTATTAAATGAAGGAAAAGGAAACTCCGGAGCAGGTAACATTGAGGTAAATCTATTGGAACCTCACTGAAAATGGTAGCAGCCAGTATTGTATGACAATTTTTTTAAGTATGAGCAAATAATTTGCATAATTTGTGTGGAAATTCGGTTCATAAGAAGTTATTGGCATAGAAAATAGATCAATTCTCATATGAGTAAAATATTACAGGACACTGTTGCCCTGTGACATACTATAAAGATCTTCAAACACTTCCATTACTAAATAATACGTTGAAGATAATCTTTTATTGGGCTAATTTAAAAATAAAATATTACAGGAAACCATCTAACAGTCATTGAAAATTCTCAACCTCTAAAGTCCATTTCTAGCAGAGCACTCAGGCATGGTCTTAACTTTGAGCAGATGATCTGGATTTAAGAGCTTGTGGAACCACCATCAACTTGGAAATAACCAAAGCTAGAGTTGACACCTATCTAAGAAAGATGGTTCTAATACAACTAAAAACAAGAGTCTTGTGGTACCTTAAAGACTAACAAATTTTTTTGGGCATAAGCTTTCATGGGCTCCTTTGGGCACTTTACTCCTTGTCTAGGAAGGCCACTTGTCTAGTTTTGAACCAGAGTCCTCTTTGGGGTGACTAGTCTCCCAACTGGTATTGGAAACAAACCAGATATGTTTTGTCCACTAACAGACAGGGGATGCAATTTTTAAGAGTGCACTCCCCTGGTGGTTATCCAGCTAGAGATGGATCATACATGTAAGGTCATGGTGGCAGGGGTGGAGCAGCACATACTTTGAGATGGCACTCTCTGTGGCATGACGTTGCTTGCACCGCTGTTCCCAGGAGTACCAGAATGTCTAGTATTTCACAAACATGAAAGAGGCCTCCCTACCCTTGTGTGTCTATCAACTGAGGCTCACCCAGGGCTCCAAAAAGAAAAGCTGTTGTCTCTATTTCCTTAGATGGCTGGAATGACAGATGCCCTCAAGCAGCTTCTCAGCAGTTTCTCCTCAGAGTGCTGTGTCCTAGCTCTCTCTGACCCTGAATGCCATCAGCTTTGCTGGAATCCTCCTGTTTAAAAACTAGCCTTTCTCCAGGATTGACAGATCTTCCATCTGCAGTGGGTTGGGGCTGATTGTGCACAGAGGAGCACTTTAACCCCTCCTTGAGTGGCATGAGCAGCTCCCACACCAGAAGCCCAAACTGGGACAAAAAGATTGGAAATAGTCAGAAACACCATGATTTGAAAATATCAGAATATTTCTTTTGGGTGTGTTGAACGAACCTGAAACATTTTGTTTTGAGTCAATTCAACATTAAACTGAATTTCCCTGTTGTGACACATTGCTTCAGGAAAAGTTATTTTGGGAGCCTAATGACCCCATTCTCCTCTACAGACCAGGCTCCAAAGATGGACCCATCTCCTGTGGTGAACTCAGAATCATGTATCTCCCTTGACACATAACACATACTTATCAAAAGGGGCCTATCTCATTATGGGAGATGTCCAGGGAGTCTAGCCAATTGGAGAGAATTAGAGACCAAACTGCAACTCCCATAAGGCAACATGCCATGATAGGGAGATATAGTTTAATGCTGAACTCGTTCAAAACTAAATATTTCAATCAATTCAATAAAACGAAATATTTCAATTTGAAATACACTGACTTGCAATGACTTTCCCAACAGGTAATAAAGAATTTTCAGAGCCAGCTCTAGTTACAGTCTACTCTGTGCCAGTGTACATGACTAGGAAAGGTATAGCACAACACTGAGTTAACCTTAGGTCATTTAAGTAACTTTTCCAAGGTTCCACAAAAAGTTTGTGGCACTACTTGGAACAGAAGCTTTCTATTCTGCTTTCTAATCTTCTTAAACATTGCCACACTTTACAGGTACATTAACAAATAGTTTCAAACTACATATTTATCAAAACATAAAAATGTGTTTGACATCGTCTCCTCCGATATTTTCCCGAACAAAAATACTAGTAAATCTTAGGCCAACAGTAAAATTAGTCAGGCAATTCTGGGATCGCTTTTTATCATATATTTTTACCTTATTTTAGATGCTTCCTTTGACATTGTTTTCATTGATTGTCTGACCAAGTGAGGCAGCTTAAATTTCAGAAAGTGGAAACATTAAACTAGATTGTGAGTTCAAGGAAATGTTATCTGTTGCCCAGATTATGTGAAACCTATCTTGCTTCCACAACGTGCTTCTTGAGCAACTAGCATCCAATCCCATCTTCTCCCAGCCCTAAGCTGACACATTCCTAGTTATTGTCATGCTCATCTTTACATTGTTGATTGTCATTTATAGCTATTTCCTAAAAGCCTGACATAATTGCATAATTATATTGCAGATAATCTTGTTTTTTGGATATCCTCTCCACAATACAATAGCACCTCTTGAGAATTTGTCTCCTTGGATACAACTTATAAATGAACCCTTAAAACATGCTGCATAAATATCAGAGCTTCTGGTTTTCCAGCTCCGTATATTAACACGTCTTTTGGTTTCTCCACATTCTCTCCTGAAGACTATATTCATCCGGAAGTATGTTTATGAAGGAAGGCAAAATTCCTGGAAGACTTTTTGAGATTAGATATTGTATAAAAAAGATCATAATATAACAAACAATTAGAAATTTTACACTAGATTCAGGCAATTATAATACACCAAGGAAAACTCTGTAAATTACAAATATTATTTAAAAAATCAATATGACAACACTGAGGTGAATGAATATAACTAAACCTAGTGTTAGGCCCCTTTAATAATCCTTATAGCTACAAAGGTGTAATACCCGAGTGTGCACACAGATCTAACAGTAAAAAAGTCCTTATACTAGTGTGGTTTCTACATGTATGGGAAAAAGAATAAGCTGTTATAAGGTATCTTTATACCGCGATAGCTGCATAGTTATTAGGGAGTGTGCCAGCATGGTGTTTGCACCCCTAACTGACACAATTGTATTCATACACAAACTGTTTAGACTAGGCTTTATTCAGCACACACTATACACTCTATAACACAAATTAAGTCCTAAATAAACATTAAAATGCCACATTAGAGCACTGCTAAGAAGACATGAGATAGGACCAAGCTGTGTCCATCCATAACTGGAGAACAACCACTAACTGTTCTTCCTCAACAGCAGCAAATGAGCAGCTGGAAAGTCAGACCTGTCAAAGGTAAGTGATAGAAGAAGCTGTCTGATGCATTTGTGCTTGTAAATAGTATCTAAAAGAAATTTTTTAGCAGTAGAAACCCTGATTATTCATGAGTTAAAACAGACATGAACACTGAAAAATTTCTGTCTTTAGGAACCATTGTTCCATCCTTTCATACACAAAAAGCAACTAGCTGGGATGGCTTTTCACATTTCTCCTTGACTTAATCCACCCTTGACCACTAGTCTGCCTGTCATCCTATATGTCATCATAATATATTGCTGGCTTCCAATTATATTAATGGAATGATGTTAGACAATTCTTCTCAATGAGCATATCACACCCCAGAGCAGTGGTTCTTAACCTTTTGTGTGTTACAACACACTTGGCAGCATATTGAGGCCCTACAGGACACATTCACCCACTGCCTCCAGGCTGAATCCAGCCATCTCCCCAGCTCTCCATGACATACTTACCACTGTGTGGCAACACAATAACATGTCCCAACACAGTGGTTGAGAACCACTGCTCCAGAGAACTTAATGTGGTAAGAATTCTCGAGGCTTAGATCTGCCCCAAACTCTATGGTGCAGGACAGAAGTTCACTTCCATGGCACTTGCTCTCACTCTTCCCAAATGTTATGGAAGATGCTCCATGAGTCCATTCTGGTGATAGATATAAGCGAAGTCTCTGGCAACACGGGTCCACTAAAGTCATACTGCTAAAGACACAAAGAGGGGACACTGCAAAGGTACAGCATTTCTGTGCACGTGGCCTTTTGCATCTGGTGAATTCCTGTGAATCTTAGGGAATTCATGATATTTGGGACAGAGCCCCCCTGTTTTCAAAAGAACAAATTATTCTCCCTCTAATGGCATAACTTGGGGACAACTTCATGAGGAGTACTTCATACACATTCCTCTTTCTCCAGGTGCTCTCCTGAACATTTTCCAAGCCAAGGCAATACTCTTTGGTCTAGTGAATGATATATAATTGGGATTGTTCTTAAATTATACCTATTGAACATGAGGTGTTGGATAACAGGCATTTTTTGCATACAGGAGGATTCAGGCTTACCTTGAGAGGCAATGTGTTTTGAGATAACCTAAGGCAGCATCATGCACTACATGTGTTATTAAAATACAGAGAAAAACAATACATAGTTTGTACAAGTACCAAAACCAGGATCTGAAAATCCTACTGAAGATGACAAAATAGTAACTTCAGCTAGCACTAGACTAGATCCTCTCCTTCCACAGGTAAACCATGGATGAATCATGGTGTCCCTGATACAGTTTTTCCAAAGTCATTTTATTGAGTGGTGGAACTGTTCTTTTTCCCTCATAGAGCAGACAGTGGTTCTTGTTAGAACATGGCCCAGCCCCTCTTCTGAACAGGCTACAGTCTGGTGCAAGTGGACCCAACTGATAGGTCCCATGTACTTCTATAACTTAAGTGGGTCTGAGTTGAGTCTAGTTAGTTTGACCCATACCCATATACAAACCACATCAGCCAAAGGGGGGAATTAAACTGAGATCTTCCAAATTCTGGGAGAAACCCCTAATCACTAGGCTGAAGCTTATAAGAGAGGCCTCTTTCGCCCCTCACCTGGGGGCTATTTTAATTTGAATTAGGCATATTCTGGGCATAACTACCAGATCACCCCCCTACCCTGACAAGTAAGATAGGTTTTGCCACATATATCTTTTCCTGGTGTTTGGTTTGTGCTGGCACTTGGGCAGGGGATAGGTGTCTGGACACCTGCCTGAGGCAGCAGTGTGCATACCCAGAGATAGAAATGCAAGTACCTATGGGATTTCTTCAGTGAAAACTTAGGTGCCAATGAGTTGAGGCATCTATAGGTTTAGATGGCAACTGAACAGGGGGTTTGTGGTTCACTATGCCACCTAAATCTAGCTTTTGGCACCCAACTCCCTTTGTGGATGCCACCCTTTATTCACTAGGTATAGTGTAGAACTCACTTTGGCCCAGATGTGTCCCACCCACCCTGTCACTGTTGTGCCTTCAAACGATTAACTGAGATCCACAGGTACAGGGACATCCACAAAGAGACACCTACCCCAAGTCTAGGCCACATCTGGCTCTTTGTGTCCATAGCTTCATTAGCGGGGTTCTCCATAGCTATGATTTTCAGGTGCAGGGCGGGGTTCCAACAAAGTAATGAAGCATCAAGGCGCATTAACTTTTTGCTGTCTTTTCTATGAGTTTTCAGAGGGCTCATACACATCTCCCAGTCTGATTATACATCACGGGAATCCAAGGATTTGGAATACAGCGGGGTTGGGGGGGGGGTGTATTAACTCTCCTACGTCTAAGGAAAAACAGCATGAACAACAAAACAACACTTTCCTGGTGCCTACTAACATTCCATAATGTAAGGATGCCCTCTTAAAAAAAACTGTCTTTCCACCCCCACCCAGCCTTTTTTGGGCTAGCAGCCCTTTAAATTTAGCTGAGTCAAGCAGCTGCAGTCCTAAGGTAGCCATTTTGTAACTGATTGCTTCTGGCTACATCTCTTCAAATTGGTAAGTTTATGTCCTGTTTTGCTCTATTTTCCCCTTCCTTATTTCTGGACAGATAGTATCTTACCAATCAATTAGGTATTCATTCAGCATGGGAGTATATGGCTGCATCTCTAATTTTGCTTCTTTTTTGTCACTATAAAAGTAACTGAAAATACACAAGAACCAGTGCTTTGGTATCCATATTTTTAGCAGCTGGAATACATAAGAGGTATGCACAAATTATTTTCCCATTAATATTGTCCCTAGCAGGAAAACTGGCATGTTTTTACATCTTTTCCAGAAATCCTACTTTTGAAAACTATTCTTTTTTTCAATATCTATCACAACATTGTCTGCCTCAGTGGTGTCCCTTAAAATACTGATATTTTTTGGAAGGGAGCAGAAATTACTTGTGTCCAAGTATCCACTCTACTTTACCATCAATGACTAGCTATAGAGTGATCTTAGAAAATAATATAGCAAAGCGCATCATAAAATTATAGGCTCCTAAATTCAAAGGCCAGAAAGGACCATTGTGATCACCTAATCTGACTTTCTGTATAACACAGGCCATAAAGCTTCCCCTAAAATAATTCTTAGAGAATAGCTTTTAGAAAAAAAATGATTTTAAGATTGCTGGTAATGGAGAATCCACCAGGACCCTTGGTGAATTGTTCCTATGGTTCATTATCTTTATTGCTAAAAATCTGCACTTTACTTCTAGCTTCAGCGTTCAGCCATGTCACTTGAACAGAGCAGAAAGCTGTCTCTGAAAATAAATTGCCTGCTTTCAGGTTCTAAAAAGATCCTAGGAATCCTCTATTAGTTTTTCATCAGGAGTGCATTCTTGCCATTCCAGTTATTTCATCAGTGGCTACAGCAGGGGTGACACTGTTCCAGAAAAAGACCTGCCCCTGGGCCTGATTTGGGGCCCGAGCCCAATCCGGTCCCCAGGGCCCTGAGCAGGTCCCAGATTGGGGTCCTGCTGCCACCAGCTAGCAGACCCGTCCCAGATCCGCAGCTGGGGCCATGGCCAGGGCCAGGGAAAGTGGCCACTGCCACAGGGAGCCTGGCTGGGTAAAGCGGCTGCCTCCATGGGTGGCTTGGCTCTGGAGCCCCAGACGGGGATGAGGATGGGTTGGGCTGCCACCACTCGGGGCACTAGTGCTGAGACTCAGGACACATGCCCCCCTGTGCCCAGCACCAGCAAATCGACTGGGCTACAGCATTCTACAGAAATTTCAAGGCTTTTTAGTTGTTTTAAAGTCTGTGTTTGTGGATGACTTTAAAGGATTTGAGTGTATCTAATATAGTACACAGAATGTTAACCAAATATTAAAATCCTTGCTGTGTAGCACAACAGCTATGTCTAAGCATAAATAATAAGAGTTCTGTGGCACCTTAAAGACTATCAAGTTTGTTCAGGCATAAGCTTTCATAGGCTGCAACCCATTTCATCAGCTATCTAGGAATGTAGCTGGTGGTGAGATTCTTAGATCAAGCAGACATACTTGTTAGCATGCTAAAAATAGTAGCTGCAGTGGCCCGGGCAGTGGTCAGTTGCAGCACAGATGCCACTCTGAGTACCAACCTGCCTGTATTGGTAGCCCACACTGCCACTCTTTGTTGTCTGTGCTACCATAGCTACACTACGGTTTTCAGGGTGGTAGCTCAATGAGAGGTAATGCAAGTATGTCTATTCCACTCCCAAGGCAGAGACAGCCAAAGATGTTCTGTCTAGACATGGAATCCAGTGATAGAGATCTGTGCTAAACTGTAGCTGACTAAGGCTTCCATACTGCAAGCTGCTTAGTGACTCTGGTGGAGCACCATGGGGCATTGGGCACCCACCCATGCACAAATAGCTCGAAGGATCAAGGTCTCACTGACCAAATCTGGTAACTACACTAAAGAAATTCAAGATGGGAATGTTCATCAGTTTTATTTCCTTTTTTGGAAAGAATGGAGCTTTGCGTGCTCAAAGGGGGGTTTATTCTTGGAACTGGTCCCCCTGGTGGGGTATTTTTGTGACTAGCTATTCTCCTGTGGAGGTAACAAGGTCACTATCCAGTCCTAGGTGAGTGATAAATGTATCTGGAGAGTATCATGTTCAACTGAAATGCAAAGAGCTACAGGCAGGTGTCAACAACAGTAATATTTGTTAACTTGTTTCAGCAATGCAGCTGGTGCCTGAGAGAGGTGGTCTGGTGGCTAGATTGTGGTGGACCTGGCAGAGAGTAGGGTTCACTCCCCTGCTCCACTTCCAGTGTGAATTAGTCTCTTGGTGCCTCAGTTCCTTATTTGTAATATAGGGATAATAGCATTTCCTGGCCTGGTGGGGGTGATGTAAAGATAAAAATCTATGTAGATTATGAGGTGTTCAGCTTCTACAGTAAAGGGGGTCATATGAATACCTAACACCAAGTAAATGGACAATTGATATGCTATAGCAAGCACTGTAAAGGAGTTACAGATGAGAAAAATCATAGATTTTTTAAAGATAGAAGAGACCATTAGCTCATCTAGTCTGACTTGCTGTATATCACAGGCTACAGAATTTCATCCAGTTACCCTTGTAGTGAGCATGACAACTTATATTCAACTAAAAGAGTGAAAGCAGCAGGATATAAACAGATTTTAAAAATGAACACTTTGACCATTTCAGAGAACTGGCTTTTGACACAGTCAATGGGATTGAAAGACCATCCTCGGTACATATCAAGGGTTCGCTGTCAAACTGGGAAGACAGATTTAGCAGGGCTTTGCGGGTCTGTCCTGTGTCCAGTACAAGGGGCATCCCTGACACCTGGCACACAGGGCTCATGCCCCGAGTCCCAGAGCCAGTGCCACGAGTCCTGGCACGGCCCCTGCCTCTCCCAGCCCCGGATCTGGCTGGAGATCGGGGCCGGGCCGCCTGCAGGGGCAGCTGCTGCTTCCAGCTCCATCCTAGGCTGGGTTGCCCGCTGCGGCAGCTGCCACTCCCTGCCCAGTCCCCGCATGGGGATCTGGGGCTAGGCTGGTGGCAGCAGGTGCCCGAGGCCGGATTTGACCTAAGCGCAGAATTAGGGCCGGGGGCGTGGCCTGGGCCCGTGCCCGGGTCCTTCCCCAAGCAGTGACCCTCCTGGCCAGTACTAGTCAATGTTTTCAATACTGAGTTGGATAAAGGAGGGAAGATCATGCCTATAAAATTTGCACATGATACCAAGAGTGGTTGTAAACACTCTGGAGTACAGAATTAAAATTCAAAGCCATCTTGATAAATTGAAGAATGGGTTGGAGATCAGCAAGATGAAATTCAATCAAGGCAAATGCAAAGTACTATACTTAAGAGGGCAAATTAAATGCACAACTACAAAATAAGGGAATAGCTGGCTAGTTTGTAGTACAGCTAAAAAGGATCTCGAGGGTTATAATGCATTGCAAGTAGAATATAAGTTAACAATGAGAAGCCACTGTAAAAGAAATATCCTTCTGGGGTGTATTAACAGAAGTGTCATCAGGGGCAGAGTTTATAGAAGGGAGGGGGAGGTAATTGGCTACTCCCTGCCTCTCCGCTGAGGCAGGAATGCATCCCATTCTGGACCCAGGGCCACCCTTTTGGCAGCCCTGAGTCCCAGTCAGGACCCTCTCCTGCCTCAGTGGGGAGGCAGAGAGTGGCCACTGCTGCCAGCAGGGTCTTACCCCCAGCCAAGGTTCTGGAGTCACTGACATTGCTCAGGTCCTGGAGTTGCCACTGTCGCTGGTTGGGATCATGGGGCTGCTGGTGGTGCCAGAGTCCATCCCTCATCAGGGTCCCAGAGTTGCTGCTGCTGGTGGGGGTCCATCCCCAGCTGGGGTTCTGGGGCCGCTGGTGGCAGCAGAGTCTGTCCCTGGCCAGGACCATGGCCACCACTGGCAGTGAGATAAGGCCCCAGCCAGGGTCCCAAAGCTGCTGGCAATTGTGAGGTCAAGCCCTGGACAGAGTACTGGGATTGCTGCTAGCAGTGGGAGCCAGATTGGGTCAGGTGTGGTGGGGGAGGGTGCTGGATTTTGGAGCTGTCTTCCCTGTGGCAAACTCCAAAATCTGGCCATGACTGTCATATGTAAGAGACAAGCAGTAATTGTCTTGCTCTATTCTGCACTAGTGCCTTTCTGCATCCACTTCTGGGTACCACACTTCAGGGAAGATGTGGACAAACTGAAGACAGTCCAGAGATGAGGAACCCTAAAATGACAAAAGATTAGAAAATGGAAAATGTGACCTATGAAAAAACGTTTAAAAACTTGGTACATTTAGGGAAAAAGAACTGAAGGAGGAGGATCTGATAAGCAGGACCAGGTCAAGGCAAGAGCTTTA
Source organism: Podocnemis expansa (assembly GCA_007922195.1). Lineage (NCBI taxonomy): Eukaryota > Metazoa > Chordata > Testudines > Podocnemididae > Podocnemis > Podocnemis expansa. The sequence goes on along the minus strand of ML681989.1, from coordinate 28,785,596 downwards.
GGAGCTGCAACCCCAGGCTAAAGGGAGGCCCTGAGCCCCCACTGCCCCACAAGATCTAGCCTCACTCAGGCCAGTACAGTGCCAGCTAGGTCTGGGGGATCCTGGGAAGGCCTGGCTGGGGGTGGGGTGCAAGTGCAGCAGACTATTGTCTCTGGTCCCAGGGCCTGGCCCCCCTCAGCACCAACTGTGCCACTCCCCCTCAGCACCAAGCACCAGCTAGTGCTGAGCATTGCCCTGCCCCCAGGTGGGGCACCACTGTGGTGGAGGGGCCCCATGAGAGTGGGCAATCCTCAGCCTCCAGAGGCCTTAGTCCTGTCCTCCTGATAGTCCTCAGCATATTTGAAGACTTGTCATAAAAGGGATGATCATCAATTGTTTTCCATGTTTTCTGGAGGTAGGACAAGAAGTTATGGGCTTGATCACCAGCAAAGGAGATTTAAGTTAGATATTATGAAAAACTTTCTAACTGTAAGAGTAGTTAAGCTTGGCTCTGAAGGGAAGTTGTGGAATCACCATCATTTCGAAGAACAAGTTGAACAAACACCTCTGAGCTAAACTTGATGATGTCACAAGGGCCCTTCCAGCCCTATATTTCTATGATTCTATGAAAGCATATATTCCAAAAAGTCACCCAAACTTATATTGTACATCAGAGATGGAGAGTCTGTTATTTTCCTTGATCAGTTGTTCCAATGGTTGATTATGCCGTAACTGTAATTCAATTATAACTGAATAATCTTACTTTTTTTTAAGTGAGAAGAATAACCTAATTTTTTTCTAAAAAAATACCCAATACCTTAAGTTTGATCTAAGCTAGATTTAAAAGTAAGTGAACTGTCTTCATAGTGATATAATTTTATTGCCTGGGACACATCAAACATTATTGCTGCTAACCATATCTGATCTAAGAATTAATGGCTAAAAAAACTTCAATTCTAAAAACCCTTATTTGCTAATGTAACCAACAGTGAGCTATTACAACCCACACAAGAACAGAAAGTTCACTCTGTCTAATAAAAATAAAGTACTGTATATCCATGTGCCACTATGTCAGTTCCCTCATGTGAAAGATTGGCTATCACCTACCTCTCTCTAGCTACAAATGAGCCAAATAGATCTCTTGATGTTTTGGATCTGTTATAATGGATGCTGGATACAGTAAGTCATAATGGCGATTACAAAACAAAACATCTAAAGGACCCTGATCACTATATTATACTATTGACTTCCTGGCAAAACACAAAAGAGAAACAGCATGGTCCAGTGAGGACACTGGGCTGATTCCTGGCTCAGCTTGGGGCAAGTCACTTTTGCCTGTGCCTCCCACCTTTCGTCTCCCCTGAATATTTGGAAAGAGACCGTAAACACAAACACTCTAAGGGTAGAAGGGACAGGCCCTAATAGGGGTTCCAGCGCCCGAGGCAAGCGGCCCCAAAGGTGTCCCCCACCCTGATCTGGGGCCCATCTACACAGCACTAGGGGGGGAGTTGTGACCCTCTCCCCAATGGCCAGAGCTGGCAATGGGTTCCCTACCCTGCCACCACTGAGAGAAGGGACACCCCTCCCCACTGCCTCTGCCTGTGGCAGGGAAGCGATCCTCCCTGCTGACTCTGGCTGCAGCAGGGGGAAGTGATCCCCTACCTTGGCCAGAGCAAACAGTGAGGATCGCTTCTCTGTGGCGGCCAGAGTCGGCAACGGGGTTCCCTACCCTGCCGTGATGGGGAGAAGGGACGCCCCTCTGCCAACTCTGGCCACAGCAGGGAAGTGAACTCCCTGCTAGCTCTGGCCATGGTCGGGGATCACTTCCCCCTGCCGCAGCCAGAGCCAGCAGGGGCGATCGCTTCTCTACTGTGACCAGAGCCAGCAGGGCGATCACTTCCCCCCACCGCAACCACAACTGGTGGAGGGGATGGCCTCTGTGCCGCAGCCAGAGGCTGCAGGGGCAATGACTTCCCTGTGGCGCCCTTTTAAATTGGCACCCGGGCAAAAGCCCTTTTCATCCCACCATAGTTACGGCCCTGGAAGGGACCAATACGATCATCTAGTCTGACCTACTGCACAATGCAGGCCACAGAGCCTTACCCACCTACTTCTGTAATAAACCTCTAACCTGTGACTGAGCTATTAAGGTCCTCAAACTCCTTGGGGCAGGGTCTGTATCTTACAGTGAGCTCCTCTCATTCCTTTCCCATTTTGGCTGAGGCCTGTGGGTGCTGTTGTAATATAAGTAAATGAATTAATTGTCCACTTGAGAAGTATACTAGCTCCAGATTCAGTTATACTATTGCACAGTGAGAAAACTGCAATAGTAGGGGGAAAAATTACATTAAATTTAAGCATTTTAAATTTAAAAAAAATTGCATCTAAAAATTACATTAAACTGCAATAATAGGGGCAAATTACTTTAAATGGTTAAATTGCCATGGAATCTGTATTTGCCATTCAAACACTTCCCCTTCCTTTTATTTTTAAGCTTGTTTTCCAGTCATATGCTGTCCTGTCCCCCACCCTGTCCTTTGCCGCCTGCTGCATTTTTGTGGAAATGTAGCTACACACCTCTAGTAACACTGTTGCCCTGTAAATGGGACTTGAAGGATTTGATCCAGGCTAATGCAGCCAGTACTGTCTTCTGAAGACTGAGCTGCTCACAGACTTAATATCTCTAGCTTGAAATCTGAAAATGTTTCATTCCCACCTCCCTGACAGAAAAAGCCACCTAAAAGTCTGCTCTGTGCTGGAAAAGTGTGTGTGTATGTCTGTTCCACGTGTGTCTGCACAAAATGCTAGAAGAAACACTCTTATTCTGAGCCACTGGAACACCAATGCTTATTGAATTCAACTGACTGTTAACAAGAGGAAAGACACATAAATAACAACATGCTGGCTCAGTAATCACGCATTGTGAAATCAGAAATAATAATGGGTTTACAAAGGAAAAGTTGGGGGGGGGGATACCATAAGAAATGTTAGAGGAAGCAGTAATGAAACTAGAGACTGTCTTGGCAGTAAATACTTTTCAGAAGCAAACAAGGAGAGAAAGAACTGGTGGAAAATCATTCTAGTGAAAGGAGGCATAAAAGGCTTGTAATGCTATTAATATAGCTTTGAAAGTGTGGCCCTTCTACAGATACATCCAGGAGGGGAAAAGGAAGTGAAGACCAAAAAAGAAAAAAAAGTTTGCTGATAAGGGAAGCTGAGTAATGAATGACTGAGGAGCCTGAAATAATAAATGACTGTTACTGTTTAGCCTTTTGCTCTTCACTTTCATAGCTGCCCATCACCTCAAAATCGCAAATGCAGATTATGGGACACTGAATATTGCATGCAATTCTCATAAACATTCTGTGCATTAAGTGAGCACACTGGAGGGGGAAGGCTCAAGGTTACAACAGCTCTTCCATTTAAAACTTCAGAGAAATTAGTGGTCTAAATCTACACTGAGTGGCACCAGTTTTACTCTGGTGTGATGCCGTGGACTTCAGTGGTATCCATATAGCAGAGAATCAGGCCATACACACTTGGGTGCTTAGCTAGATGTCCATAAGCAGAGAGCAAGTGTTGTCTGGGGGAACCACTAATTTATTTCTAAAGGTTTTTGCTCAGTTCTATTAACTCCTCTTGGAGTGTGGAAGGGCCATGTGAAGGACAGGCTGATACTTTCACAAATAGTTTTTTAAATAAACATTTGTTGGGAGAGCCATTATATACTCTAGCCTAGAGCATGATAATAAGCAGTGTATTATGAGCACAACTTTGCTCACTATAGTCCTTTGACAAGACCAGTGGAACTTTAATTTCAAGGTTTCCTTGAAGCACCGAGTATTCATTAAATACAATCCTTCCAGCCAATTAAAATGCAGATTCTTCTGAAGAGTTTCTGCCCAAATTTGGCATCAGAGTTACTTCATTCCACAAACCTTATAGCACACTGACTAGTCCATTAGTTTTCTTGCTTTCTTTTTTTAAAAAGTCTCATCTCTGCAGATAGGATGATGCTTTTGAAACCCTTTTTTTTCAAGAAAGAGAAATCAAGGAAGGAGGGAATTTACTTTTTAAAAAATATATGTAGAAAAACACATTTTTCTTTAGGGAGCTCCTTGCTTTCAAATAATTTGCATTAAAATGAGAAAGATCTACATAATTATGTGGAGTAGCTTGCAAGAGATTGGCCAAATTTTAGATTAGTAAAGACAGCTGATGCAGCTAGGGCAAAGGTCTTGGTCCTGCAACAGTTGTATTTTTCTCTTTAACATTCTTTCATTTTCTTGCAAAGTAATTCTGTCTATCTAGATGCCTCATATTTTAATGCAACTTACATTGCTTCTTTCTTTAAACTATCACTGTTAAAAATGCAATGTTTTTCACATTTATATTACACTTATTGGAGAGGAGGGGGATACCATACAAACAAAAAAAACCCTTTCCTCTTTCCCTGGCTTCTTTACTTATGAACATGAGAATTTAAAAACATCAGCAAATCTGCAAAGATGATGAAGCTTCTTTTAAAGGAAAAAAAGGCAAAAGAGGTAATATTCAGTTCAAAAGTATGCCCTGTGATTAGTCAGTATGATATTAGGTTTGTGGAATGAAGCAAGTCTGATGCCAAATATGGAAAGGATTTCTTCCAAAACCTGCATTTTAATTGGCTGGAAGGGCAACATTAAACAAATACTTGGTGCTTAAACATTTGTAGCAGGAAACTTTGACGTTAGCAAGATTTAGATCCATCATATTTGGGCAACGGGGCTGGTCCTATCTCCTCATCCCTGCTACAGTCTTCTAGGACAACAAAAAAGATAGTCTGTGAATCATTGTTGTGTCTTTAATATGCAGATTCTCATGCTGTTTATGGTCTATGGAGCAGCATGGATGACACCTAAGACACATGCTTTGTCATTACTGATGATTCAACATGTCTGTTTACCTTTTTTCCCACTTTGGATGCAAGTTTCATGGTAAACTTATAAATGCAAAAATGCCATCTGAGAAAATGAACGTACAAGCTAAATGATGATTTAAAAACAGCCACTTACATTTAATGCAGAAAACATGGATGGGGCTTGCATGTGCTGAATTTATGTTGTATCAGCTGCTTTCAGGGTCTTGCATACACCTTAACATTTTCTTGTGACATTTTCTCATATGAGTTTGTGCAACCACTTTCTTGTTATCTGGGATACACTCACACTCCATGGGATTAAATCAAAGCCTCTTGCGTAACTGGGAAATCTGTTCCAAAGAAAAAGAAGATAATAAATTTAAGCCTTATTTAGCAGAACATGCCAAGAAAGATGTAATGATCTCTGCTCTCTGTTAAATAATACCAAGTTTTTCCTATCAAACATGGGGGTTTTTAAACCAATTTAAAATTTGTTTCAACTGTGAAGATGAGCACTGAAATATTTCGTATGGTGTGGAGTCAGAGAAGGACAGAGTAGAGAAAAACTAGTCACATTCTTTTCTTCTCTTTTTGTTTCTTGCTTTCTGTAGTTTGCCTTAGACATGGGGTAACTTTGTACTTGGGGTCTTTTTATTGGTTTTATTTTTATAACATTATAAGCATACATGAAACTGGGCCAATCGAATAAACAATCTCTGGTCCTAGAGAACTGACAGAGTAAAGGCAGGAGCTGATGCAATGTAAAGACATAGTAGTACTTAGAATCTTCTTTAAATCGGGACTCAAACACGCTGCCTGTGGGCCGCATGTGTAACCCATATGCCTAAAAAAGGAGTAATCTCTTTCAAGGATCCCTTATGGTTGGGTTACGTTCCTATTGAAAGCGGGTGGTGGTGGGTGGGCGCCAGCCCACCCACTTCTAAAACCCCTCCCCCAGCTTATGGGGAGGTGGCACTAGACCCCCTTCCAAGTGATTCCTTGCGACGACTAATGAAAAAACAGGGACGGGTGTGAGGTCATAGGTATATAACGAGGGACTCGGAAGGGGACACCAAGCAGAGAACCCCGGACAGCGCCCACTACTCCCGGAAGCTGTCGAGGGAGCTAGCGGATACCGCCCAGAGGAACTCTGCCCGGAGACACGTGCGAACGAGGGACCGGAAATAAGCCCCACAGTCGCAGGCCCCTCCCTCAGCCAACCTCCTCTCCCTGGTCCTGTAGATGGCCTGTTTCACGTAGGCCAGGAGGAGGTTGGCAAGGAGGTCCCGCGACTTTTTGGGGCCTCGGATAGGGAGTGCGTAAAGGAACATGTGTGGGGAAAAGTGCAGCCAGAACCTCAGGAAGAGGTTCTGGAGGAGCCGGAAAAGGGGCTGCAGCCTGGCGCATTCTAAGTAAGCGTGCGCCAGGGTCTCCCTCACGCCGCAAAAGGGGCAGGCCTCGGGGCGGACGGTGAACTGCGCCAAGTACACACCCGTGCTCACGGCTCCATGGAGGAGCCGCCAACTGATGTCCCTGGCGGGCCGTGGGGTCAGAGTGGAGTAAAGGCTGGCCCACCAGGGGTCCTCACCCTCTGCAGGTGGAAGGAGGTCCTGCCATTTGGTATCGGGGCGGGACGCGAGGGCGAGGAAATGGATGGTGTGGAGCACGAGCGTGTACAGATATTGTCGGGGCGCGGTTCGGAAGGGGACTGGCTGCAAGTCCAGCAGCCGGCTCGGCGTATGGGACGGGGACTGCTGGGGGGGCTCGCGGGGCCGGGGTCTGATGACAAGCTCTGGAGGGCCAGGACTGAGAGGGGGGTGGGGAGTACCCTCTCGCAGAACCCGCTCGAGGTAGGCCTGAGCAGAGGGGGGCAGAGCCGCCCTCACCTCCTGGAGTAGGCGCCGGGGGGTGCGAAGGGTGGAGAGCCCCATGCGCCGGGCAAGCGTGAGGGGGTCCACCCAGTCCCCCCGGGCGTAGTCCAGGAGGTCTCCGATCCTGGTGACACCTGCCAGGACCAACCGCTGCCTCACGGAATAATGAATTGTGGGAACTGTGCTCTAACTGCTGTTCTTAGGGCAATGAAGGAATTGTGTGATGCTTGGTGCACCTCTGGTCGGGTTACGTTGCTGGGCAGATTTTGCAGCCCAGAAACCAGAACTTTCTGGTAAGAGGGTGTGGGAGCACATTGAGCATGCTCCACAAGTTTTATTGTTATGCTGGTGTTACATGCCCAAGGAGAAGCCTGAGAGCAGCAGCCCAGAGAGGAGTGGTGATGGAGAGCTGCAGAATCCATGTGCCCAGTGATTGAGTGAGAGGAGCTGAGCCGGGAGTGGACTGCAGGATGTTTTCTCCCCTTTGGACTGTTTTATAGGTGAGTTTTCTGTTGTGGACCTGAAAGCTGGATGGCCAGTGACCTGATTGCATGGTGCTGCTTGAGGAGAGGAAAGGAAGGACTGCATGGATTCCAGCTGAAGATTCCTGCAGCCAGAGAAGATGAGGATTGGTTCTCTTTTGCATTCAAGCCTCCAGGACTTAAAAGACTGCAACTGAGATAAGGGTGACTCCACCTGAACATTGGGACTCCTGGGTTTCTTACTATTTTGTTTAAATTTATTATTGTTTCTTAGGATAAGGTTTGTTTAGTTAGTTGTTAAAGTTCATTGTTATGTTTATGCTGAATAATAGTTTGTTGTGAGATGGGAACTCTGAGCAGTCTTCGCTGTGAGTCCTGAACAGACTGGATCCTGGCTCTCCAGCTGCTTTCTGCAGGGGTTTTCTCTGTGAGGCACTGGAGAGGGGCAAGTGAATGCATTTGAGCCCACCCTAGCAGGTTACACATGCAGCCCTTAAAGCTATTTCCTGCAGTGACATTATAGTTACCAATATTTGCAATATCATTGTATAAAAAGGTTTCAGTTGTGCAGCCCTCAGGCTAACGTACTAGTCCTTGTGTGGCCCTCATGGTGATTTGAGTTTGAGACCCCTGCTTTAAATAGTGGAGCAATGGCTGTAGTTATTTGGCAGTTTTTCAGTTCAACAATTGAGCTTCCACCTGGAGCCAGTGCTGGAACTAGGTATTTTGGTGCCCAGGGCAAGCAGCATTGGAACGCGCCCTCACACAGAGCAGTGAAACATAACTGCTCAATACATGTCCAGGGCAAAGCACTGGTCACCTGGCTCTAGTTATGGCCCTGCGTGGAGCCTTTCCACACCTGTAATGTCCTTTGAAGTAAATGGGAGTTTTATGGCCACAATTGAAAGCCCACTTAAGTGAGCGGGAGTTATTTCAGACAACTTCCTGGGGCTTTAAATCAGGCCCTGTGGGTAGATCTACATATCAGCCGGAGACTGATTCCCAGTTGTGCTAGCTCATGTTGTGCTTGGGTGCTAAAAATAGTAGTGTGTACAGTGTAGGGGGGTAGCATTTCAGGCTAGCTCAGATCTAGGGGGATTGGCTAGTTTTAGGCTGCAACATCCACATGGTTATTTCTGGCATGTTAGCTTGAGCTGGGTGAGTGCAAGTTTATCTGTCTGTACTGAGACTCACACCTGCCAGCTGGCATACAGACATACTTTATAAGGTCAAGACTTGCAAAAAGGATTAGTGTTTGGGGGGTTATAATTAAAAAAAAAAATCAAAGAAAATAAAATGAAGAAAACAAATAAAATTTCCATATATTAAAGCTCACCAGCCCCAGATGAGTTTAAAATACATGCAACTAAAACCACACATGCAGAAAAGCCAGAGAATTCATCATTCAGCCATGCTTACCTAGAAAAACTTCAGTGAGGCATAAATATATTCCAATCACTAGAGGGGGAATTTACAAAAGACCATGTATGGTTTATGCACATGAGTTCCCGTCAAGATCAGTAGTCACTTTGTCTTTTGCTTTACCCTGATATAGTTACAAAGAAGAGTCAGCTCTTTCTACCAACGAGGTCCAGTTTCTTAGTCTCTTTGCTTTTGGCATGGCAGCTGGTTGTCCCAGTCTCTCTTTCTGATTCAGTGCATCCACCACTAGGGAACCAGGTGTGGGATGGGTGAACAGGAACCCAAACTTATCTAACAGGACATGGTATTTACGTTCTGCTGTTTTAGACACTGGTGGGATTGATGTGGGCGTCTGCCAGCAGGCCTTGGTGATCTTGTATGCCGCTTCGTGGAGGGGGACGGTGACTCTGGTGGGAGGGGCCGCATTGCCCACATCAAAGAGGGAGTCAAAGTCCTCCCTGACCACCTCTGTTTTCCAGTTTATGTTCACTGCCATGTGCTGCAAGAGGTCTTGATGGGTGCAGGGTCATCCCTATATGCCAGACGTCTCTGATAAGCAGCTTAATCTGGGGAGAAAGGTGACAAGACCCTCAAAGTACTGTGCCTGGGGTGACCGGTGCTGGGGTCAAACTCCCCGTCGGATGCCACAGGGGAGTGAGAGGCTCTAGATGAGGGCGGTCTGGAAGGGCCCAGTGTCATGGGCTCATTGTGCACTCACCAGTCCAACCACTGACTAGACCAGCTGAGTCATGCACTGCTGGGGAGGAAGAGCGGGCCAATGTCAATGCCGAGATTGCCGGCGCTGAGGAGCCCGTGCACGAATTCCCCCATCGTGGAGATGTCGGGGACCATTCTTGGTGATGCTTCCCTGCTGGTTTGGAGGCTGATGGAGTCAGTGCCGGAAATGATGGGTGTCATTGGTGCCAGCTTTCGGTGTCGGAGCCATCAGATGAGCCGGACTTGGACCTCGTGCTTTGAGAGCCCTGCGAGTGTGGGATAGAATGCTCTGGAGAGGACTCTGGGGAGAAGGTGGGCATACTCTCCTTCCTCCTCTTGCTCTGGTTCTGAGGGGAGAGGAGGTGAAGAGGTCCCTGGTGCCGGAGTAGCCCTCAGTGATGGTAAAGGGCTTCTATTACCTCTCAAGTGTTGCGCTGGTGGAGTCTCCTGCCCCGTACTCACCCAGGCCTTGGATAGAAGGGTTGGCTTGCCCTTGGATTTTTTGGGCTTTGCAGGCATGGTGGTCAGGAGCTGTAGCAGGGCCTTCGCCAACTCAAAGGCCCCTGGTGTCGAAGATACTGGCAGCTGCTCTTGGGCCTTTCCCTGGGATTGGGGCAGTGGAGGCAAAGTCAAACGGCACCAGCTTAGTGTCGGTGCCGAATCTGACCACAAGTGGGGTTTCTTTGGCTCCCTTGGGGAGCGGCACCAAGGAGGCTCAGATGCAGACTGTGCGCATGGTGCTGATGGGCCTTTCGGTGCCCCAGACATACTCGGCATTGGCTGCAGAGCCTGCTCCAGGGCCATGCTGTGCAGCCTTTGTTCCCTGTCTTTTTGGGCCCTTCATTTGAAAGAACTACAGATGGAGCATTTGTCTACTCAGTGAGATTCTCTGAGGCACTTCAGGCACTTCTCATTAGGGTCACTCAACGGGAAGGCCTTGCTGCAGCTGCACAGGGTTTGAAGTCACGCATGGGTGGAGGTGATCCGGTGCGGTGTTCGATCTCTGGATGCTGGATGGATTCAGTAGTGCTACCGGATTGTGGAGGAGTAATGGAGACAAATAGATCTTCTAGACTGAACACAAACTGATGAGAGACAGGCGCTTGTGCAAGTGCAAGGGCAGGCTGTTCCGGTACCGTCACTGAGGGCAGAAAGAAGAAACTGGAGAGGGGCAGGGGCAGGGTCATATATCTAACCATGGTACATGGCACAGAGGCAGCGTTGGCTACTGACCCTGTGCTGACAGGCTAGGGCAAAAGTTTTCCAGTCAACCATGCACTGAGGCACGTAGACACCTGTAACAGAATGTATGTGAGCAGCCCTTCTCGAAGAAGGACATTTACTGCAGGTAACCCACCATTTTTGTTGATTGTGATCTTGTACAGCATTGCCCTGAGGCCCCAATTACATCAGGACCCTATTGTGCAGAATACAGTATAACTGCATAGTCCCAGCTTAAATCGGTTTACAGGTTAAGTTAAGACAGGATGTGAAAAGTGGGCATAACAAACTCAAGGGAGATGAGAACGAAGGCAAGGGTGACAGTGCAAGGACATTTGCTGTGTAGTGAACGCAGAACTTAGATACATGCACAATTTACAAGGAATTTTTTGTTTCAGGATTTTACTTTAAAGGTATACACAAATAAGCACCAATCATTAACACTTGCTGCCACCTGTTAATGCCAAAATATTTAAAGCGTCTGGAAGAACTATTCTGCATAGCAGCGATGAGCCTAGTGAAATTTAGGTGCCAAAGGGGCCATGTTAGTCTAGTTCAGCAAAACAATCAAGAAGTCCTTTAGCACTTTTTAAAGACTAATTTATTTATTGCATGAGCTTTCATAGGAGAAAATCCTACTTCATCAGATGCTTTGAAGCTTTCTGCCAATGAAAGCTCATGTGATAAATAAATTTGTTAGTCTTTAAAATTGCCATGGGAAATGTAGGCTGTCTCTGCTTAAGCAGAATTGACTGTTTCTTCCAGTTAACGACACTGGTATGGATAAGACCGGTTTGATCTGACTCAAACTGGTTCTTTCATGGTGATAGATCTGTGTTCAGATGGGAAATAGGGCATCTTCTCTGGTTGGGTTTCATTGGCTGTCCCTCAGGGCTAGTAAAAGCAAATCAGGAAGCAACACTCTGATTATTTATTGCCTCACCAAGGGAAGGCAAGGTCTGTCTTCCCTCAGACAAGCAGCTGAGTTCATGTTTGCATTGGAAACTGGTGATTTTGCAAGTCAGGATCCTGTCTTTTCTTTGGTTCGTGGGGGGGAGGGAGGAGTTATAAAGAAGGTTGTGGTGAGGCAAGTTTGGTGTAAAACGGAGTCCTCTGATGTTCCTGATTCATTTTAGCCTGGAATAGCATAGTTTGCAGTAGTCCCAGTGAAGATTATCTCTTCATCATCTGAGTAGAATTTCAGCAATGTGACATCTCCCAGTGACAGCACCCGCTTCGTTCATGAAATGGAGATACTGAAATAGCAAAGAGTGTTTCTACAAAACTTCTCTCTTGCCATACATGTACACTGCCTGAGAGGTGTATGCACTCCCTGCCTATTTACACATGCTGACTCTCAGATCCGCTGGTTTCAGGCAGCACTCAGCTCTGCTGTTGCTTCTCACACTATCACAGCTATCCTGTTACTTATACTATGCTAGCTCAATGAGAGCAAGCATGAGTTTGGGTACAGAAGCAAGGGAATTGCACCCCTAGCTTGTGTTGCAGATGTAACCATAAAGTATGAACTGCATACCAGTTGTGGTGACACCTCACAGGGGGTAATGTTACTAAGAGGTGTTGAGACTGAGAATGTATCTAACATGTTATAGTGATGTAACTCCATTGACATTATTGGAATTACTCCTGATTTGCATTAGTGTAAATGAGAATAGATCAAGCTTATTGTTTCCAAATGGTAGCAATGACCCCTATACAAAAGCATGATGTTTTAAGAAGATATTGGCTGTATCATACTGCGGGATGTGCAATTGCACAGTGCTTACAAATACCAGACCTACCTATAAGAGAAATGACCACACAACAGTAGATAGAATACCAGACCTAAATCTGTTGCCCCCCCCCCACACACCCACCATTTGTGCTGTGGATTTAATTGAAATCCTTTATTTGAACTTAGTTTCACTATGGTTTACTTTGCAATGAGGGCAATTTCACTTTACTATCTGTTAAGAATTATGCATATGTCTGTGCATTTTTCTTAACAGTGCCAAGAATGTACATTGTGCCAAATCTTTCTACAAATGAATGCATTTAGTATCATGGTGCTCTGGGCCCTTTGTGCCAAATAGTATCGCTTTATTTAGCTATGTTATCAGCTCCTTGAAAGAGGGGATTTAAAGTAGAAATGCTGATGGACTTACCTCTAGCTGCGCTAAAAAAACCACGGTTACAATGAAGTGAACACATGCTGTGTGCAACCTTTATCTTGAGCCATAAGAAACAGGAAACCTATGTGGGTTTTCTTGCAACGATCTGACATTTATAGTTGCTTTCAGAGAAACAGCTATTGAGATTATGCAGCAATGAAACCCCTGCACCATATCTCACAGGGAGAGAATTTATCAGAGAGGCTCCTGTGTGGCTATGGAATGCAGTAGAGACCCACTTGAGCTTTCAAATTTCCTTTGATTCCCCCACGCCCCCACCCCTTGTCTGTTCATCACCCAACAGGCTGCTAAGCAAACTGCTGTAAACTACGCAATCCTTAAACTTAACAGGGACTCAAAAAAGTAGCAGGAAAGCTCATTAGGTATGCAAAAGTCCATGGGGTTTCTTAGCCCAGTGGTTTTCAACCTAGGGTATGTGCGCTCCTGAGTGTACACAGAGGTCTTCCAGGGGGTATGTCAGCCCATCTGTATATTTGCCTTGTTTTACAACAGGCTACATGAATGGCACAAGCGAAGTCAGTACAAACTAAATTACAAATTAAAATTACGTATGGACAGTGACTTGTTTACACTGCTTTATATACAATACCAGTGTTTGTGAACTTGGGGAACGGCTCACAATTTACTTCAGAATTCTATAGTAAAAATGAAAGCAAGTTTTCAGTAATAGTGTGCTGGAATGTATTTGTATTTTTACATCTGATTTTGAGACCAAGTAGTTTTTAAGTGATGTGAAACTGGGTTGGCAAAACAAATCAGGCTCCTGAAAGGGGGCAGTAGTCAGGAAAGGTTGTGAAACATTGTCCTAGGCTGCTCAATAGGACTGAATCAAGAGTTGGCAATCCAAAAGATGAGCCATTTTTTAAAATTCTTTCAATAACCAAGTGTTTTGAGAGCCACAGTAGGTGTATCCTCCTGGTAGGGGGTGGTGGGAGCTGGGCCAGGACACCTGTCGCAGGGTTTCTGGGTGTAGGGAGGACCTGGACCTAGGAGCAGAGCAGGATGTTTGTATGGTCTTTGAGTGGCAGTGGGTGGGTCTGGAGCCAGAAGCTGCAAAGAGGCAGTCAAAGAGCTGCATGCAGCTTCTGAGCCGCAGGCTGCAGATCCCTGGACTAACTGGGGGGTGGGATTCTTTCTTCAGTATTATCCAAAAATGTCAAATCATCTTTAACACAAGAAGACAAAATCCATCTTCTGTCTCAGTACATTTCTTCTCCAGCAAAGAGCTTTAAAATGCTAATAAAAAGAAGTCTGATAATCTTGCTGTCTGCTTTCTTGGCCAAGGGGGGTTTGTGGACAGGCAAGCTGGCCTGGCGGGGAAAGGTCACAGGGGAGGGGGTTGGCCCAGGGCAGTGGGGGAAGATGGCGCAGCATGGCAGGGGGTCAGGGAACGGTTGAAGAACTAGTGGTGAGATAGGGTTCGGGGCAGTAGCTGGGGTGGGGGGTAGGTGTGTGGAGGGCAGTAGCTGGGGTGGTGTGCAGGCATTTGGGGGCTTGCAGCTGGGGTGGGAGTTAGGAGTTTGGGGGGTAGTACCTGGGGTGGGTGAAGGCGGCCCAGACCTGTGTGAGGGGGGGGCCTGAAATTTAGGAGGGTTCTGGGGCCAGCCAAACTATACTTTAACCCCTGACCAGGGGCACTAACTAGTTCAGACTAAGCTTTGCCTAGTCCCGAACTAAGAAATTTCTCATTTCAGACTAGGCAAAGCCTAGTGTAGCTAAGGACTAAATTAGCCCAAACTAAGCTTGCTGAGTCTGGACTAATTTGGCAGTGCAGACATAAACTTTAAAGTGCTCGTGGGTGGGTGGGTTGGTCCAATGAGACCCGTCTGTCATAGCAGGATACTGTACTATACTGTACTAGCCCAGCACTGGAGGATGCTTGGGCCAGAGGCTGCAGTCCGCAGCACTCCTGCCCTGCCCTTGGCCTGGCTTGCTGGGCAGGGCAGGCTGGTACATGCAGCAGTACTCTAGGGCAGGGGCAGCCTCCAGTGGCAGACCTCCAGGGCCTGGAATGCTGTCAGTAGAGACCTCCCAGGCCAGCCTTGAACTGCAGCAGACTGGTCAGAGCTGTACAGGCCTGAGCAGGGCTGGGGGTTTGGTTTGGTTTGGTTTGGTTTTGGGATTTTGGTTGGTTGGTTTTGGGGTGGAGGCACTTTACACTGGGGCTGCAGTCCATAAAGTCCTTGTCTTAATCTGGCCCTGAAAACCTTACTCTTTTGGGAGGAATGGAGGAAGAAAGAAAGGAAGTACTATATGAAGCAGAGCTAGTCATGTATCTAGGTTTTGTTCCCATCCATTTTTTTTTTTTTGGGGTGGAAACCGAAAACACTTCATTTTCATCTAATTTTTTTTCATCGGCGTTATTAGGTTTCATGGGGGACACGGGGATGGGACAAAAACAAACTCTTTTTGGAGGGTTCCCCCCACTCCCACAAGGATCTGAACTGGTGTTTTTGGCCAAAAAAACAAAATATGTGGTATTTCTCACAAAAATTTCCTTTTTGATAGAAAACTTTTTTTTTTTTCATTTTTCTTGAAGAAATGTTTTGAATGAAAAATGTTGACCAGAACCCAAAAGCATCTGTTTAGGGTTGGGTTCTCAAAAATGACAGTTCCCATGACTGGGGATAAATTGCTAACTGGGCTGAGCTTCTATTTACATACCAAAATAAGTATCCATATTTTCAGAAGAACATGGTACACTGGACACTGAGATATTCTAACTATCTGGCTGCAGCTGTGAGCTTTGAGCACATGAAAACATCCGACCCTGAGCTCTTTTTAAAATCTTACACACACCATCAGAGATCCTTTTAATTCAGTAATATTATATGAGTGTTTTCAAGCTTCTCTCACTTTCACATCTATACAGCTAAGAACTAAGTAACTGATGAACAAACAGTGCATACCCCTCATTCCCTCTGTCACTTGACTCTGTTTTTCCTGGAATCACTGTCAAATTCTTCCCAGCTGAATTGAGTGACTTGTGCATTTCAAATATCACAAAAATATTCTTCCATCCACCATGACAGAGACTGAAACTGAAGTCAAAAACACGTATCCACACAGAGAACAGTAACAGTATTACATTGTATTTAG
The DNA here is from genome assembly GCA_007922195.1 of Podocnemis expansa. Lineage (NCBI taxonomy): Eukaryota > Metazoa > Chordata > Testudines > Podocnemididae > Podocnemis > Podocnemis expansa. The sequence continues at coordinate 28,769,713 of ML681989.1, read as the reverse complement.
TTCCAGAAGTGCTGAAAATAAACCTAATCAAATTAGACTTTAAGTTACACATGAACTAAAGCTAATAGTCAACACAATAGATGCAGATTTCAGCTGGGACAGCCTAATTAGTGCCTGTGAGCCCCAATTTTGCATTTACAGAGGATGGGGTCCACAAAATGCTTAATTTTGCATTAAAGACACAGCATAGATAAGAATGGGATTTGTGCCCCTGGAACTCAGGGTTTGTCTTTACCGAAAGCGGCAAAATCACACCATCAGCCTGGTGTTCTGTGAGCGCTTAGCAGCGACTCTGAACTCGCTGCTGTGCTCCCAGAAGTCGGCTCCATAAGTCCTGGGTGCCAGGAGGTGTATGGGAAAGCTGACCGTGAGGCATTGGCAGTTGGATTTCCCAAGCATGGCATGGCAACTAAGAAAGTCACCGGCATTCATGCAAGGCATTTTGTGTGCCTTGTGTAAATGCCGGTCAACTGCCTCTGGAAACCAGCCCGAGTGTAGACTAGGGTTCAGTCCTTCTAGAAGCAGTTTACCTCCAACTAGGTGCTCTGTGCCTCTACTCTGCATGAGACAGTGGAAGGAAATTGAGAGAGGTCAGTGTTTCTCAGGAAATATTCAATGTATTGCTGGATCATGCCTCGAGTCTAGACAGATGCCTCTGAAAATTAGGTTTCCACCCTATTTGATGATGATTTTTGCTCCTCTCAGTTATCCTGAAGGATAACAATTTATTGTAGTATTTGCAGAGAGTGAATGTATATCAGAATTAATACTGCTGCCTTTGAAAACACAGGGGAAGCCCTGAAGACTTTGTTATGGAGATTTTATTATTAGACATCATCTCCTTTTTTCCCTAAGAAGCACTGCCGTGAAGTAAAATGGATGCAGAATTTTCTACTGTTTGTGTATTTTATTTTAATCTCCAATAAGCACTAATGATGGTTTCTAATCTCTAAATTTATGCAAGTTCTTTTTGCAACACTCTGTGGCATGGCTTCTGAGGGGAAACTTCCTGTCCGCTTCTAAAGAGAAGTCAGACACAGAATTTATTCTACATCTTGTCTTTTGTTCCCTAGCTTTTCTAGTTTTGGTCTTTGACAAATAATAAATTCAGCTTATAAAGAACATAAGCATTTCCCAGAGAAGAACTATTGCTGCTGTTGTCAATATAAAACCATTATAAATGCTTTTTAAAAATTAAAGGTTATCCTCTGAAAGCTTAACAAATGAAAGCAGCTGGCAGCAGAATGGACTGAGAAAAGGAGGGAAGAAGAGCTGAAAAGGTCTTAAATATTGGAATGCCAGCATCGTCAAATGGCAGATAATCTTTGGAATAAACAGGTTTTAAGATTTTCTTTGAAACTGGGAAGAGGTGGTCACACAAGTACAGCAGTTCACCCTGAACCCTCTCAACTCCCAGTGTTTCTAACCACTCAGTCCCCAGATGTCTTCTAACCTGCCACATTTTATGTAAACTAGGCTACAAGTCTGGGGTTGTTCAAATGAGTTTATGCTGTTTGTGTCATATCAAAAATTAGATTTGCAGTACAATATAAACAAGTTTTAGGTGCACTAATGATAAAAGAAGTTTGTCTCTAATTCAACTAAGTGAGCACATAGTAAAGTGCTTTATGTAGTGCATCATAATTTAGTTAATGACAATCAAATATTTGGAATATTTTAAACTGAGCTAATTTTGCTGACATAATCTATTGTAATGTGTGTGTGTGTGTGTGTGTGTGTATTCTTTTTCTTCAACTCTTACCCGTAAGGAATAATAAAAAGTAGTAAAGACTTTTGTAACTCTGAAAACAGAAATGAGAACCAGTCTTATGACTGGTCTCAGTTCCCTGTGTGGTCTGTGCTTTATATGTGTTCTACACATAACAAAACAGAAAATACAAGTATGGGTTAGAGGGTGGTGTATTCAACAGATTAGAATAGGAATCCAGCATTCTGGGTTCTGTTCCCAGCTCTTTCCTTAAAACCTTGTGTGACCTAGGACAAGCCATTTAATCACTCCATTTAAAGTTTTCAAAAGTGCCTAAGTGTTTTAGCCTAAATCAGGGGTTCCCAACCTTTTAAAGACCAGGAACCTCTTCAGACTATCAAAACATTTTGCAGCCCCCTGTGCTGCAGTTGGGATTCATCCTTTGGGAGTTTGCTGTGCCATGGCAGCAGGGAGGTGCCAGCAGAAGCCTGTCCCACCATGGAGCGGCGGTGGGGGAGTCACCACTGGAAGCCAGTCTCTGCCGCAGAGCAGCAGTTCAGTGGTCAGGGGGTGGGGATGCTGGTAGGTGCCAGTCCTTGCCGCAGAGTGGTGCTTCAGTGGCAGGGGTGTTGCCAACAGATGCCAGTCCCCACTGCAGAGTGGCAGTCACGGTGTTGTCCAGCTCCAGCTCCCAACAGGTCTACAGATCCCTTTTAAGAACTGTGTGGCCCCCCAGGGGACTGCAGGTTGGGAACCACTGGCCTAAATTTTTATTTTTGAAGTGATTTAGGCACTTAAGTGCCCAAGTTGTTCTTGCAAATGGGACTTCGGCTCCTAATTTACTCAAGATACTTTTAAACATTCAGGTCTTTACGGCTCAGTTCCCCAGTAGGAGCAAGGGACTGATATTAACTATCTCACACGAGTACTTTATGGATTAATTCGTATGTAATGTAAATTTATTTGAGATAATCCTATAAAAAATAGTGTACTATTTTTTCCATTACTCCGTCGTGTATAATGGAGTGCATAGACTTTTATTCCAATTTTGGTGCTTAACAGTACATAATATAGAACCAATTTAATAAGTAAATAATAAAGTATTTTGGATCCAGTGGTGGTTCCATTGAAGTAGATGGTGAAACTCCAGTTGATTTCAATGGAGATGAAATAAGGGTGAGTTCTCTAGTTAATGTGAAGCATCATTACCTCACAAATGCCAAAAGGAGAAACCTTGTTAGTCTAGTTCAGGGATTGGTGACTCAAATGAGAAGAGCCGTTCCCCCACAACACTACATCAGCACATGGAGGCTGAATGGAAGTGCTGCAGACCCTAGCACTCGCGTGGCTGGAGTGCGGGGCACGACTGGGCAAGCCTCTGTTCAGCCCCGGGGTGGCCGGCAGCAAAGTGGCCTGAACCCTTCAGAGCAGGCCACTCCAGGGCCCTGCCGCTGCAAGCCACAGCTCTGTGCTGGCTGCTCTCTGCCCCTGGGGAGGTGGGGATGGCTGGGGGTAGGTGGCGAACGCTGTTCTGCCCCACCAGTGCAGAGGAGCAGAGGGAGGGTGGGTGACAAGCCTCTGGCCTGGGCAATTGATGCCCCCCCCGTGCTAGGGTCTGAAGCGCTTCCGCTCAGCCACCTCATGCTCATGTGGAGGGCGAGGGCGGCTGGGAGCCAGCCCTGATGCTGGTGCCAACTGGTCACCTCACTGCAGCCTGATATTCCTGGAGCCACATGGTGGCGGTTCAAGACCTGCATGCAGCTCCGGAGCCACGGGTTGCCAACTCCTGATCTAGTTCAGCAAAACAAACAAGGAGTCTTGTAGCACTTTTAAAGACTAACAGATGTATTTATCGATTTTGTGGGAGAAAATCCCACTTTGTCAGACAGTACTCCATCTTCAAGAGTCTGACGAAGTGGGATTTTCTTCCGTGAAAGCTCCTGTGATAAATATATTTGTTAGTCTTTAAAAGTGCCACAAGACTCGTTGTTAACTACTTTTGGGATTTTGTCTGCCTTTTTAAAAATAAAACAATTAAATGTAATTGCCATATTAATTACCAAAGGCAAACAAATAATACAAATGCATTTTATTTCTGTATCATCACTGTAATAGCTACATAAATTTCTTCCTTCCCATTGCATTTTTATGTTTTTAAATTTAGAGGAAAAAATGCCATGAATTGCTGCTAATAAGCATTTAGTTAGCTATTTGTTCTTCAATAAACTTTTAAGATAATGGTAGCAAGGTTAAATGAAAACTAGCATGAAAAATATTGATGAAATATGCTCAGTTTCAAATGAGGGCAATATTTCACCTTACTATAGCTCTTCTGCAGGCTAAGCTTCTCTCTAGGATTGAACCAAACCAATCTACTGAGTAATCTCTGTACTTTTCCTTATTTCCACATTTTCTTATTTACTTCTTCATGAGTGCCATTGGATAGCACTGAAATTGCTTTCTTCAAAAACTTAGATGAGATTCTTACACACTTTGTTTTACAGTCTGGTCAGACAAACAGAGCAGCTTTTGTGGTGGTTTCTAACATGAACATATTGTCAAGGAACACTGTGCTTTGGTTCATCATTTTGTAATTGTAAGGTAACAGACATTAAAGACATCGTTCTTTCTTTGAAGCAAAATTCATTGATTCAACCACAGGGCCTGTGAACAGAGAGAGAGGTTTTCCTGTGGGCAGATTTTTAGAGGAGCATTAAGAACTGACAGACAGGTATCAGACCAATAGTCAGTCCATCTAGCCCAGGCAGTCCTTTCTCTATGGCTATGTCCACATCTAGGTGGTTAAAGCAATTCTACTTGAATTGATTTAACCAAAGTGCAATAAAACTTGTTAAATTGATTCAAGTTGAATCGATTTAACAGGTCCAGACCAATATAACCCAAATTGAACTAGCAGGTCCAGACATTGGACTTGCTAGTTTGATTTGCGAGGGGGCACCCTGGGAGCTGTGGCAACATGGCCCCTGGGCAGGGTCATGTTGCCACCCAATCCTTTGCCTGGCTCTCACCAGGAGAGCCAGACGGGGAAAAAAGCCCTCAGGGCAGGGATTCCCCTGCACCCTGCATTCCTGCCGCTGGCTGGGCAGCTGGGGAGGGACCAAGGGGGACCACGGGGCACCCCATTTCCCCCTGCAGCTGCTGGGAAGCCATGGGGCGCACGGGCTTCTTGCCTCTGCCCTCGGCAGGTACTGGGAAGCCAGGGGGCCCTACTGCCCTGCAGCTGCATGGAAGCGTGGCAGCTGCCGGCTTCCCTGCCCTGCTGCTCTGCCAGCGGCAGGGATGCAGGGCACCAGGGGCTCCATTCCCCAGCCCTGTGTGCCATGCACCCTGGGAGAAAGGTCAAAGCTATTGATTCAGAACAATTTTGTTTTGAAACAAGGCGTCCAAACGGCCTCGTTTTGAAACAACTGTTTTGCTTCAACAGCTGTTTTGCTTTAAAGTAGGTTTAACCTATTTCAATTCAACTTCTCTTGAATCAAAATGACGGAGCTCATTTTGATTCAGGAGAACATCGTGTGGACTAAGTATTTTTTAAACTGAAATAACCACTGTTATTTCAGTTTAAAAGGTAGGTGTGGACATACCCTATCCGTAACAGTTCCAGACTCTTCAGAGAAAGGTGTAAAATACTCATAATTTGTGATTTTATGCATTAATATACCTAGGGAACATACTGCCTTTTTCTCCCCCCATTTTTCATCATTATTCCTTTCTTTATCAGGTTCAATTTTCACTACCAACAAAGCATCACGTGTCTAAATCAGATAATGGAATGATAATTTCCAAACAGCTAAATATAGGCAAATATTATAGAAATAAAAAATGAAAGCTGGGTGACACATTTTTAGGACAACTGTTGTACAATTTTTTTTAATTTGGGTTTTAAAGTAAGATTGTTTTTTGGCTATGTCTTTCATAACAGCCATAATGCACCAAGGGGTGTGTTCCGATCAGAATGTGCCCCTTGCCATTTGAAGTACTTGCAGCTGGTACCGCGAAAGCCACCCTTTGATAGAGCAGCTCTGTTGAGCCACTCCACACTGCCTGGGGCTTTGGCCCCTTAGCCCCACTATAGTTATGGCTCTGTCTTTTATTCCTGGAGTTGGGAGCAGGCAGAGATCAAGAAAGCACAGGAAACAGCAGTTTTCTATAGTTTTACCATGTAATCACTGAGCTATTGTTTATCTGTATTTTTACTAGGACACTAACAACATAGAAGGGAAGTGCCATAAGCACAAGACGGCAAGTAGCCTGTTATGGAAATGCTTACTATATTACCTGTGCTGAATGTATTGCTGTGTGTACCCAATGTTGGGATTTGGGGCCAACCAGAATTACAGGCCAAGACTTTAAAAAATATTAGGGTACTTCAGTTTTTATATAATTTACCTGAGAAACCTTAAAGAATCTGAATTGCTGAAAACTAACCTTCCACAAATCAATCCTCTTTAAGGCACGTCAAGCTGATTACCCAAAAAACTGATGCACCCCCAGTGACCATTTTTTAAAATCTAGACTTGTCTATATTATTGTAATAGCTCCAGAGCTGTCTTGTAACTAGATAAAAAATAGCATAGGTGAAGATAAAATCTTTCCATGGTAGGGAGAAGTGAGGTGAGTGATTGATAGATTTATGATTCAAAAGGTTCCATAATATCAAAAAGTTCCATAATATCCACAAACACATGGAATGTCAGCCAAATATAACATCAAGGACATGCAGCAATTTTTTTTAGTACTTAATGGAAATAATTATGTCACTTGGGAAGTAGATGGCTATCCAGTTTTGTTTTTCATATAATCTGATATATCATGTGTTCAGTGTCTGATGTTAGTGTGTGAAGACTTTTTGTGCTCCCCTGCTAGCATGTAGGGACTCAAATATCATACTCTGGTTTGGAGAGGTCAAGTATGGCTCATGAGAGAATCCCCAGGAGAAGAGCAGATATCCCTTTCACTGAAAGGCTGAGACAACTCATAGTCCATGTCTTACACCTCTAACAAAGACCTGCCAGTTAAACAAGGAAGACAGGAATTAACATTCCTAATATTTTGAAGGTGAAACACCAAACAGGGAAATAAAACTAAATATTTTAAAATAAAAATATTTACATTTCCATGCACCATAATAGGAGTGAAAAGGGCATAAACTTAAATAAAAGCACACCAGATCACAGTTTAGATTTCATTGACCTTGTGGTGAAGTTGCTGTTGATTTCAGTGGGGCAGAATGAGGTGGAACTAACATTAAATGGGCCATCATCCAGATATCTCATGCTTGAATGTTATTACAACCACTTCAAATCCAACTTCTCTCAGTCTGTTTAGACTATAAGCTCTTTAAAATGAGATCTCTTATTAAATGCTTGCACAGAGCCTAGCCCCTTGGGACCCCCAGATGCTTGTAGAGTGCAAATAAGGATATCTCCATTAAAATATAATAAATTGCTTCTCTGTTATTGGTATGACCCCAAATAGGCTGTCTTGTTTCTATTTGCTGTTGTGTGGAAATCTTCAAAGGTAAAGGCATACCAGGGACAGTATCCAAATATCAACCACCTAGAAGCAGGTACCCATCGATCATTCTATTCCATAGCCCTCAAATCTTGGCAAAATTATGGAAAACATCTTTCATTCTGAACGGGTGGGCATTTCACATTCACTCATATGTTCAGCAACATGCTGAAATGGAGAGGAAGAAGGATCCTCACTAAGACAATGGAATATCATTGCCACAGTCCTTCTCTAGAAAATGTCAGGGCTGTTTGAACAAAATCTACTTTAAAGTTACCCAGCTATTGCCAGAAGCTGAATCAGAAGATGAACAATGAATTTGTTACTAAAAATGTTTTAAACCACGTTTTGCTTTGCCTACTGCCAGCGGGTAATTAAAAAGCCATTTAAATGGAAGATAAATTTATCTGGAAAGGAGACATTGAATTTCCATGAAACAAAACAGTTCAGTAACATAATTGCACCTTGGGCCCAGGGTGGAAAGCTCCACTTTGTTTCTTTATGGGGCTTCCAATGTGAAATGGCCCCAGACTCTAGTGAACCTTGCTGTATATACAACTTGACCCAAAAAACTTCTGTCAGTGATCTGTCAAACAGGCAGGAGCTAAAATAAGGGGGAATGCACTGAAATGCCATTCTGCGGTCCACAATTGTTAAGGACCAGTGTTCTGGGGCCCCTAAAATAGAATAATGAGGTGGAACGTAGTGTTCCGGTGTGTTCCCACCCTTACTATCCCTGAGGAGACACCGGCTCACATGGCCGGCAGCTGTGGCCCCTAACTGGCTGGAAGACAAAGTCTTCTGGCTGACAGGGAGCTTCCCCCAGGCTGGGAGATTTTAAAACTCCTGCCCTGAGCATGCTTAGAAGCCTGTGGTGTGGCCACTCCAGTGTCCAGGTAAGGTGGCTCAGGGGTGGGGTAGGGGACAGTCAGGCAGCTAGGGAAGGGAGGGGATAGGGTGGGAAGAAGGGGTTGGGCTGACTCCTGGAGGACTGGGGGAGCCAATGGGTGGGTTAGGGTGGGCAGAAGGGGTTGGGCTGGCTTAGGCGGTACCAGGCAAGCCACTGGCCAGGTTATGGTAGAAGGAAACATAAAAGCACCACAGCTAAAGTTTGCTGGGTAGGGGCTGGTGGGGGCTGGGTAGTGGTGGAGGGGACTATGAAGAGCTGAAGAGGAACCTAGTGATGGAAGGGCTGGGAAGATGTGGAGGGGGTTTAGGGTGGCTGAAGGGGGTGGAGTGGGGGAATGTAGACAAGGGGACTGAAGGAGGCTGGGGAGGTGTGGAGGGGGTTGGGGGTGGAGTGAAGGCAGGAGACGGGGGGTTAGAAGGGCTGGAATGGGGACTTGGGGGCAGGGAGCTTAGGGAATGGGGATGGGGGCTAAGGAGGACTTGGGGAAAGAGAGGTCTGATGTGGGCACTAGTGGACAAGGTTGGGGCGAAGTTGTGGATTTGAGGTTATGCTTCATTTGTGAGGAAAGAGCTGGTGGGACTCAAAAATGCCTACTGGGGTTGGGGCCTGCATATGCATGAATGGGGCCCGGAGATTAGGAAGGTTCCAGGGCCCATCATGTTATACTTTAACCACTGCAAACAAAGTCACTCTTCTGTCTAGAACAGACCATTTATTTATGTGAATACTTTTCTGCAGCTGTTCCTAGCAAATTAGCACATAGTATAAATTTAAGATGAACTCTGATATCCATGTAAATGGAGATTATATCCTCCTCTTTGGGTAGGAAGCTTATTTCTCTCACTGACAGTGTTCTCCTGACCACTGCTCAGCTACCCCCAAAACAATGGTGTAAGTCACAAAGGGGCCTGCAGGCTTCTTCCTCACAGAAAGGTCCGAGGGCATGTCTACAGTACAAACACTTCCAAGGATTTCCCCAACAGCCCCCACCCCGAATTTCCCAACACTGCCTCCCCCCCCAGGTTTCAGCTAATAACATTGTTATACCAATTAAGTTAGCACCTCAACACCTCCGTACACCCTTCTAATTTCAATTCCTGGGGAAAATACTGGGCAGCTCAACAACACAACTTCAGTTCTTCTTCGAGCACTGCTCACATCATTCAGTTACAGGTGAATACGTGCCGGAGCGCACTGTAGCTCGGAAAGCCTTTTAGCTTTAGCCTGTCAGGTTAGGGCACACAGCTAGAGTCCCCTCTGTGCCACGACCACGGCTATATAGTGACCATGACCCTGACCCTAACCCTGACCCTCCCAGTTCCTTTCTTTCCGCCGTCAGCGATGGTCTCAGAACAGCCAAAGCTTGCAGAGGCAAGTACCTGTCATTCCTTTGTTTGTAATTAAAGATGTCAGCATTTAAATTGTGTCCGTCCTGCTGCAAAGCCTTCCCGCTTGATGATCCCCACAAGAAATGCCTTGTATGCCTTCGTGAGTCACATTTCATGGCGAGCTGCTCTATCTGCAAGTCCTTCAAGCATAGGACTTGCAAGGACAGAGAGCGGAGGCTTCGCACCCTCTCTGAGGACCACCCACTGTCCGATACCTCTCACGCACCAAGCGTTCTGCTGGCATCGCATGCAACCTCTGCACCAGAACCTGCCCGGGGCCACTCTCCGGCTCAGAATTCAAAGCCGCAACTGGCATCAAATTCGGCACTGATACAGCACCGTTCACCTCCGTCTCCACACACCCTCCCACGGAAGTAGGGACCGGGGCACCTCTCAGTACCATTGACTCCAGAGGCTCTAGCAGCAGTGCGGGCCCTGTTCCAGAAGATGGCTCTGGTACTGGCGAAGAAATCCCAGTCAAAAGAGAAACTGGCACCTACAGCTAAGGAGTGGACAGTGCGGGGCTCGGTACCACGCCCCACCTTGGCACCATCAAGTCCTCCTCCAGCACAGCGAAATGATACCGACGATTACTCCAATGACCGTTCCTCTTGGCATTCGTTTTGGGAGCCCTCGGTACCATGCTACCAGGGTCCAAGAAGGCAGAGGTCTAGTTTGTCCTCCTCATCATCTTCTGGTGCCGTTCAGTCCCCTGGATCTCCGAAAGCCATCTCTGGTACAGGGTAACGAGCGGATAAGCGTCACCAAAAGTGTTCCCCTGCACCCAAGGCAAGAAGAGGTACGACCCTGGCAACCCAGGTGCATGTGTCATGGGCCAGCTCTATCCGTGCCAGTAAGGGTTCCCAGAAGGACAGGGGCCGCTCCCCCTCATGCTGCCCCATGGCCATGGATTCTTTCAACGACTGGTTACATGAATGGCTCAACTCAACAGTCAACGACAGTTCAGGCTCCTGGCAGCGGTAGGTACCGTCACCATCCCAGACCCCCGGACTCCTTGGATGTATCCAATGATGAACCCGACCTGGACTCCACTCAGCATAGCAGATCATGGGCTCCCTCATCCTTTTCTCCAGACGAGTATACCTTCCAGAGACCCCTTGCGTACAGAAACAACCCCCGCATGCAACGGGATTTGCTTTGCCATATAGCAGCAAACCTCAACTTGGAGCTGGGAGTTGTCCAGGAGGAGTGTGACCCTCTTTTTGATGTAGGGGATATCGCCCTACCAGTAAAAGTATCTGTTTCCCTCTGTGAGGTGGTGTACATGATCACTAGGGCACGATGGCAGACCCCATCATCAATCCCTCCAGTACCTAAGGCAGTGGATCGGAGGTACCACATCCCCTCTGACAAGTTCACATTCTTTTCCCAGCACCCTACACTGGGGTCCCTGGTGGTGGACGCAGTGAATCAAAAGGAAAGGCAGGGTCAGCCGGGCTCTACCTCCAAGAATAAAGAAACAAGAAAGCTTGACTGATTCGTTAGGAAAGTTTACTCTACCTCAGCATTACAGCTATGCATTGCTAATCACCAAGCCCCCATGGTGAGGTACGTGTTTGACCTTTGAAGAGCCATGGAGGGCTTCTGTGATGCTGTCTCTAAGGACCACCTCAGAGACTTTGAGACGATGGTGGAGGAAGGGGTCTTGGCTTCTAGAGATGCCCTGATGTCCACCTGGGATGCATCTGACACAACTTTGCTCAACTTGGGCTCCACAGTGGCTGTGCAACACTTGGCCTGGCTTCAAGGCTCATCCTTGTCCCCGCAGATGCAACTCATCATTCAGGACCTACCCCTACCATTCAAAGGCTCTGATCTTTTCGCAGAGTCCACAGATGCAAAGCTGCATGTCATGAAGGGCTCCAGGTCCGCCCTCAGATCCCTGGGCATGTACATGCTGCAACCTGCTTGGTGCTCCTCCAAACCCCAGCAGCTACTGCAACAGCAACTATAGCAGCTGAAGCAGCAAGTCCAGATGCAGGGATCTTTCTCCCGGTCCTCCCAGTACCCCCAATGCCAATACGGGAGTCTGGATGGGGATAAGAACCACGTGAGTAGAGGCCAAAAATCCCAGGCCTCTCAGACTAATCAGTACAGACAAGGTACCAACTTTTCAGTGGAGAAGCAGCAGCATTTTTGACGGTCAGCCCGAGGGCAGCAGAACCACAACCTTGACCCGAACCTTTGCCAACCACCTGCATCAATACGTGCACCACTGGGCTGACATCACAACCAACTGGTGGGTTCTGGAAATGGTCTCAAAGAGTATCTCATACAATTTCAGTCAACACCTCCGGACAGAAAACTGGCCCCTTGCTTAAATCTTGGGAGCCAGGAACTAGATTGCACAGTTGAGGAAGAATGCAAGAAACCCCTCTCTCTTGGGGCCATAGAGAGGGTCCCAAAGCTGGAATAGGGAAAAGGGTTTTACTCCTGTTACTTTCTGGTTCCCAAATCAAACGGGGACCTGAGACCCATTCTGGACCTCAGAGCTTTAAACAAATACATAAGGAAAATACAGTTCCATATGGTCTACCTGCCACAGATCATCCCATCTCTGAATCCCAGGGATTGGTTCACCCCTCAAAATGCCAGCACCCCCCTGCAACGCAGGGGCTGCTTACCGCCTTGCGCTGGCCCTGAATGACACCCTTTCAGATGTCGTTGTCCACAGTGTTCCACCCACAGAGACATCCTTTGTCCAAGGTACTGTCAGTTCCCCAAGACATCCTGGGGACACTAGAGATCTGGAGGGACCCCCTCTTTGCCATGAGGGGAATTCCCTTTCGAGCCTCAGGCCCCTACAGTGACACTGATCACTGATGCCTCAGATTTGGGGTGGGGAGCTCACATATCGGGGGGACTTTCCACCCAAGGTCTTTGGTCCCCATCAGGCAGAGTCCTTCACATAAACGTGAAGGAACTGCAGGTCATCAGATTGGTTTGCAAGACCTTTCTGGACAAGATAAAAGACAAGTAGGTCCAGGTCCCGATGGACAACACTGTGGCCATGTTCTATACAAACCAGCAAGGGGGTGTCAGCTCCCCAGCTCTCTGCAGGGAGGCATGCAGACGCTGGGAATTAGCCCTGAGGTACAATTTCACTCCGGTGGCAGCTCACCTACTGGGAGTGGACAAGAAACCAGCAGATTCACTAAGCAGAAACCCACTAGCCCCCCATGAGTGGTCCTTTCACAACTCGGTGTTTTCCCACCTAATAGACAAGCGTGGAGCACCCTGAGTGAACCTATTTGCAACGTGACAGAACCACAAATGTCAGCACTTCTGCTCTCTCAGGAGTCGGGAAGAGGGGTCACTCATGGACGCCTTCCTTCTCAGCTGGTTGGGCCCTCTACTGTATGCCTTCCCACCAGTCCTGTTTATATAAAGAGTCCTTTTGAAGTTTAAAGCAGAGAGTGGACATGATACTGATAGCTCTGGATTGTCCCAGACAACACTGGCACTCGCTCCTACAGGATCTGTCCATAGACGTACCACTCTGCCTTCCCCTGTGGGCGGACCTTCTGACACAAGACTCGGGGTGCCTGCAGCACCTGAACCCCGATATTCTGCATCTGATTGCCTGGAGTCTTCTTGGCTCAGCGAGCAGGAAAAACTCCGCTCGGAAAGGGTCAGGAGGGCACTGATTGGTAGTAGATGGCCATCCACCAAGGCCACTTATATAGCCAAATAGAAACAGTTTTCCCACTGGGCTCAAGGTAAAGGGGTCAAGCCTACACTAGCCATCGGGTGCCTAATCCTTGATTATCTGCTAGACCTTACAGACAAGGGCCTCTCCCTTTCCTCCCTGAGAATACATCTAGCAGTGATTTTGGTCCTTCACAAGAAGGTGGATGGTGTCCCTATTTTCTCCCATCCCATCTCCACTAGATTTTTGAAAGGTTTCAAAAGAGTCTTCCCACAGCCCCATGAACCTATCCCTCAATAGGATCTTAATGTGGTGCTCTGTGGACTAACGGAGCCTCCTTATGTACCCTTGGACTCATGTACCTTACTGGTCCTTGCCTGGAAGGTAGCCTTTTGGTGGCAATTACCTTGGCTAGAAGGGTCTCCAAACTGAAGACCCCTTCCTCAGAACCCCCATATACGAGGTTCTTTCCTGATAAAGTGGTGCTCTGTCTGCACCTATCCTTCCTACCTAAGGTGGTTTTCCCTTTTCACCATAATCAGGACATTTGCTTGCCAGTATTCTTTCCAGACCTTCAGGTTACAGAGAACCTGAGGAGGTGGCACACCCTGGCTCTAAAGAGAGCTCTCTTGACATATATTGAGCAAGTGTCCATTCCACAGGACTTCCAACTTTTTGTGGCTGTTGCAGAACATAAAAGAGGCCTCCCGGTGTCATCACAGTGCATTTCCAGATGGATAGAAAACAGTATCAAAGACTGCTACAGAAGGTTGAATATGCCCCTCCCGGGCAATGTCAGGGCTCATTCTACCAGGGCCCAGGCTTCGTCAATGGCCTTCCTCGCCAAGGTCCTGATTCAGGAGATCTGCAGAGCAGCCACGTGGTCATCTGTGCATACCTTCACGACGCACTACGCTATCGTCCAACAGGCCAGAGAGCATGCCACGTTGGGCAGAGTCATACTCAATGTGGGCTAGTTGTAACTCCTCCTGCCATCCTTGGGTATGGCTAGCAGACACCTGTAAGTGAATGATGTGAGCAGCGTTCAAAGAAGAATGGTGGGTTACTTAACAGTAACCGTCCTGCTTCGAGATGGGCTGCTCACATTCATTCAGTTACAGGTGTCTATGTGCCACAGTGCACAGTAGCTCAGAAAGTCTTCAGCCTTAGCCTATCAGGTCAGGGCACGTGGCCAACACCCTCTCTACGCCGCGACTGCAGCTATATAGGTGACCGTCATCCTGGCCCTCCCAGTCCCATATACCTTCACCAACTCTGTTAGCAGGGATGGTGGGAGGGGCCTGAATGTATGTGAACAGCCCATCTCGAAGAAGGATGGTTACTGGTGTGTAACCCACCGTTCTCCTTTGAGCACTGCTCACATCATTCCGTTACATGTGACTGCTAGCTGTATCTGTGGACGGTGGGAGGAGTTACAGTCTACCCACATTGAGTACAGTTCCGCCCAGAGCAGCGTCATCTCTAGCCTGCTGAGCGATGGCGTAGTGCGTCATGACCCTGTAGCAGCCCTGCAGATCTCTTGGATCGGGACCTTGGCAAGGAAGGCTGTAAAGGAGGCTTGAGCCCTGGTAGAGTGGGCTCTAACAGTTCCAGGAAGGGGTGTTTTTGACCTTCAGTAGCAGTTCTTGATACAGTTCACAATCCATTTAGAGATACACTGAGAGGATACTGATAAACCTCTCTTATGTTTGGAGACCACCACAAACAGTTGGGGGGGTCTTGCAAAACAGCCAGGTGCGCTTGATGTAAGTTAGGAGCACTCTCCTCATATGTAGTGTATGCCACTTCCTCTGGTTCTGCATAGCCTGAGGATCTGGGTAAAAAACTGGCAAGCAAATGTCTTGGTTAAGGCAGAAAGGGGTGGCCACCTTAGGGAGGAAGGATGGGTGGTGATGCAAAACCACTTTATCTGGGTAGAACCTCATGTATGGAGGTTCCAAGGAGAGGGCTTTCAACTCCAAAACCCTTCTAGCAGAGGTGATTGATACTAAGAAGGCCACCTTCCAGGATGACCAGGAGGGTGGCTGAGTCCAAGGGTTCGTAGGGCAGCTCTGTCATTGCCTGGAGGACGATATTCAGGTCCCAAGGCGGAGTGGGCTTACGAGGTTGGGGAAAAAGTCTCTCCACCCCTTTTAGGAATCTGACAGAAGTGGGAAGGGAGAAAACTTATTGCCCATCCACACTCTTGTGAAGAGCGGAAATTGCCACTAAATGGACTCTCAGTGAGGAAGAAGAAAGGCTTCCTTCCCTTAGGTCTAGCAGATAGTCGAGGATCAGGTGAATCGAGGCTGATACAGCTAGTCCTCACTTAGTGACCTACTCGTTTAGTGACCCCTCAGAGTTATGACTGGCTCTCTGATGAGTTGGTATTATGGCGATGTACGAGAACTCGCATCAACTCTCTCAGATTACCTATATTTACAGTACACTATGCAAACTAAGTTCAGTACATTAGAGCTTAAAACATTTAAAATATATATGAAAAATGTTATAAATGATGCAAAGGTGACATTATAACTATCTACCGATGGTTGAAAAACCCACTACCAGTAAAGTACATTATGCCTGAAATACCAGTAAGGGCTGCTCCTCGTTTAGTGACCAATTCGTTTATCAACCGGGTTTCAGGAACGGAACCCGGTCACTAAGTGAGGACTACCTGTATAGGGTCTACACCCTTGTCCCGAGCCCAAATAGAGAATCACTTCCATTTGGCTGTGTACGTGGACTGGTGGATGGTCTTCTGCTACCAACCAAGACCTTCTTAACCTTGTCTGAGCAAAGCCTCTCCTGCCCCCTGAGCCAGAGAGCATCCAGGCCATCAGGTGTAGGTGGCCCAGGCCTGGGTGCCAAATGCACCCCTAGTCCTATGTCAGGAGGTCCGCCCAAGGTGGGAGGCGGAGTGGGATCTCTATGGACATGTCCTTCAGGAGTGGGAACCAGTGCTGTCTGGGCCAGTCCAGAGCTATTAGTATTATGTTTGCTCTGTCCCTGTCAGTTTTCAGGAGAACCCTATGTGTCAGGGGAACCAGCAGGAAGGCGTACATCAGGGGCCCAGCCCAGTTAATGAGGAAGGCGTCAGTGAGGGACCCCTCCTCCCAGACCCTGAGGCAGCAGAACTGGGACCACTTGTGATTCTGTTGTGTCTCAAACAAGTCTATCTGGGGAAGACCCCATTTGTCTACCGGGAGGGAGAACAACTTGTCGTGAAGGAACCACTCGTGGTTTGTTAGCGGTTTTCTGCTTAGGGAGTCCGCCAGCCTGTTGTCCACCCCCGGTAGGTGGGAGGCCACTGGGATGAAGTTGTGTCATCTGGCCAATTCCCAGAGTTTGCACGCCTCCTTCCAAAGTGGCATAAAACGGACCCTCCCTTGCCGATTCATGTAGAACATGGCTGTGGTATTGTCCGTGAGGATCTGGACTGACCTGCCCTGTATCTTGTATAGGAAGGTCAAGCAGGCTAGCCTGATGGCCCTTTGTTCCTTCACGTTTATATGGAGAGGACCCTTGGTGCGGGACCAGAGCCCCTGAGTGGAGAATCCCCCAGAGATGTGAGCCCCCCACTCTGTGTTTGAGCCATCTGTTATTAAGGTCACTGAGGGCCTGAGGTCTTTGAAGGGAATGCCCCCCATGGCAAAGTGGGGATCCCTCCAAACCTGAGGTGTCCCCAGAGTATCCTGGGAGACAGACAGTACCTTGTTCAGGGAGTCCCTTCATATGTGGAACACTGTGGAAAGCCAAATTTGGAAAGGCCTCATCCTCAGGCGTGCCTTCTGAATCACTGAGGTGGAGGTCATGGGGGATGTTTTCAGCTCCAAAATGATGGTATAAATGGACTGAAATCTGGAGTGGGGTAGGAACGCTAACCCTTTGTGGGCATCTAGACGTGTCCCTATGAACTCTATGTTTTGGGACGGGCGGAGCTTTGACTTCTCTTCATTTATGTGGAGGCCCAGATAGTAGCAGAGTCTCACTACTGCTTTGGCATGGAGCTCTACTTGGGAGCTTGACTTCCCAACTATTAACCAGTGATCTAGGTGGGAATAAATTCTTATGCCCCGTGTGCGCAAGTGTGCCACGACCAGTGCCATGCACTTCATGAACACCCAGGGAGAGCCTGAAAGGGAGAGAGGTGAACTGAAAGTGGTCATTTGCCAGCATGAACCTCACAAACTGCCTGTGGCAGGGCCTTATGGCTATGTAAAAATAGGCGTTTTTCAGATCGAGGGCCGCAAACCAACCCCCGGAGGACAGAGACGGAAGGATTTGTGATAGGGAAACCATGCGGAGCTTTATTCTCCTTATGTATTTGTTTAAGGCTCTGAGATCTAGAATGGGTTGATGGTCCCCGCTGGATTTCAGGACCAGAAAGTATCGGGAGTAGAACCCTTTTCCCCACTCCCACCTGGGAACCTTTTGTATGGCTCCAAGGGAGAGGAGTTTCTGGGATTTGATCTCGAAAAGGTAGGACAGTTCCTGGTTTCTGAGGGATGAACGAGGGGGTGGTTTTCCATCCCAAGGAATCGAAAGAAACTGAATGTGATACCCCTCTGCAACCATCTCGAGCACCCATTGGTCAGGTGTGATGTTGGCCCAGTGGTGTGTGAAGCAGTGTAAGTGGTTGGGGACTGGTCGATTTGTGGTTTGCTGGCAGTATAGTAACCGTCAAAAATGCTGTTTCTTCCCCGATGAGCGTTCAGGGGCTTGCCCACGCTTATGTGATTGGGGAATGTGGGACTTCTCACTCTTTCCCAAACGGACCTTGTCCTTGTCCATGTCCCCAAGGTGGCACTGGGAAAAGGGGAGGGACCTCAGGAATGTTCTCTGCAGTTGAATATGTTGTTTTAACTGCTGAAGTTGTTGTTGGAGGAGTTGATGGGGTTTTAGAGAGAATCTGTTAGGTTGTGGGGTGTAAATTCCCAGCGACCAGAGCATGGCTCTCGAGTCTTTCATGCCATGGATCTTCACATCCATGGACTTGGCGAGAGGTCCGGGCCTTCAAATGGGAGGTCCTGAATAGTGAGCTGCGGCAGTAGGCCCAAGCTCTGTAGCCAGGCTGAATGACACATTACTACAGCTGATGCCATCGTACAGGTGGCTGTGTCCATGGCATCCCAGATGGCCATAAGAGCATCTCTGGATGCCATTTCCCCTTCTTCGAGCTTTGTGTCAAAGTCTCTAAGATGATCCTTTGGGATAACAGCACGGAAGCCTTGCATGGCATTCCAGAGGTTAAAGATGTACCTTGTCATAAGGGCCGAATGGATTGCTATGCGCAGCTGAAGGGCTGCTGTGGAGTAAACCTTCCTGCCAAGCAGGTCGAGTTTCCTCACCTGCTTATTCTTACAGGTGGCACCCAGTTGACCTTCCCTCTCCTTCTGACTGACAGCGTCAATGACCAGCAACCCCGGAGTGGGGTGCTGGAACAGAAAGGAGAATTTGTCCTGAGGGACATGGTACTTATGGTTCGTGACCCTGGATATCAGTGGGATCGAGGACGGGGTTTGCCAGCGGGCCTTTACAATGCTGTATACCCCTTCATGGAGCGGTACAGACACCCTACCAGGTGGAGCCCTCCGGCCAACATCAAAGAGGGGGTTTGCCTCCTCTTGGACAACCCCGAGCTCCAGGTTCAGGTTTGCTGCCATGCAGCGTAGCAGCTCCTGGTGGGCACGAGACTCCTTGTTACAGTCAATTGGTCTCTCAAAGGTGTATTCGTTGGGCAAAGAGGAAGAATGGGCCCGCGATCTACTCTGACGTGTGGAGTCGGGATCGGGTCCATCGTCTGAGAAGTCTGAATCCATGGTCTGTGAGGGGGACCGGACGGAGCGGTGCCATGAGGCTAAAGTATCATCGGCAGTCATGTCCAGCTAGTCGTGCAACCAGTCATTAAAAGACACTCCGCCCTCCAGATGGCACAGAGGGGAGTGGCCTTGGCTAGGTTGTGGTGCAGTACCCGAAGGGGAGAGCCCCACTGGTTCAGGCAGGCCCAAGGGTCTGTTCTTGCGTCAAGGTGCAGGTAAGGGAAAGCACTTACGGTGCCGTTTCCCTAAATGTTCTCCTACCCATATTATCATCTTGAGAGGAGAAAAGCATACTGAGACTGGAGGCGAAGTCGACGCCAATCCGTGGGAAGGGGTCCCTGAGGCTTGGGAGCATGGCACCGACACTTCCCGGGAGAAATGTGGGGAGGAGGCCTGGGAGCAGTCCTCTGCTGAATGCTGTACCGAAGGTGGGCTGGATGGCACCGGGTTAGGAGAGCAGTCCCGAGTGCCAGATTGTGGCGCCGGCAACTGGCTAGGCAGTAGCGGGTTGGTGGGCGGAACCACTCCCTGTGCTGACTGGGCTTCCAGTGCTGCGGTCGGCATCAAGCTGGTTTTCTTCTGTGGTGCCTGCATGCACACCAGAGAACGTGTCTGCACCAACATGGAAGCCTGCGGCGTCAGCAGTGCCACTGGCAGTACCACCTTGGGTTCGGCACTGGGATGATTTGGTGACCAAGGAGTTCAGCACCCCAATGGTACCAACGGGGGCGTTGACTGAGAGTTTAGGCTGTGCACTAGAGATCGGTCCCAGGGGTTTGGCACCTGGGCTGGTGGGTGAGCCGGCGGAGCACACTGGGCTCGAGCGGCATCAGAGGCTTGCACGCTGCTCCTGGCAAGGGATCGGAGGTACATCTATCTGTCCTTGTGAGTCCTTCTTTTGAAGGACTGGCAGAGGAAGTAGCTCTCGGTGAGATGGGACTCACCGAGGCATGCGAGGCATTTATCATGGGATCATCAAGCTGGAAAGTTTTGCAGCATCCTAGGCACAGCTTGAAACCAGGCATCTTGAATTTCACGGTAGAAGACAGGCACTTGCTTATGCAAGTTTCTGGGCTGATCCGAAACCGTCGCTGAGGGCAGAAAAAGGAACTGGGAGGGTCAGAGTCACAGTCACCTATATAGCCATGGTCGTGGCGTAGAGGGGGCGTTGACCGCATGCCCTGACCTGACAGGCTAAGGCTGAAGACTTTCCGAGCTACCGTGCGCTGCGGCACGTAGACACCTGTAACTGAATTATGTGAGCAGCACTCGAAGGAGAACCCACCATTCTGAAGATCTGCTGTTGTAGCATAGAGGCTGACTAGACTAGCATGCAGAGATTTTTTTTTTTTTTGTCATAGGTAATCTATCTCCCTGAGCAGTTTCAGAGGGGCAGCCATGTTAGTCTAGTTCAGCAAAACAAACGAAGAGTCTAGTGGCACTCCATATCAATTTTAAAATGGATAGCCGTGTTAGTCTAGTCCAGTGAAAAAACAACAAGGAGTTGTCTGGCACTTGAAGACTAACAGATTTATTTTTTGCATGAGCTTTCGTGGGAGAAGATCCCACTTCCTCAGATGCTTCGAAGATGGGTGAACTTACAGAAAGGAATGAAACTAAATGCAAGGGGGTGTAAAACACTGATTTGCTGTTACTTTATGACCTGATCCTATGTTTTACACCCCCTTGCATTTAGTTTCATTCCTTTCTGTAAGTTCACCCATCTTCAAAGCATCTGAGGAAGTGGGATCTTCTCCCACGAAAGCTCATGCAAAAAATAAATCTGTTAGTCTTCAAGTGCCACATCACTCCATATCAAGCGTCTGACAGTGGGATTTTCTTCCATGAAAGCTCGTGGGATAAATAAATTTTTTAGTTTTTAAAAGTGCTAGCAGAAGTGCTTGCTTGTTTGTTCTCCCTGAGCAGTAGTAGTTAAGGGAATGGATGCATTCTTCAGCTGAAATAGCTGCATCTACATTAGAGGTTAGTGTTGCCTAACAATGCCTGAAAGGCATGAATTTTTCACACTCCTGGCTGTGATAGCCCAATCACTCAAAATTTTAAGTGTAGACCAGGTAATACCACCTGCTGCAAAACACGGAGACTGCACTATCACTAATATATCTCTTTGTTGATTTATTCTGATTTATAGAAAATAATCTGGTGAAGGGCAAAAGCAAAACAGATGTTAAGTACATAATTTTCTTTCTGGGTTAACCTTTACTTGGGCCTGAAGAAAACGCCAAACCTGAGCAGTGATGAACTTTGGGAAAGTCTGGCCATGAATCAGATAGGTCTGAGTATAGAATTCTACCCTAGAAATAATTACAGACATTTTATGGTGAAAGGTATTTAAATCCTTGAAACCAGATTGCAACTGAGAGTCTCAAGAAAGGTTTTTCTTTGGGGATTGTCTGTACCACAGGCCGTCAGTTTCAAGCACATCAATGGAACCTATTCTGAGCAGGATGATAAGACCAAAGGAAGGTTTTGCATCTGTAAAATGGGGGTAATGAAGCTGACCTACTTCATAAGGATGTAAAAAAATGCATTAAGGTCATATAAGATTCATCTGCACAGCAAAGGAAAACCCATGGTTGGCCCATGCCAGCATACTCCAGCTCTCAGGGCTGTGACTGCAGGGCTGTTTCACTGCTGTCTAGACTTCTAGGCTCAGGTTGGAGTCTGGGCTGTAGGACTCTGTGCAGCAAGTGTTGTAGAGCTCAGGCTCCAGTCCTAACCTGGAAGTGCTGACTGCAATGAAACAGCCTTGCAGCCTGTGCTCTGTGAGTCTGAACTGGCTGGCATGGGCCAGCCGTGGGTTTTCCTTGCGCTGTAAACACAGCCATGTATGTTTTGGACAGTTAATGCTTAAAAACATGATGACAATCCATGCATATTAAAGCACAGTTAAATCAGGGTTAGCAAAAGTGGGTAACTTATTTTTTTTTACTGCCCTAGTATAGAATCCCTAAATAAGAACACAGCAATCTTTTGGCTTGATAATCCAAATCCAGGTTTATTGGGGCCTGCCTGCACTGTAATAAGAGAGAGGGCATATGGAACCTTCCTCTCATCCTTGTAGGGCAGGGTGACTGGAAATTTGCTCTAAGTGCCATATTTTAGAGGGTGTCAAATGTTCTCTCTAAGCTGCTGCAGCCAGACTGGGGAGTTTTAAATCTCACACCCTGATCATGTTCAGATGCGTGCTCAGGATCGGGGTGGAAGCAGGCTGCCCAGGGAGCAATTCCTCCAGGTAAGGGCCCTGCGGCTGCTCGCATCTCCCTCGCTGTGCTGGGGCTGGATCTGGCACTGAGGCGAGGCAGGAGGCAGCAATGCTCCTCGGTCAGGGGAGGGTGCATTTTGTACTGCACGCCTCTGGCACCAAAATACCTAGTTCCGGCCCTGCCTTGTACCATCAATAACTCACACTTTGTGGTTTCCAACCTCTGAAGTCTTAGGCCTTGTCTATGCTAGGAAGTTTTGTTAACAAAAGTCAGCTTTTATCGGCAAAACAGTCCTACCAGAGACATTAGACTCCTCTCTTTGCAGGGGCATCGCTGGCACCTGGCACATGGGGCCCATGCCCCGAATCCTGGCACGAGTGCCCTGGGTCCTGCGGGGCCCCTGCCTCTCCCGATCTCCATCCGGATCCAGCTGGAGATCCAGGACCTGGCCACCCATGGCGGCTGTGGCTGCTTCTGGCCCCTTCCAAGGCCGGGTGGCCCCGCGGTCGCGGCTGCCTTTCCCGGGGGCATGGCCTTGGCCGGTGCTTTGGGTCCTTCCCCAGGGCAGCAACGCCCCTGCCTCATTGCTGACAAAATTGCCCCGTTTTGCAGACAAAATAATACCACTAGAACAAGTGGCATCAGGCTTTTGTCAGCAAAGTTACAGCGCAGACCTTCAGGGTAGACCATAGTTACCTACATCCTTCGAGCTTCCATCCTAAACACACCACACGATCCATTGTCTACAGCCATGCCCTAAGACATAATCGCATCTGCTCTGATTCCTCAGACAGAGACAGACATCTTGAGGATCTCTGTCAAGCATTCTTGAAACTACAGTACCCACCCGGGGAAGTAAGAAAACAAATTCACAGAGCTAGATGGGTTCCCTGAAGTCATCTACTACAAGAGGAACCCAAAAAAGAAAGCAACAGACCACCACTAGTCACCACATACAGATCATTAAGGACCTACAGCCTATTCTACAAGATGATCCCTTACTCTCTCAAGCCTTGGGAGACAGACCTCTCCTTGCCTACAGACAGCCACTCAATCTTAAACAGATACTCAGCAGCAACTACAGATCTAACAACAGAAATACTGAAGCAGGCACACACCCCTGCAACAAGCCACGCTGCCAAGTCTGCCCACATATCAGCACGATAGATACCATCATAGGTCCTAATCAGGCCTGGTACTCCATCCTAGGTTCATTTACCTGCTCATCTACTAATGTGGTCTATGCCATCATGTGCCAGAAATGCTCCAACACCTTATATATTGGACAAACAGGACGATCGCTGCACAAAAGGATTAATGAACACAGAGCTGATATCAGAAATCACAGAACAAAGAAACCAGTTGCTGAGCACTTCCATCTTTCTAATCACTTGATAAAGGATTTGTTAACGACTGTCGTTAGGGATGTGGCTGGGACATCAAGACTTCAAAGAGAAACAGCTGAACTCAAATTAATATGCAAGCTAAACTCTGTGAAAGCAGAACTTAATCGAGACTATGGGTTCTTTTCCCATTACAATAGGTAATTTGACTTCAGGCTTCCCATGGTTTGAACCTAACAACTGCTCTGATTTGTTGTTACTGTATGACCTGATCCTATGTTTTACACCCCCTTGCATTTATTTTCATTCCATTCTGTAAGTTCACCCATCTTCGAAGCGTCTGATGAAGTGGGATGTTCTCCCACGAAAGCTCATGCGAAAAATAAATCTATTAGTCTTAAATTGCCCCACGACTCCTTGTTTTTTTGTAGCAATCTTAGCCAGCCTCTGTGTCAGCCCCACTCGTGTACCCTCAGTAAGTGCTGGGGGCAGGTCTAGGCCTCGAGTTCCTGGCTGGGATCCAATCTGGGACTGGGGCTGGCTCCGTCCAGGAGGCAGCCTCTGGTTCCTGGCTTGGGCTGGGGCCAGGCTTGGAGCCGGTTCCTGCTCTTGCCAGCAGGCAGCATCCAATTCTGGCCAGCAGCAGTGGCTCTGGGCAGGCCAACCCATGCCACTCCCCTCCAGCAGCTCTACCCAGCAGGGGGCAGAGCCAGCAGGAGCCAGGAGCCCTGCACTGCAGCTCATTTTTCCCCGATGGCCAGACTCCTCAGCAGGGAAGCATGGCCAGTGGGGGCCTGGAGCCTCAGCACGTGGCTCTTGTAAATATGCTGGGGGTGGAGCCAATGGGGAGCTTGAGCGGCCCCGCAGGCCACTCTGGCTTGGCCTTGTGACACTGTCTGGGTCTAGGGGAGTGTTTATGATGATTTTTCATATTAATATTTCATATTTGCAATAATCCATATGATATGCCATGTTTGGTGTCAATAGAAAGGCTATAATCTGATAAGAATGATTATATAGTTTGTATGTAGGTATCATGCCTGTATTAGAAATTAGAAATCTATTTGTTTTTATGTGTGTTCCAATTATTTTGATTTTAAGGCATTCCCAGACTGTCTGTCTGCAAAAACATTATCTTCCTGATAGCCCATCAAGGCATCTCCCAGTTGAAGTGGGCCTAGGAGGAAACCTTTTCGGCCAGTCACCCAAGCTGACCACGTGACTCCACTCCATTTTGATTTGGCAAGGACCTTGAGAGCATGGTGGGAGGGCAGAAGGTGATAAAAGGCCATAGCTCCTTCTCCATTTTGTCTTTAGTCTTCAGCCTGTCTTCAGCCAACACCCTCCTCTGGAACTATTCTTCTGGGACGGAACAAAGGACTGAGACTCACCCAAGTGGTGGGTGCATATCTGAGGAATGGGACTAACCTGCAAACTACAGGATCTTCAAGGATTTGTTTTCGATGGAGTCTATATCATTTGTATGTATGTGATTCACTTTGACCCTTTAACATCTCTCATGTTTTGTTTGTTTTCTTTTTATATTAAACATTTAGTTGTAGTTACTAAAGGATTGGCTGGCAGCATGGTATTTTGGCTAAGATCCAAGCCTATATTGTTCTGGGTGATGTGGCTGGCCCTTTGGGGTCAGGAGAACTTATTTCTTTAAGAGACCCAGTGGCTAGAGGGGACCATAGGAACTGATGTGCAGTTTCTGTTTTGTTATGCTTGGTGATGACCAGAGTGGGGAATCAGAAGTATGTTTTTGTTGCTGACTGGAAGACTGGTTTAAGTACCACCCATCAGTGGATTAGGGGTTTGGCCTCTGGTTTTTGCAGCTTGCCCTGATTTTGGCACATTCAGAAGGTTACCCCAGGAGGCCTGGGTCACAGGCCCGCATGCCACATTTGGCACACATGCCGGGGGTTGCCAACCCTTGTGGGAGACAGTCTGCCTCCTTAGATTGGTGGGGAGCTGTAATACATGCCAGTTTCACTGCTCTAAATTTAACTGCTCTAAGCCACTGAGGAAGGAAGGGCCCCTAGCAGCAGCATGCCTGGAGCCACTGGGGCTCCTCTGTCCCTATCAGCAATGCGGCAGCAGCTGCCTTGGTTTCTGGGTCTCTGGCAGCAGTTGCCTGGGCTCCCAGATCATGGGGGGGGGGGAGACTGCCCCACTGAGGTATGGACCTCTCTGTTGCCAGATGAGGACCTGGAAGACCCAAGACACTGCAGAGCTGTTGCTGGGGGCCCCAGGCACTGTGCCTGGGTCCCCAGCAAGGAGGGGGGCAGCAGAGACATTAACCAGGGGTCAGCAACCCAAAAGACAAGAAGAGCCATTTTTAAAAATTCTTTCAGTAACACAGTGTTCTTCTTCAAGCACTGCTTGGATACATTCAGTATTAGGTATCTACATGCTGCAGTGCACAATTGGTCAGAAGCATTTTGCCCTAGCCTGTTAGAGCAGGGATGGTTGTCGATGCCACCTCCGGCCACTCCCATGGCTATATATACGGCCCTAACCCTGATCCTCCCCAGTTCCTTTTTCCACCCTCAGCGATGGTTTTGGAACAGCCCTGTCCTTGTGATTGCAAGTGCCTGCTGTTACTTCCTTGTATGAACCGCCTGTTTAAGTTAGAGGACCTCTTTGTGGATATCATTCCACCGAGAACCGGATCTTCTATGCTTCACATGAGTCCAGAGCTGGAACGCCACTCCCAACAGCCATCGCAGATGCCGGGCTTTAAACCCTGCGCTTCTTGCGACAAGGTCTTCAGGGGGTATGATCCCCATGAGGAGTGCCTGCAGTGCCTGGAGGAGTCCCACTAGGCTACTGCCTGCTTGATCTGTCAGTCCTTTAAGCCACAGACACTCAAAGACAGAGAGAAAAGGAGCCATGTGTTGGCCTTAGAGTAGGAGTGGCAGCCTGTCCCCAAAGAACTGGAGTTGCCTTTGGCACCAGCACCGACACTGTGTGCCAGATTGGCACTGGAGCCGTCTTGGTGCCACTCCCCTGAGGAGCAGAAGACATGATAGTGCTCTCGCTTGTCCACCTCACCATGGCTGGGCTACTCTCAGCGCCGTGAAGAGGAGGCAGTGCAGGTCCCTACTATCCCAGAGGCCCTCAGGGACGCAAAAGCCCTGCTGCTTTTGCCCACACCCACGCTGCCAAAGCCTATTAGACAGAGAGGAAAGCCCGCCTTCCTCTTGGGATATGGTCCCCTCTTGAGCGGCACCGCTCTTCAATGCCAGGCATGGCACCAAACTCCCTGGCGCTGAGGGAGGAAGCCATGCCGAAGGCCCCGGCTGGTACTGCTCCAGGCCAGAAGTGCAGGAGACAGCACTCTGTCTGTCCCCAGCACCATAGCTCCTCCAATTCTCCAGTGCTGTCTATACGGCCCAGTGCCGAACCTCCCATGCCACGAAAAGCCTCTAGCTCACCAACCACGGAGGAGATCACCCTGTCCAGGAAAGCCCCATACTGGTACCCTCCCCGTGAATGTTCAGTGCCGAGAGAGGTCTCTCCTCAGCATCCACATTGCAGTATCAAGGTGCCTGCTGCTATATACCCAGATAGGGAGTTAAACCCTAGGCTGGGCTTCTATAGAGAGGACATCATGGCCCATTTTGATCTGCTGCACAGGATTGCTGCACACACAGGCCTAGAGGCCAAACCAGTGGGGGGGCCCAGGACCCCCTATTTGATTCAGGCATTTCATCTCCCCTGGATGCAGTAACAGTGCCCCTGCACCCTAGTGTGCTGGGTCTGGTCAGATGCCAATGGCAATACCCAGCCTTGATTCCCCCCTGCATCGGATGTAACAGCTCAATAGGTATCAGGTCCCACTGAAGGATTTTTCCTTCCTCTCTTGCCACCCTAATCTGAGCCCATGAATAGTCATGGCCACCCTAGGGAGAGGGATAGAACCTTCCTCAGACCCTGCACCAGAGTCTCGAGAGGCCAGGCAATTGGAAATCTTGGGTATGAAGGAATATTCAACCTCAGCCTTCCGACTGCATATAGCAAAGCACCAAGCTCTGGTGGCAAAATATACTGCTGACATCTGGGATTCCCTAAAGAGATTCTCAGGCCTCCTCCCCCAAGATCAAAGGGAAGACTTTGAGTGCCTTCTTGAGGAGGGCTCCCTGGCATCCAGTGACGCACTTCTAGTGGTTTGGGATGCCACGGACACAGTGAGCCATGGAGTTGCTACGGCTGTTGTTATGAAGAGCATGGTATGGCTTAACGAACTTGGCCTGTCTCAGTCCACTCAGCAGGCAATACAGAACCTGCCATTGAAGAATGGTCCTTGTTTGCAGAGAGCTTGGACACTCTCCTAAGTGGTGCTAGGGACCCCAGGTCAGATCTTCAGTCCCTAGGAATGCTTTCCTTCCACACACAGCCTCCCCATTAGCCCTCATCATGTTAGAGAGCACAAGCTACTCTAATTGACTGAGCAGCGATATGACTGCCTAGTGGCCCAAGATGGCGTGCACATGAGGTCTTCCACTTCAGTCCATTGGACTGACTCCTGAAGACATTATACCTTGCTTGTAGGAAGCCTGCCAAAAATCATTGGTCAGCCTCCCTGCATCCCCAGAGAGAAATTACCTTAATGTTACCAAGGGGGCCTGCTGCTCAGTAAGAATGCCTGAACAATCTCTTCATCCCTCCACACCCCACATTATATCGGGTCACTGGACTAGGAACCCTTGTATTCCTATAAGTGAGGGAGAACCTCTTTTTCAGTGCTATATGCCCAATCCAAGTTTCCTTTCCCAACAAACTCCACAATCTTCTTGGCAGACACGGGCAAATCACCTCCTCCATCCACCTCCATTTTTGTGCTAGGATCTGGCTCCCCATGACCCCTTTTTCACTCCTAGCTCTTCCTAGTTTTTGCTTCACCTCTAAGTTTTTCCTCTTCAATAAGTGACGGCTTAGAAGAGATCCAGCCAGGCCACTGGTCAGCTCCGTAAAGCTGAGTTACAAGGGAAAATGAGTTTCTGGTGGAGTCCCACAGAAGCCCAAGGTAGGACCTGCACAATTCCTTCGTGTTTACTCCAAACTGTGGGGATGGGACTGATCATGGTTGGTGCTCTGGGATGCCCCCACTTCTCACTCACAGTTGTGCCCCATACACCAGGGCTATGGGTGAGTGCAATGTTGCTCTCTAAGGGGTGGTACACTTACATTCCCCTGTTTCTTTATTCTCCTCTCCCCCGGCATTCTTTCACTCTAGGCTAGAGATAACCAGGGGCTGGGCTGCCCCTAGGTGACCAGGTGGCAGGACCCCCACCTCGCCAGGCATGGAGGGCCTCTATGCCCCCCATTCCCAGCAAGTCTACATTGAGTTTGGGACCCTTTTCTTAACTCTGGTCCTTTTCCCCGCACCCCCCCCCCTTTTTTTTTTTTAGGTGTCAGGGAGGAGTTTTCATTTGGGTCCATCTGTCTCTATAAGACCCCATCTCGTACCCTACTATAGTCCAAGCACCCCAAAATGTTCACCCCTGGGGCCGCAGAGCTTCTGAGAAGCACCAATGGCTCCTTAACCTCTATGGTGCCTCCCTCATATGATGCTGATGGAAATTGCCCTCCATCGCTGGCGGTCACATGCCCCTAGTTCTCGGCATCTCCTGGGAGGGACATCTCAGAGTTGTTCCATTTATCTCTCCTGAGCCTTCTAATGCACATCTCCTTGAGCAGGGGAGATTAGTCTTCCTCTGCCCAGCCAGCCTATCTGCTTGGTTAGCTCAGCAGTCAGTATATCATGTTCATAATCAGAGGCTCGAGGGTTAGAGCCCGTGCCCAGGCCCTTTCTCCCACATTCGGCTGTGGACCGGCCCTGGGGGTCTTGCTGCATCTCTTGTTTTTCCCTTTCCTTTCCTTCCTTCACCCCCTTGGGGTGTCAGGCAGGCTCAACAAGTAGCAAGCGTAGGCTTTACATTTAAGAATAGATGTTTGAGTCTCATATGGCTACTCCCAGCCGTAGGTCCTTTTATGGCCCTCCAGCTCTGCACTGCCTTTATTTCCCAAGGGACAACTATAGTCCCATTGTTGGCAGTGAGGATCTTGCCTCTTCCCCCTCTTTTCCTGACCGTGTCCTGCCCGTCCACTTCCCCTGGGAGGGTGGAGCTGCAAAATTACTACTAGCGTAAGAAGGTTTTTTTAGGGGCACCTGCTCTTCCAGGTACATGGAGTAGGGTACTATGGCTGTTTCCCATAGTTTGGTCTCCTTCTTTGCCTATGCACTCTTCCCATTGTTTGGGGTTCCCATGGGCCCTGGCCTCTCAGGCCAGGGACCTGGAGTGCTAAGCCATGCCCTTTGTATGGGGCTTTTTCCTTTAAGGGGCAGAAAATTGGTTGTGAGATGGGTTTACCCTAAAACCCATCATCATATTGGTCCTTCCCCCCTAAGCCTCTAGCTTCAGGGAGTTAATCCATAAGTTCCCCGAGTTACGCACACCTGCCCTTGCTTAGGGCAACTGAGAGGTCAGGATCCCTTCTCCTGCCTGTTTTTCCCCTTCTGCATTATTAGGGTCTATCCTTTCTTCCTTTTAGCTGGAGCCTTCAACCTTAGTGCTGCAGACCCTGGTATTCCCTGGGTGCTGTCTGGTTATAGCCTGTTCCTACGATCCTGCAGTGAGGTTTTTCCCTCTGAGTTGCTACCTTCAACTTGATTTTTTCTTCACTGTGTTCTTAGAGGGGTTTGGACTAGTTCACTTCTGTCCTGTAGGGAGTATCAGGATGATGTTCCCTAGACCCTTCAGACCACTCCCTGTTGCCCTCGGGCCCAGGAGTTTCCATAGTATAACCATAGTTAGGTCTTCCGCATTTATTTCTTACTGCAGGGTCTTCCTTAGCAGAGGTACTCCATTCACTGCTTAGGATCAGGGGGCTACCTTAGACCCAACCCTCTTGATCCATGGTTGAGCTTCCTTCACTGATCCCAGGGGTGCTGAAGTAGCTTTCTACTCACCCTGGGTACAAAGCATGCACTAGGAGCTGCTGTTGCTTGGGGAGGGCCAAATTTGCCTCTCCCTACTACTTCTGACTGGTCACCACGACCGGTTACTGCAGGTTTTAGACTCCTGTGGGACTAAGGCCATGTATACCCTATGCCCTCAGAGGAACACAAGCCTTCCCCTCCCCCTCATAGGTTTTAGTAACAGACATCTGGCCTCTTACTCCAGGTGCCAAGTTTGATCTTAATTTGAACCCCAAGGGCGGGGTTAGATCTCCGTGCTGGGTCCCATAGGATTCTCTCGCATTGGGTATTGCCAGGGTAATTATCATACCCTTCTGCCCCAAGAGTGGCCTCCTTTGCCAGTTCACCCCTGCCTAGTGGCCTTGGGGTACAAGTAGTCCAAGTCTATTTCGCTTAGGAACAAGAAGTTCCTATCTCCTACTGCCTTACAGGGTTCGGGGCTTTGCTGGTCCTGCGCTCCAGTTTTAGACCCAACACTTTTCAAGGTGGCTTACAGTTCTCACTAGGCCCTGCAAGCCTTCTCACAGCAGGGCCTCACAGAGTTACTTTCCCCCTCTTTAGGTAGGTGATATGCTTACCTTAGGTGTCCTCCTTCTGGAGCTTCACCTAAGGGGACTGCCATGCTGAAGGTGGAAAACTCCAACTCTGTCCACCATCCACAATACAGTTAGATGTCACCTAATACTGAACATATCTGAGCAGCGCTCAAAGAAGAACGGTGGGTTACTTACCAGTAACCATCCTTCTTCAAGATGGGCTGCTCACATACATCGAGAGCCCCCCACCATCCCAGCTTTTGGACTTGGCAACTTTAAGGAGACTGAGGAGGGTAAAGGTCAGGGCCATATCTAGAGCCACAGGAGTAGTGGGAGCAGGTGTCGGCTGCTGACCTTGGTCTGACAGGCTACGGCAAAATGCTTCCGACCAATCGTGCTCTGCGGCACGGAATGTATGCAAGCAGCCCATCTCGAAGAAGGATGGTTACTGGCAAGTAACCCACCATTTTGAGAGCCGCAGAGGGTGTAACTTCATGGAACGGGGATGGGACCTAGGCCAGTGCTTCTGCCATAGGGTTACCTGGCACGGAGGGGGGAGCCCCAACCCAGGTGGAGGGTCCCCTTAGCATCCCCTGGTGGCTGGGGGACTCCAGAGCCAGGTGCAGGCTGCCTGCAGGGTCCCCCAGTGGCAGGCAAGGCCTGGAGTCCAGAGCCGCAAGGGGGCGGCCAAAGAGCCACGTGCAGCTCTGGAGATGCAGGTTGCAAATCCCTGCATTAGACACACGTAAGCACCACTGTTTTGTGACCTTCCTTAGAACTTCCAGATGAACGGAGGGCATCTGAGTTCTTTTTATGATGAAGCTAGACAGATCAAGATCAAGCTGTGATTTAGATCAAGCTAGACTGCATCAATGGTAGACTGGATTAGACTCAATATGAATACTTTATAAAGCTTGGTTAGGATTCAGAGAAACTAAACTAATCCTGGGAAGGGGACAAAGGGCAGGGAAGGAAATGTAGAAAGTTGAAATGACAGCCTTAGAATGGGTTTGGTAGTTTCTGGAGAAAATTGTCTCAGTCTTCCAGGGCTACATGTTGGATGACATTCGCTGCAGCGAGACTCCTTTGAGGACAGAAGGGAAGTAAAGGTAGAAGACATTGTATGTAGGAAGGCCCCCAAAATTATTTTGTTAGTAAATGTTCTCATCTACATATTTATCCTTGTTTTGTCTGGGGGCCTCTAGCAATTTTAACATATGAAGCAATTATTTGTTTCCATCATAGCCATTATGCTTTGGATTGTTTATTTTTCCATTGGGGAGAAATAATGTAGCATTCATTTTATTCATATTGGGCATGGAGAAGGCAAATTGCCAATGCATAAAAATAGGTTGACTTGTCGAATGTACTTTTTAGGCTAGATTGGCCCAGATCAGTCATGTTTATACTACCTCTTATTTTTATATTTTTATCTAATTGCCAAACAGATGCTTGACACTAAATAGGGTAAGCCATCAGTTGTTTCCAAAGTTTGAGAGCTCAGCAGCAGGCTAAAGGAGTGCAAGTGGAATTAGTTGATATGGTGTAGGTTCTATATATTGTTTACAGTACCAGCTTGTGCCTATTTTCTACCATATGTCTTATCAGGGAGATCCCAAGTATTTTACCCACAAAACTGAAGATGCACTTGATCCAAGCAACCTAGAAATTTAGTTACCTTCCCAACTGTACTTCACACTAAAAAGATGAAAAATGGTGCTTTCAGATATTAGCTGGATGCTTGCAGCAACCCAGAAATTAGGGACAGGCTAATGTATTACTTCCCTACTATTACACTTTGGTCAGGAGCCAGTTTTTGTGCATAACAGACACAAGAAATGGAGTGAATAAAAAAAAGGATAAATGTTTTGTGCACAAGCATATTGGGGGGGAGGACATTCCAATGTAAGGAATAAATTTACAATGTGTTAAATTCAAGTCCATTCCCTAGAGATTTAACATCATCCACATAATGTAATACAACATATCCTGTTTATATAAAATATGACTTTAAAAATATATGATGAAATGAGTGACTACTGTGGTCATTTAAATGGGGCTACTATAGACAATGTTTGGTAAAAACTGGCTTGCATCAAAGGTCAGTGTTGAGCCCCTTTCCGTTTGCAGTGTCACAGATGTGCTGAGTGAGACTAGGTGAAGGGATCTGCCTTGGAACTTGCTGTTTGCAGATGATTTATAGATACGTGTGGAAGATTGTTCAAAGCTGGCTTGCTGGATCTCACAGTGGCAGCATAGTTTTGAGCAGGCTAGACTGAGGGTAAATATTGATAAGACTAAGGCTATGATATCAGAAGGAAGTGTACTGACCAAAAAGGATACCACAGGAAGAAGGCTTAGAAGAGTTTAAAAAGCAAGGATCAGTGGCTGATGATGATGGTGCAGTCACAGCTCAGCATTGCATTAAAGCTACATGTCGCAAATGCTGATAGGTGACACCCAGTTCTCTGTAAACAAAATATGGCAATAAAGTTAACAAATAGAATAAAAACTGTACTCTGACCCATCTCGGTGTACAAAATATAACTTGATCAGGAAAAAGAGAGGCAATCAGTGTGACCTCTACCATGGTAATGAAGATGTTGAGATGGTCCAGTGGTCAGCATTTCATGATAGACAATGAAACGAGCTTAAAAGGGGATTCATGCAGTTTGTTCCAGCTGAAGCCTAGGAGGCAAGGCTAGGTTGGTATAGGTGTAACTGGTGGAGACTGGGGAGTTGTGTTAGTGAGATGACTATGGATGGGAAAATGATCAAAGTCTCCATACAGGGACTGCATAACAGCGGACCTCAAGGAGACCATGCTAACCTGAATGTGAGTTTTGGAAAAAGGCTATAAGGCTATGTCTAGCCTGCCAAATTAGTTCAGATTAAGCAAGTTTAGTCCAGACTAATTTGGCCCATGGCCACGCTAACCTTTGGCTAGTCTAAACTAAGAAATTTCTTAGTTCGGACTAGCCAAAGCTTAGTCTGGACTAGTAAAACCCCTTGCTTAGTCCAAACTAGCCAACTTAGTTTGAACTTTAGTTTGAACTAAGCATGGGCAATACAGAAAATAATGGCTAGTTTGAACTTAAAAAGTCTGAACTAAATCATTAGTTCGAACCAGCCATTCGGACTAACCTCAAACTTTTTTAGTTCGGACTAGCAAGTCCAAACCAAAAAAGTAGATGTAGACATAGCCTAAATGTCACTGATCCCAAATAGGGAAGCTGCAAGAAAGAAAAAAACTATTCAATTAGAGAAAGTAAAAGCAAATCCAGTCCTCCAAGTTATTCATTCAGACCCTCCACAACAAAGTAAAGCCAACAGATATTTGTCCTTGGGTATTCTTCCTATATCCTTGGTTCTGTCATAGAGATTTAAACCTGTTGCTACAGGTAAAAGATAGGTTTTAGGTTCCTAGAACCTTATTCATCTTGTGTCTGCTTCTGCCACATTTATCAAACCCCTCATGCCCCCCCCAAAGCAAAAGAATTAGGTGCATTCTCAGTAAATGATCTCACAGACATGAGTATGAAATTCTACTTATTCTCCTTACGTAAGGGTTGCATTTTAGATGATCTAATATAATGAACTTCTTTTATTTTAAGGTTGTGAAAGAATTAGACTGGAGTAATTTAAGTGATTATATTGTATTTTACATGTTGTTATGTAGATTATTTTAATCATCTCTCTTAGCAGTTAACCCTGTTATTTCTTCCTCTTTTGTCTTCCTACTGTGCTTTATGAAATCATGGTGCAATGTTTCATCATGAGTGAAAAGCCAGATGTTTTCTTCTGTTTTTCCAATTCTTTAGCCGTCACTGCAACTGAAGTATTTGGCATGTCCAGATCACATTGCATTCATCGGAAATATTTTATTGTTTGTTCCCTGTCAAATATGTAATGAGCATCCTTTGACTGTTGCTTTTTACACTACACACGATAATGTCACTACTACATTAGTCTTCTCCCATCTGTTTTTCTCCAACTGTTGTCTCATCATAGACTTTGTGATGTCGTCTGTCTTTTTACAAAGTGTGTACAGCACATAGTTCAATAGGGAATTTGAGTAATGCGACCACAAAGTAAATATGCTGTAACCCTTCTGCCAGGGCAGGCCGGCAGGACAAGCTATCTAGGGGTTTCCCAATGACACGACACCACCACTGGCTCGAGCCCCCACCCAGATTTCTGGGAATCCTGCACTGTTCCCTGGGCACCCCAAAGGGATAAGGCTTCCCCACTCACAAGCAGAAGTTTGACTGTAGTAAATGGAACTTCTAATAGTAGTAAAACAAAAATGCAAAAGGCCAAATAATAGAGATCAGCATTAATCTAGGAAATTTAGTATAGAGCAAAGTTCCCAACAACCCACACCGCATAACAAAATATACAAACTTAATGGCAAAACTGGTGCCAATCTGGAGAATCAGTGCTAACTAGGCTCCCCCCACCCTAGGGTATGTAGGGAGTGTCTTTCATGCCAGCTGTCCACTGACGCCATCTACCCGTCACTCACTCCATTCTCTAGAACAGGTTTCTCAGCTCCACCCACTGTCTGGCCACACCACTGTCCAGTCCCTTGTGCCACCCAGCTTGCCACTGGCTGCTTACCATCCACTGGCTCCACCCACTGTCCACCAGCACTGCCATTCAGTCCCTCATGTCACCAAGCTCACCACTGGCCACTGCTCTCACCATCCACCAGCTCTACTTGCTGGTTACCCCACTGCTCCTTTTCAGCTCAGAGAGACAAGGACTCCCTAGTGAGCTCACTGATATTCAGCCCTCTTAGTCTTTAGCACCTGCAAATCAGCTACTTCTGTAACAAAGAACAGAAGAAGCCATAAGAAGGGAAGCAACAGCCCCAAGCTTTAAAACAATACACATCCTCCACTTCTGTTTTTCCCTCTTTCAGGCTGAAACATGCAGCCACCTTTCCCACAAGCGTCTTTGTAACAGAGGGTAGTTTTTACCCCTTAACTAATCCAGACAAAGAAACAAACAGAGAGTAGCAGTTCACACAAGGACAGTATTTCATATTTTCCTATAGTAGAATTAGAGATATTGATAGATTTGTGAGCAAACTAACCCCATATACCATTACCCACTATACTCCCAATGTTCCCTCTAATTACTCGTAGACTGTGTGCGCAAACAATTTCTTTGTGTGTGCAAAAACATTTCTTTGTGAGCACCAATATTAGCACTATTGAATTTTCTTGTGCACACTTCATTTTTTTGTGTGTGCAGGTTTCATGACCTGTGTGCCCACGCACATGCGCACAGCTTAGAGGGAACAGTGCTCTGTACCCAGTATGCTAATCAGCTAATTGTGCTCTTTGTATCCATGCTAATACAGGAACCATGCAGATTAGTTGCCCCCCCTTCAGTTCAGAAGCTGTTAAGCACAGCTTCTAACCCTGCCTTATGTAACCCATGTGCCTAAAAAGGTGCAATCTCTTTCAGGGATCCTTTATGGCTGGGTTATGTTGCTGGGCAGATTTTGCAGCCCGGAAACCAGAACCTTCTGGTAAGAGGGTGTGGGAGCACACTGAGCATGCTCCACAAGTTTTATTATTGTGTTGGAGTTGCATGCCCAGGGAGAAGCCTGTAGAGGAGCAAACAGAGAGCTGCAGAGTACATCGGCTAAGGGACTCAGTGAAAGGAGCTGAGCAGGAGTGGGCTGCAGGATGTTTTCTCCCTGCTTTGGACTGCTTTGCAGGGGCATTGTCTGCAGTGGAACTGAGAGCTGGATGGCCAGTGACCTGATTGCATGGTGCTGGCTACACAGGAGGAAGAGAGGACTGCATGGCATCTGCCTGAAGATTCCTGCAGCTAGAGAGGATGAGGTTTGCTTACCTTCTGCATTCAAGCCTCAAGGACTTAAAAGACTGCAATTGAGATAAGGGTGACTCCACCTGAACTTTGGGATTCTTGGGCTTCTTACTGTTTTGTTTAAATTCATCATGTTTTCTTAGAAGAAGGTTTGTTTAGTTAGTTAATAAAGTTCATTGTATGTTTATGCTGAGTGGTAGTTTAATGTGGAATAGGAACTCTGAGCAGTCTTCGCTGAGTCCTGAACAGACTGGATCCTGGCTCTCCAGCTGCTTTCTGCAGAGGTTTTCTCTGTGGGGCACTGGAGAGGGGCAGGTGAATGCATTTGAGCCCACCCTAGCAGGTTACACTTACATCATGCTTTAGATCATTATGCAATAAATTACATATTATGATATCTTCTAGTTACTCTGTCACAGTGCAAGTAATAAATACATATTGCAACAATTGCATTCAGCTTTGAACAAGGCCTACAGAAGTTCTTGTGGAACCAGGGCAAAATCCATCATAACAAAGGGGCAGGTGGGACAAAATTGAGGGGCGCTGCAAGCCCATGCGCCAGGTTGCAACACAACTCAATTTGACTACTTGCTCAATGGGGGCCTGAGGCAAACAGACCCCTTCCCCATCTCACTTCCCAGATGGCCTTGGGTTTGAGAATCTCAAAAAGGAGAGAATTCTAGCAAAGACTAATAAATGTGACTGAGTGACTGGCATGACCGAAATGGAAGGAAAGATTAAAAAGCCAAAAATGTGTACAGTGATCAAGGGGAAGCCTGGCTAAACAATAAAGAGAAGTCCTTGCAATGAGGTATAGCTGTTTGAAGAGTTTATAAACAGTGTGTGGCAGGGGAGGAGTCTAGTCAGAGTCAGTCATGGATGATTTTGGGTGGCAGTGCCACGATACAGGAAGACTGCCAAAGCTGCTGCTCCAGTGGTGTGTTTCAACTCAGTCATCCAGAAACTTCTTCTGTACTCTAAGTGTGATTTCCTGGTGTGCAGCTAGCCTTGCTGTGCAAGCTGAGAGAGAGGGGATTAATATTTATTTACCTACCTACCATAAAGCAAGTCTTTGCCCTGCACTCTTTTCCTCCAGTCAAGTCTGAATGTACCATGTACTGTTCTCTTCCTGTCCTCAGACAGATGTCATGTAACATTCTTCTGCTCTTGAGCAGTTCAAATTGTTTTGAAGAATGCTTTTCTATATGGTTTTGGATTAATTATTTCCCCTATTTCTGAACTAGGTATTCATAGCTCCTGTATGCAAAGGCAACTGACAGTCCTGCTGGAGCCTTCATTAAAAGCAATGGGAATGAAATATAAGGAGTTTCTTCCATCTCATCCGTGTCAGCCTCCGATAGCTGCCCGGTGCATGAACTCTTTAATTTGAAAAAGAACAGGGAAGAGATCATCATGATTTGCAACTCTGAAATAGGTAATGGCATGCCTTACCACTCAGAGGGTTCTTTTGTGCCTTTGGAAACCTCACAGTGCCAAAAAATACAAAAATTTTGAGCACATCGTGGAGGGTGGGGGCCAATGAGCTCTTTCTGCTAAAACCTACAAATCATGTTTACATTCCTCAGCATTATAATTTCAGCTGATGTGATTAAAGCTGAAATATTGTTATGCTTTACTTTGGCAACTCCTTGGTACATTTGCTGGTAGGTGACCTACATGTTCTTCAAACATTTAGCTCAGCTTTCACTATTCAGGCTCTTGACATTTGAGGGAACTTAAAGGAAAGAGATGACGAGTCACAAAGAAATTTATGGTCTCTACGAAATTTTGAATGGAGTTGGAGCTTGAGCAGCTTGATATGTCTGTCTAGAGTAATCTTGACTCTTAAAATCATAACCGTTGGCATTTGAAAAGACCCATTAGGTAAGTGGTGGATTCTCTGTAACCTGAAGTCTTGCAATCGAGATTTGAGGATTTTACCCACCTACTTCTGCAATAAGCAGTAACTGTGGGCTCATTTAGTGAAGTTCTGTGCCCTGCAATCTGCAGAACAGACTAAATTATCATAATGGTCCCTTCTGTCCTTTTCTATGAGCGTAGAGACCCTAGCAGAGAACATGTCTTTGCAATAGGTTTCCCGCTGTTTTTGTGTAGTTTAAATGCCCCAAAGATAGGCAGACTTCCATCATTAGTATTGGGAAGCTAGTCCTAGTAGTATCAAATGTCCTGTAGGGAGGAACTTCTTGATGTAGGCACCCTGTACTTTAGGGGCCTTTGAATTCAAGTAGGAGGATAACATGTAAGCAGTTCTTATCTGCTGTAAGGTCTTCCACTGAGAGACTACAATGCCCATGATCTCCTGGGAAAGGGAGAGAGACCCTTCCTGCCCCTACAGGGAGCATAGAAGGACAAGGGGGGGGGTCTCCATTGGGAGACTGTGAATGTGTGACTGCTGCTGTGGTGCCTGAGATTGCTCCTGGGGTTCCTGAGACTGCTAGAGGCTCACTCAAGCAGGAAGCTTCAGAGGTTGGTGCCTTACACAGCCCAAAGCAGAGTCTGAACCTAGAGCTAGCTGAGCTGGATCTGCAGTGAGGGTGTGGGTGTCTATCTCCCCTCCTCCATTTTGGAGCAGGGTTTGTAAAGAAGAGGAGTCTGCTGAGAGACTGACTGGGCCTGAGAAGAGGCAGAATAGCAGTCCCTTTCAAACAGGGCCAGGACTACTGAAATTGGTTGGTTTCATTTCAGATCTTCACTGAAGTTCCTTCGACAGTCCTTCAAGTGCGCCCACGCAAGCAAGGCATTGGGTTTCTGGACTCTGGGAGAGTGTGCACTCTGGAGGTGGGATAAAAGGGCTGTTAAATGCCAGTTAGATACTTTTCCTTTAAACTGCATTCTGTGTCTGTTCACCGATTTATTTACTTGCCTCTGTGTGTTTAAATTAGTAGTGATATTCAGTTCCATCCTGCTATGATAAGTTTTGTTGCTAAGTAAAGGTTTGTTATCTACAATTTAAGTACACTGAACATATTGTATATACAATTAGTAGATTTGAAGTAGACCCATGCCACATATTATTAGTCTTCACCACATGGCTTTAGTCCTGGAGGCTCCCAGGGAATGCCACTAAATTTGTACAGGACCTAGCCACCGCCAAGTTAATTTCTTGTAGAGCAAAGGGACTGCAGCAGTGGAGTACATAGAGGATTCCCACTTAACCCACATCACCACTGGGAAGCTTAGGATCTCCTGGTTGTCAGAAGCATTGGCGCCTGTGCACACGTGAGTGTTGCCGTCTCCCATGTAATCCAGAGGGAAAATGGAGGGAGTTACATTGATATTAAACCTTAAATTTTCTTTCTTAAATTTTATCCCTATATCGCCCCTGAGTATTACAACACAAAATAATTTTATTTTCTTCTTCTTTCAGGGCCAGATGTTGATCCTTTATTCATACTTATAAGCTTCTTACTATAGGACTAGTCCCATTGGGCTTCAATGGAACCATTTATGGAGTAAAACTTTACCCATGTTGAATAATATGTCAGAAGCTGGCCCTCAATGAGCCCATCAGTCAGATAGAAGCAAATGCCCTTTTTTAGTCATTGCTTAGTCAAGAAGCACGTATTTAGTTAAACCTCTTCAATTTCCCTTTAGCTTGTTATGCACTGTCAGTTATCCTTCCCAAGGCTGCAAAAAAGCACTGTGTGAATAAAATGCACTGATGCACACCACCAGGATCCAAGACCACTTCCTTTGACTTTTTTTTAACAGTTGAGTAAGCTAGGTTTTGTTCACAAGCTGTGTTCAGAGAAAGCAAAATCTTTGTGAATTCTAGTGTACACAAATATCCTTGAACAATCACACTGAAAAATGCTATAAAGGCTCAGTGAGAACAGTGGGGTGGAGCAGCCAGCCCAGCCTACCCCCAGCTGGCCGCACCTTCCCAGGGGGTGGAGGGGGGCCAGCGCTGAGCTCCAGCATGAGGGGTTGGGGTGCTGGAGTGGCCCGCCCCACTCCCAAAGAGTTTCAGCTGCTTCCCCCCCTCCAAGGCCATGGAGCAGACCCATTCAGGCGGGGGGGGGGTTGGGCAGGTGGGCGAAGCAGCCTCCAGCCCTTGTTCCCTGCCCAGGAATTGGAGGTGGGGGCGGTTAGGGCCCCTTTTCCCTGGCCACCAGAGCAGTGCAGCCAGGCCCCAGTCGCTCCTCCAGCTGGGGAAGCTCTCACTGAGCCCCACCTGACCATGTTTTATACAACCCTTAGCCCACTCACTCCCCTGGGTCCAGGAGTCCCCCTAGCTCCCACTGTCCCTTACTTACCATATTGCAATGCTGAGAGAATTCCCTATCCCAGCCAGGTAAGTCAGGGAACTCAAAAGTCCTGACTGCACCTAAGATGGGGTGGAGCCACCTATGTGCAACTTTAGAGGGTGGAGAGGAGGAAGGGAAGTCGCAGCCCCCAGCTTTGCCCTCCCTAACTTTTTTCAGGGCTGGAGGCAGCTTTTCAGTCTCAGCCTCTTCAGCAGGAAGCGTGGAGGGGCAGTGCCCAGAAATTGAAAAATCTGATTGGAATCAACATCAACTTGGGTTTGACAAAGGGGAGACTGGTCCCTAGAGAGGGGACACTGAGAGTCTCTGGCTGTTGGGAGGAGGAGGCAGTTCTATGGGACCCTGGTGGGGGAATCAAAAGGATGCTGGCTCCACACTCACCAGGCTCACACTGTGATGCTCACAGAGTCCTCACCTACTCAGGTGACTGAGCTGCAGGGGCAGTGAGGGGAGGGGCCTCTCCAGAGGATGTACATGGGTGGGCTTAAGATAGGAAGTTGTGCTGCCCTGTTTCACCTGTTCACTGCCAGGCAGCAGTGAACATTCCCACTGCACACCAAGCCACAAGCAGTAGCAGGAGAGATGAGCTAGGGCTGCAATGGAGGGAGGGGAATGGTAAGTAGCCACAAGTCCTGCCTGCCCCTTCTCTCAAACTTCTTCACGGCTCTTGGAGGCAATTTTTTCAGCTTCACTGTCTGAGCCTCTGTCACTGCAGCAGGAGTTGGGGGCAGCGGCAGCACCCATGCCAGCAGGTTCCATCTATTCCAGCCCCCATAAGCCCCAGGAGTCCCACTGACTGGCTTCCTCCCTCCACCCTCCCTTACTTACAAACAATGCAATTCTGAGAGAATGAGAATCCCTTTGAGAATTATCTAGCCAGGTAGATTGGGCAACTTGGAGGTCCTCACTGCAGCTGGGCTGGGAGTGGGTCCACTATGTTCAGCTCTGGGTGGGGTCAGAGGAGGGGTCACAGCTCCCAGCCTTGCCAGCCCTCCTCTCAGGGCTATAGACAGCTTTTAACCTCAGTACAAAATGGAAGGCTGGGGGCAGCACTCCCTCCCTCTTCGAGGCAGCCCATTCCAGGGAATCCAGGCCAGCCATTAGTCTGCACTTATGCCTGGCCCCAGGAATTCCCCTCCTCGCCCTTACTTACAATATTGTTTCTGAGGGAATCCCTCCTCCCCTCTCCTGCTTCCTGGGAAGAGCGAGGTAAGGCTGTAACCATGGCGTGGCTGATGGGGCTTTGCCCTGGGCACTCTGGAGCGGCTCAATAGAGCGGCTCTATTAAAGGACATGTTTCATGGCACTGATCCCAAGTGCCACTAATGGCAAGGGGCGCTTTCTGATCAGAACGTGCCCTGGGCACTGGGTCGCCACATTACAGCTCTGGAGCCAGGCACTCAGAGGGGAAGGGACTCTTGCTTGAGTGCTGCGGCTTCTAGCCCACTGCCCAGAGGAGGATAATTACAGATACATCAGCAATGCTGTTGTTGCCCCCTGCCAGGCCAGCTCCAGGGGGCAAGACCCCTCCCCACCCCTTGGGTCTGTACACCAATGCCAGGCATCTACATGGGTTTGTGTCAGGCAGCTGGTCTGAGTGGCTGCTTGTGCTTCACTGCTATCTTTAGCATGCTAGTTCAAGCAGAGCTA
The DNA here is from genome assembly GCA_007922195.1 of Podocnemis expansa. Lineage (NCBI taxonomy): Eukaryota > Metazoa > Chordata > Testudines > Podocnemididae > Podocnemis > Podocnemis expansa. The sequence continues at coordinate 28,726,803 of ML681989.1, read as the reverse complement.
GTGTGGGCCTGGCTACCTATTCTGGGAAGCCCAATCCCAGCTCCAGTTCAGAATATACCCTTAAACTGTAGCCACAAGCTTGCATTTCTTCAAAGTTGTAACTACAATTTACTGCGCCCCTTACAATTGCTGGCGGCTAGGGCAAGTGGCCAAGAGAGCACCTTTTAATGGAGTGGCTCAAGGGAGCTGCTCTGATGCACCTGGAGCAAAGCCCCACTTGCCCCGCTGTAGTTACAGCTCTACGTTTCTTCTCTTGGCACCGTGGGCACAGAGCATCTGTGAACGGAATGTAAAAACAAGCAGAGGCTAATCTGTGTAATTAAGAAAGAGGGTTTTTATTTTCCCCCCCACAGATAAACTAGAGGGAAGCTTGGGGACTTATCCACACCCAGTGCCTACTGGGCCACCTCTCCTGCTATGAACACTGCAAAAGAGAGACACAGTGGAGAGGTAATATCCTTTATTGGGCCAATTTGATCTAAAAAAGATAATTACCTCATCACCTTGTTCCTCTATTGTTGCGGGAATGTATGACTGACAGGGCTACAACAGTACTACATACTGCAAAAGAGGTAGCTCCTGACCAGGCATTTTTTCTGTTAGCTGTGAGGTTGCATTTTGACCCTGTGGATGGAGGAAATAAATGCTGGAGGAGTAGCTGATGTTCTGAGCAGCATTAACTAATCCCAATTTACTGTGTGGGCTTCAATATGCAAAGGAAGGGGAACAAACCACGTAGATCAGCAGGTTGCTGGTTCCTTGCCAGCTCCTCCCCTTCTGTGCAGACATTCTGCAAAGGCAGGGAAAAATATTTGCTTAGTGCAGCCACACGGTCCCTCCATGACATCTTGTGTGTCCAGTTTTGCTCCCATCTCTATCCTCATGACTGGGGCAGCATAGGAGCCCTTTCAGTAATGTTAATGTAGGTGACTAGAACTGGAATTATGGCACTTTCTTTATTGAGAAAGAACAAAGACCATCTTTCAAACACTGAAACAGACATTCCAAGGGACAGAATGGGCTGCTATATTTGTGCAAGATGTCCCCCCCACCCGACAGTGTTTCTTAAAATGCTCATTTAAAAACACATGCAAGACCTTTCCACTGGCTTAAAATATCACATCTACACTTCACTGGTATGACATAGAAGCTCTTTAAAAGTTTATATGTGCCAGTTTTTTGCTATTGCGAAGTCTAAGGTAACTCTATGGTAAAATGTTATTTCAAGCTTCTGTGATAATTAATTAGCAAATGTTGACTGTTTAGGGGCTATCACTAGGCCCTGCAAAAATTCCTGCACCAAGAGTCTAGATTAGAGAAGGCAAGTGATAAGAAAGCCAGTTTTCATGAGTTCTCATCACAAAACAAATTACACTAACAAATTTAGAAATAAAATGAGTCAAGACAAGGATGCTGAGAAATATTTTTATGCAATTGTAACCTACTTCACTTATCTAGTTCTGTATGGTTCTGATTCTTAAGTTTTTCTAAGCATACATTAACAGAAATCAGAGGCTAGCAAAGAAAAAAGGCAGAAGCATGCAGAGCTAAGTCTGCTGTTTCCATACAATTGTCAATGTAGAGAGGAATCAGGCTGGTGTGTACTATGAAGGGGAGGAGTTTTGAATGTTGTCATAAAACTGACAGCTCTTTTTAAAAGGCGTCCCCTACATTAAGACTTCATGGCTGAGAGGTTGAATTTTTGATGCAACGGTATTTCCTAAGTCCTATTATTCACCACAAGCAGTAGAAAAGGAACCCTGTGTTCCCTCAAAACCAATGCACACAACAGCTGTTGAAGAAAGAAACCCACATTTGTACACACCCAGGCTGATATAAATGAACACACATTTGCTATTGAAACTTGCAGTTACCTCCGTAAGTATGTAGCAATAATTCTCTCACTGAGTTCCCCTCCTCCATCATGTACATTGTTTGAATGCTTGGTTTGTGTTCATAAGAGCACTCTTGGGCAAGAATGTTGATTTATAGCAAATGCATTGCAAATGGAATGGGATGATTGCTTAACTCTGCATACCAAATTAAAGAAGTTAGATTGCTCTTTTAGCTATGCAAAATGAGTGCAAGTGTGAGGCCTCTTCTTTTTCTTTTACTCTCCCCAATCCCTTCTGCAATTCTTATCTGTTTTTTTGCCTCTCTAGCAGGCTAGAAATCATTCCTGAAGTTCATTTACTCCATTCCCTCTTGGGATAACAGCAAGGATCAGACAGAATTGCCTTTTGCTTTATAAAACAGAGGCACTGGCTCTGCTGTGGGACAGATGGGAAGTGGTTGTCAGGTCCTTTTCATTATCAAATGGCACCCAGCTGGAAGTCTGGAATTCATGGGGGGAGGGGGGAACCACATGTGCATGAATTTTAAAAAATGGTCTACTCACTGGAAAAAAAAAAAACTGTTGAACAATTGCTTGGCTTTGCCTCTCTAGAAGAAAAAATAATCCCAACGGCTTTTAGAAGCAGAAGAGAAACCAAACTCCTTGCTCAGTCTGTTTAGAATCTGATCATGGCTGGTGCTGCCTTCTTGAGCTTTTTGCTGTTGCTGTAAAATAATTTGCATATGCAATATTTTTTAAAGAAAAACATACATAATAAACTTAGAGATGAGCAGAAATCTGAAATTGTCATTCTCTAGAAGAAACTGATTTTAATTTGTCCCTAATTCCTTGTGGAGTAAATAATTACATGGCTATAGCAGCCTTGGGATTTAGTTTACAAACACTGTTAATGAAAACATAGGGCTGATCAGCCCTGGCCGCATGTCAAGATAAGCACCTTTTGTTTAATCTAAAATATTGAATCTCTTGTCTCTGAAGGAAGACTTATGTGTAGAATCAGGGGTGTCAGACATGCAGCTCACAGACTTCATCTGACCCACAAATCTCTTCCATCCGGCCCATTACTGCACTCCATGGGACCACACTCTCTACCTAATAGAGTGCCCTTGTATTTTGATTTATGGTATATGCAACCCACTTGAAATATATTTAAGTCAAATTTGGCCCACCATAGCAAAATGATTCTGACATTCCTGATGTAGATCCATTCAGTCAGATTTTTCAGAGGAGATGTGCCTTCATGAAAGAATATACCTGGGTTATTGGATTCTTACTGGTAGGGGCTCACAGCCAGAGATCATAACAACAGTTGAGAATATTACCCTCTTTAATCCTAAGTAATGAATGAATTAGAGGACTCTTCCACTTATCTAACTGCCATGCAAACCTCCTTAGCTATCCCTGTCATCTGTGACAGCTACAGACAAAGCCCATATTGGATTTCAGTCTTCCCTAACATGGAGCCCTTGTGCTGACCCATCACTTGGCCCAGAAGCATTTGCCTGGTTATGTTACATGGCTCCTTCCTGAAAACTAAGAAAGAGTGTGGCCGTGATATCTGTAGAGTTCTCCTTTTAGGCATGGTCCACACTTAAAACGTACATGGACTTAGCCATGGTGCTCCGGGGGTTGAAAAGTTCATACTCCTAACTGCAGCAATTTAGTCAGCCTAGTTGCTGGTGTAGTCATGATTACATCAACAGAAGCTAGGGCTACCACTGCTCAGAGAAGACAGTGGAAAAAATGGTGGGTTACTTACCAGTGACCATCCTGGTTTGAGATGGGCTGCTTGGATTCATTCAGGAATAAGTGTATCCGTGCTGTAGCACATGATTGGTTGGAAACTTTTTGCCCTAGCCTGTCAGGAGAGGGCTGGCGGCCACTGCCCCCCATGCCACCCCGTGGCTATATATGTGGCCGCCGCCCAGCCCCTCCTCAGTCCCTAAAAGTCGCCAACTCCAGTTGCAGGGATGGTGGGAGGGCTGTGAATGAATCTGAGCAGCCCATCTTGAAGACGGACGGTTACTGGTAAGTAAGCCACCGTTCTTCTTCGAGCGCTGCTCGGATACATTCAGTAATAGGTGACTGCTAGCTGTGCTCAAGGACGATGGGCAGCGTTGTCCCTGTCCGCCTCCAGCACTGCTTTTCTCATGTACGGTAGCTGGCCCCAAGCCAGTGAGGTCCCCTGGCGGGGCCTAACGTGTTGGCCTTGGAACTGAGGACCAGGTAAAGAGGAACCTGAGTCAGGGAATCCGACCCCAGTGGGTTATAGAAGGCCTACTAAGAAGAGCCTCATACATGTGGTTTCTGAGGAAAAAGGGCTTCAACACTGAGACCTTACTAGCCAGGATAAATGGCTGCTAAGATCCAGCTTCCAGGCAAGGACCAATAGAGTATGAGTCCTGCTGCGATGGAGGGCCTGCTGATCCGCGAAGGCAGCAAGGCCAAATTTCCCTTTGTGTGAGACTTCCAATGGAGATGCCTATGGGGCTGTGATCAAGGAAGTGACTCAACCTAAGGATCTGAGCAGTTGGTATTAAGGAGCTGCTGAGGAAGAAAAGTCCAGTATTCTGGCATTAGCATTGATTGGAGTGTGAAGTTTATGGGAAAAAAGTAGAGGACCTTGGAGCTATCTGTCTACTAGCTGCAGATACCAAATATCGCAAGACATGAGGCAAAGGGAAAGGGGAGAAACAGAGGGGGAAAACTGCACTCTTTTCCCTCTTGTAGTCAAAAGCAGCATTGAGAGAATGGGGCAGGGAGTACTGCCAAATAGGACGAGATGCCTTCACGGCCGACTTAGATCGCCATAAAGAGACAAGACTGCTTATCCTCAGTTGTAAGGATGGCGCAACCAGCTGTGTCCAGGGCAAGCTACACCACTATTAAGGTGTCACTTGAGGCCAAGGTGTCTTCAGCGAAGACATCGTAACCTTCCCAGTGTTCTCGTGGAAGGGAGCTGTTATTCATGTCAAGGCATTACACCAACTTGAAAGGGAGCATCTAGAAACTGGTGCCTAAAGATCAACAATTTGCCGAGGCACTGAGACAATGGAATTCAGCCACAGGAGAGGCCCATAGCCTCGGTAATACTTCCAGTATTTGCAGCACTCTGGTGCCATGAAGGCCATGGAGCTGCATACCTAATGGAGGCACACTAGCTTCATAATGGGCAGAACCTGGGAATCCCAGTACCAGGGATGCAGAGAGAGAGGGGAAGAGATCTGGAGGATATAGTGGACAGGAGGGGAAAGACTTCTTCCAGCTAGGTGGGTCTGGGGCGTGTCACCATGATGAGGTGAAGCTCCGATTACCCCCTTTTGACTGATTTCTCTTTCTCCGCTTCTTCCTTTTCTCCCCCCCCCCCCTTTTTTTAAACTAAGAAAGGAGTGGTAGATGACCAATGATGAGGGTCATCTGGTTTGCCCAGATCCGAGGTCACTGCTCGGAATTTAAGGGATGGGGCTGACAACATGTCCCTACCATCCTTGTGGGGTCCCATGGCTGCCTTGCACCAAAACCTTATGTGTGCCAAGAGACTAACCCTTCCAGAGAAAGCCTGGTAGGGCAGAAACATTGTTTAATAAGACCCCTGGTGAACATGCAGGAATTACTGGGGAGAAAAACTGCAGTATTGGCGGTGTCGTGAGGGTTGGTGCTCTGATGGGGGAGGATGCCCGCTGGGTAAGGGGGTTCCGGAATAGGAGCAGGAGAATCCCACTTAGGCCACTGTTCTAATTGAATATTATCACTGGCCTGAGGGTCAGAATCGAGGCTCAGTGACCTGAGTTGGGCAGAAATTTCATCCCACCTGAGGGGAAAGAGGATGGCTGGTCTGTGGGGTACCCTAACAACAGGTAGCCTACTGGAAGATGCCCGCCTGGTGTGCAGGCTCTGGAAGCCAGTTAAGGCAATATTTACAACAAACATTTATAACAGGCCTCTGGGTGGCATCAGAGGGACCAACTGCCAGAGTTGGACAAAGGTTCGTCCCACGAGAGGAGAGCAAGGGACTGATGGTCCCAGATTATCTGGCCCTGGCACATAGAAAGGGGGATGAGACAGGGTAGTAGATCCATGCTGTCAGTTTGTGGGTGGCTACTAGGGATATTCCCATCCACCCTAGAGTACTAATTGAGCGGCCTTAGGTTGCTTCCCGTCCCCTTGTAACAACCAAAACCCTTCTGAGTGGTAGGGGATGAATCTCTGGATTGTGGGATCCTGGGGTATCTGGGACTGCCTGGTAAAACCTCATGGCCCGCCAGGAGGCTCGGGCTAGGATTTTAGGGGAGCAGAGCTCCTTTTCACTAGAACAAGAAATCCCTTTTTTTTTTTAACCTGGAAAGGGGAAAGCAAGTGGTTCAGGCTGAAAGCCCTATCGTGAAGAGATATTTCCAAGGTGTTCACTCCTGAGCTGGAGGTAGGCTAACAGGGGTTGAGGCTGGGGAGAGTAGGCAATAACTCCTTATGGTCTCTGATCCATGTGTGAGAGGTCAGGTCTGAGATAACAGGCATCTAACCATTTGATGCCGCTGGTCCAAGCTAGCGCCCAGGCAGGGTGACAGTGAGTTACACTGTCACAAAGCCCCAGAGGGTGGACCGTTTAGGAAAGATAAAGGGGTAGGGCCCGAGACCTGCCGGCTAGCTGCCGGACAGGGGAGGGCCTGAATTGTGGGTCGTGTGGTTCACCAGGGTCCAGTAGCTGTGGACCGAAAGGCAGGAAAGGAGAAAGCCTTCATAGGCAGTAGGAAGGTGTAAGGGTCCAGAGCCCAGATAGAGAAAAAATCGTTCTGGATCTGTGGGGTCAGGGTACATGGGATCGGGAGGTGTGGCTCTCAAGGCTAAGCGAACATATGTTCTGCTAAGTCACAACAGGGATACCGGAGGAATTGTCCCTTACTTCTACGATGACAAATAATGCTGTTCCACCCAAAATTTTATGGGGTTACCATGGTCTCTGCCCTGTGTCCCCCCAGGGGAAGTGGTAAAAGCAGATGAGGGGCTTCTCTCCCCAATGGGGGAAAAGGCCCAATGAGAGTTCACAGGTGGCACCTTGAGAAGTAATAGGAAGAAGCCTATTGGGGACCGGGGTAGTACATGGTCCCTGTCTAAAGGAGAGACTGATGATCAACAGCCAAAATGAGGGGTGCCAACCTCTGATGGAGGGCAGAGTCTCTCCGCGCAGGTAGGGGGTATGGTTCCAGGATGGGAGAGACTCTCCTATGCAAGAATGGAACCAGCCGGGAGGGGTTAGAGTGCCGTGACTTGGCCATTCAGCTGAGAAGGGCAAATCAGAGTGGCATAAAGCTCCTATTGAGCAGGAGGATGTTCAGGGGCCCCTGAAGGGAGGAGGCCCAAGTGCTTGATCTCCCCCTGGGGGTCTTGGGTGCTGGAGATAATGGCCTTGGTCTCTGCTGGGAAAAGGGCATCCCTGTTGAAGGGGAGGTCAAAAATGACCTTTTGGGAGGCTGGGGGCATCCCTGCCTCCCTAAGTGAAGCTGCACAGTCCGGAGGGTCACGGCCAAGGCCATTGTGCCGGAGGCCGTGTCTATTGCGTCCCAAGCCAAAAGGAGGAGGTCTTGGGATGCTATTCTGCATTCCTCCACGAAGGCGTCATAATTCTCCCTAGCCTCCTGTGGGAGTAGGTGTCTAAATTTATTAATCAACTCCCACACTTCCATCAAGTATCTGCCCACCAGGGCCTGGTTATTGGCCACACACAACTGGAAGGTGGATAAAGAGTATAGTTTCTGCTACAGAAGGTCTACCTCCCTCACGTCCCTTGACGCCGGGAGGGGAATCATGGGCAATTTGGCCTGGGCCTAGCGCCGCCTCCACCACGCCCTGAGACAGTACCAGGAGGTGGATAAGGAAGGGGAACTATGTCCCCAGGACCTGGTATTTTAGGTCCACCATATCTGATACTGGGGGAATAGGGCCCGGGCTTCGCCATTGTGATAATGTGAGGGCCCATACGCTAGGGTGGAATGGGATCGTGACAGGTTGCTGGATGAGATCACTGGCCCAAATAGTGTGTCGGCGGACCCTTTGGAGGATTGAACGTCCATCCCTGTATGGGCAGCAACATGGTGCAGAAGATCAAAGTGCACCGTGAGGTCTCCCATGTAGGAGGATGGCATGGGGTTTAAGGTTCTGGCTGGTGCTGAAGGTGTCAGTGCTGCCAAAACTCCGCGAGGGCTCGACACAGTCTCCTGTGGGGACCATTGATGGGGCTTGTACATAAACAGAGCCAATGCCGAGAGCCTAAGATGGGGCCATTTTGGACCCCCTTGAGGCACCCTCCTTCAGACTCAAAGGAGGGGAAACTCCTTGGGACCATGATGATGGTGCCGGTGATGGTAAGGTGATATGGTGCCGGGGTGAAGGCTCAACAGTACCCAGGTTCTGGCATTTGGGGGAAGTCAGGGAACTCAGGACTGAGACCAGAGAGAGTGTTCGGTGCCCTTTGCAGAGCAGCCCTGGAGGCAAACGTGGGTGTGCCCCTCGTCTTGGGAGTACCAGAGAGGGTGGTGTAGGCAATAAGAGGAGCGCCTTTGCTGCCTCGAATGCCTCCAGTGTAGCAGGGAGCAGCAACTCCTCGCAGTCCCCTGGTGACCCCTGAGAGGGGGACTGGGACCAGTGCCGGTGGCATGGTATCGGGACTGGTACCAAGCCAGCCTTTCTGTGGGCTTTCGATGAGTGGTGCTGGGAGGGCTCCAGTGCCAAAGAGGCACGCAGTGCTGCCAGAGACCCTGAAGGGTGGGCTGCCATGCTTGCCCTGAGGCCAACGCATGGCGCCTTTGCTCTCTGTCTCTTATTGTCCTGGGTTTAAAGGACAGACAGATGGAGCAGGAGATGACCAAATGGGTTTCGCCCAGGCACCGAAGGCACTTTGCATGGGGGTCGTCCCGCAGGAAGGCCTGGCCACAGGCAGCGCAAGGTTTAAACCCTGTAAAGGCAGGCAACAGAGGGGAGCGGTGCTGCTGCTCCAACAGCCGCTTGGAAGAGGAAGCACTCTTCCGTGGAACGACATCCACAAACAGGTGTTCCCAATAAAGCTGCTGGCTCATAAATGAAGAAGACAAGCTGCTTGCGCGATCGCAAGGAGCATGCTGTTCCATGAACCATCACTGAGGTGGATAAAATGGAACTGAGGAGGGGCCGGGTGGCAGCCACATACATAGCCAGGGGCTGGCAAGGGGGTGATGGCCACCAGTCCTCTCCTGACAGGCTAGGGCAAAAAGTTTCTAAGCAATCGTGCACTGTGGCACAGATACACCTCTTACTGAATGTATCCAAGCAGAACTTGAAGAACCCTTCTGTCAAAGTAGGAAACGTAGAGAAGGAGCATAGCTGATGCTGTAACATGTAGCACCTGTATATCCTTAAGCTCTTTCTCGTCCCTTATCTCACACCCTGTCCTACCACAACCAAGTCCTTTTGTTTAGCCTAAGACCTCAAAGCGCCTAACAAAGTGGGATTTTCTCCAATGACAGCTCATGTGATAAATAAATTTGTTAGTTTCTAAGTGCCACAGGACCCTTTGCTTGTTTAGCTAAGACTTAGAATCCCAGTGGTCATATGACTCCCATTCCTTAGCAGTTTACACACAGTGTAGTGAGGTTTGAGCTTTTGTCCCTGATAGTGTCTAGCTGAAATTACCAGTATTTTAAGGAACAATTTCAGTGCCTTTTTTTTTTAATGGTGAACAATCAGTTTTAATTTGCTTTCCTGCGGGGAAAACTGAACTATGTTAAATATGGCCTATACCTTGTATGTTATACATTGTTTCTAATGACTGTACTTCCATCTAAATCTCCTCTGTTCCAGTCATAATATATTTCACTAAAGTAACATGCTGGTAATCAGCCAAGATATTAACTGAATTAAGTCAGCCTAAAGGAAGAGATCTAATGGCTAAAGTAGTCAAGTTAGGCTATTTTATAAAAAGATAAATGTTGGGGGTTATTTTGCAGTTAAGCAAAGATAAGAAAAAATGTTTCAAAAATATTTCATGTTAAAACGGCCAAATACAGAGCTATATGAGATATGAAGTTTTGTCATACCTTGGGTCTTTTCTGCCATAGGATTTTTAGCCACCCATGAGCTCAGCCATGCAAACCCCCAATGCAGAATTGATTTACACCAGAGCAGTGCAATTTGCCTTGGTGCATCTGTCACAGGGAGTTTAAAAGGCAAGGGCAGACAGGGCCTTCGTCATAGTTTGTACTCAGCACAGCCTGGTAGTGTCAAAGTTATTACTATCTAGTGGATGGTCTCTGATATGAATGGCTTTGATCCAGTTCAGCTGATGGTGAAATAGTGTCTTATTTGGAAAATGGCACCTGCTGGCTTCTTTGCTGGCAGTTTTAGAAGACAAACTGCCTGAAAGTGGAACTAACCTTCTTCCTCATGCTGTAGCACAAATTGGGAACAGCACAGAGATGCCTGAACTACCATTGCTTTGTTCTATAACCAGGCTGTGGGCTAACAGAGGACAACAGACTCCAGAGCTGTTTCCAGGGCATCTTTCATGAACCTGTATTCATTCTGAGAAACGAAAAATACTAAATAAGCAAATATAGTTAGTGCTTTTTACAGCTCCTTGAATTGCTTAATGAGGAATTCCATCAGTTGTGCTGCATTACACTGGGGTTGGGGCTGCACTTTCCCCCCGACCAGCACTGCACTGCTCTGGGATTGATTCTGCACTGCCTCCTTTGTTCCCCCGGGTGGCTCTGTGCTCCCCCTTCCCTTCCCTCCACTAGCTCCCCCTGGTCGGCTTTCCCTCGCCAGTCTAGTGCCAGAAACCGTACAGGCAAATTTTGTTATTGTCTTTTTTGTTTCAGGTAACAAAATCTGCCTGCACATGGTTTTTGGCACTACACCCACTCTCCACCCCACCCTCTGCCAGCTCCCAACACCAGTTCTCCTTCCTCCACAGGCTGTCCCCATCTTCAGGCTGGCTCTCTGTCACCTCCATCAGCCCACCTAAAATTTTATTGCCCATCCCTGATCTAACCTGTTCTTAAATCCCACCAGTGCCACAGACTCCACAGTCTCCTTTGGAAGCCTGTTCCAGACCTTAACTACCTTTACAGTATAAAACATATTCCATTAATATTGATCCTAAAGCTCCACTGCTACAGATTAAGTTCATTTTTTATTCTCCTACCTTCAGTGGACATGTAGGACTATTGATTGTCATCCTCTTTATGGCTGTCTATTTCTGAAGACTGTTATCAGTTCCCCTCACCCCCAATCTTCTTTCCTCAAAATGAAACAGGCTCACTTTTTTTTTTAACCTTTCTTCATATGCTACATTTTCTGACATTTTTGTTGCTCTCCTTTGGATTCTATCCAATTTGTTACATCTTTCCCAGCATTGGACATAGTGCTCTAACTGAGGCTTCATCAGGACCAAGCACAAGAAGACAATTATCTCCCATGTTCCTGTTAATACAGTCCAGAATAATATTAGCCTTTTTAGTGACTGTATCATGTAAACTCACATTCAATACAGTCCCCAAAGCCTTTTTCAGCAGTGTGACCAACTAGTATGGCCACCTTGTCTCCATTTTGTAGTTGGGTGTTTGAATTTCTTTCCTAAATGAAGTACCTGGCACTTGTCTTTATTGAATTTTCATGGTGTTAAGTCTAATTTGTCACAGTCATGTTGATTTCTAATCGTATCTTCCAGTGTGCTTGCAACCCCTCCCAATGTCATCTACAATTTTTTTGCACTCCATTATCCAAGTCATCATTGAAAATGCTGACTAGTATTGATCTCCATGGAGTCCTGTTGGATCCACTTTTCTAGTTTGGCACAAACCATTGATAACTACTTTTTTGAATATGGTCTTGCAACAAATAATTTCATTTAGACCACATTTCCCTAGTTTGCTTACAAGTACGTCATGTGGGACTATATGAAAAGCCTTAGTAAAATGAAGATTAAATCAAGTCTACTATTTTCCCCCATCTACTAAGCAAGTAACTCTGTTAAAGAAGGAAATTAGGTTGGTTTGCCATAATTTGATTTTGGCAAATCCATGCTGGCTATTTCTTATAACCTACTATCATAGTTTACCATGAGTACAAATAGACTGTTTAATAACAAAGTTATTAAAAAGTTTAAAAGTTAGAAATGATACCTTTTGATCTGAACTGGAATTTTTTTCCTGTCAGAGTTTTGTGAAAACCTATGAGATTTTTTGACATTTTATCATAATTCAGAATAGGAACAATTTTGGAAATCTCAGATTCTTGTAGGATAGGAAAGACAGTTTTTGCCCAGCTCTACTCACAACATGAAACTAAGGAAGCTCACCCTCAAAGATCAGAGCTTTGGACGTACATGGAAACATGGGCAACTGAAATCTTGGCCCCACTGAATTCAACGGCAGTTCCAGGATTTCACCCACAGGATAGATAACCCAGAGATAGTTCTATCATGTAGACAAGCATGCTCACTCTTGTTTGTATGTCCCTTCATATCCATAGCAATGGAGGAAAGAGAAATCAAAGCTAGTATTTGTCAGAGAGAAATATGTGAGGCAGCTGTACATTGCTGAAAGAGACCATGCCTGCTTTGTCCTCTTTGCCACAAAGGCCTGGCATCTTTGGTGGTATGGTATCTCAGAGTAGATTACAAAAGGTTGTTAGGAATTTTAGTATGCTGTTATAATAATTTGCATGCACAAGTAGATCCATATGGTTCAGAGTCAGCATACTGTATGGATCAGATTCCACAGGGTATTAAATGCCTCCTGCAAGCTGCTTAGCCTGCTCCACTTAATGGGAGCTAAGGGTACTCAATGTGTCTTTTGATCAGGCCCTTTGTGATACAGAATGGCTATTGCAGAATTCCATGCTATCTCTGTGTGTGAACATTTTATTTTGGACTAAAAACAAATTCATTCTGGAGTAATTACTTCGTATTGGAAGTGAATTAAAATAAACAGAATTAAAGCCACTTTTGTTCCAAATTAGTGGTTTGATTTTGCTAACCCAATTTAACTTTGTATCTTTAGCAAGTCTGGATTAATGTCCTTGTATAGACAGGCCTCAGGTTTATATACCAATATTGCTTTAAAAAGGATTTATTACATCAGAATGAGTCAAATTGGGGAAATCTAGGTATTGCCATAGTAACATCTGCTAGCAAAAATGGAGGGGAAGTTGATGAATTTCAAGCTTCTGTTCAGTCCCCTGTGATCTAAAATAATAAAACTGTTCTAGATTAAAGTACAAATGTTTGCACACTGATTAAATAGGAAATCATTTACCTCTCTGTGCCTCTCCCTTCTGAGTATTGGAAAAGGTGACCCATGCCAGCAAGAGGTGATACGGAAACTTGTGGCTGAGTAACTCAAGACAATTCAGTGCCAAACCCCAGTGCACGTGAAGCCAGTCATCTACATCACAGACCCATCATGACATTGTTTGAAACTGGTCAACAGCTATATATATTTAATATATCTATCTATCTATATTTTAAATATATACATATTTTAAAAAGTGTATTTTAAAAAAAGAAATGTACAAACTACAATATACATGTTAGCAAGTTTGTACCGTTCAATAGAAGTATCTGAGCTGCAACACGCCACTTGTTTCCTCATTTGTTTCAGAAATAAATAACTTGGAGTAAGTAGTACAAAGTACAGACAATTTATAGTACAAGTTGTTATCTTTGGAAGGAGGGTAGGAAATAAGAGGTATTTTGGTGCTATCTGAAAGATTGTGATAGTTTTTCTGCTGAGTGTCTTTCCCTAAAAATAATGGGTGTGTCTTATGTTTTAATCATTTTGTATAGAATGGGCTAAATCCTGTGAGGCATGACCTCTTAAATGTGTGAGCACACTCAGCATTGGCAAAGGAGAAGGCCTTAAGTTTGTGCGACAGCAAATGCAGAACGAGTCCAAGCTTGCAAATGTTTACAACCCCACTGTAAACCTCATTTCATTCCTAGCATAAACCACTTTTTGCAAAGTAGAGAGCCATGTAACTTGCTGTACGTGAGCAATATTCTGCACAGATCTCACTAGGTGCTTTCCTAATGACAGCAGGCATCTCTCTCTCTCTCTCTCTTTTTTTTTTTAATTGCAGCTGAGATCCTTGTTTTAAATACATATTTAAAAACAGGAAGTTGTATAATTATGATTTTTCTAGCAACCGCACCCTTTCTTGTGAACTAGACCCTGGCTACAAACCATTTGCTTTGATTCAAACCCAACTATTATCAGACTGAAACTTAGGTATTTCCTATTTTCCTTCAAACATGTACAGTGGGCGGTTAGAAACAACGTTTCTCAGAATGATTAAATCATCCTGGGGTAGGGCCATAGCATATTAGAGTCATAGAAATATGACACTCAAGGGACCTTTGTATTTGTAACTTGAGTTTGTTTATGTTTTGTTTTTATGGGGAGGAATCTTTTGCAATATGAAAAATATTATCCTAGCTGAAAATACCAGAAAGCTGATGAGAATGGATTCACAGGAACTATGGCAGAGGCAGCATTTGTAACTGTGTAAGCAATAAGGAGACTCCTAGTACATTAGTACGTAGAAGAAAGGATGCAATAGACTTGCTGCTGAAGGAATTTCAGGTTGTGTAATTGGTTTTAAAACATATTTAATCTCTTATCTAAAGAAGCCTTAGTAGTAAGAGGAACTGAAATTGCAAGTGCTCTGTGTTGTTGCCTGCTATTTTTTTGTAATCTGAGTCAGGTAAGTAATAAATGACATGCTTCACTCAGTCAGCATACAGACTAGCTTCAGAATGCTTAAGCAAGCTCTGCACACAATGATGTGAACTATGGCTGATTGGGTACACTTGTGAGGGCAAGGAGAGTTCGGGAAAGCTGTTTAGCAGACCAGCTCAGGAATGTAAAGACATTCCTTCTCCAAGCTCTCTCTCATCTGCAGCTGTGTTACTGCATTGAGAGAAGATGCCATCCTTTCCAGTGCCAACAGAGGAGTTTTCCATAAAGGAAGAAACATAAGAGACTGTTTGGAATGGGATCACAGTATCATACCTTTGTTTCAAGCATTTTCTTTTTGGTTTTTGTAAGTTGATCCTGGGGCAGCAATGAGAGAATAAGAAGACAGTGGGGATTAGACCCAAAATAACCTGGTTTTATTCTATTCCCAAGTTAAAGGACAAATTTTGCCAATATTATTCATGTTGGGTAGTATCCAGGCAAAGTGAAAAAGGATTGGCTACTTATATGGATTACAAAACCAAAGTGGATGAACTGGAAGAGCAAAGGGAGACACAGGCACAACTTTCCAAGACACAGTACAGCAGTCCCACTACAGTTTGAGACTCTCTGTGCTGTGGAGAATGAAGGTGTTAGGGAAGGAGAACATCAAACTGGAGCAGAACCAAATGATCCCATATTTGGAATCCTCCTTTCAGCTGATGTCATGGTATCCTCCCACACTAAGGCTACATCTCCAGGGGAGGGAATCCCAGCTATTAGGAAGAGATAGTTAATAGTAATGGGAAATTCAGTTATTAGAAATATAAATATCTGGGTTTGTGAGGGCAGGGAGACCTGCATAGTGACTTGCATGCCCGGTACAAAGGTTGTTAATCTCTTGAGACATCTAGATCTGTGGTTCCCAACCTGGGGTCCAGGGACCCCTGGGGGTCCGCGGACTTATTGCAGGGGGTCCGCGGAGCCTCTCCCTACCGGGGCTGGAATCCAGCTGCAGCCCCAATGCACCCTGCCAGGGCTGTCTCTCCCTACCTGTGGCCGGATCCCAGCAGGGGGTTGAGGCCGTGGTGGCTCCCTGGGAGGGGCAAGGGCAGGGGCCACAGCTGCCATGGCTCAGCTCCCCAACAGTGCGGGCCATGGTGGCAGTGGTGCTGCTTGCCAGCTGTCCTAGTAGCACCACCAGAGTGATTACATAATCAGCGGGGGCGGCCACAAAGATTTTTTTTTGCCATGGCAGGCTGGCAGAACAAGGGCCAGGTTCTATACCTAGGGTTTTCCTAATAATGTAGCACTACCAACCAGCTTGAGCCCCCACCCAGATTTCTGGAAATCCTGCACTGTTTCCTGGGCACCCCAAAGGGATAAGGCTTCCCCACTCGTGTGCACAAGACTGAGTGTAGTAAACAGAACTTTTAATAGTAGCAAAACAGAGTGTAAAAGGCCAAATAACAGAAATCAGCACTGGTCTAGCTAGTCAGTACAGAGCACAGTTCCCAACAACCCACACCACATAACAGAACATACAAGACTTAATGGCAAAACTGGCACTGATCTGTGGAATCAGTACTAACTAGGCTCCCGACCAACCCTAGGATACGTAGGGAGTGTCTTTCATACCAGCTGTCCGCCAATGCCATCTACTGGTCACTCACTCCATCCTCTAGAACTGTTCCTTGGCTCCGCTTGCTGCCCACCAGCTCCGCCCTCGAGTCACTCGCGCTGCCCAGCTCACCGCTGGCCGCTCTCACCATCTGCTGGCTCTGCCTGCTGTCTACTGGCTCCAATCATTTGCGCCACCCAGTTCACCGCTGGCCTCTCTCACCGTCCACTGTCCGCGGGCTCCAACCACTCTCTCCATCCACTGCTCAGACCAGTGCAGTTCAATGTATTCATAAATGATCTTGAAAAAGGAAGAAAGAGTAACATGCAATGTTTGCAGATGACACAAAATTATTCAAGATAGCTAAGTCCAAAGCAAATGACAAAGAGTTACACAGGGATTTCACAAAAGTGGGGGACTGGGTAACAATGTGACAGATGAAATTCAGTGTTGATGAGTACAAAGTGATGCACATTGGGAAAATAATCCCAAGTATAAATATCAAATGATGCCATTTAAATTAGCAGTTCCCACTCAAGAAAGAGATTTCGGTTAGGTCTCTGAAGAGTTCTCTGGATTGTTCTCTGAGGACATTTTAAGGAAACATAGGAAAAACTTAAGTGTAGTGGCAGTCTAAAAAAGCTAACAGAATGTTAGGAACTACTCAGAAAGGGACAGATAAGACAACAAATATCATAATGTTACTTTATAACTCCATGGTATGCCCACACCTTGATAGTGCATGCAGTTCTAGTTGTCCCATCTCAAACAAGATATATTAGAAAAGACAAAGGCACAGAGAAAAGCAACAAAATAAAGTGTATGGAACATCTTCCACCTAAGGCAAGATTTGGATTATTCTGCTTGGAAAAGGACTAATGGGGGATATGATAAAGGTCTATAAAATTGTGAATAGTATGGAGAAAAAAAATCCACAAGGAGTCCTGTGGCACTTTTAAAGACTAACAAATTTATTTATCACATGAGCTTTTGAGAGAGAAAATCTCACTTTGTCAGAAACTTGAAGATGGGGGAACTTAACAGAATGGGAGGAAAATAAATACAGGGAAGTGTAAGTCATAGGATCAGGTCAGACTGTTAACAGCTAATGAAAACAATTGCTTAAGAATCAAACAGTGGAAAACAGCATACAGAGAGAGGTTAGGTCAAATCATCTGTTGTAATAAGAAAAAACAAAAGATCCCCATTTACCCCTAAGGAGACAATGTCAAATCTGCAGGTGAACTCTAGTTCTGCAGTTTCTCTTGATACTTTGATTTTTTATCCATTTGTTTAAGCACAGCTATTAACAAATAAGAAGAGAAAGTGAATAAGGAAGTGTTATTTATCCCTTCACATAACACAAGAACCAGTGGTCACCTGATGAAATTAATGGGTTGCAGGTTTTCAACAAACATAAGGAAATATGTCGTCACACAACACAGTCAACCCGTGGAACTTGTTGCCACGGAATGTTTGAAAGCCAAAAGTATAACAAGGGTCAAAAAGATTTAGAGACATTCATGGAGGCTAGAGCCATCAGTGTCTATTAGTCAAAATGATCAGGGATGCATCCTAATGCGCTGCGTGTCCCTAGCCTCTGGCTGCCAGTGCTGGGACAGGACAACAGGGAATGGCTCACTTGATAATTCCCTGTTCTCATAATTCTGTTGGAAGCATCTGGCATTGAACACTATTGGAAACCCGGGTACTGAACTAGATGAACCATTAGTCTGCTCAAATGAAGCCATTCTTATGGTCTTAATCTTATTCAGATTTTCTTGCTGCCAACATTTTTGGGAAAGCTATTAAACCACACACTTCAGTGGTTGAGCCGATCTTTAACTATTTGTAAGAAACTTAATGTGGAGACAGATTATCCCCCATCTGCCAGGATTCTTACACCTTCCTGTGAGGGACCTACTGTTGACCAGTCAAAAACAGGATGCTGGATTAGCTAAACCTCGATTCTGATCCAATCTGGCAATTTTTTTCCCTATTTTACTTCTGAAACATTTCTGTGGACTTACTGAAGGAGTTATGGGCTTGTTGTTTTTGCATCACTGTATCTGCAACAATGAATCATCAAAGTGTAGATGCTCTGCCCTGTTGTGAACTGTCCTAGTAAGCTGCCAGAGTAAATCGCACCAGTGCAGGCCTGGTGCAGATATACTGTATTTAGGTGAAACAAATAAGGAATCTTGTGGCACTTTTAAAGACTAACAAATTTATATATTACATGATAAATAAATAAATGTGTTAGTCTTTAAAAGTGCCACAGGACTCCTTGTTTGTTTTGCTGAATTAGACTAACATGGCTACCCCTTTGGAATTTCCAAAGGGGCAGCCTTGTTAGTCTAGTCCAGGAGAAAAAAAACAAAACAAAACAAAAAAAACACAACAAGGAGTCGTGTGGCACTTAAAGACTAACAGATTTTTTTTTCTGCATGAGCTTTCATGGGAGAAAAGGAGGTAGTTATAGTGATGCACATGTACCTAGTGTAGATAAAACTTATCCAGGCACAATCTCGCTGTCAAAAGGGAAACTGAAGTCAGCAACCCTTCTTTCAATTTCTTTGTTTCCTAAATGTCTGGGAAGCTGTTAGAGGAAGTGAAAAGGAGTAAATTTGTAAGGCATATGTGCTGGCTGTGAACTTTGCAGTCAGGAACTGTAAAACACTTTTGTGATCTGAAAAAAGCAATAGGCTCAGTGCTTTTTATCTTCAGATTTATTTTGCTTTGGATAGATCAGAGCCCAGTGATATAGCTGGAAAACCAAGAGAGAGAAAGTGCTGCTTTAAAATCTGTTGTAAGCACAATTCTCTGACTTCAGCCTGAAGAGTGTTATGCAAACTGTTTAATCAGGAGAGCAGAAGCTGTCAGTCTCAAATGTGATAGCCCTTACTACAGATTTTACAGTAGAAGCCCAACCTGATTTAGAGGGGAAAGGCTATGATGAGCTATAATACTGCTAGTATCATTGAAGATGAGCTTGATCACATGAATTTCTGAGCTTCCACAAGTCTCTGAACAGCAGGGAAGGGTAGGATTGTGGGGCATGAGGAAGACGGGGTATGGGAATGGAAATCCCAGTGGGTGTGTAAAAAACTGAAAATGGAAAGGACATGTTAGAGTAGGAGATCAATTGCAATAGGCAGGAACAAGAAAGTGAGCTGAAGCTAATAGCCATGGCTATGTCTACACTACGGGCTTAAACTGACTTAAGCAGGCTAAAGCTGATTTAAGCAAATCCAGGGCTATATTTAGAATTTATTAAGAAAACTTAAGCAATTGCTTAAGTTGCCTTAATAATTCCTGCCCTGTAAGTCGAGTTAAGCTTTTAAAGGGTGATATTTTTATTCATACATATACATCGGTACAACCTCTAGTACAGATGCAGTTATTCCAGTATAAAAGTGTTTTGTGCCAGTGTAGATATTCTCATATGGGAAGGAGAATAATTTATAAGGCTTGGTGGCCCTTTAATTCTACTAATATTTATGTGTGTAGACAAGGCTTAAGAGCCAGGTTTTGCTGCCCTTGTCCATTGTCTACAATGAGTAGTATCTTCTTTCATGAGCAATGCAGTGCAGATTTCTGTGTGGACACTTCTTTTGGTTAAAGAAGATCTTATTTTGGTTTAGCCCTAATCTGCTTCAGATCAACCTAAAGTAAATTGAAACAACCCTAATACTGTATAAACTGCTGTGTTATGTCCATGCAGCCTTTTGCACTGGTTTAACTAGAGCTAAAATCAAACCTAGAGTTAACCCAGTGCAACCCTGCATGTAGATGAGCTGAGGGACACAAAATGAGTGATCTGGCGACCTTCCTGAGCACCGCTTCAGTGAAAAGAGCCTGGAGGCGGCTCTCCCTCTCTTTCTGAGTCCAGAGTTTGAAGGACCAGCAAATGTGACACTTGACAGACCTGTGACCCTCACTCAGGCAGCCATCATGGGGATCGCTGACTGGGAAGGCCTTCTCACAGAAAGCACATGCCTTGAAGTTTGGCATGGCTGGAGGCTGGTGCCGAGCATGGTGTATGGTCCAAGACGCTCAACTGGTACTTGAGATGCCCTGAACACCTAGAAACTAAACTTTTTAGACTTTTTAAAACTTGTGAATAGACACTGAAGTTTCTATGCTAACTACTGTGAAGAACAATGGGAAAACAGGTGCTTGCTAGGTAGCCAGGACAGAGCAGTTCCAAGACCATTATCCAGGTGGAAAGAAGGAACTGAAGAGGGGGTAGGGTCAGTGCCACCTATATATTGTGGCCAGAGTTTGGGACTTCAGGGGGTGTTGACTGCTGACCCTACAAGGGCACGATAAGAGCAAAAAGCTTTCCAAGAGACCATGCACCACAGCACGTACACACCTAAATCAGAATGGATGTGAGCAGCTCATCTCAAAGAAGGACACTTAATGGTAAGTAACCTTCTGATTCTCCCAGACAGGCAATGGCAGAGGTGTGTATAGAATTTAGGAAGTCAAACAAGGAGTTCTGTGGCACTTTTAAAGACAAACACATATGCCCTTGTAGGCACTAGGGACAATGCAGGAGGTAGAGGAGATGCCATGCACCCCAGAGGCTGGGGAGATCACAGCCATCTCACCTAAGGGGAAATGTAGGGTTGTGGTGATTGGGGACTCCTGAGAGGAACGGAGGCACCCATCTGTCGCCCTGACAAGGCCTCTAGGGAGGTATGCTGCCTGTCAGGTGCCAGTATCCGAGACGTTACGGAGGGATTGTCAAAAATCATCCACCCCTCAGACTACTACCCCATGCTTCTTATCCACGTGGGTACCAATGATACTGTGAAAGGTGATCCTTGGCAGATCAAACGTGACTACAGGGCTCTGGGGGCGCAGGTGAAGGAATTTGGAGCACAGGTGGTGTTCTCCTCGATCCTTCCAGTCAAGGCTAGAGGCCTGAGGAGAGATGGATGCATCCTAAAGGTGAATGCCTGGCTGTGAAGATGGTGTGGTCAGGAGGGATTTGGCTTCCTTGACCATGGAGTACTGTTTCAGGAAGGAGGCTTGATAGGCAGAGATGGTCTTCATCTGTCCAGGAAGGGGAAGAGCATATTTGGGCACAGACTGGCTGACCTAGTAAGGAGGGCTTTAAACTAGGTTCAAAGGGGGAAGGAGACCAAAGCCCACATGTAAGTGACAATGTGGGAGATCTGGGGGAAGGGATGGAACTTGGGGGGTGCTGGGACAGGCAGGGAAGAAGAGGGGGAAGAGTAGCGTTATATGTAAAAGAGCTCTATGACTGCTCAGAGCTCCATTATGGAAGTGGAAGCGTGCCAGTAGAAAGTCTGTGGGTTACACTGAGAGGGGAAAGCAACAAAGGGAATGGTGTGGTGAGTGTCTGCTATAGACCACCAGACCAGAAGCAGGAGCTGGATGAGGTGTTCCATGGACAACTAGCGGAAGCTTCTAGATCACAGGCCCTGGTGCTGATGGGGGACTTCAATTACCCTGACATCTGCTGGGAGGCCAATACAGCAGTGCATGGGCAATCCAGGAGGTTTTTAGAGTGTTGGGGACAACTTTATGGTACAAATGCTGGAGGAACCAACTAGGGGCCTTGCACTGCTCAACTTGCTGCTCACAAACAGGGAAGAATTGATCAGGAAGGTAGAGGTAAATGGCAAACTAGGCAGTAGTGACCATGACATGGTTGAGTTCAGGATGCTGATTAAAGGAAGGAAGGAAAGAAGCAAAACACAAACCCTAGACTTCAAAAAAGCAGATTTTGGCTCCCTCAGGGAACTGATGGGCAGGATCCCTTGGGAAGCTAATCTGAAGGGGAAAGGAGTCCAAGAGAGTTGGTTATATTTTAAAGAAACCGTGCTAAGGGCACAGGAAGTTGCCATTCCAATTAGGAGAAAGAACAAACGTGAGGCAGCCAGAATGGCTTAGCCAAGAACTCTGCTCTGAGCTTAAACATAAAAAGGAAGCTTACAGGAAGTGGAAGCTTGGCCAGATGACTAAGGAGGCATATAAAGATATTGCTAGGCACTGCAGGGATAAAATCAGAAAGGCCAAAGGACAAATGGAGTTGTGGCTAGTGAGGGATGTAAAGGATAACAGGAAGGGGTTTTATAAGTATGTTAATAACAAGAAGAGGATCAGGGAAGGTGTAGGTCCCTTACTGAATGGGGCAGGCATCCTTGTGACAGAGGATGAGGGAAAAGCTGAAGTGCTCAATGCATTTTTTGCTTCAGTTTTCACAGGCAGGGTCAGCTCCCAGGCCACTACCATGGGTATGGCAGATTGGAGAGAAGAGAGGCCCTTGGTGACGGAAGGTCAGGTTAGGGACTGCTTAAAGAAGCTGGATGTGCACAAGTCCATGGGGCCGGATGAACTGCATCCAAGGGTGCTAAGGGAATTGGCCGATGAGATAGCAGCACCGCTGGCCATTATCTTTCAAAACTCATGGAGAATGGGGGAGGTGCCAGAGGATTGGAAAAAAGCAAATATAGTACCTATTTTCAAGAAAGGGAAAAAGGAGGATCCAGGGAATTGCAGACCTGTCAGCCTCACCCCAATCCCTGGAAAAATTATGCAGCAGGTTCTCAAAGAGTCCATCCCCAAACACTTAGAGGAAAATAAAGTGATCAGGAACAGTCAGCATGAATTCACCAAGGGTAAATCATGCCTGACCAATCTCATTTCCTTCTGTGATCAGATGACTGGTTTTCTGGATGCAGGAAGAACTGCTGATATGATATACCTTGATTTTAGCAAGGCTTTTGATACAGTTCCCCACAGCATTCTCATTCACAAATTAAGGAATTATGGGTTGGATAGGTGGACTATAGGGTGGATAGAAAACTGGCTAGATCAACGGTTTCAGCGTGTAGGAATCAATGGATCCATGTCTAGCTGGCAACGAGCAATGAGTGGTGTGCCCCGGGGGTCAGTCCTGGGGCCGGTTCTATTCAACATTTTCATCAATGATCTGGATGATGGAATAGACTGCACTCTCAGTAAGTTTGCAGATGACACCAAGGTGGGGGGACCAGTAGACTCGTTGGAGGGCAAGGACAGGATTCAGAGAGACCTAGATAAATTGGAACAGTGGACCAATAGAAATCTTATGTGGTTCAATAAGGACAAGTGTAAAATCCTGCACTTGGGAAGGAAAATCCCCATGCACTGCTACAGGCTGGGAAACATTCAGCTAAGTAGCAGCCGTGTAGAAAAGGACCTGGGGGTCATGGTGGATGGGAAGCTGGATATGAGTCAGCAGTGTGCTCTAGCTGCCAAAAAGGCCAATGGCATACTGGGCTGCATCAAAAGAAGTGTTACCAGCAGATGAAGGGATGTGATCATTCCCCTCTATTCTGCACTGGTGAGGCCACATCTGGAATACTTTGTTCAGTTTTGGGCTCCCTGCTACAAAAAGGACAGGGACATGCTAGAGAGAGTTCAGCGAAGGGCAACCAGAATGATTAAAGGGCTGGAGCACAAGCCCTATGAGGAAAGACGGAAAGCATTAGGCTTATTTAGTCTGCAGAAGAGAAGATTGAGGGGGGATTTGATAGCAACCTTCAACTACTTGAAGGGATGTTCCAAGGAGGATGGAGCTCGACTATTCTTGGTAGTAATGGAGGACAGAACAAGGAGCAATGGTCTCAAGTTACAGTTAGGGAGATCGAGGCTGGATATTAGGAAAAGCTTTTTTACTAGGCGAGTGGTGAAGCATTGGAATGAGCAGCCGAGGGAGGTGGTAGAATCTCCATCTTTGGAGGTGTTTAAGGCCCAGCTGGACAAAACCATGACTGGGATGGTTTAGTGGGAGTGGTCCTGCCTCTGGCAGTGGGTTGGACTTGATGACCTCATGAGGTCCCTTCCAACCCTATGATTCTATGATTAATTGCATGAGCTTTCGTGGGAGAAAATCCCACTTTGTCAGGTGCTTTGAAGATGGTCCTCATCTTCAAAACATCTGACAAAGTGGGATTTTTCTCCCACGAAAGCTCATGTGATAAATAAATGTGTTAGTCTTTAAAAGTGCCACAGGACTCCTTGTTTGTTTTGCTGAACGAGACTAACATGGCTACCCCATTGGAACTTTAGGATTTAGGATTTCCTTGCTGAGTGATCAATCCAGTAAACTTAATTTTTTCTCCTCTTTCAGGATTCTGGTCTGTGGTTCTGAGGGGATGTGATATCCCTTTGGAATAAAGGGAATGGTAACAATAAAACATTTTTGGCTGCTGGATTTCATTTTTGTTTCTTTGAGAGCAAAAGTGTTAGATGATATAGTTAACATTTGGAATTGCTAGGAAGATGTTTGTTTTTTAAGATGCACTAAGGGCAATATTGTTTGCCATATTTTATGTATTAATAATTTTAACAGCTACAAAAAAGTTAGTATTTCTTAGATTAAACTGACAGGGAGAAGGGTTGCTTGTTCATGTTAGAGCCTCCTTCAGCTGCCTGGCTGGCTCACACAATCTCCTTAGAGCATCCCCCAGGGGTTGCCACTGTGTTGTGCTGGAAAATTTCCTGGTTTCTTGGCAGCTTATCTGATAGAAGAAAAGGAAGGTTAATGCAGTAGTGCATGTGATGTTTACACTAACACATACTCAGTCAGTTTACAGAAATAGGTGAGAAATGTACTTCCAGTTCTCCTGCTTTACAAGATGTGGCATTTCCTGTCTTGAATAATGGTAAAGGACATATGCAGACCATTATTCCCTGTAATAATGCTTCTCATTCCCATGTTACCAAAAGGAGAAATAGAGCCTAATGAAATCCATTTGAAAACTAAGTACTGAGGAAATAGTTAGTTTCAGGATTGTGGCATTTTATTTTGTCGCTAAACATGAGCTTTTGTTTCCCCACATTCCTTTTCTTAGGGTCAAGAGTTGGTTTAGGTGTTGTTCCAATGCAGTTATGCAGAATGCAGCTCTCTGTTGTTCATGTATCTTTATCTTCCTTCACACTGTGTTTTGTGGTAGAGTATTGTCATCTGTTTGACAGTCTTTCCCACAAAGAATAAAAAAAAAAGCATTGAATTCTTTGCTGAATGATGCATTTCTTTACGCGTTTAAGCCTAGTTTGGACCTGTATTTGTCCTTGAAGTCATTGCATGGTGCAGTTATCCAGATATGACAGGGATGATAAATCCTTGACATTCCTGTGGCACTTAAAGACTAACACATTTATTTTTTGCATGAGCTTTCATGGGAGAAAATCCCACTTTGTCAGATGCTTTGAAGATGGGGGAACCAAAAGAATGGGAGAGTTCCACGATCTTCAAAGCATCTGATGAACTGGGATTTTCTCCCATGAAAGCTCATGCAAAAAATAAATGTGGTAGTCTTTAAGTGCCAGAGGACTCCTTGTTCGTTTGTTTTACTGAACTAGACTAACACAGCTACCCCTTTGGATTCAGATAGCATGGTAACCACCAAGTTTATCAGGAAGTAGTATCAATGAGAAAGGTTACTGCTGTGGCCCAGAAGATGCTCATCCTTCAGGAAAACTGAGACTCTAGAGGTGAAGACAAAGAGAACACAGTCAAGTGTGTAGGGAAGGTGAAAGGAAGAATACACAAATGTATGCACAGTGGGGAAAATGAAATAAGGGAGTGGAGGAGGCATGAGCAGAGCAGAGAAGAAGGGATACAACCAGATAATAGATCCAAGGAGGGAAAACGAGAGTGGTCCATGGAAGAAAAACAAGATGGGTTAAAAATAATGGAAGATGATACTAAGAATGGCACTTAGCAGCCAAATGGGATTGTGATTAATGCTGTTCTGCCTTTTCCCATAGAGCCCTAGGGCTTGATTTTTAGGTGCAATCTCATGCTGTCTGGACACGCAAGAAGAGAACTACACTTCATGCCACTGTGCAGTGATCCCTCTGTGCACTGATTGTTGTACTTGGGGGGAAAAAACCCTAGCAGGATCTTATTCAGGGGGAGAAGGCAATATGCCACATTTATTGTGAGAAAAATACAATTATGTTAATAGCTAATGTCTAGTACACGCACACACACACAGATGTTCTGTTATTGGTCATGTATAGTTACCAGTTGTGACCGTAGC
The DNA here is from genome assembly GCA_007922195.1 of Podocnemis expansa. NCBI lineage: Eukaryota > Metazoa > Chordata > Testudines > Podocnemididae > Podocnemis > Podocnemis expansa. The sequence continues at coordinate 28,700,550 of ML681989.1, read as the reverse complement.
TTGAGTTTGTGTCTGGTGTCCGCAGCTCATGGTGACCACCTAACCATGCAGGCTACACATGAGTGTGGGAACCTGGTCTTGTCAGTGCCAACAGATGCTCCTGGAGGATGACTGCATATCCAAAAAGAAAACCCAAACTATACAGTCTTGCTCAACTTTTTATACCTTTCAGTCCATAGATCTTGCTGTATCATGCTGCCACAGGACGTCAGTCATTTGCAGGCATGACTTTCATCACATCCTTGATTGAACTTCAAACGGACTTTAGTTCTTTTCTTTCTTAGGTGGACTCTTCTCACTTTTCCAGGGGTTGGTCTCCATTCTTCTTTTGTTCTTCAACCATTAAGGTGGTGCTGGCAGTTTTCATCAGGGCAGGCTAGTGTCTGGACGAGTCCCATCACACACACACTCACATTAACACATTTTACTCACACATCCAGCTGAATTATAGTACAAGATTCAAAATCAAGTTACACAGCTAAAATGGAGTTTCATCAAACATAGTAGAGTTACAAAGTACTAGTTTCAAAATGAGGTTTTGATGACACTATAAAGTTACCATAGGAGTTCTGCATGCCTCTTGGTTACAATGTCAGTATAAGGGTTGCTTTGTTTACAGTGCAGAAGTTTTATGGAGGTAGTTCTTGGTAAACAGTAAGAACTAAGGGTGACTGCTGAATGACAGCAGATCTATCAAGAGAATGATACAAGTTCATTAATAATAACATAAGTGCCACAGGACTCTTTGCTCTTTTTTTTTTAATAAAATACCAAATTCACATACAATCAAATCCCCAATTCACGTAAAGTAAAATCCCATGTTCACATAAAATAATAATAATTATTATTAATAATTAATAAGCTATAGAACATAATATATTCTTCAGTACTATATGATGATCTCCCAAAGCAATTCCAGCCAGCTCTCATCAGCCACACAAGGCAATAGTCATGAAATGAGGCCCTGCAAGAAAGGAGGTTGGTGTAAAATAAGGTGGGAAATCCTCTTGGGGCTGGGGAGGAGGCAGAGAGGAAATAAATGGCATTCAAGGCTGTACAAAATGTCAAGAGCTAAAGATTCCCCATCACTTACATTGCTCGAATCATTCCTTAGCAGGTTTTATGCTAAAGTAGTTTCAAATACATCTGACACAGTGGGAAGATGTAAAAAGAAAGCTAACATTTCTCAGCAATCATTAGACTGTAGTAAATGCTAAGCATAGAAGAGGATCATTATGAAGTCATGTTCATTAATTATTTTTATCCTGTCACTTCAGCTGTGGTAACACTTGCATTAAAGACAAAATCGGTAGCCTGAAACAAGCTGTGATTGATCTAAAGACTTATCTAGCTCCACCAAAACCCTAAAGACTAGTTAGCACAGCATCCTTTCTCATTTCCTATTCAGGCAAATGGACCTTCTCTTAGGCATGTCTAATTTACAGGATCGTATCTTCTCTTTTGAAATGTCAGATGTTTTTGCTGATGGTTTGACTCATTGATAAGCAAAAGCTTTTGTTCTCTTCCTTTTTTGTTATTCTTGCTTATTTAGTGTGGTAGGGGGAATTAGGTAGGGAGTCCCTCGTATTTGTCATCCGCATTTCGCAATATGCAAGGGTAGCTTGGTGAAATTACACTTAAACTTTCATTCCACCTTCCAGATCATAAACAACATGTTTTTCTCCGTTTCTATTTCTCAAGCACTCTACATCCTGACAGTAGCTGTAATTGCTAATAAAATCTGCTCTGCCTCCTTTGACATGCTGGGTCAGATTGTGCTGTGTCAAGTATCAGTGTAAATTTAAAGAAACTTAAAGTGGAGCTGATGTAAGTAAGTTACTCTAGATGTACACTGGAATAACAGAGCAGAATTTAGCCTGCTGTTTTAAACATGAGCTGTTTTAAGCAGGGGCATGCATACTCTCAAGATATTGCTCTGCTTGCTCAGCCTTCTTTAACTGAACCACTAAAGCAGGAACATATCCTTGCAACAAACCATGTTGCCAACTTAGCTTTGCCCACATATCTGCACAAAAGACACCATTATAAGACCTAATCAAACCAGCTACTCAATCAAGGGCTTATTCACCTGTGCACCCACCAATGTGATTTATGCCATCATGTGCCAGAAATGTCCCTCTGTCTTATTTATTGGACAAACAGGACAGTCCCTGACCAAAAGAATAAATGGACATGAATCTGACATCAGAAATCACAATACTGAAAAACCAATAAGGGAACACTGCAATCTTTCTGATCACTCCATTGATGATTTCCTACCAGCTGTACTCAAACAAATGAATAAAGAAATCAAAGCTTCAAAGGGTGTGTTCACACAGCATTCTTATTTTGAAACAACAGAGGTTGTTTCGAAATAAGAACTGCCATGGCCACACGACGCACGGCCATTTCGAAACAAGCAAACTGCTTGTTTTGAAATGGCCACCGTTCTTTCGAAATGGCTAACACCTCGTTTCGTTTCGAAACAGTGTTGTTTCGAAACTAGTAGTTTTGAAACAATGCCAGCGGGACATGCTGTTTCAAAACAATGGTTGTTTCAAAACTAGTTGTTTCGAAACCACCGTTTTATGGCCGTTTTATTTCAAAACAACAGTTGTTTCGAAATAACCGGCTGACCTTCCTCCCAGGGCGCACAGTGCCCTGGGGGAACTTCCTGCCAGGGCGTGCCTGTTAGGCTGCATGGCAGGCAGGGACCTGTAGGGCAGCCATGTCACAGCAGGCAGGCCCTTCAGGCACAGGGCGCAGACGGGTGCCCATTTGGACCCGGGAGGACATCAGGTGCCTCCTGGGCATCTGGCAGCAGCCAGATATCCTGAGGAGGTTCGAGGCCAGCCACCGGAACCATGACATCTATTGTGACATCGCGGCTGCGATGTCACAGAAAGGGCACCCCCACACGACAGAGCAGGTGCGGAGCAAAGTTAAAAGTCTCCGCCAGGAGTACGCCTGCACCCAGGATGCCCAGGCACTGCAGGGGCCTGGGAGCCAGGCCATGTGCCCCCACTACAAGGCCCTGGATGCCTTCCTGGGGCCACAGCCCAACAGTGTCCCCGCTGAGGCTGTGGATACCTCAGGAGGGCATCAGAGCCCCTCATCAGGCCCGGAGGCACCAACCTCTGACGTCTCCATCAGGGGGCCTCCAGACGCACCACCACCAGTGGTGGCGGCCAGCCTGAGCACGCCGGAGCTGTTCAGAGGGATGGAGGCGGGGACCAGCCCGGAGGAGCAGGGGCCCACCACCGCCCCTGGAGACTCAGACCCCGGGACGTCTCAGCGGACCTCCGGAGCCCCTGTGGGTTAGTATTCCTCTCCCATGGTGGCACACAGGGCTGGGCCTGTCCAGCAGGTCCTGGGTCGCAAGGGGCCCATGGCTGGGCACCGGGGCAGGTAGGGCCCAGGGTTGTCAGGCACAGACGGGCCCCCCTAACCACGGGTCCCACAGAGACACGTGGTACTGGGGTCACGGGCCTGTGTGTGCTGAGGGGTGGTGCCCAGGGCCTGGCTGGGAAAGATGCAGCAGCATCTTGGGTGGGGTGGAGAGCAGGCAGGGCATACCACTGGCAAGTGGCTGCGGGAGACCCCTAGAGCAAGGTGTGGCTGAGTCCAGCCCACTCTCATGGGCACCACTAGCATGGTGCTGCCAGGGTATGGTTCCCAGATGTCTGGCGAAAGGAGAACATGGTCCCCTTTTTGCTGCTCTGTTCTTCTTTTTACCCCCACATTCTCTGTCTGGCAGGCAGTTTAAAAGACAGGGGTCCGTCAGGCCTGTCACTATAGGGGAGGAAGGATCCTGGAACGCCATAGAATACTGATTTATACAGGAAAGTGTTCCAGGGCCCCTTAAACCCTGACCACTACCCCAGCCAAACAACATTTTTGCCCAGGGTCCTCCAGTGGTCTCCATCGGGTACTGTCCTGGCCTCCATCTGGGGCTTTGGGGGCTGTGAGCCCTACCCCAGGGCAATGTCCCATGGGACCCTGGGACCTCCTGACAGTCAGAGCAGACGTGTATGCTGCAGGCAGGCCACACGCAGACAGAGCCAGCAGGCGGCAGAGGCCAACTGTGTTTTCTGTTTCCCTGCAGCATGTTGCAGAGCGCCACCCCAGGAGCCACCTGCCACCCCTGGACCCCGACACCTGAGCCCCAGGGTGACCCGGCGATGGCAGAGGGCCCCCAGGACCTGCATGGAGCTCCTGGAGAGCTTGGAAGAGCTGGGCCACAACATGTATGAGGCGACCCAGGCCTGGCGGAGCGACCTCGCCCAGCGGCAGGTGGCTGGTCTCCACGTACTGGAGCGCCTCGCAGTGGCAGACGAGAGGGCCACGATGGCCCAGGACAGGGCTGTGAGGGCCCTTGAGGTCCTGGCACGTGAACTCCCTGCGGCCATCACGGAGCAGGCAGCTGCCATCCGGCAGCTGGCCAAGAGCCTTGCCATGCAAAGGCGTGGGGAGGCATCGCTGCCTGGGCCTGCACGCCGGCGACGGCGGGTGGAGGGAAGCCGTGGGCGAGGGCAGGACACGCCACCCCCCCAACCCCCCCACAAGTGATGCCTAACCTCTCCCTCTGCCCCCTGGACGTTTTCACCCCTGTCACCTCCCAAGTTGCTGCTCCCTCCCCCAAGTCCCCAAAGTCCCCTGTCCCCTCCCAAGTTGCTGCTCCCTCCCCCAAGTCCCCAAAGTCCCCTGTCTCCTCCCAAGTTGCTGCTCCCTCCCCCGGAACCCCCCCACATTGCCCCATCCTGTATTGCCCCCATCCCTTCCTTGATTATAAATAAATCCCTTGAAAGATATTTGTGGTTGTCTGTGTTTTTATTGCTGGGAGTTGGCAGTGTGGGTGGATGGGTGGGGGCTGGCTGTGGGTGGATGGGGGAGATGGTGTTGTGGTGCAGGGCTGGCCTGGCCCTCAGTGTTCCTCTGCGGCGAAGGCGAGCCGGAGGGTGTCGCGGACGGCGAGGGCTCGCGCAGATGGCTGGTCCCGAGTCGGCAGAGATTCCAGCTGTTCGTAGTCCCTGGCAAGGACTCGGGCCTCAGCCTCCCATGTGAGTGGGAAGGGTTCCCCTTGCTGCTCACAGAAATTGTGTAGCACTGCACATGCTGTGATGACTTGGGGCAGTCTCCGCTCTGCGAGGTGGAGGCGGGTTGGCAGGCACCTCCACCGGGTCTTGAGGCACCTCCAGCGGGCCAGGCGGCAGTTGAACAGCTGCCGGCTGGGGTCGAGTGGCCCAGCATGCGGGCGCATAAGCCAGAGCTGCAAGGGGTAGGCTGCGTCCGCCACGATGAGGACGGGCACCTCTACTCCCCCAAGGTGGATGGTGTGAGGGGGGATGTGGGTGCCCGCCTCCATGCCCCGGTACAGGGCGGAGTTGCAGAGGACCCTGGCATCATGGGCCCTCCCTGGCCATCCCACATAGCAATCCTGGAACAGGCCCCAGTGGTCCACACGTGTCTGTATAATCACCGAATGATAGCCCTTGCGGTTCCGGTACACTGCAGCCCTGTGCTCCGGGGTGCACACAGGGATGTGTGTGCTGTCCAGGATCCCCACACAGTTCGGAAAGCCGAGGGTGGCCATCCCGGGCATGGTGTCCTGCAGGTCCCCACGTCTCACCAGGTGCCGCAGGAGGGCACGATTGATGGCCCTGGTGACCTCGAGGAGGATGGTGTTGGTGGTGGACCTCCCGACGCCAAACAGATGCGCCACTGCCCTGTGGGACTCCGGAGTGGCCATCTTCCAGAAGGTGATGGCCACTTGTTTGTCCACCGGGATGGTGGGCCTCATTGGGGTGTCCCTGTGGTTCAGGTGCGGGGCAAGTTCGCTGACCAGGCGGGTGAAGCTGGCCCTGGTCATTCTAAAGTTCTGCCGCCACAGGTCGTCACCCCAGGTGTGCAGAACGACCCTCTCCCACCAGTCGGCGCTGGTCTCCCGTGCCCAGATGCGGCGAGGCACAGGGAGGGGCAGGGGCAGTAGCTCAGCCCTGTGGATGAGCTGCATGTACTCCTCGGGCAGAGGCCAGTCATCCTCGGGCTCCGCAAACAGAGTCTCCCACATGTGCCAGAGACCCTGCATGCGCTCCAAGGGGCTGGGTACTGCATGGCGCTGTCTAGGCAGCTGGGCAGAGTCCATTGTTTGCAGCGTGCTGCTAGCCTGTGTGGACAGGGAAGTGAGGTCGGGGCCGGCTTTTATGCGATTGGCTAGCAACATGGTGGCCAATGTGGCCCAGGGAGGTGGCCATGTTGCCACACCTCCCATGCTGCACTGCCCCTGAGTCGAAATAGCAAGCCCACACTGTGGAAACGCTATTTCAATTCCTGTTTTTTGCTTATTTCGAGGACACGTTTTTTTTATTTCGAAACAAGTTATTTCAAAATAACTTGTTATTTCGAAAAAAGTTATTTCGAAATAACTTGTTTCGAAACAAGCCCCGTGTGTGTGAACATAGCCAAAGAGAAACTGCAGAATTGGAATTCATATGCAAATTTGACAATGTTGTTTCAGGGCTAAATAAGGACTATGATTTTTTTCATTACAATAGGTGATTTGACCTCATCTTCCACTATATGCTGTTCCCCTGTGTTTGAATCTAAACTACTGCATTGAGTTTCTGTAACAGTCAAATCTGATCCAATGACTTATCCTTCCCTGCATTTATTTTCCTCCCATTCTGTAAGTTCCCCCATCTTCAAAGCATCTGACAAAGTGAGAATTTCTCCCATGAAAGCTCACGTGATAAATGAATTTGTTAGTCTTTACGTACCACAGGACTCCTTGTTTGGCTTGTTTAATTGAGTTCCCATCTGAAAGAGCTGATTACTCAGGTAAGTCTGTCCTGATTATATGCAGCATTCCAAAAAGTTACTTCTCTGGAAGAAAAATATGACCAGAAACAGGAAGCTCACACCAAGTTTGTTAAGATCAGTTAATTATGCTCTATACCACCATCTTTAGCTACTTCTCTGTTTCAATTTCAAAGTAACAGAAAATGGGCCCAAGAGTCTGACCAGGTCTCTAGAGACTAAATTTTCAAGCCTCTCAAACTATTTCAAGCCTGGGCAATTTTATCTTAAGGTTGATCAGGATAAAGTTGCAATAGTGAATATTAAATTTTGAATAAATTCATTCACATACTGCCAAGAGTTTGCCAGTTTCTGAAATAGTCCTGTTGTACCTGAATCATTGTCTTGAGTCTTACAAGTACAGGTTTCTCAGTCTGTTTATCACTGTATTATGTATACAGTGGTGTTAGTTATGCTATATATTTCTCCAGACTCTATGAGTATTTCAGTAGTTAATATACCCTAGTAAAGAGTTCCCACCCCTTCTTTCTGTAGTGACCTTCCCATCCGAACTCTACATTCCCACTACTCAGTGGGGACAAGCCAGGAAATGAAATTTCTCAGAATCTCAAGCTCTAACTTGGAAGGCAGCCAGTGTGCACTCTGGAGTATCAGCTCTTACAGCAGGCACCAAGGCTTCCGCTTTAAATGTAGGTCATCATCATTCAGTTATGGAAATTCACTGCCTCCAATACCGTGTATAGAATGCTGTGAAGCACAGCTTTGTGGAGACAAAGAAAATGCATAATATGGTCTGTGCCATGTTTGCAAATGTGTGATGGGAAATCCTGCCATTTCCTTTAGCTATACATATAAAATGCTCAGTTTAGGTGGCAAAACAAATGAACATTTGACATTACTAAATCAGCATACAGATATTTTGAGGCACATTTAAAGCTGCAGTTAAAATAGGAAAATTGGTGAAATAAATGAGGCATCTGTCCTTTGGATTACTGAATGGATTATGCTCAAGTTCCATTCCAGAGGCTGGATTCCAGTCTCAGGGAGAAGAGCTCTTTGTGAACTAATCACCCCATTCTCTGCACATCTCTATCCAGGAACTGGCCAGCAGTGATTAATATGTTTTTTACTTGCCTGTAACACACACCCTTGCTGTGTAGATCTGTGTTAGGTTTTCAATTCCACATTGTTCTAAAGTTATTGGTGTTTTTAATCTGCACAGTTGAGGTTGACTCTGATCAGCCCAGGATGCCCGACAGCATCACTCACTAGTTACATTCTCAAACAAGCACCATTGTGCTTTCTCCCATGCCACCCCTTACGCTTGTGTGGAATTCCCTATAAACATCTGCAAAGCCACAATGTAGTCTTCCTTCAAGTCTCTCCTCTCTTGTGGTGCCTATGAAAAAAACCTGAAAATGTTAGACAACAGCCTACCATGCTGACCAACAGTGTTGCCTTCTACTCCCCGTCTGTCTTCCTGTAGTCATCTGCTGTTGTTTGCCTTATACTTAGATTGTAAGACCTTTGGGATAGAAATTTCCTTTTTGTCTGGACAATGCCTAGCATATTATTATAAATCTGCTGATCTACCAACTGGGCTATGGAGGAACCAGCTAAATGGCCTTGTACCATTGGCCATTATCCTTGAAAACTCATGGCGAATGGGGGAGGTGCCAGAGGACTGGAAAAAAGCAAACATAGTGCCTATCTTCAAGAAAAGCAAAAAGGAGGATCCAGGGAATTACAGGCCTGTCAGCCCCACCTCAGTCCCTGGAAAAATCATGGAGCAGGTTCTCAAAGAATCCATCCTGAAACACTTGGAGGAAAATAGAGTGATCAGGAACAGTCAGCATGGATTCACCAAGGGTAAATCGTGCCTGACCAACCTCATTGCCTTCTATGATGAGGTGACTGGATTTGTGGATGCGGGAAGAGCCGTTGATGTGATATACCTCAAGTTTAGCCAGACTTTTGATACAGTTTCCCACAGCATTCTCATTGGGAAATTAAGGAAGTATGGGTTGGATGCGTGGACTGTAAGGTGGATAGAAAACTGGCTAGATCAACAGTTTCAGCATGTAGGAATCAATGGCTCCATGTCAAGTTGGCAACCAATAATGAGTGGTGTGCCCCAGGGGTCGGTCCTGCGGCCAGTTCTGTTCAACATTTTCATTAATGATCTGCATGATGGGATAGATTGCACACTTAGTAAGTTTGCAGATGACATGAAGCTGGGGGAGAACGGTAGACACCCTGGAGGGCAGGGACGAGATTCAGGGAGACCTAGACAAATTGGAGCAGTGGGCCAATAGAAATCTCACGAGGTTCAACAAAGACAAGTGCAAAGTCCTGCACTTGGGATGGAAAAACCCCATGTACTGCTACAGGCTGGGGAGTGATCAGCTGAGTAGCAGCACTGGAGAAAAGGACCTGGGAGTCACGGTGGATGGGAAGCTGGATATGAGTCAGCAGTGTGCTCTTGCTGCCAAAAAAGGCCAATGGCATACTGGGCTGCATCAGGAGAAGTGTTGCCAGCAGATCGAGGGATGTGATCGTTCCCCACTATTCTGCACTGGTGCGGCCACATCTGGAATACTGTGTTCAGTTTTGGGCTCCCCACTACAAAAAGGACATGGACAAATTAGAGAGAGTCCAGCGGAGGGCAACAAAAATGATCAAAGGGCTGGAGCACAAGCCCTATGAAGAAAGACTGAAGGAACTAGGCTTATTTAGCCTGCAGAAGAGAAAACTGAGGGGGGATTTGATAGCAACCTTCAACTACCTGAAGGGTTGCTCCAAGGAGGATGGAGCTCAACTGTTCTCAGTAGTAACAGAGGGCAGAACGAGGAGCAATGGTTTCAAGTTACAGCTGGGGAGATCCAGACTGGATATTAGGAAAAACTTTCTTACTAGGTGAGTGGTGAAGCATTGGAATAAGCTACCTAGGGAGGTGGTGTAATCTCCATCTTTGGAGGTGTTTAAGGCCCAGCTGGACAAAACCCTGGCTGGGATAATCTAGTGGGAGTGGTCCTGCTTTTTTGGCAGGGGGTTGAACTAGATGACCTCGCGGGGTCCCTTCCAACCCTATGATTCTATATTGTTAGATCTAGCTAAAAAGAGGCGCAAGTAATCAGTATTCTCAGTTTCTGCCCCCAGCTCTTCTCTGACTTGCTCGGTTACCTTGGATAACTCACCTAGGCCTTGTACACACTCATGAGTTTTTGCAGCAGCAAGTCATCTTATTGCAGCAAAACAAGCCCACCCTACACTCCTTCTTTCATTAAAACTGCCCTGTTTTGATGCAACTATACCAACTGTGTGTGAGTCACAGCACCTATTGCAGAACAGCTGTTGCACAACAGTGTGAGTGAACGGTGGCTCATTTTTCTTCTGCATTAAGTTGCCTCCAGAGGTGTCCCAGAATGCCAGTCAAGACCACTCTGGTCTTTTGGAATTGTCTTACTTGTCAACTTTCGTGGTCTAACAGGATTGTTGATTATTGATAAGTAATGGTACTTGCCAATCTCCCTGCTCTATTAGCCCCCCCCACCGAAGGGGATGGGGAGCCCTGGCAGCTTCAACCCTTGCCATTGGGGACTGGGGAGCCCCAGTGGCTGCCCCTCCTGCTGCAGGACACCAGAGGCAGCTGCTGGAGCTCCCGGGTCCCAGCAGCTTGGGGCAGGCAGCTGCTGGTGCTCTTGTCCCTGGCAGCTGCAGGCGGGTCAGCAATTGTGGCTCCCCGGTGCTTGGTGGCAGCACACCTGCCGTTGGGAATTCAGCAGCCCTGGCGCTGCTGCTGGGGCTCCTGGGTTCCCAGTGACAGGGTAGCTGTAGCCACCAAGACTCCCAGTTCCTGGATCCTGGCGACAGCAGGGTTGCTGGGAGCCCCAGTCACAGGTGAGGGGGGGGGTGCTCCCTTCAGGCCTTTTTTGTCAGTGGAAGTGGTCCTTGTGTGAACACTCTCCAATGAGAAAAGGATGGATGCGCATATACTACCCACCACTAGAATTATAGTGGTGTCTGTCTAACGGCAAAACTTTTGTAGCAGAACTGTCTAGTGTAGACATAGCCTTAGCCTTTTTGTGCTACAGTTTGATGCATTATGAAATGTCAAAGAACTCATGGGAGGTTGTGTGACCAGTTAATTGTTTATGTAATGACTCCCAGAATAGGTTGTCAGCAGGGAATAAATCTGGGACCTCCAGCTTCAAAGCCTACTTGGTAGCAGTAATAGGTTATTATACTTTTATTTGGATCAGCCACTGGAGAGGCATAATATACTTGGCAAGTGTCTTATATTTGTAACATTTCTACAGTCCCTAGATGGAAAGACTGGTATGTTCAGAGGCTTAATTATTTATTATGTATTATTTAAATTATCTATTATCTTAGTATAAAACACACACCTCTATCACCGGGTCAACATTATTTATAACAAACTCAAATCATCATGAGGGCTGCATGAGGACTGGTACAGGGCTGCATGAGGACTAGTATATTAGCCCGAGGGCCACGCCACTGAAACCTTTTCATAAAATGATATTGCAAATATTGGTTACAATAGTGTTGATGAGGGCCACAGGAAATAGCTTTAGGGGTCTCATGCAGTCCCTGGGCTGTGTGTTTGAGACCCCCGATTTATACCTTTCCTTCTTTGGATCACTTTATTCACTTGTATCATCTGATTTGTCTAGTATTTGAGTTTTTTGAAGTAAAATGAAAAATAATTTTGTAATCATTGTGTTCTGTGAAAAGAATGGTATTTTAAATATATCTCTAGGTCATCCTTGGAGCTGGAGGCAGTGGAAAGCCTACATTTCTCAGAACCCAGGCATTTGACCAATAATGCATAGATGCTGAATGACAGGAACAGAGAGAGGCATCTTCATCCTTCCTTTCAGAAAAGCTCATAGACAGTGAAAAGAAAAGAAAAGAAAAGAGAGTATGGGAAAGTGGATGAGGAAAGGAAACAATGATAAAGAAAGAAAGAAAAGTGCAGTGCAGAAAAAAGTCTGCATGTTACTCTCAGACAGCATCTTAAATTGGTGTTTGGGGTTCCAAATAGGAAGATTGATGACTTTGTAACCAGAGAGTATGCTCCCTCAAAACTGAACAGGTTTTATATTTTCCTTAGCCTAGCTTTGCTGGCGTCTCCTAGCACTCTGTTCTCCTTCTGGAGACACACACTTAATGAATCACACTGACAGTCAAGTACACTAAATCACATCCCATCAGAGAGCACCCACACTTCCATTCTCATATGTGCTCATTCATTACTATGGCTGAGTATACCACAAATAAGGACAGTGGCTCACACTTTTAACAGCAGTTATTAAGTAAAGCTGCCAAAGAAAGAGAGAGGCCCTTCCTTCCCCCACCAATCTTCCATTGCACTGCCCACGCCTTGTCCTTGAGACAGTTGTCTGCATAAGGGAACTACTAATGGGAGCGGGATGATAGTCAGTACTCAACTCCACTGACTTGCATGATTATGTTTGGGGACTGATACATTTAAAATAATGTTAAAGCTAATGTTCATCAAGGTCTTGTGAAGCATTTGGTTAAGTGAGACATGGGTTAATGGAATCATGGTTCCACTATTGAAGCTACGGGTTAATCAAAGGCATTTGCAGTCTCTTCTTTGGTATCTATGTCCAGTTTTGCTTACCTCAAAACCACATATCTTCTTTACGTCTTCTTTTAACAAAAGTTGAAGACCTAGTTTGGGGGGGGGGGGGGAATTTATCTTTGCTTTCACCAATCTTTCATACCTTTTGGTTTAGTTTTTAAAAATATCTAAAGATGCACACTCTGCATTTTCTAAAATTAGAAAGCATTTCATAAGCCACACATACTCATTTTTAGAAATAATGATGTCATGGGGTGGCTGGGGTGGGGGGAATGGAAGCTCTTCCAAAGTTCCTAAGTCACTTTAAAATGACATTTCAGCTTCTCAGTCGTTTAAATGTTTTTGAAAAACATACCTCAGATCTCTTAAATTCATCACTAAAAGAACTGAATCTAATACTAAGTTGCAGGGGCTGAATTTAATCACTTTAAAGAAATCTGCCTGATCTATCAAAAAATCCAAAGCTACTGCCAGTATACATTTAAAAAAAATTAAGAGCCTTGTTGATGAACTTATTCATGTCATCTAGTAACATTCCCTTATGTGTAACACCCTTGTGAGAAGTATTTAGAGACTGAGTTCAGAGGTGAATTGTGAGATGATGTAAATTATACTCTGAAATGCACTCAGCTTCCATCAGGCCTAATTACACCCACTTTCCAATGTATTAGTGAATGTAAGGAGAGTCTAAGTGGATATAATTTACACACTGAGGAGATGCAAGTTGAAATTAAGAGCAGTAGCTTATTTATACCTTGGGACACCCTGATGTTTTAGCACAATTCTGACACAGGAGCCAAAAGTAGTCAGGACGTAGGAATGTATTGGTCAAGCCCCTGGCATGCTTCCTGCTTTGACTGCTTTAGATTTATTTTAGATGAGCCACAAAATTTGAGCCAATTGTCAAACCGGTATCTGTTATTCAGTGTCTGTCTCTCTAATAATGCACAAAAAGGAAACGAATCACAGGAAGTGTTCAAGTGTCAACAGCTCCTGCATCCCCTTTTTCTCTAAATTTAAATCACAGAGCTGCCTTACATTCTGTACATAAAGGGAAAAAAAGGGGGCACTGGACAAACTTTCTACTTTCTGAAAAAATAGCAAGAATATGCTATTCAACACAAAATCAGATCTGCTCTATATCTGATCCACGACCAAAAAAAAAAAAAAAAGGTGCCCAGGTAATTTTTAAAAAACAGTAAAGCTTAGAAATACAAAAATTTCCTAGGCCATGTAGTTCAACTCCCCAGCCAGTGCAGCATTCTTTGTTGTTGCTTCAGCGCTAATGTGTGCAGAAGTCTTAGGTTCTTGTCACATCAACAAGATGAGGGGAGTAGGTGGCAGGGTGTTATCTGTGTGAGCCTTCAACAAGAACATTAAATGGAAAAATGGTGTGGAAAAAACACCAGGCCAGATTCACTCCTGCTATATGAGTACAACATCACCCATAGCTAGGGTTACTAGGTAACAAAGCATGAAAAGGAGGACAGGGAAGTACGAAAAGGAAGACATTGGAGGGCACACGAAGAAAATGTAGTATTAATGTAATATTCTTCTGGTTTTAGGGGGCCCTGGAATGTTTCTCCCTAAAAATAGGGTGTTATGGCGCATTCCAGAATACTTTAACCCCTGTAAGTAAAAAGCCAGACAAAATCACGTATTTTTAAAATGCCTACCAAACGGAGGACATAAAGATAAAAAGGAGGACATGTCCTTTTGGCTGACATCTGGGAACCCTACCCATAGCCCCACACCAGCATGGGAGACAGCATTTTGCTCTGGGAGAAAGGCATTACCACCCTTCCCAGAATTTCATCTGAGAGAGGACAGCTTTAAATTATACCTATAGCTCCTTCCAGCAAAAAACGGCCTAGCTGTGCTGAATCTGTGCATCACTAGGCAAGCTGGCCTGATCACTTCCTCACAGGGCACTGTCCCTTTTTGGGGTTGCACTGGCTGACTGTGTCCCCACCCATGTAGAACAGGATGTCAAAGGTGCAGTCCCTTGTAGCCAGACTTTCCATTAGCTGCCAGCTAGCACAAACCCTTCAGCTAATGTAACCAAGGATTGAAACAAGCCCAGATGCTGCTTCCACAGCGGGGGTGAATTGGGCTGCACAGTTACAGGCATTATCCTTCTGAAAGGACATTGATTTTATGTCCCTTCTGCCTGTGTTTGACAGTTGTTCAAGTAAATGTAAAAATATCCCATAATGTATTTCAAAAAGAAGCTAAGAAAAACCGGGAGCTCGGCCAATGATTTCTTCCAAAGTTCCCCCAGTAAAGAGGTTTTACTAGCCAAGGCCAGACAAGTTCATAGGGATTTGTTTCAATTTCAGTCATAACTGGCATTCCCCTTATTTCCTTTCTACTGCAAACTCCATATTTCTCATCACAAGCAGACCCTTCAGCAACCTTCCCTCCTCTCTGTACAGCTCCCTAGGCTTGATCACATTTACACTCAGAGCTAGTTACACTGTTCTGCAAGTCTCCACTTTGCACTACCAGAGTTGTGTAAAGCAGCGTCAAATAAATCAGATGCTGGTCGTGTCTATGCTGACAGCAGGAAATTCGCTACCATCAGATTATAGACATAGCTATGGATGGGCCTGGATAGGCTCTGGCCCATCCTCTTCGGAGGCAGGTCTACCCAATTGCAGCTGTTCCACTTGCTACAGAAACTTGAACATCTCATGAGTTGGGCAGATTTTGGCTGCTTGCCTGAATGTCCTGCTTTTTCCACCTGACCAGAAGCAAGACATTCAGGAAGCAACAGCTGAAAGCTGCCTGATGTTCCAGTTGCTAGGTAGCAAATAAAGCTACCTAGCAACTGTAGTATCTGCAGCTTGCAAACTGTCTGCGTCCAGTCACATGACCAGAAGCAGGAAGAAGCCTGGGCCCACCTGGGTAACTCACTGGCCTGGCCTGAAAATCAGGTCTGGCTATATCTGTGCATCAGATCAGTTTATCCAGGTCAGTTGAGCAGAAGTGATGACCCACTCAAGGGATCCAGAAATCAACTTAATAAATTCTTTACTGGAAACTACATAAAGTAGCATATCTCCTGTTGATTGCTGCCAAATTTGCCAGTAATTGTAGACCAGGCCCCGGATCCCATTATCTAATAGGTGTTTTCTCAGCTGGACTCCTGTGAGGTTTACTTTCAGGGTTTTCTCTTCTGATACAATGATGGATAGATGCTTTGCCTCTAGAATTTTGTTTCAAAGAATATCTTGCAAGTTATTTCTGCCTTTGTAGGGGGAATGTCTGGTCACAAAGCATGCAATGATGCCAGTATATATTCTCTTTCAAATCTTTGGCTGAAGCAAATGTCTGATGTCTGAGTTTCAATCTAGTTTTTTTCACCAGTGTTTGAATTATTTCCTTTAGTTTCTAACTCACTTTATATTTTTCCATGGTAGATATGACTAAAAGCATACAGCATTGCCTTTTTGATGTTCAAGGTCTGATAACTTACACATGCAGGGCAATGAAACTTATGTATTAATCACTCTTTTCCTTTCATAAGTAAATAATATAAGTATCACAGAACCATGAAACTTATTTATATTTATATGATTAAGGGGACATCCCAGAATGTGCTGGGGACATTAAATTGGCGGTAATATTTTACCAGATGAAGGTAAGGGCTTTGTTTTCTTTTCTGGTTCTGTGCTTGCCAGTACATACGCATGTATGCCTTTTCTTGTACACTGTTGCTATGTGCTACTGAATATTTGTGACTCATCTAGACTATGTTACTGAAGGAACAAAATACCAGTTCTGTAAAAGGACTGCAATTAATGTATTTTCTGCTGAATTCTGTGCACTCCAATGCAGAAAGTTTAGTTTTTCTCAATGCATACAAGGCCTATTCCATGCATGATGGTATGACAGACCAGTATATTTCAACCTTTTTGTGCTGGTGATCCCCTTCGGGTGCCCCACTAAGCCAAAGTCCAAGCCCCATCACAGGAGTCCCTGTGGCACTGGGCCCCCTGTTTACCACCCCCAAGACCAGTCCTGCATCTGCAACCCCCTAAACACATTCTGTGATCATCCTGGGGTCACAATGCCCCCAGGTTGACTTACACCATGATAGAGGTACAAGAGCTAAAAGCAGAGGCAGGCACAGTGGCATGATCATATGCTAGCATCATTATTAGGCTTCAGAACTGTGCATTTAAAGTGAAGATTAGTCATCATCATGAACAATAGTCCCCCCCAAGCTTTCCTAATGACTATATCATGCCTTTTAGACATAGCTTGAGCACCAAATAGCACATAAGATACTCAGCCCTAGGAGTAACCCTGGGAGACATTATTCCTCAGAGAGATGTCTCTTAGGTTCAACTCCTTCAGAATTGCCCCGTTTTGTAGAGAGTGGGTTAGTTTGCCAGCCACCACATATTTCCCCTATGTGTACGCCCAGCCAGAGCCACACAAAAGAATGGAGGTTGGGGGAGACCCGGTCAAACCATAAGTGAAGGGAAACAGCATATGCTAGGGGCAGGAGGAATCTGACCGGTTACAATTGCCCTTCACCTTCTTTGCGATATTATCATGGTGGCTTATTGAAGTTACAGAGAGAGCTGCAAATATCTCTCTTTATGTTTGTTACTTCAAGCCTGCACCTGTACTGTTTTAGTACTTTTCAATGCTATGTTTTTAAAGCTACACTGAAACGTGTACACTGGGAAGGTCAGAAGTAAGCCCCTGGGCCTATGTATACAGGTGACAGATACAAGGAGGCTGAGCAGAACTGTTCCCTTTCTCCCAAATAACAAGAGTCCTGTGGCACCTTAAAGACTAATTGATTTCTTTGGGCATAAGCTTTCATGGGCTCCAGCCTACTTTGATGTATCTCACAAAGTGGGTTGAAGCCCACAAAAGCTATGCTCAAAGAAATTTGTTAGTCTGTGAGGTGACACAAGACTCATTGTTTTTGCTGTACACAAACTAACAAATGTGTACCACAGATGTAAAATAAGAAGAAAATGGATAACATTCTTGTTCTCTTCTAAATTCCTGCTTTGCTATTCAGTAGGGCTCACAATGGAATGGGTGGTCATGGACTTTTGTGAATGTCAGTGGCCTCAATCCATTTCCAATTTCCTAGTGGATCCAAAATTTTTACCGCAGCTGGCATATGCTGGCATAGTTTCACCACAGAGGGAAACTGAGGGTTTCTAGAAGTTGTCCTTCTAGGTCAGGTGAGAGGCAAATTGGTGAGATAATACTGGTAAGTCCATTGCACTGCTGCTCATGATGTACGCAGTAAACAGATGATTTCTGGCTTCAAGGCTGTCCCCCTCACAAGTATGATATTTCCTATGTTTTTTTTACAAAGGAAATGAAAAGTAATTGCCATATCCTTTGTGTTCAAAGGATACAAATGACACAGCAAAAGAATTATCTGGACTAGCAGAGTCTCTGTTTTCAGCTGGTTTGCTCCCTGCCAGTAAGAAAAGTGTAATTTGGGTTTGTTATTGTTGCTCTTGTTCCAACTGGAGAACCAAAGTTCATTTGGAACTTTTAAAGTGACTTTATTTAGACAACCAATGAACTGCATGAGTTTGTGCCACAGAAGATTTTACATGTAAGGGCCCAGATTTAGCTCAGGGATTCATGGATGCCACCAGCAGGGCTGTAACTATCTATTCTGGTGCCTAGGGCAAGCAGCCCCAAAGGAGCCTTCCCCCAGCCTGGGCCCCAATGTGGCATGGGGCCTGATCCCTCCCTACCCATGGCCAAAAGGTAGTGGGGAGCCAGATTTGGCCCCAGCTGCTGCCAGTAGGTGGCAAGGAGTCAGATCCAGCCCCAGGTGCCTTCCAGCGATGGCTGGGTATGGATCAGGCTCCCCACCGCCCCTGGGGCAGAAGGAACTGGATCCATCTGCAGTCCCAGGAAGAGCTGGAAGCCACAGCAGCACCAGAAGCCCCAGATGCTGAATTTTAGAGACACAGGGGATGGACCAGCTCACTGTGGTGACTGGGGATGGATTCAGCTCCTTGGGAGTGGTGAGGAGCCAGAGCCGTCCCCAGCCACCCCGGGGAGGTGGATCTGTCCCCTGTGCCCTCTAAAATTTGGTGCCTGGGGCTTTGCCCTGCTCGCCCTAGCCTTGTTACAGCCCTGGCCACCAGCATAACAAATAAGGAGTCTCATGGCACTTTTAAAGACTAACAGATTTATTTATCACTTGAGCTTTTGTGAGAAAAAATCCCACTTCATCAGACACTTGAAGAACAAAGTGGGATTTTCTCCTATGAAAGTTCATGTGATAAATCAATTTGTTAGTCTTTAAAAGTTGCACCAGACTCTTTGTTTTGCTGACCTACACTGACACACTTTTGCAACTTGTCACCAGCATAAGCCAGGACACAAAATATGTCTCTCCAGGTGTCAGAATGTCTGTTCTGAGTGAAATTACAGTGACTCAAGGCACCCACAACCCACCCATCTCATAAGAGCCTGTAATCAGCCAGCTTAGCCCCAAAATTATTCAGTGCTAGCCAGGGATGGGATGTATCATTTTAGCCTAAAGAGGTACTATAATGCATTCACAGGTAACTTCTGCCTGCAATTATCTTACAGAGCCTGATTCACAAGTTAGATTCCCTTCTCTAGTGAAACCTATGGGAAAGCAATGGTGCAAATGCTGCCTCCCCCCCAGGAGGGAATTCCCTTGGGATGTAGCAGTCTTGTCTTCATTACAGGGTATGTGGGAACAACTTGAACCATCTAACATAAGAATTAAAAATCCCAGGATATGTTAAAGTCACCCTTTATTCTTCCCTTTCCCAGAAACAGCTCTTACAGTGCAATGTCATACATACCTGACAAATCACACATAAATGTTAGAAACAATAAAGTGTTACAAATCACGTGCTTTGCTATGAAAAATAGAGGCCTGTTCTATTAAGAATTTTGGTTCTTAAGAGAAATAGTTCAAGCTGCTCCAACTTTTCTGTTGGCCTAAGTAGTTTAATAAACATGGCAAGCCATGTCTTAATACAGGTAGTCCTCACTTAGTGACCGGGTTCCGTTCCTGAAACCCGGTTGATAAACGAATTGGTCACTAAACGAGGAGCAGCCCTTACTGGTATTTCAGGCATAATGTACTTTACTGGTAGTGGGTTTTTCAACCATCGGTAGATAGTTTTAATGTCACCTTTGCATCATTTATAACATTTTAAATATATATTTTAAATGTTTTAAGCTCTAATGTACTGAACTTAGTTTGCATAGTGTACTGTAAATATAGGTAATCTGAGAGAGTTGATGCGAGTTCTCGTACATCGCCATAATACCAACTCATCAGAGAGCCGGTCATAACTCTGAGGGGTCACTAAACGAGTAGGTCACTAAGTGAGGACTAGCTGTACTTCTAAATCCCTCCCCTCCACTCCTACTCCCTAGTTCATTTCCTATTATCTCTCTTTAATGCTCACTAGCTGACAAATGTGCAATATATACCTTATATACTGCTGGTATTGAATGATAAACTGCAGTCATCCAGGATCACTTTCTAACAGTAGGGTGAGTCAGAATAATTTGTATGACTTACATGCTGCATGTCCCCCTCAGGTACTTAATTTCAGTTTCTTGGCCACATTTCTAGGCTCCATTTTATTGCCAGTTATCACAGTATTTTCAGGGTGGGTGTATTTTTAGCGAATAATCCACTTGGATTTACTTAGTAAATGCTGTGAGCCATAGTTTCAGCTCATTGGCAATTATGACTTAACAATGTGCAAATATTGGGAGGTGTATTTGCTTGTTCTCTCATACCTCTAACTGAGCTGCATATCTAAAGGTAGAGGTGACAGGTTGTGCTTCATGCTGGGGTCCCTTTATGTTGCTCTGTTAGGACAAACTGTCTACAAAGGGAGTTTAATACCCTCTGCAGATTGTATTGTGGAAGAGGGTTTTCTTTCAGTGGCACAGAGCCAGTATGCCTTCCACACGAGCACCCTCTTCGCCCCAAGCATAAGGAGACTGTAGGAGTAGATGGGCAAGTGATGGGGCAGGAGGAGACATAGCCAGAGAAGTTTGTTCTCCAAGTTGTTTTGCAGTGGCATAATGACCCCATATAGAGCTGTTACAAAGTCAGTGCGATTCAGAGTAAGCACGATACAGGCACAAATGTAGCTCCAAGCTGTTTCGTTTACCACTCACTCTTCCACCCCTGCTTTCCTGTTCTGAGGATGAACAAACAGCCAAGCAGTGCACTGTGCCTCTTCAAACAGCTAATTGTTGCTGGTTTTGGTTGTTTCATTTTTCAAGTGCTTTATAAACAACATGGCCACTTATGCAAGTGAGGTAAAGCACAGTTACCAGGATTTACACAAGGATAATTCAGGCTGGAATCCAGCACTTTGAATACTGAGACTGTTCTTTTCTACAAGCTTGTGGGAGAAAATTGCTCATTGCTCGCCTTTTTCTTTTCTAAACCTACTGGAGTTTCTGTCAGCAGTAAATAAAACAGGCATTAGTGCTTCTAGATACCATGGCGGAACTAAGAATCTTTGTTCCTCATTATTGCACAACAGTTTTGCAGTCCCCTAAGCAGTTATGAAACATTGTAAAGTGGTCAAACAGGAAGTACAACCAACAGTGAGTAAATAAAGCCTCTGCTTCCTATTCCACAAATTTTAGAACTTCCTTATCCTCCAGTTCCAAATCCTCTTACAACTGTTGCTCTTATTTATTTATGTTTTTTTGCATGGGCTACTTTAATGGAACCACCACCTGTTACCTCTTACCAACATCTCATTTTCCATGCAGGAAAATAGGTGTCACACAGCTTAATAGGTCTCCAGGGAAAATTGTAAAGCCATTGGTCAAAGGTTTGCAGACTGCATTAGGTATTCTCCCTCCACAGCTCTGTAGGCATTGATGCTGAGACCACACCAGTCCCACTAAATATTAGCAGAATGATTTCTTCTATTAAAATCTTTCACTGGCTAATCAGACCTGATGCTGAGGCTCCTAACAAACAAACAGTCTTACAGCCTATTTAGTATGTAACCTGTTGACTCCAGCGTAGCAATTTAATCAGAATCTGACAGGATTTTGAGGCAAGCTGGTTGTTTTATAAGCAGACCCAATAAATCCTGATAAACTGTTTTCAAAACTCAGAAGACAGAATGCTTGTGCTTTTGGCACATCAATGACAGAAGTAAAGGTAGGGTAAATAACAACTTGTAGATACGGACTAGATGTAAAATTTGGGCCAGATCCTGTTCACTGTATTTACACAAGTAGTCATATAACTAAAATGCCTGTGATTGTTCATATGAGAAAGGCAATTAGGGTTTTGGCACATTATTTCCAACTAATTTTAATATTTCAGGTCCTGGTTCAGCAAATGTATTTATGCACTCCTACGCATATTTAAACTTAACAAGCAAATGACACATGCTTCAATGGCACTATTTAGGTGCTTAAAGTTAGGCATGTGCTCATATAACCTTTCTGAATCAGAATTCTGTTAAAGAATTCACTTCTGAGTCTTTGTCTTGCCAAGGAAGGAAACTGTACTCTTGACATGTGCTGACTAACATGAGGTAAGATCCTAAGGAAGGCAAGGCAATTTGTGGTTTTGAAAAGGAGTTATTAGCAAGTCAAGGTCAGCCTCGGTTTTTCCACAGTTTTGAACTCAGCCTGCTGATGTGTGTATAAACTACAGACACTGTGCAAACACAGAACAGAAGGAAACATGGAGTCTGGCAGCACATTTAAAGACTAACAAATTTATTTATCGCATGAGCTTTTGTGGGATTCTCTCCAACAAAAGCTCGTGTGATAAATAAATTTGTTAGTCTTTAGAAGTGCCACCAGACTCCTCCTTTGTGTTACTGGACTAGACTAACACGGCTACCCCTTTAGAACTTGGCATCGTGCAAAGCACAGCACAAAAAGATGGTCCCTGCTAGCCGATTTTTTAAATTTTTAATGGTGGCTGGTTGAAGCTCTAGGGACGTGAAGAACGTTTGTATTAGTGAGGAGAGGGCAGGAATAGCAATTAAAGTGCATGATAAATTTGTTCATTTCATGCCACATCTACCTCTCTATATGTGGTATGTATAATTATATACATTCATATCTTTATAGTGTGTGCACAACACATATAACAATTACGTGTATGATTGTAGAAAAGAGGAAAAATACAACTGAGCAGGCCTGAGGCAAATGCTGTTTTGTCTTATTCTTGGAAAGGCTGCTCAAAGGAAATTAATAATTAATCTCACACCAACAACCTGTGATTGCAGACTGTCTCCCCATGCACAGTGCTTAGTTGCTGGCTTTTGTTTTAGAATTCTGTAGTCACTTCAACTGGAATAGCCCTTGGGTCTTATACTGTACGGCAACCTCTGTACCTCTTGGATTATCTGTTTGTCACAGCCCAAGGCCTGTAGGGTATCACTTCATCAAACCCTACCAGCAGGATGCAAAATGAGGTAAGGGGATGGGAGAGGGATATGATGCAAGTGCACACAACAACCTTCAAAGGTTACTGAGAGGCTGGTCTTAAGCCTGAGTGTTGGTCCAGTGGTCATTTCTTTGTTTTTGTTAGATGGGACTGTCAAGGCAGCAGAAAACCTTTCAGCTAAATGACAAAGGCCTAACACATACCCCCACCCCTACCACTTAATCACTTTCCCTAAAGGGAGAACTGAAAAATAATGTGTAGCAGCTAGAAAGGATCAGCCTTCATCAGAGAGACACTTTATGTAGGGGACTGGTGGGAAGTGGCATCAGCCCCCACAGGACTCCACTAAATGAAGTTAGTGAAATGTTTAGATTAAATTCTCTAAAAAGAGAGTTATAATAATGTTGGGGACTCAGGCTAAAATTGGAAAAGACAAAGAAATTCAGAGCATTGTAGGCACTCCCTCCTTGACTCATCACACTGCCTCTGAGAAGACGGTTTAGAGTACAGGTGGAACAAAAGCATACATGCTAATTTAAGTCCCTGCTCGGCTACATTACAAGAAAACAGTTAAGAAGATTAAATTAGCATGCTCCTTCTATTTTATTTATTGTTTTTAAAGGTGTAGACACTCTTTGTAAAAACATCGTACTAGAAAGGATTATAAAGTCTAAACTGGGAGGTAAGCTCCTGCATTGGCTAGTGCAGGCTTTTAAAAAGTCCTGGGGTCTGGGTCCTACCTCTATCTTTTGTCCTGTTGTGTGACCTGAGGCAAATTGTATAACATTTTTAGGGTATGTATTGGTACTCTACAGTCATGACAGTGGTACAGCTACAGCTCTGCAGTTGTGTCACTGTACAGTCTTGGCGTAGGCACTTGTTCCTATATAGACTGAAGAGGTTTTTCTGTCATATAGTTAATGCATCACACCAGGGGTAGGCAACCCCCAGAACACATGGCAAGAGTGGCACCTGAGCCCATTTGGAGTGGTATGCAGCACCCTCTGTGGTGCTGCTGAAATTGCTGTTCCCTCCAAAGGCCATTCTGGATGGCTTCTGTTGGCAGCATGCATGGAGTGGGTGTCCCCAGATATGCTTTGGAAAGAAGCTGCCCAGCTCAGCTCCTCTTGGCTGCATGCCTGGGGAGGAGCCGCACTGGATGGCTTCTTTTAGTGCAGGGGTACTCAAATGGTGGCCCGCGGTCCACAATCCGGACCGCAAAGAGGTTTCCGGTGGACCGCGACAGTGGCCTATTTGGCCGTTTGAGTACCCCTGCTCTAAGCGCAGGTGAGCAACTTCTGTTGCTCGCTGCGCTCCTCCTCCCCCCCATGGAGCCTGCTGCGCTGCCGCTGCCCCGCTCCCGGCGGCACCTCCCCCTCCTGGCATCGCCTCCCTCCCACTTCCGGCATCGCCCCCCCCCACTCCCACTCGCCCCCCCCACGCGGCTGGCATCGCCGTCCCCCCCACTCCCACTCACCCCCCCCACGCGGCTGGCATCGCCGCCCCCCCCGCTCTCACTCCCCCCCACGCGGCTGGCATCACCGCCCCCCCGCTCTCACTCCCCCCCACGCGGCTGGCATCACCACCCCCCCATTCCCACTTGCCCCCCCCCACGCTCCTCGCATTGCCGCCCCCCCCTCCCACTCACCCCCCCCACCCTCCTGGCATCACCGCCCCCCACTCTCACTCGCCCC
>ML681989.1:28567984-28675873 GCA_007922195.1 Podocnemis expansa | reverse complement strand
ATCAAATATAGCAAACTCTATTGTTTATTGTCCGCACCATATTGAAAAATATCAGTTCAGTGAGATGCCCACTATTCTTTTTTTTTAAGCATTCAGCCTCTACTTATGCAGCAACATGGAAAAAAAGAGATTAGTAAACCATACTCAAAATGGCTGAACCCTAAAATTTCAGCTGAAAAATGATCCTGACTGAATTTGTATTTTTTTAACAGAAAGATCCCTCTAATGAAAATAATAGCAGAAACTGAAGTAATAGCAGCCATCTTGTGTGTACTTCCCTGATGTGTGAATTTATTTGTCAAAATTCTGATGCTACTTTCAACAAATAACTGCAAAATACTTTTTTCATTCCTGGCTGTTATTTTTTCCTTTTCATTGACTGGAATCCCTTGGCTGTTTTAATATTGAGTCTTCTTCTAAAGCTAAACATAAAAAATCATTTAAACTAAATCTACCCAGATAAATCCAATCTCTTTATAAATAATTGGCCCTCAGAATTAGTGTGTTGCTATTCTAAACACTATGTGCAAGCTCGTGATGTTTTGCAACTTCAATAAAGACTGAATTTCTTTTGCAAAAATGTTCTCTCATTATTTTTACATATGGTAGGCATAAACTATAGTGCAATGCCTAGTGGTCTCACTAATAATATTTATGATGCAACGAAGCTTCTGTCATATAATTTCTGTGGTTAGTATTGCTCTTGGTACATGGACATGTTCTAAAGTAGAATCTACAATTACTTATTCTTAGCAATTGTTTTTAATAGAATCATTTTCTGAATAACTATTTGACTTCTGGACATGTTTCAGGGTGGTACATGTAACACAGCAGACAGAAGCAATGTTTAAGGTAATTTTTCTTCACAGATCGCTGTTTGGTCGAAAGACACGCTGAACTGGTTTTGAACTCTTGCAAAATGAAGAGGGAAAAGGGAGGTAAAGGACACCAATAGGACTTTACAAGCCACTGCTAGATCGGGTGAATGTGTTTATTAAGCAAATGACAATAATAACAAAAATAGTCCCCAACAGTGGCTTCAAGATCTATGCAAGTTCCAAAGGTGTAGCCATGTTAGTCCAGTTCAGCAAAACAAATAAGGAGTCCTTTGGCACTTTTAAAGACTAACAAATGTATGTGTCACATGAGCTGTCATGGAAAAAAAATCCCACTTCATCAGATGTTTTGAAGATGGGGGAGCTTACTGAATGAGAGAAAAATAAATCCAGGGAAGTGTAAATTATAGGATCAGATCACACTGTAATGGCAAATCAAAGCAGTTGTTAAGATTCAAACACTGGGGAGTAGCATACAGAGCAAGGTGAGGTCAAATCACCTGTTTTAATGGAAAGAGAATCCAAAGTGCCTATTCAATCCTGATTTCATACAGTCAAATTTGCATATGAATTCCGATTCTGCAGCATCTCTTTGAAGCCTTGATTTGATTTACACAGGTTCTCAGTTTATCCCTATAAATCCTAGAATGCTCAGTCTTTCTATTGTGATTACTAGGCCTCATCATCCTTATGCTGTCTGCTCAGAAAAGTACCCTTGTTTCCTCTTACTTTTTTATGATGTTTTAAATACAATCAGATCAGATCCTGCCTTAATTAATAATTTACATATCTTCCCATTACCACTTTTCTGTGTCCAAATGATACAACTCCCCACAGGGCAGTGGTGGTAATTTTCTTATTGACATTCCAATGAGTGTTTCACTTTGCAGTGGGCAATATACAACATGCATCTGCAATTTTGACCTGTGATTTTATCTGAACTCATACACAATGCAGGACTGGACCATCTCAGTTATTTAAGAATGGCATAGCTTAAGAAAATGCCAGGTGCTGCAAGAAGTAGAACAGGTTGTTTATTATCTTCCTCTGGAGCCATCTAATACTTAATTAACCCACCCTGAAGTTAAAGAATACCAAGTAGAAGATGATGAACTCCCTATTATTGCTCACTATAATTGTATACTATTTTAGCAGCCAAGCTTGTGCTAGGTAATCTACACCACAGGTAAACTGCACATGTAGATAACCTTATGGAATGGCTAACTACATGTTCCCATGTGAATTCTGGCACAGCAGGGGAATGGCTCTATGCTTTTTGTGTGTATTTGGCAAAGCTGAGGGCTTGTGAATGGCTTGCTCCTAGACAGCATGTAAAATAGTGTTTAGCAAGCATTTTTAAGAGGGTTATTTTATAATTCCACTTGCAGTTCTAACATTAGGGCAAGAATTATTTAAATAGGATTATTATTTTAGGTGTTTAATGTGATGAGAAGAGGCAACATGGAAGCTATGGGCTGTAAATGTAAATCAGAGCTGGTTTTATTTTTTTTTTCCCAGTGAAAAATACTATGATGAAGCTATGCCAACGTTATATATTAATTGAACTAATGAGCAACAATGGGGGATGGGGGGGACAAAACTGAGCTAACAGCTATAAATAAATAAAATTCCATTTAATGACTTCCATGAAAACTCTGTTGCTAAAAGGAAATGTTCTGTAAATAGTCATGTAGTTACTCAAACAGTTTTATATATTGCTAGTAGATAGATATTCTGGATATGTCAAGAAAAAAGCGAAAGGTCACATTTTTAGTTTTATGTCCTCTTGGAAAATGGACATATCTTTAAATTAGCTTCAATCACATCTAGTTCTCATTCCATTTATAAGATTGCAGTCCATTGGTTTTGTAACTATATGAAACTTCTGTGGATACTGAAATATCTTATCTTTGCAGGATATGGTAGATGAAAATTACTTGATTAGGAATCCACTACAAAAATCAATAAATTATTCTGTTATGAAGTACTGCTAGCCACAGAAGCCATTGTTAATAGGAAGTTAGAAACAATTTTGGAAAGCAATAGTCAGGTTTTTTGGCACTGCAATATTAATAGTAGAACAGCCACCTTCAGAAGAAGAGTGTAGCAGTATTGCGCCAACTTCAATGTAGAAAGGAATGTTAGCCAGATTATCATTCTACCTGCCAGTCTCAGAATACACTTTTGATTAACCGTATCTATGCCTTTCTAAACCTCTTCTGTTAGGTTGTCTAAAAGCCCCCAAGTTGATGCAATTCTCAGCTCATTCCCTATTAAAATACACAGAATATTTCATTTTTTATGGTTAAGGTTTATATATGTATATTTATAACTCTGGTTATGGGATAAAGCATGGACTTCATTTCAGTGGTTTTTCCTTCAGCGTCTTCAAACGGTATCAATATAGAGTGCCATATCTCACAGAAACACTGCCTAATGTTCTTTCCTGACTTTCAGGAAGGCTCAAAGGGGAATCTAGATGAAATAAAACTGAATTTTAACCAGCCTAAATCAACAGTCCTCAGTCTTCCTCTTGTCATCTGCCCATGCATTTTTTCTGCCATTCCTTCACTTTACCCTGTAAATGGATTATTACTTATACCTGATAGTAACTCAAGTCACACTTCGTCAAGTAAAAAAGCTTAATGCCTTTGTGCATTTACTATCCTCTTTTAGTCATATATCCTCAAACTAATATGTAGTAGTATTATTCCTAAAATACCATTCTAGAGGATTTAAATAAATTCTCTGGTTATTGAGTGACTACATAGTCAAAGAAAGATTATAAATCAACGTTCTATTTCACTGAATTCTATGACAAAATTCTGCCTGATGAATTGAGAGCAAGATCAGACCTTTGCTTACTAAGCCACTTTACTCACTAGACAACTGGACTCGTTTCCACTAAATAGAAGTTCTGTTGTCTGTAGAGGTGAAAAGCCAGTGCAAATCCTGTGCTAGAACTCTGGTTTAAAATGATTGTGAGTAAAGGTCTGATCTGAATTTTGTCATAGAATTCAGTGGAAGCAGGGATCAGTCCTCAGTGACCTGGACCTGCATCACTGAGGTCATAAGAGGTTTTGCCATTGACTTCTAGTGGTGCAATGATCAGACCTTAAAACAAGTATGTGAAATAACAAACAAACAAAACAAGGATCTCATGTTTCAAAATATTTTTTGTTTATTTATTGTGCAAATGGTCAGTTATGTGTAACTATTTCTCCTCTTTCATCATTGAAGTGGCCATTAATTATTATATTATTATATTACAGCACCCAGATACGTGATGAGCCCATACAGTACAAGACGTGATGGGGGCAGTTGCTCAGCTGGCATGGATTCCATTGACTTCACCTGTGGTCTGCCCTATCATCCCTGAACTGAGGATCCTTTACATTATGCTTTCAGGCATGGTGCAACAAAGGGATGGAGCTGAGTAATAAATCAATATGAAGGAGTGCATAGTGGGAAGGGAAGAACAGCAGTAATACTTAGCCAAGGCTTGTGTAGAATAGTTCAACCCTTCAAACCTTTTATTAATATCTTAGTATCAATACATATAAGTATCCTTGGCTTATTATTTTTGGTAAATGTATGGTAGTATATTTTCTTAAAACAGCATAGTCTTCCTACAATCCTCACAACAGTGTCACTGATAAGGCTTAGATGAGAAATTGAGAAGACACTGCCATTCTTCTCTGCAAATTGTAAGTGTCCTGGTCTTAGAGACCTCTGCTGAGCAAGGACTCTAGGAACAGACTCAAGGAGTGAAATTCTGTCCCCATGCGTATGACTGCAATGTAAGCCCAGGGTTCAAGCGCAGTCTGAAGTCTAACTCCTCTACCATCTCCACACAAATGTAACCCTTCTGCCAAGGCAAGCTGGCAGAACAAGGGCCGGGTTCTGTATCTAGGGGTTTCCAAATAATGTTACAGCACCAACCAGCTCGAGCCCCCACCCAGTCTTCTGGGAAATCAAGCACTATTCCCTGGGCACCCTGAAGAGGTAATGCTTCCCTGCTCACAAGCATGAGTCTGAGTGTAGTATACAGAACTTATAATAGTAATAAACACAGAATTTAAAAGACCTAATAACAAAAATCAGCACTGATCTGGAGAATCCGTGCAAAACAGGTTCCCAGCGTGATCCCACACAAGATAACAACACATGTCAACTCAGTAGCAAACCGAGCACTGATCTGGAGAATCAGTGCAGAACAAGGTTCCCAGCTACCCACACTGCATAATAGAACATACAAAACTCAATAGCAAAACCAGCACTGATCTGGAGAATCAGTGCTAAACAGGCTCCCAAAAAATCCCTGGGAGTGTAGAGAGTGTCTTTCACACCAGCTGTCCACCGGTGCCAACCACTGGTCACTCACTCTGTACCCTAGGCGCAATCCCTGGCTCATCCTGCTCTCCACCAGCTCTGCCCACGGGTCACTCACACTTCCAGCCCACTGCTGGCTGCTCACACTGTCTGCCAGCTCTGCCCACAGGTCACTCACTCCATCTGCTGCTCCTCTTCAGTGATTCAGCTCAGAGAGGGGATTTTCCTCTCTTAGTGATTTCAGCTCTTAAACCTCAAATAGCTGCAAACAGCTTCTTCCTTTAAAATAACAAAGAGAAGCCTCATAAGAAGTCTAGCCAGATCCACCATTTGACAGTGGGGTCAGGCAGTGAGGCAAATGCCTCAAGCATAGCTCCAGACTGAGCTACGCAACCCCCTCCCCTGTCTTAACTTTTTCAGGCTGAAACAGGCAGTGGCCTCTCTTACAAGTTTCTTTTCTGCTAAAGGTAGCTTTTACCCTTTAACTAACCTAGCAGAATTTGATTAAGCAAGAGAGTAGCATATCACAAAAGACAGTATTTGCTTCCCTTCAGTAGAATTACAGATATTGACAGATTTGTGATCAGATCAACCCAAATGCCATTACCCATATTGCCCTACACCCATAGTGTGGCCATGCAAATACGTTCTTTGTGCTCATGCAAATAAAAAAACCCCATGTAGATTAGTTGTGCCCCCCCATCCCCCAAAGCTGTTAGGCACAGCTTCTAAGTCTGCCTTACACAACTATCACTAAACTGGCGCTCAGATCCAGTATCCCAGGACCCCACTCAGGGAGCCCTACTCATCTTGCCCCCCTTCCACCTGCTCAGACACACTCACACCAGCTGGCCAGTAGCTGCTCCAGCACCAGCCCTGCCCCGAAGCAAGGTGGCATCCACATCTCCTCCAAATCCTGCCTCTCCCCCTCCACCCCTCTCCATGTGGACCCAACAGTCTGGTGATGAATCATTCCTGCCCAAGCAGCTCAACGGCTGCCCCCACCTCCCAAGATTTCATCAGATATTCGCCGAACAAATATCCACCAACTTTGCTTTGTCAAGCAAGCACATCTCTCACACTAAAGGCACATGAGAAATCTCAGATGGGGTAAATGCATGTATTAATATTTTGCAAGACTATAGCTTTTTATATCTATAGCTTTACTATTGATAAAATGTTTTTAAGAACACATGGGTTTTAGGAAGATTTTCATACAGTTTCTTTATAAAAAAAATTGGCTGTGGTACTACACACAGTGGCTCTTTATGTTGGTGGTGCACAACATGGCAGAGGTTGGGAACCACTGGTTTAAAGAAATGCCGAGATCATATTTCACAGTATTTTATTTTCCTTGGGTAAACCAGGACTATTTTAGTGATTTGGTGATAACTTTTTCGTGGGCTATTTTAAGCACTTTCTTTTTTAATCTCTATAAACAATGTATACCTGCTGTTTTTTGCCCTAGTCTAAAATAAAACTAACAGTATAGAGGCAGATTTTTTTCTTCCTTTTCTGCCCTACTTGTTTGAAAAAGCTATTTGAAAGTGTTGTCTCTGGCGAACAGTGTCACTTCCTGACCATGTTTGGCAAGAGAAAGAGTCTGTAATGCATGATGCTTTCTCATGCTGAAGCAGGAAGCTCTGGGCTTTATGTGCTTCATGAAAATATTTTAAACTTTTTTTTTTTTGCTTCCCCCACAAACAAAGATACATTTTAACGATCACATCCAAAACCGACTTGCCTCATGGCAAACAACTGCATTTGGCAAATTAGAATGCTACAGCTTAGTTCAAACTTCCCAAAACACAGGACAAGTGTAAAGCAAACATAGTCAGTGCACACTTACTGTAAATGTGACTATGAACCCAAAATGTCTGAATATTTAATAAGTGAAATTACACTACAGAGCATATAAAAATAATTAACCTTTTGCCCTGCCCCACCCCACCCCAGCCACTAACTGAAATGCTTCTTTAAAAAAATAAATAAAAGAAAGTAGTTTTACCACTGCATAAATCTCTATATAAATGAATGTGTTTCCCAGAGTCCAGTGCTTTTCTTTGCAAGATTAACCCAATTGAGATTTAGTACATTATTCGCTGAGCTTCGAGCTTCATATTTGGAATGCTATGTACTTGACTTGGCTCTTTTAATAGTTCTTTTCCCATGTTCCATGAAGAGCATCTGGATTAACTGAAGTTACAGAACAGGTCATGGGGTCATATTACTACTTATCGTGCATCTTGCATAATTATTCATACCTATGTGAATTGGGTGTAAAACATGATGAACCACAACATGCCCTAGCTCTGGCTACTATAGTTTTGGTTGGACATATTCCTGAAGGTTTCAACACATGACATAATCTTGAATTAAAAATTATGTACTTGACTTGGCTCTTTTAATAGGTCTTTTCCCATGTTCCATGAAGAGCATCTGGATTAACTGAAGTTACAGAACAGGTCATGGGGTCATATTACTACTTGTCATGCATCTTGCATAATTATTGATACCTATGTGAAGTAGGTGTAAAACATGATGGACCAGAACATGGCCTAGCTCTGGCTACTATAGTTTTGGTTGGACATATTCCTAAAGGTTTCAACACATGGCATTATCTTGAATTTAAAATAAATCTTTACTTCCTGAGATTCTAGGACAATCCTATGTTAGCAGCATGTAGAACTGGTAGACCCTGCCTATTGAGATTTCTTCCACATGCAAGGAAATTACCATGTAGCATATGCCTCCCAGCTCCATGGTGTCTAACACACAGAGTGGTTGGCCAGTGATGCCAGATCCCTGTTGGAACCAAAATTGAAGCAGGTCTATGACCCAGCCTCCAGGCTGCGCTAGTGTTATTTGAATGAATCATAGAATCATAGGGTTGGAAGGGACCTCATAGGTCATCTAGTCCAACCCCCTGCCAGAGGCAGGACCACTCCCACTAAACCATCCCAGTCATGGTTTTGTCCAGCCGGACCTTAAACACCTCCAGAGATGGAGATTTCACCACCTCCCTCAGCAGCTCATTCCAAGGCTTCACCACTCTCCTAGTAAAGAAGTTTTTTCTAATATCCAGCCTCGACCTCCCTAACTGCAACTTGAGACCATTGCTCCTCGTTCTGTCCTCTGTTATTACCGAGAACAGTTGAGCTCCATCTTCCTTAGAGCATCCCTTCAAGTAGTTGAAGGTTGCTATCAAATCCCCCCTCAATCTTCTCTTCTGCAGACTAAATAAGCCTAATGCTTTCAATCTTTCCTCATAGGGCTTGTGCTCCAGCCCTTTAATCATTTTGGTTGCCCTCCTCTGAACTCTCTCTAGCATGTCCCTGTCCTTTTTGTAGTGGGGAGCCCAAAACTGAACACAGTATTCTAGATGGGGCCTCACCAGTGCAGAATAGAGGGGAAGGATCACATCCCTTGATCTGCTGGTAATACTTCTTTTGATGCAGCCCAGTATGCCATTGGCCTTTTTGGCAGCAAGAGCACACTGCTGACTCATATCTAGCTTCCCATCCACCATGACCCCCAGGTCCTTTTCTACACTGCTGCTACTTAGCTGAATGTTTCCCGGCCTGTAGAGGTGCATGGGGTTTTTTTGTCCCACGTGCAGGATTTTACACTTGTCCTTATTGAACCACATAAGATTTCTATTGGCCCTCTGTTCCAATTTATCTAGGTCTCCCTGAATCCTGTCCTTGCCCTCCAATGTGTCTCCTGTTCCCCCCAGCTTGGTGTCATCCGCAAACTTACTGAGAGTGCAGTCTATTCCATCATCCAGATCATTGATGAAAATGTTGAACAGAACTGGCCCCAGGACCGACCCCTGGGGCACACCACTTGTTACTGGTTGCCAGCTAGACATGGAACCATTGATTCCTACACGCTGAAAAGGGTAGTTTAAAGTTAGGCAATCTCCTAAACTGTGTCAAGTGCAACTTGGATGCAGCATAGAATCTGGGTTTTGGTAATATTTTGAATTCACTTTGCACAGGTGTTCATAACTACCCAAGATCAGTGCAACACAGTGCTTATCAGGACGTAATGCTGAAAATGCTAGCAAGGTTTTTACGCTTCCTCACCTCCCCCAGTTTCAGATCCCTGCCTTGCAAGGCCTATTGTCCTGCACTTGTCCCCTGCATATTACTGTCAGGCATACTATTACCTGACAAAGCATTGTGCTCATATTGTTACATTTGGCAGAGATTCTTTTGTGTTCTGAATAAGCTTGGCCACCGCACCTGTTCTTGCTGCTAAAATAATTTGAAGGAAAAAATCAGAATATGCACATGTAAGTAAGTAAACTGCTTTATTGTTTTAGTTTTGCTCTATTGTGTTAGGCCATGAGGTAATGCCATGCATTCCCTGCTTACTGTATCAGGAAGTCTGCAATAAGAGGAAATGTATCTTTTTTCCCAAGGACAATGGAACATGTGTTAGGGTTTGGGGGATTTTTTTTCATATGAGACAGATTTGTCAGGTTCTTTCTGCTATATTACTCACTTCTCAGTCCTGAACTAAATAAATCCCATTTTGTAGGACAGGCTACATCCTGTCATCTGCCAAAACTGATGTTTGTGTTTTTCCCTGCTGAGTTGAGAAGTTGTACTCTATCGGTGAGAGAAATTCTTAAGGGCAGGATGTCTGGACTTCTTTTTCCCCTCACAGCCAGTTGGTCCGGGGTGAAGAGATACCATAAATTTTATTGACATGACATTCCATGACATAGAAGATTAAAACCTCCCTCTTCTGTAAAAGTAGTGACCCAACTCCTAAAGGGAAATATTTCAATGTTAATTTGATCAAGAGGAAAATATTCTTGCTTCAAGAAAAGAAATTATTCCACTTCAGATTCACTACATTAAAAAGTCTATAGAGATGATTCCTATCTCACATATAGCAGTTTGATGTCAGTGTATAAGCATGTACTTCAGTAGAATTAATCCTGATTTACACTGGTCCAAAGAAGAGACGAATCAGGCCTTTTTCAGGAACAGCTGATTCTTAGAGTTAGGTTATGATTGGCGCTTGTGTCGGTGCTTGCAGAAAGAGAGGACATAAGCAACATCCTCACCCCACCTGCTCAAGGACCTATCTTAAATGCAACCTCTGTGCTGGGAAGAATGCGCCCATAGAGAATGAGAAGACATGGGGTCATAGTCAGACTGCCCACTCCTCAGCAGCTCATGACCTTGTGGGGCAGAACAACCCCGCAAAGGAAGATGTTGCACAATTCAGAAGGACAGTTCAACTTGCACACCCCCTGTACATGTTCCCTGAGTTACCATGGGTGATGTGGCTACATGCCGCCATCCACTCAGACGATGTACTAACTGCACAATCTGACCTTTTATCACTAATAGAGCAGCTCCTTCCTCTTATGCGCAGCCTGAATTTCCCTTCTCTTTTCTTGTTTTTGCAGGAGATGTTCCTCCTAGTCGCTTATGAGACTCCATCCAGTGTGTACACTTGTGTCTGATAGCTTTATGATTAACAGCTCATTTTTACAAGGAATATAAAAAAACTATTGAGTGTAACCATCATGCCCATATGCCTCTCATGAGCATTGAAAAACACATGTACAATGTTAATAGACAAAAGTTAAAATAAACCTTTTCAATGAAAAATTGAGCAAATTTTATCCTGCCTCTAGTGCCATACATTAATAAGCCAATATTTTGCGTGTCATACAAATGTGTTAGTTAAAAACTTGTAAAAACTACTACACGAAAGCTCATGCGATAAATAAATCTGTTAGTCTTTAAGTGCCACAAGACTCCTTGCTTTTTTACTACCAATGGGAATTTTCTTATGGAGTTCAATGTTAACAGTTTTGGGATCCTAGTAATATTACTCACAGCTAGGTTTCATTTTTACAAAATGTTATGTTTAATTTATAATATATAAACTGAATTACCCACTTTATTGCATAATGATCCAAAACATATTTTCTTTGAGATATGCTATTATTTACTTGAGTTATTTATATTGTAGTAGTACTTAGACTCAGCTCCAGTAAGGGATTGTGTTACATCCATGCTCAACATAAAGCTTTACAGTCTAAGCATACAAAGAGAGACAAAAGGTGGCCAGAACAAACACCTGGAGGAAGGAAGTTGGAAAAAAGTAACTGAGGGACAATTGCTTGGTCTAATAACTAGCAGTCACAGCACACCCACACTCTAACCATTGCTGAGTGCTCTGAATCATTTCAAGAGTGGCCCTTGTTGCTTTAGTTTACATCACTAAACACTGCAGAAAGGGGATTATCATTTTACTGTATGCTGCCTAACATAATGGAGCTTTGAACCTAATTGTCGGAAGAGAATGTAGAAGTTAGGCAGATATTTATTGAAGTACTTTTCATGGCGAATTTAGAAGGAATAAATACAGTTCTCCTTCCACCATATTGCTTTCCTTTTAAACAAGGTAATTTAGGAGCTCATAATACTTGTTAACTATCCATGATTCATTATATCTATGAAGCCAGGTTCCAAAGGGGCAGCTGTGTTAGTCTAGTCCAGCAAAATAGGCACACTCCATTCAATGTTTACCTATTGTTGTAGCGTATTCTTTGTTCATTATTATATCACCTCTTGTGTTTAGATGGTTAGCCCACCAACTCATTGGCTTAGTACATGTTTGATATTGCTTTCCTATTGTATAATATAAATAAATATACCAGCTTGGTGCTACAACAATGAGGGCATAGGGATGAAGACCACTGTCACTGAATGCACATCTGTGTACTCCTGGGTTATGATCTATATGATTTTTCTCTTCGCTTATGCACTGTGATTGTATGAGTTTATGCTAGTTAGGCCATGAAAGGTTCCTTTATGAGTGTTCATAACATATTCTACATCAGTGGTTCCCAACCTGTGATCCACAGACCCCTGGAGTCCCATGGACTTGTTGCAGGGGGTCCGTGGTGCTGCTCCTCGCTGGGGCGGAACCCAGCTGCAGTGCCAATGCTTCACACCAGCTTTGCTCCCTGGGAGCCCTGCAGCCACAGCTGGATGCAGGCAACCAGCCAGCTGGCGAGTAGACAAAGGCGTTGGCCATGTAGGAGTAGTGGGGGCGGGAGTTGCTGTCAGTCCTGGCCAGGAAAGGAGAGTGGGTGGTGCCCAGCTCTCCAGCATGCCCAGCTCCTTCCACCAGGCAGAGGGTGGGGACGAAGCTGGCAGCCCTGTTCCCTGCCTGGGACTGATAAGTCTCCCCCCATGCTGGAGGAGGAGCCACAGTGGGAGCTGGAGTGGCTGCCCAAACCACAGCCCCAGCCTGAGCAGGAAGTGGTGGCCATGCTCTCCTCTTGAGGTTGCATTCCCCTGTGACCAGCTCTCCTCTTGGGGCTGGAGGAGGAGAAGGCTGTTGGGGGCCCAGGGTCGGCACTGGAGGATAGCAGCCTGGAGGAGCTGGGGTGCACACCCCACTCATGGCTGGAACTCGGCTGTGCCCCCAATGCTCCCCACTGGGGCTGGTTGCCAGTGGGGGGTGTGTGTCTCTCCCCACCTGTTGCTGGATTCCAGTGGGGGGGGCGCCTCTCCTTGCTGGAGGTCCACACATTTTTTTTTTGTTAAAAGGGGTCTGCAACCTTCAAAAAGTTGGAAACCCCTGTTCTATGTGATTATGGTATCATGTTTTCTGCATCATTATATATGTGTACAGATGTGTAGCATGTTTTCCATACCTTGGGGGGAAGGAGACAGACAAAACTCAGTCAAAGTTGGGATCAGAGGCTGGAGAGGTGCATAACAAAAGGCTCACATCACCCCAGAAGAAAGGGGGTACTTAAAAGGAAGGGTACTTAAAATGAAGAGAGGCTGCTGGCTTTTTGTCCTAAGAAGCTCCATCTTGAAATATCTCACAAGAACTGGGACCTGCCTTGGGAGAGGCAGAGATGGCTGCAAACCATCACAACCAGACTTGAGGGGTGAGATGAACATATTTCTAGTAGTGTTATAGTGTAGTATGCATGTTTGATCTTTTATTTTCTCATGGTATCTCCAGACATTTATTAAATGATTATACAATGATTTGCTGTATACTCACTTAAAATCATACCATAATCAATAAACTAGTGGTTGTTTTATCTAAAGCAGTGTGGAATTTAGGGTATGAGTGACGGAGGTTGGTCATATTCCATTTCTTTGTTAAATGAGTGGACATGAGCATAGGGTGATTGGAGAAAGATCCCAATCCCTGTAAGATAGAAGTTCCCACTGTGGTATCTGAGGCTGGGGGTGCTTGCTAGGAGACCATTGCCTGAGCAGTCAAAGTGTGAATACTTGCTGCCTGGGACCGATCACATGTAAAAGGCTGGTGTGGACTGATTCAGAAGTCAGTGGTTACCTGGCAAAGAGGGGTGAATTGGGGTTCAGGAGTGGAGATCTGGTGAGTCACAGCAGCACATCAGAGTAGATCTGGCGAGCAGCCTGTAACAACCATATTTAACTCTGATAAATGGAGGCCTGATCCAAACTCCATTGAAGTCAATGGGAATTGCGTGCTAAATGAAGACTTCAACACATGCTCCACTATAGATGAAATACCAGAAATTCGTATGTGTGTTCAGACCCTAAAAGCATAAAAACACTGATTTTCTGTCTTTCAGAGGCAACTGTTATTATTTTAATTACTATTCCATGCATAGCTAAAGTGCCCATGCCCATGGTATCAGACTCCTTCTGTCATACCCTGTTACTACCAATGGATGGTATGATGAGAATGTCCCTTCAGCATGAGTCCTAGTGGGCTAAGATTTTTTTAGTATTTTGTGATAGCATCCTTTTAACATTGTTCATTTATAAATTGTTAATTTAAGAGGTCCTGCACTCATAGAAGAAATACAGTGTGATGATATTAGCCACTAAAGACAAATAGGGGTTCAGTCTTGCAGGCCTAAAGCAGCAGAAGGTATCATTGACTCCAATGAGAGTTCTGTGGCAAAACTTTTTGGGGCAGGGACTGTTTTGTGTTTGTACAATGCCTAGCACAATAGGGTACTGATCCCTGTCTGGGGCTGCTAGGTGCTCCAACAATGCAATGATGGAGGGCAGGCTTTCACAACCAGGCAGTGAGCTTGTACTGTTTGACACATTTACCATTTTCTAAATACTGAATTTGAAGAATGGTCACGTAACCTTCAGTTTGGCTTTCTCCTGTACCATTATAGGAGGCTGGATCTGCAATAGTTGGCAGACTGCATATTGACTGCAGTCAGCAGTATACCCAGGGTCTCCAGCACCCAGGGGCCAGCCCTACATTTGCCTCCCCCAACACAGCTACTCAGGGCAGGAGGTGTCCTGGTATCACCCCTGAGCTGCCCTGAGGAGGGGTCTGTATCTATGGTGGGGGGATGGGTGCAAATTCAGGCTTTGCTCTGACTCCTCCTGTCTCCAGCTCTTACCCTGGGCATGGTGCTCACTTCTCAGGCAGGTGAGCTTTCAGAGCCAGTTATGTTCTGTAATTTTGCAGAGGAGGCTGTGTTAATATAGACTGTTCCTACTGGTAAAAAAGTGCCTGTCCCCCTTTTGATTTTTTTTTTTTTTTTTTTTTTTTTAAAGATGAAGAGTCACATTTGAGGATTCAGGAAATGCTTTTCTCCTCTCTTCCGTGCTGGGCAGCAGTGGCGATTTCAAAGATTGAGGGAAAGGAGGGTGGTCTCACTCCTCAGCTCTGCCGTCCTTCCCAGCTTTTTCAGGAATGAAAGCAGCTTCAG
The DNA here is from genome assembly GCA_007922195.1 of Podocnemis expansa. Lineage (NCBI taxonomy): Eukaryota > Metazoa > Chordata > Testudines > Podocnemididae > Podocnemis > Podocnemis expansa. The sequence continues at coordinate 28,660,978 of ML681989.1, read as the reverse complement.
CCCTGCAACAGGAAACTTGGGGGACGCCCCACCTATGCATGTTCTATCCAGCTCATAGCCCGCCCACCCCTCACCCCCAGTTCCAGGAGTCCCCCAGGCCCCGGCTCCCACTCTTCCTTACTTACCATATTGCAGTGCTGAGAGAATTCCCTATCCCAGCCAGGTAGGTCAGGGAACTCAGGATTCCTGGCTGCACCTAAGCTGGGTTGTGGCCCTCTATGTGCAACTCAAGGGGTTGGGGGGGGGTCACAGCCTTGCCCTCCCAAACTCTTTCAGGGCTGGAGGCAGCTTTTCACCCTTATTCCCTTCAGCAGAATATTTACTGCTAAAAATGCCATGCTCATTCATTCACTGGTAACTCCATATTGTAACCAAAACTTCCTTTTGAATTGTTTACTTCATTTTGTATTGCTCAACCTAAGTTTTGCAGAAACTTTGTTTAGATGTGTGAACTTAGTTTGTACGTGTGAATGAGGGGTGTGTATTTGTGTGACAGAATAAGTCTCCAAATACCAGCCTGTCCTATTGACAAACTGCTGGCACCACCTTAATGGCTGAAGAACAATGCAGACAAACCTGGCAAAGGCAAGAAGCATCCACCTTAAAAGAAAAGGGACAAAAAGCTCCATCGAGAACAAGCTCAAAGTCACAGCTGCCATTAACTGATGACTCATGGTCATACAGTATCCTGAGGTGGTGTGGACACAACATCCATGAACAAAAAGATATAAAAGATGGGTGAGACTGCTTAACTTTGGGTGATATTCTGGACAGCTTCCAATAGTGTTGGTGCACAGCCATGTGCCTGACATACACCCCACTTTTCCTCCCGCCTGGCTTCCCTGGGCAGGTAGCTTCCATGAGCTGTGATCTCAAGCAACAGTCAGGATTGGTAACTATACCTGATAAATTGCAGTACATATGGGGGTCAGGGGCATACACCTATATGCATATGTACTTAGGTAGTTATCAGTTATGTTTTCTTACAATAAATGTGTCATATAGCCTTGTCCCCTGAATAAGATCCTGCTAGTCTATCCTTTTCTAAGTACAGCAATTTATTGAAAAACGAATAAGTTGTCTACTCCTTTTTGATGAATTGCTAAAGGCAAATTTCTAATGATCCATTTCTAATATTGCAGTTGTATGTGGGTCACAGTAATACTGACACATTTTTATCACAGTTAACTCTATAAAGGTTGTACCTATGGAAGCACAAGTTTGGAATTTGTATATTTAAGCAACAATGGGCAGCAATTTACAGATATATCTAGGTAAGTGGACCAATATTAAGTTTTCTTAAAAAGCAGTGATTTAGGAGTAGCCAGGTGGACATCTTAGAGGGGTCTGATTTTCAGAGGATGCTTAGCATTTGCTTACATTCATGCCCATTTCAGGCATCCTAAGTTTGGCACCCAAAAATTGAGACACTCAAAATCACTAGTCACTTAAAAGAATTACTTCTTTAGGTTAAATTGTGAAAATATCTAAAATAATAACTATGCTAAATATATAGTTATGTGTTACAGTTAAGAACAGCTTTTAGTACAGTTACAGGATTTCCACCAGAATATTGGGTGGCTGTTCAAAAATAATTTTCCCACTGAACTGACTCAACAGAAAAAAATAAATTTATAGATGGAGAGAAAGAAAAGGCGTGCCTAGTCCGAGGATCAGCAACCCACAGCTCTGGAATCGCATGCAGCTCTTTAGCTGCTGCCTTGCAGCTCCGAGGGGTGTCAGGCTGCAGGGGGGTGCCTGGTCAGCCCCACACCACGGCTGAATTAGAAAGGCCCTGGGCTGGCCAAGGCTGCTCAGTTTTGGGGTGCCAACACTGTCCCCACCCTCCCACCATATGGGCCAGAGGTGGCCAGGTGGTTGCATTGGAGCTCCTGGCGCTGTGAGGAGTGGGGCTCACTGGAGCCAGAGACCACGCCACCATCCCTCTGCTTCGTTCTGCTGCTGATGTGAAACAGAGTTCCTGGTTGCCCCACCTGCCCCCAGCTGGCCACTGCTCCCCAGGGGGTGGAGAGTGGCCAGCGTGGGGCTGCTGCTTTCAGGGGCAGGGCCATGGACAGAAATGTCACTGGCCCCGGAAACACCGGGGCATGGGCTGAGGCCATGCCCACTGGGCTCAGGCCATGCCCCGTTGGTCACGTTCCAGCACCCGGCCTGATAATTCATCAGGCTTCTGCCGCCTCCACTATGGCCCCAGATCCCTGGCCGGTTTTGGGGCCAGGAGAGGCAGGCGCCACTGCAGGTTTCCTGGCCTCAATGCCAGGCCGTGGCTGGGGCTGGGCCAGGGCCAGGAGAGGTGGGAGCTGTGGAGGGCAGCCCGGCCAGGGTCGCTGGTCTGGGACGGGGCCAACCTGGACACTTGGGGCATGGGTGCTGAGACTCGGGGCATGTGCCCTATGTGCCAGGTGCCAGCGAAACCCCTGGCCATGGAGGGGGCCTGTTAGGCAGAGTTTGGGTCACTTCATCCGCAGTCTCTCAGCACTGAACAGGCCCGTCCTCAAAAGAAGCAGTGGGTGGCAGGTGAGGGGGCGCTACACACCTGCCGGAGAAGGCGGGGGGGAGGATTGCAGCCCTGCTGGAGAAGAGAGTGGAGAGGAGAGGAGAATGGCAAGGCTACAGCTGAACTGGATGGAAGGGGATTGCTGTGTGGTGGGTGAAAGCAGAGGGGAAGGGTTGCTGCACTTGGACTAGAGGTGAGGGAGGGAGGGAGGTCTGCAGCTGCACAGTGCAAGAGTAGGGGGCTGCATACAGGTGGGGGGGGGCAACAGCCAGCCTGTATAGGGCAGTACTGCAACATGCCGTGCCAGAGCAGGGGAGAGGAGCTGTGACTGGGTGCGGAGGGGTTATGCCATGTCATGCAAGGGGGGGGGGCAGCACATGGGCTGGATAGGGTGAGGGGCTACAGCCAGGCTAGGGGAAGGACAGAGGGGCACAGCTATGCCGGGTGAGAGCTACACCTGCTGTGGATCTCAAAATACTTGTTTATTGGGGGAAAAAAGCTCTTCTTGTATTTTGGGTTGCCAACCCCGGGTCTAGTCCATCCGCTTGTCTTACAGCAGAGGCTGCTTCCTACTTAGCAGTCATGAATGCTATAATTCCAAAAGGGTAGTTGTGTCAGTCTAGTCCAGCAAAACAAACAAAAAGCCTTGTGGCACTTTTAAAGATGAACACATTTATTTATCACATGAGCTTTCATGGGAGAGAATCCCAGTTGGTCAGACACTTGAAGATGGAGAACTCACACATCTCCTTTCTCTTCAGCATGTAAGTTATAACAACCCTTCAGGCTTGTTTAGGATACACTAAGGAAAGTTAAACTAAGTGAACTAAAGGTGTGAAATAACGGAACATAAATTAAAACACCTTTTATCCACTGTGCACACTCATTCAGAAGTAGAGTGTCTTTAGTTCACATTAATTTAATACTCCAAGGAGAAAGTATTCGGGAGATATGAGACAACATCAACCAGTCACTGTTTAGGATGTCCTTTTAACATAATGTGGAAAAAATAAATGATGAGTCAATGGCTATAACAATTCTTTGATGTTTGACTCTGTTTAGTAGGAATTCGTTTCTCACGCTTGGCAAAATAATTTGGATACATACATTATACAACGGACTAACCTGGTCTACACCAGCACCTTTAGCCAAATTTAGAATCAATCAGATAAAGTCAGCATAGTTCAGTTTGTATAGAGGAAAGACTGTAGAGATGTTCCATGTTCCAAATTTCATTTGCCTTGGTGATGGAACCTTTAGCTAATACTTATTTGAAAAAAAAAAAGAATTCAGGTCAGAGGACTATAATAAATACAGAGATAGTAAAAATATCTATTATTGATCCCAACGCTGCTCCCAAATACTACCAACCATACTGCATTATAGCCAGTTATCTAAATTATCTTTTAGTATTAATTGCTTGATAGCTGGCATGTATCCTTTAATACATATGTCCCCTGACAACATATACAAGTAACCTACCATTCATTTGGTCAGTCCAGGTAATGAAAAGTTTAGGCATTAAAAACATCATCTAGGACTTGTTTTATTAGAGGGTAATATGCTCAGCTGCTCAGATACAGTTTATGGGATATATAGCAAAATGAATGGGAACAGCTGAAATAACTGTTGAAACAATGAGAACAGAACCATTGGCTGTTCTGAGCTTACTTTATTCCCTATATATCAATATAAAAATATTTCAGAGATGGAAAAACATAAAAACTATCTATACATAGCTCCAGTGCAGTCATCAGTTTGAAAATGATGGATGAGAGAGAGACTCTTTAGCCACCAAATCTACAGAGAGTGCAACTCTGGCATTTCAGAGCACAGGAAATATCCATAGCCTTTGCAGTCTTCCACTTCTATGGGTGATTTTTTTCAGACTATTTGATTCCCATTATGCTGCATGGGTGGCATTGTTGCAGGCAGTTACATTTTTGGGTCTGATGACGACAAAGGAAGCAGGTCCTTAATAGTTAGAATCCAAAGGAGCACAATGCTCTGTAAACTAGGCATTTTGCAGACATGGTGACACCCCCTCCCCCATCTTGTCCAAAGTTGATTTTGTACACACCCAAAAACAAAGACAGCTGACTTTAAGTCTGCTGAAAGTTATCAATGCTGGTGTCAGCAATAATTGTGCTACATAGGTAACAGGAGGACTTGGTTTTGGTTAACTGGCTGCCGTTTAACAGTATTTCTGGTGGTGGTTTATATAAACCAGGACTCTTAAACACATGACCCGTAGGCCACATGTGGCCCCTAAAGCAATTTCCTGCAGCCCACAATGACACTATCATTACCAATATTTGCAATATTGTTGTATGAAAAGGTTTCAGTGGTGCGGCCCTCGGGCTAACGTACTAGTCCTCATGGAGCCCTTGTGGTGATTTGAGTTGGAGACCCCTGATATAAACGCTGCTTTAGACAAAACAAGTTTACTAACTACAGAAAAGATATATTTTATGCAATTACAAGTAATGAGGCATAAAAGTTTGAATTGGTGACAAAGATAGCAAATGGTAAAATGCATCTAATACCTAATTTAACAAGCTAAATTAATTTAAAGCAAAGGTTTCTCTCAGTACACACTTTAGTAGTCATAGTGGATGGAAACTTTTCAGCCAGCACCTTCCTTGCAGTTCACTGTTAAATTTCCTTGCCCTTCAAGTGTTGTTAATGGCATAAGTAGAGATGAAGATGAGAGATGATATGGGGCTTCTGTTCCTCATTTTTATCCTTTTCCTCTTTTTGGAAAATCCTCTCCAGGTGGGGCTCAGGAGATAGAAAGTCAGGATATAGGAACTTCCAGCTGCTTCTTTCACAAGATGCAGTTAGCTCAGTTACATCCTTTTTCCTGCCAAAGGACTGGCTGATAGTCCATTTGATTTTGTTGATGCCTAGCTGAGCCATAAATTTGCCTTTTGTCTTTGGGGAACTGGTTTCTTCCTGCTTTTCTAAACTTAGAAAATGTCTCAGTAATGTTACATGGTAGAATCTTGCAGCTTTACATACAGTGTTGCCACATACAGTTTCCCAAGACAATAATGAGGAACATATTATGAGTTTTCAAATGATAACTCACAAAGCATAATTCCTACAAAATCATTTATAGCTTTGTAAAAGGATGAACATGGGGATATAACCTGTAAGAGTGTACAGTCCAGTTTATTGTTTTTAAGATGTTTTCTCTGGTCTTGTTCTAAATAAATGGTACTTTGCATCAAGGATGTTATTTGGTTATCAATTACCATTGCTGTTGCACTGGTGGGAAAAGAACTGCAAGGGCTGAGTCGAAATCAGAACTTCTAAGGTAATCTTGGTTGATACACAGAGGACTGTCCTCCAGGAGCTGCGGTGTCTGAGTGAGTGAGTATGATTGTATCCCCAGAGAAAAGCGACACATCGAGGCCTGACACAAAGAAGGGAACATGCTCATAGAGACCAGAAGAATCAGGGGCAGCTCACTCAGGAACATTGATTTTGCACTAATTTTTTATTATCTCACCCTCAGCATACACCGCAGGCAAAATACACTGCCAGATTCACAGCTGATATTAATTGCCATAGCTCTAAAGAGCTCCATCGGTGGTCAAAATCCAGTTTATTCCATGTGAGACTCTGACACATCATCTCTAAATTATAGATAGTAATGATAAATAAAAACAAAAAAATGAAACAAAAAAAATGCTACCTGCTAAGCTACAACTGGAGCATGATTTACAATCTAAAATTCATTTTTCAGAAGGGTCATCTATGCAAATCAAAAATATATTGCCATGATCTAGATGCATGTTAACATATAACCACTCTTCATCATGCCTTTATAGAACCTTCATAAATCTGCACCATATGTATACTAATAATTCTAAATACTTTAAAATTATACTGGAGCCCATTTAACCATCCATCAACAATCAGAATGTCTGCTTGGTCAAAGATGTGTGTCTGGCTTCACCATCAGAAATACTGCACTGCATATGTAGAGTGAACTTGAGCCTGTGTTATGCTTGTCTATAACAGATTCAATGAGTATCACGCAAACTGAATTGTGAAGATGGGATTGCTACTTGCAAACTGGAAGCATGGTGAAGCACAGGCTGAAGGGTGCATGGCTGACAGTCTGTTACTGGATTAAAGACATATATTCTCCAAAGGGTAGTCACGTTAGTGTAGTTTAGCAAAACAAACAAGGAGTCCTGTGGGACTTTTAGAGACTAACAAATTTATTTATCTGCACAAAAGACACTGAGGCTGTGTATGTTAAGAACATATTTTTCATATATACACACATACTTTCAGTGTGAACTCTATGTAAGGAGTTAATAACCAGTGTGACACCAGCTTTTATCTGAGACCTCACATTACATTATTTGAACCAGCATGCATACACCAGAATCAGGATATTCCTGTACACCTTTGTCATCTGGCATGAAGTGGCTCTTGGGTTACAAGCACCAAAGCAGATTTTGGATCTAGGCACTGTAAGGACTGAGAAGACAAGCTTCATGGGAATGCAGAACTAGAATTATTCGGGGACCAGGCAAAGAGAGAATTGCATTCAGAGAGATGGGAATGGGAATAGAGGGGAAGACAAGAAACTGCAGGAGGGGAGAGGACTAGGTTTGGAAAAGAGAAGGAGCAAAATGTCAAATAAAGAAGGCAGCAAGAAGGGTAGGAAAAATTAGAACTCAAAAGATTTAATTTTCATACAAGTACCCACCCTCAATGCCTTCTGAGGATCGCTCATCGCAGTTGACAACTGCCTGAGAGGTACAACAGAAGCTACTTTATAGGCACTGGCCAAAATTTACAAATGGAGGTGCAGTGCCTGCAGTTATGTTCCTAAATTTATACTTACCGGTAGGTGCTTAAATAAGAATTGCTTGGTTTTCAGTTACACTGAGCACCCACAAATCTTACCCAGGAAATCAGGGGAAGCTGTTGATTCTTAGTACCTTTGAAAAATCACAGCTTTCATTTCAGGACTTGGGATTTTCAAAAGGATATATATGTGTTAGGCACACTTGTACACCTGACTACCCTTTGTCTTCTCCAACCCTAATTTCCTAGATATGGATTTAGTAGCCTACCTTTAGGCACCCACATTTAAAAAACTAATATAACTTATTCCAAATCTAAATACAGTATCTATTTTTCCATATTAGCTACCACAGGAAAAATATGCCTTAATATTCACAGCACACCCTATACTTTGTAGTGAAAATAAAATTGTGCAGGTATCATTGGCTCACCAAATCCCAACCAAAATGTGTAAAGCAACATTGAATAACACTAATATATTACTATATGTGTGATTATACAGTTTTCCTCAATGCTATAAAAATGCCATCATTTACAGACCTGTGCCAGGCACAAGCTTACTGTTCCTAGCTTTAACCTTTAAAAAGGCAACAAGGACACTGAGAGCTACACTGACATTTCCCAATGGAACTAACACCTCCCACATGCTGTAGAGATGATTTTTAACAAGCAAAGTGTCAGTGAAGCAGTCTTGCTGTATATGTATATTTTTTAGAACTGGTGAGCACAATGCATCCTCTTCCCTTAAAGGTTGATTAACCTGTAATCTTTTGTTCATTACACTGATACCTCTCAGTCAGCAGCACTGCATTAAGTGTGCTGCACCCATTTTTCACTGTTTTCCCATTTAATGCTCGCAAGCAAAACTGCTAAGCCCAAGGCAAGCAGCTGATTTTTGTGCATTTTACAGTGTGGTAATTAAAGTTATTCCAAAAAAAAAAAAAGTGACCCTTTTCATGGGAGCTTAGCTTGCTGCTTGGTCCAGACAAGCATCAGCTGCTTTCACGGTCATGAGTTGTGTGGATGAGACTGCCTAGTGTCCACCTTGTCTTTCATATATCAGACCAGTGGGTAAACAGTTCAGCCTTCCACACGAATAATTCTGTTTTTATCCTGTTAGCATGCTAGGAATGAATAATATCACTGAAGCCTAGAACATTTGCTTGCTTTTTATGTTGCCCTAGGTACTGCTTGGAAATGGTTGCCCTTACAAAAATCATTACAAAGTTGAATTTCAATTTTGTCGTTGTACCCACATACATGCTTTTTCATGGGAACTTCAGGCTTTTGCATGGCTGTAGTCTTAGTCTGAGATTTGCTGCAAAGCTTTATTTTGGTCTACTTGCACCACTCCTACAATGCAAAGCCATTATAAATCCATTTTAAAATGGCTCATTAAACCAGCTTGTCCCAGGATGCACATCCATGCACCCCAGGTTATGATGTATGTAACCTTCTAACATTCCTGTTCACTTTTGCAATGTAATTGTATGATTTGATGCCAAATATGTCATGGTTGATTCCTTTATGAATGCTCCTAACCTATTCTACAGAATTATTACGGTACCATGTTTCCTGCAGCATCATGTATGTGTGCAGATGAGAAGCATGTTACATAGCATGGACCCTCAGGACTATCTCTAACATAGAGGCTGGAGATTTACATGACAAAGGCAATGCAATGCAAATGCCCTCCCTGGCTGAGGTAAAAATAAAAAGAATCAAACAACACAGGGAGGGATTGGATGGGGGTTGGAAACAAAGAGAGACACTTTGAACAACTCAGGGCTTTTTGCAATCACCACAACATCTTGAAACATGTACAAGAAGAATTGGGCCCTGTCTAGAAATAGGCAGAGATGGCTGAAAATCATCTTAACCAGACTTGAATAGTTAGAGGAGCATACTTCTAATAGTGGTATAGGGCAATATGTGTGTTATAGCTGTTATTTACTCATGGTCACTTCTAACTCCATTATTAAATGATTGTGCATAGATTTCCTACATACTCACTTAAAATCATATCCTAATCAATAAACTACTGTTTGTTTTATGTAAAGCTGTGTGGACTTCGGAGGGTGTGAGTGAGGGAGGCTGGGCATGATCCATTTCAATGTTAAAGGGATGGACATGAGTATATGGTGATTGGAGAAAGATCCTAATCTCTGTAAGAGAGAAGAGCCCACTGTGGTATCTGGAGCTAGGGGTGCTCGCTTGGGGACTGTCACCTGAGCGGCAGAGTATGTGCACTCATGGCCTGGGACTGATTCCATGCAGAAGGCTGGTGTGGACTGACTCAGGAGTGGGTGGCCACCTGGCAAAGTTGGGTGAATGGGGGTTCAGGATTGGAGATCTGGGGGGTCCCAATGGCACAATGGTCCAGAACCAGGGAGCAGACTGTTACACAGCTTTATGGCTGTTTTCCCGTAGTGAAATGGTGCAAAGCCACCTAAATATATTGGTAGGAACCAGTAGTTTTACAAAGATGTTTTAAATTCCCTACCTCATCTATATATTACCTAGCATCATCCTGGAAACCGCTGCATTGTTGATGGCTATAACAAAATGCAATAGATGTTTTCTAAGAAAGAGAAAATGGGTATTTTCCAAAGGAATTTTAGAAAATGCTGAAAATGACAAACATAAGTATCAAGAAAAAAGCTAGCTTGCTGTTTTCCCTCCCTTTAGCTTCTACTAGGTAGTCCCCTTCCCTTCTGAGTGCTTTCCTCCCTTCCTACAAAAAGTTTTTTGCCATTCTTGTTGAAATTTTAAAGAAACCATGTAAAACAACTTCTCTGTTCATCTTTTCTGGCCATCAGGAAGCAAGAAGATACCAACATTATCTGTTGTTCATTAGGCAGATGAGCAAAAGATCAGGATCACGCAAGGACTAGGCATCTCTGAATGGTACATAGGCCAGAGTAAAACAAACTGGAGCTTTTAAAGCACAGAGGAACATGGCAGCCTACAACACATGACATGAGGCAACAAATTGTCTCCACCAAGAGCCATCTAAAAGACAAGCCTAACTTTGCCTATTTTTGAAAGGCAAGTTGCAGTACACCATAATGAGACATGAAAAGAAGGCAGAAGAAAAATGTAAAAACAGAACAAACATAGAGTGGCATCAGCAATTTTTCAGGCCCTGCTGGCTTCTCTTGTGGTCCAGAATGCAGAGTTCAAGGTCACCAGAGATGACTTCTTCATGGAATGTATCTTGAAAGTAAACCCTGCCACATTTCCATTTTGAAAGGATGCCCTATGACTGAATGACTATGTTAGGCTTTAGAAAATGAGCTTGATGTCCTTAGTGGAGCCCCTTGTGGATACAAATACGTGGATCCATATCTGATCTGCATCCGCAAGAAATGGGCCTCAGATATCCGTGTTGCATCCACGGATGCAGATATAATGCGGATATCCATGGATATCTAAATATTTGCAGGGCTCTAGCTCTGTGAAGATAAAAATATGTGGACCTGTATCTGATCTGCATCTGCAAGAAATGGTCCATGGATAGCCATGTTGTATCTGCGGATGCGGATATAATGCGAATATCCATGGATATCCACATATTTGCAGGGCTCTAGTTATTAGTTTACCTGTCTGGGTTAATCCTCTCAGGATTAAACCGGGGACTTTCTCTTCCTCAGTGGCAGATTACTCTGTCCAAACCAACCATCAATGCTACAGTTCTAATAACAAGCTTCTTGCCCAGCTGGTGGTGGTGCTCAGTCAGTGCAGAGTGTAGTACAGCCATGCTTACTCATAACCACATAAGTGGAAATAATCAAGGTGATAATGGGCAGTGCAATGTGATGCATTTACTACTTGTTAATTAAACAGTAATCCAAAACGCCTGTCAGAATAATCTTACTGTTTTGGGCGACTGACGCAAGTTAGAACAGCCCTAAGCCTGTACTGACTTATACCATGGAATACCACGTGGACAAGCCCTGAGTTATTGGGGTAGCTTAAAATTTCAATGGTAAACATTTAGAGGCATCTCTTTGCTGTGTGCTTGCAAATTGCCTAATAAAATGTGATCCTGATTCATGACAGGTGCTACCTAATTCAAGCAATAAGTAATAATGATAAAACTATGCCAGTTCTCAGGACCGTTAGTCACTGTGTTATCCCCTTGCCCCCAGTATGGGGGTAATCTGCTTGTGGTTAAATGGGTGTCAGCTCCCTGACACAATTAGCCTTTTAGCCATACAAACATTCTCTTCTGGGCTGTGCCAGCTCTTACTTTGCCAAGCAAGTTAACAGTATGTGTACCCAGTTCTCAAAGTGTTCCCCTGTAATGTACAGCCCCTTCTTCAATGAACACTCACAGAAATATCAGGCCCAGAGACACCAAAGAAATCAGGTACACACCAGCATGTTTGATTCAACTAAGGCTCATCTCCTTTAATAGCACAGCATGAAGACATACCTATAGTGAAAACAACAATAAATGTCTTATCGAAGATTCAAGAAAGAGTGAATGCGGGTAATAGAATCAAAAGGGTTACATATAAAACCAAATCATTACATGCTTTCTAGAAACTCAGTTAGGCCAACCACCTGTCCAAAGCCTTTTACAGCATCTTCAACCAAGACTGAAATCCCATTTCCATGAATGTAAACACTCTGCTCATTTACTCCCTAGTTGCAGGATAAGGGGATGTCTTTTCTGCTTTCTGCTTATATCTCCAAAATTCATTGTCTCTACTTACAGACAATATAACCTCCCTCCCAGTGGTTTATTTTTCTTGTGTGCTCTTTCCTGGTGACCTTCACACCCTTTTGATAACTTCATATGCATAAAACACATCCATTTTATTCTCTTACAAAGTTTAATTTACATCTGACAGAGAGAGCAATATGTAAAGCTTTTTTTGTCAAGTGTTTGCGGAAGCCACATTACTCATATGTAGTAAAACCAGAAAACACCTAATTTAGAAATATTTTAGAGAGTTTTCCAAAAGGTTACTGAGATTACTTTTTTTTCTGTACCCCCACCTTGCTTGCTACCTTGAGCTCCTTGATGCTAACCATATAGGGGTTAGAGCAGGGGTACTCAAACAGCGGCCCGCAGTCCACGATCCGGACCGCAAAGACATTTCTGGTGGACCGCGACAGCAATGTTCCCTCTAAGCTTTAGAGGGAACAGAGCGGCCGACCTGCCTCTGCTGTGCATGGCCGCGCGTGCCTCCCCCCAACCCCGCACCGGGTCTGGCACTTTCCCCACAGCCCTTAAAAGTAGCCACGAACTCCCAGCAAACTTCCGACAAAGAAGCGCCTCCGCAGGGTCCTGGCAGCTCAGTAGTTCACGCGCTCCCAAGCGCGACGCTCCGGTGCTTCTGAGACCATAAGAGCCTCGCACCCATTCTGCGTTGGCTGGGCTGGCCCGCTTCGCTCGCGGCGATGTGCCTTGCTCAGCAGAGGTAGTTTCCCTCCTCAAACAGAACTCTGGCCACTTATGGTGCTGCCAGGACCTGAGGGGGCCAAGGCCCCGCCTCTCTTTGGTCAGCCAGTGAGGGTGTGCCGGAGTGGCAGGGGCTCTGGGCTGGGGCGCGTGGGAGCGGGCAGGGCAGCAGCCTCCGCGGGCTCCGACTCGCTCCAGCTGGCCGTAGCGGGCGTGTGTGTGTTAGCTGCCCGGGCTCCAAGAGCCCCTCGCCAGGGAGATGAGGAGCCGCAGTAACTCCGGGGTTAGGCTAGACAGCTGTACCCAGCTGCTACAGCAAACCATCCTCTGCCACCAGGTGAGCCGGGCTGAGCAGCCCCGGGGGGTGGTCGGGAGCACAGCTCGGAGCTTTGGGATGCCAAGAAGGAGGGGGGGGTGGCACTGGGTGTCCACAGCCTCCTGCTCCGCTGCCGTGATTGCTGCGGCCCCCAATGGATAGGGTCAGGCAAGGCTGGAAATGGGGGAAACTGAGGCAGAGAGCTTTTGAGGTGGGGTTGGAGTTTAGATAATCCAGATCTGCTTGGCACGAGGTTAACTCCCTGTGTGGTCGTGTCTGAGCACCTCCCAGTCTCTAATACAGTGTTTCCCACCCAGTGTGCTATCAGGTCTGAGCAAGTGTGCCTCAACATTTTTTGAAAAACTACTCAAAGAGCTCTGGATTGGCACATTGGCTCATGAATGTTCATGAGTGCGTTTGAAAACTATATGGTGGTGTGCCTCAAATTAATTGAAGGTAACAAGGTGTGTCACGGCAGAGAAAATGTTGGGAACCACTGCTTTAATCCATAGCCTCACAACCAGTGTTCCCTCTAATTTTTTGTAGGCTGTGTGTGCAAAAAATTTCTTTTGTGTAAATTTTTGGAACCAGTGTCCAAATTGGTGCACACTTCAGTGAGTGTGGTCAGACTTGTGAGTGCAGCGCTGTAAGTGTGAATGATGCAAACAAAGTCTACATTTTATTTTGATATGGTGATAGAAATGATTTTATAAATTACAAAACCTTCTTTGAAACATGCTACTTGAAATCACCTCGTTAAAATAGAATAAAAATATTAGCATTGTTGAATTTTTTTGGGTGTGCTTTATTTTGTTGTGTGCATGGGTTTCACAACCTGTGTACGTGCGCACACGCGCACAGCTTTAAGGGGAGAGGGCAGCTGAGCAACTCCAGTTGCTTGCTGTGCTGTCCCTCCCCCTTCCCCGGAGCACCCCCCCCCCACTCACGGCATCACCCCCCCCTGCTCCCGCTAGACCCCAACTCCTGGAACACGCCTCCCCACTCGCGGCATCACCCCCCCACCCCACTCCCAGCAGTAGGCCTACTCTAGTTGCTTGTGGACCCCGATGAATGGTGGAAGGCTGAATGTGGACCGGCTCGCAAAAAGTTTGAGTACCCCTGGGTTAGAGGGAGCCCTCTCTATCTGATTCTAAACCCTCCAGCACTAGGAATAAGTTTTATGTGTCTCAAGCAAAAGGGGAAGCCTCCCCTTCCTGTAGTATAAGGTTCCATTTCTAGGTCTGCAGGGGCAAGAGCTAGCAATCATACCTTAATTAATCCTGTCACTAATGTTTGTTATCCACATTGGGGCTTGAATCAGTGTAATTTCAAGAAATCTTCATATTTGGAGGAAAGGAAGAACATTTCCTTGGGAGATTTTTTGTTCTATTTCTTTCTTTTTTGTTTTGTTTTGTTTTTGTTTTTGTTTTTTAATGGCCATTTCCTGAAGACATTCAGAAATTTAGAAAGTAAGAACTAGTCCTCCATAGGATGAAGTGATAGGCAGAGTGTTGGTGAGGTGGTGGTCCTAGTTATACGCTATATTAATTTATGACATGACTTCTCAAGTAGTGCCACAATTACTATGACTATTACCTCCAGATATATTTGTGCATTAGTACAGCAGTGTTTCCCAACCACTGTCCCATGGCACACAGGTGTGCCGTCAGTTCTGAGCAGGTGTGCCACGAAACATTTTGAAAACCTACTCAAAGAGCTCTGGATTGTCTTATTGGCCCATGAATATTCATGAGTTCATTTGGAAACTATATGGTGATATGCCTCAAATTAATTATAGGTAGCAAGGTGTGCCACGACAGAGAAAACATTGGGAACCACTGAACCACAGTGACTTGAAAATGAATTGCAATGCTAACAGATGGATTTTTCGGCAGTATTTTACCATTGCAAAATGTTTAGAAAGTTATACCATATGCAGTAAACATGCACCAGTGTAAGAAATCAAATGAAAACTAATATAAACAAACTCAATTTTTAAAGTATTATGTTCCAAATTTTTTTATCATTATTATTATTATGGGCTTGTTCTTAATTTCCCAGCTCACTGCCGCTTCCGCCATCTCCTTTACAATCTCTCATTTCCTGGCTAAGGGGTCTCAGAGAAAGACAAGCATCCATGCACTTCCTACTGATTGGTGGCCAACAACTCCACAAACTGCATTTTGAATGAAACTGGTGAGTGAAGACAACTGCTGAGCTGTCCTAAGTGAAAATGCCACCCAGAGCACTAAGGTGCTGACAGGCAGTTTACAATCTGGCAATACCTACAGCTCTGGCCCTCTGCCCCAGCTGCAAAATGTCCAGTAACTGTGTAAGATGAGTGAAGGAAAAGACACATCCACTACAGAAATATATATTGTTTTATTTAAAACAGTTTGTAAACTATACTCTCATTATAAGTGTTGAATGTAATGGGAATTTTGGCATTGACTTCAATGGGGGAATCACCCTATATATCTAGCTGCCTCTGCAACTGTTTCACCTTTTTAATACTGAGAGTACTGAAGATTTAGACCATCACAGGAAACCTGGGTTGGCTGACTTATTTTTGATGATTTTTGAAATCCTGAAGGCAGCTGTATTGAAATCAGGCCTTTAATTTGGAAATCCTTCACTCAGAGCACGGAGGAAAATGGATTCTTTCTTGTCACCAGTTGTACAGCTTTAAAACAGGTACACACTTTGCAGTGGTGTTTTCTAAAAATAATCCAATCACAGGGACAGTGGCAAATTAGTCTGTCAAACGGTGTACAAATATCACAAAGATGATGTATTAAATTGCCTTTATACAAATTAACAGAATAGCCAGTTTTATTTACAGTTCTGTTTCCCATTGTGTTGCACTGCAAAGTGTATAAAGTAAGCAGAGAAATGCTGTCACAGGAACACAGCCTTCCCCAGCCTTCTCTCATAGATTTCTAAGGTTGCTTTGTATGGAGTACAAATAAGTAAGCTTTGGCTATACTGTTGATGTCATTAAAGCCAATAATGAAATATATTTGGAATTCAAATACCTACTTTCTCTTTCCTATCTATTTTTTTTTTGCATCTTTTTTTTTTCTTCTTCTTCTTCTTCTTCTTCTTCTTCTTCTTCTTCTTCTTCTGGCCTGGCTGATCACATTCCACAGTCAAACACATTAATTACTTTAATGTACTCTTTGGCCTAGTACTTACTCTTTCCTTTTTAAAAATTATTCAAAGGCTACATGTGTTAGCCATATACGACTAAACTAAAAGCCAGAAACTGTTCAGGTCTACCCTGTAACTAGGGAAGTAAAGGTTACTAAGGGAAGTGGTGTTTTATCACACATTCAGCATTGCACAAAAATAGTCTAAATGTTTGCACTAAGAAAAGGCTCAATTTTTTTCCTATAAATTTAGTATCCAAATCCACTATTTTGGCTACTGGGAACGTATGTTCTCTGTTTAATACCTGTGATAGCTTTCAGCTCATATGACAGTGAAAAAATCCTATTTAAAATACTAAAAGGAACAATTTGCTTCAGAAGGCACAACTAAACATTTCATAACCTAGGCAGTTTTCTGAAGCAGAGATGCATTTCTGGTTGGGGGTGGGGAGACAGCTCATCAGACATCATAAAGACTTTGTCTCTGAGGGGGCTGGGCTGATGTGGCTGCACAGCATGTGAGATCAAAAACCATATGTGCTTTTCTGTTCCAAATGACCCTTTCTCTTAATCGTTTCTTGCCTGTAATTTTTTTTATTTTTGGTGAATTTAATACTGGTGAAACTTACTAGATCAACAGAAGTACAGCCTGAACCTAAACCCATCTGTTTATTATCCACAGTACAGCTATCAAAGGAGTCAGGAACAGCACAATAGATCTGATTCTCCCCCATCTTGCACCTTGTCTCACCACTTGTCCTTGTGGTAAGTGGATGTAAGGTGGTACCATATTTAGAATTGTTGCATGCTGGAGGGGGTGGGATCTTTTTGCATCCACTGTACTGTCGCTTTGCACTGACATAAATGGCTAGACAAGATGCAAAGCAGCGAATTGGGGCCCCGTGTTCTTCAAATCTGACCTGGACGGATTACCTTGAAATAGTGGTGGCTGGGTCCTTTGCCTCTATGTTGAGGACACTGACAATAGGACTATTCACAATGGCTGTGACATAATCATCTCCGGGCTGGAAGCTGTGTTGGAAACTAAGACTACAGGCCACTGAGCAGATGGTAGCTCTCTTTGGCTGCTATTGATTTCTGGGGATTTGGACCAGTGACCTAGAAGGGGAAAGGGGCTACCCTCACTGCCTCTTGGATTTATAATTCATCAAAGCTGCACTCAGATAGCTTTAGGTCAAGTTCACAAGGCATCAATCTAATGATTACCATAAAAGGTAATGTGAAGCTACTGGTCACAGACCCACAAATACAAGATACAGGGTCAGCTCAACTGGTTTAAATCAGCATAGATCATTAATTTAAATGATTGGTTTATACCAGCTGAGGCTATGCAACTGTGTCTAGTGTTCTAATTTTTTAAAAATATATTGTTCCTGTATTGCTACGGTTTTCTTTGCAGAGATGAACCAATGCAACCAGACTGTCACCTCCATGCTAAGTGACCACGATTCAGATACACACAACATAGACTGTAACACTTCTGAGTTTAGTCATATGTTACTTCCTGCACTAGCTGATTATGATCAGAAGCTAGGACGTGATTGTCTAAACGATTCTTCTGAGACTAAACTAAGTGGTTTCCTGTACCTTCTGTACAGTACATAAGAAAATGAAAGCCTAAAAATCAAGTAGTGCAATAAAACGACTTTATTTTCTAACAGACCCTTCCCCCTCCAAGCATACGGATTTATCTCAAGGCCTTTTTGCCAATAGATATTCAATAATTACACCAGACTTTCACTAAGTCCGAGGTCTTAGAACACACATGCTTCCTTATTAAACGCTGGATCATATAGGATGCCAACTACCTCCAATTTTCATTGCTTTCAGCGAGTTAAGAACACACAGCACTTTACAGGATTGGGCTGTTATGTTCCTAGGTATTAAGCATGCACAATCAAGTTCTGCACTCATTCTGGTGAGAATTCATAGTAGTATCCGGTGAGAGGCTAAATGCTCCTGGTACCATTTGAGTCCATGTAATACAATGAGCATCTTGCAGGATTAAGCCACTTGATCTCTGTTCCTTATGCAGGGAAAAGACTGTTTTGCATTACCCACAGAAATGAAGTTGGCCCCATAGGAAATTCAGGCACAGGTACCCCTGAGTGAAGATCATCCTGCATCAAGACAGTGCACGATCAAGTCTTCTATACAGCAAATAAGCTGAAGATACTAGTGACTTTCACTGAATGCCCTACAGCACCATTGTAGGCTGCTTTATGCATATCTACAAAACCGTGAATAAAATGGATGAAATCCTGAAGCTCACTGCTTGTAGAACAGGTCCAGAATTTTACCCCATCTCATTTAACAGATAAGAGAAAGGAACCCAGGACAAGCCCCAGACATGAGTAAAACTGAAGGAATATGTACATCTGAATTTTGCAAAACGAGTTACCAGTACATAAAATTTCATGTTACTGGCTTCTGGTTTACAAGGTTGTTTCATTCCATAGCTGATCTTTATTTTCTTTTTAAAAAATCCTATTAATTAATCCCCAAATTACATCCGAGTTATACTCCAGTGACAAGTATTTGAAATATATTTTAAGAACAAGCTTGTATATCAGGTCATTATACAGTGACTAATGAGGCATTACATGATGAAGCTCTGAACAGATCCGAATCAATTTAGTTCCACTGAATTTCATTTGCACAAAATACCCTTATTAAAGTAACATTATGAATTTTTACTATTAGCATAATGCAAGGAATAAGTAGTCAATAATAGGCTAAAGTTGTTGGTGTTTTAATGTATTTATTCTAATAATTTTAAGGTTAGTCTTTTACTATATTGCCAGCTCTACTAAAATGGAGCAGATCGAATTACATATGTTAGGATAAAAATCCAGTTCAAGCGTGAAGATACAGAATGGTTTCTACAAAAGGAAATTTAATAAAAGAAAGAAACCAAATTCTGATTACTCAACTTTGGAAAATAAATATTAGATTGAAGCATTGTTACACGAAAGCAAAGTTAACTGTGATGCATGTAATTATGAAAAGTCATCTAGTCTAAGTGTTGTAGTACTAAAATTGACAAGAAAATGTCAGAGTAAAACATTGGTTTCTTTTTTCAATAATCTCCAAAGGTCTCATAGCACCCCACATGTCAAGATTGGCTCCATCCTGTTATTATCATTGTCCAAAATATAGCACATCAATACCATCCAGGTTTTAAAACATTTTATTTGCATATTAAAAAAATTGTGCATTCCAATAATTAAAATCATTTGAACGAAAAATGGCACTCGATTAACTGCATTAACTGCATTTTACAGCTCGCAGGACCTTGGTACAGCTTTGCATTTATTCGTGTGTTACTAGTTTACTGTAGTCCCACCCAAGTTCTTCTTTCATCAACATGCAAGCTCTTTCATGCCACCAGGACCATACCCAGACAGGCAGATGGAAAGACAGCGCCTTCATTCAGTGTCAGTAGTTCTCTCTATTCTTTTGATGTGAAAGGGGCAGTACAGTCATTTAAACTTTATCCAACCTCTTTGCATCTTACAAAGTTAAACAGCTAAAAGAAGTAAAATAAGAAGGCAATGCTTGTGGAATGTACAGTGCAGAATTTGGAAGGGCAGATTTCATTACGATTCACCCGCTTGCTTCTCCTGTTCAATTGCTAAAATGAGAGAAAAGAAATAAGAATTGTGAATAAAAATGAAGCACCTTTTTAAAAAAGATTAATTTTACATTTTTATGTAATATAGATCAATAAAATTATTGGCAGAAAATTGTTAATTGTAAAATTACCACATTTTAACTTCATAATGGTTCCGATGTTTAATCTACTTATGTATTCTAATCACATATACATTATGTAAAAATATATTTGTATATAATCTGTGTCTATCCTCTTTATCTTTTCCTTGCCTTCTCCCCATCCCTGTTAAATTAAATACACTTACTTTCTTTTGAAGGCAGTGGGTTTTTCTCTTGTGTTTCTGTTTTCTTCAATTTAGACTTGTCAAATTTCTCAATTTCAGCCATATCAGGTTTGTCAGACATTTTTGCAGATTAATCTGTGCGTAAAAAGGAAACAGTTAAGACTCCTCCACCTTTTATTTAGAAATGCGTTACTCACTTGATCTCCTGCCAGCAGCCCCACCTCCCTGCTCCCTCTATAAGTGGTATGCACTAGCCTTTTTTTCTGATGAGATCTATTCACAGAAATAAAATATATCATGTAACATACACATGAAATGTATATGTACAAGTACAGCCAAGTCTGATTAAGGAGTTGGAAACAAAATCAGTGCAATAAATTGTTTTATCATCAGGTCTTTTTTTTTTTAAAAAAATGCAAATTTAATCCATTATCAGAACAATTGCTTATTGTTGAAAATGTTTTCATTAAAATCTCTTCAGTGGTTGCACACTGTTCTGCAAAGAACAGGAAGGATGATGCGTGGAAGAGACTATTATCTTTAAACAATTAATATAAACACCAAAAATATGGAATAATGCCAACGCCAAGCACTAGACTATGCTAATCACATTCTTTATCTTGGTGTCTGTCTGTCTGCTCTTTCTCTCCTTAACACATTTGGGGATGAACTCCTTCATTCTTTTCTCTTCACAAAGAGCTGCAGTCTGAGGAAGCTCAAACCACCGCCCTTGCTTCGTTTGCTGCCTTTCTCCTCTCAGCATTGCAGGCAGAGACACAATGCTGCGTGGATTCAAACAAAGATTTTCTTGTTGCTCAAGATACAAACCACGCACATCCCCCTTTCAGCAGCTGAACATTTAACAATGCAACCTCCCCTTGCTCTCCTCCCCGTATTGGAAGTTTTGAGATAATACACAAATCTGTTTGTAGTAAATTCCCTTCTAAAGAGCAGGGAAGTGATAATGCATGAAGCAGTATTTCCAGTTGTTGGTTCAGAGACACCAAATATTCAACATTGTCGAAGAAAAAGCCAGCCTTTTTTTTTTTCCGGTCATGCAAGAACAAAGGAAATAGAAGGGGTTTCTCCCAGTCTTTAGCCAGGCTCCCGTTTAACATATTCACTCAATCTCTCCAACTTTAACGATGCCACTAGAATTAAGCCACTTTTGCTTGCAACAATTCAAATTTCTTGGGTGCATTTGAAAGCAACAGGAATATTTCGACCTGACATTCAATAACAAAGCAAGGAGTGTTGGAAGAGGACTGCGGTTAAAAATCCACACTCATCAGCATGAACATGAAGAAATGCATGTTAATAAAAGGGGGGGGGGAGACCATAGTTGAAATATAAATTGTATCCTCACCACTGATGCTGTGCACAGAAGAAACTCTGGTCTTTGCAGCTGCTGCTCTGGCTGTAGTATAAAGGGCTTTCTCTGCATGAGCAGTTATATCCTCTTTTATGCAAATATAGTGATGTCATCCAGTCGGCTTAACCGTTTCACTACACTCCCAGTTCCTTGCTTCCTTTTAAAAAAAATAAAATAAAATATATATATATATATATATATATATATATATATATTATTAACCTATGCTAAAAATGCAAAAGCCACTATCAAATCCTCTGTGCAAAGCATTATTTCGGTAGTGGACTATCCTTGAAAAAAATGTTGGGGGATTTGTGTGTGAGATTCCTACTAATTTCCAAATTATAACAAGGCAAGGCCTGTAACAAGGAGGACATGACACGCAGCCCATACTAGAAGACTGGCGCGGTAAATATGTATATCTAACAGATAAAACACAGGCAGCTGCTCCCTTTGTGGACCTAATGCAACGATGGAGTGCAAGAGGGAGGGAAGTGACAATTTATTTCACACCATGGCTCCTCTTCATGTTGATGTGAAAGCATTTTGCCCTTGTATTTTTATTTGCATACACTCTCAGTGTCTTCTGGCTCTTGAACACTGGCTGTTAGCAAGTTATTACACTGGGTGGGAAAATCCCAGCCACAGAGGGAGCAGACCGGTGGAAGGAATCCTATTTTAATATTACTCTAGTTGGAGCAATACCTTTTTAAACAAATGATAACTACGGGCTGTATCTTGCCACCCATTATTAAACAGAAGTCTCAGTTGAAATTAATGGGAAATTTTGCTTAAAAAATCAATGGCACAGTATGCTAGCTCCAGAAAATGGCATTACAAAGTGCTTGACTTTTGAAATTGCTGCTTTTCTTTGTTCTTCTGCCTCTTACAGTGTATAGGGGGCAGAGGTAATCCGGTGATAGGCGTTTCTTATATTTTGCAAAGAAAATGCAGCCATGTTGTGATGTCCATATTCTGCTGCCTTTCCCCAACCGATATATTTTCGTTCAAACTTTTCTGTGCCTCTCTTTTGGTTGAGCAATGGCTTCTTACTGATCATGTTACTCACATTTCCTCACTTACAAAACCTCATCTCTATCAGACAGATGACTCCAGGAACTGCCCCCCTGCTGTTCTTGCCATTATGCTGCGACTGAAAGAAAGAAATCATATAGGCAGGCTTTCTTGCAGTTTCAGCAGACAATAGCTCTAAGATGATGCTGGCTTGCCCCTCTCCACCCCAGCTGCATTCATTACAGCTGGGTTATCACAAACCATGCCCTTCCTTGTGTGCTGCAAGTTCTGATTCATTGTGGTTCGAGGGCATATAGAAACATAGCACAAATAGGAATTCCACAACACCAGGCCTCAGCTAAGCAAGGCCTGAAGCCTCTCCAGGCTGTATATTTCAAGCTTCCCTGCACAGAGCATTGCAGAACACAAGCAGCCCATTTAAAGGGGAAAATGATCTATTTGTGAGAATACTGAGGTCTAGCCATGTGAGTAAGTTTTAGGTATGGGGGAGGAGACGATGGATGGAATGTTGTTTCTGTGTACACAGTATTGGACAATAAGCCAGACATTTCACACAAAAGTGCATCTGATGCCACAACTGCTAAGCAGCATTTATACTGCAAATTATAAATAAATCTCTGCCAGTTCCTGAGGAGAGCATGCCACGCAGATTAGCTACTCCAAGGCCTTGCCTTTCCTTAACAGGCAGGCTCCATAAAATCCACAGCATTTTAATTCATGGGAAGAAATCCTACCCTATTGGAGTCCCAGCAAAACTCTCATTGACTTTCCTGGGGCCATGATTTTACCCATATTGTTCACACAGAAAGGCAACCCGATGCATGAGTAAAAAGGGTCAAGAAATTGTTCCTATGATCTGGGAAGCACACAAGACTGAAGGCCAAAGGAGCTGTTTAGAAAAGAACATAGAGTACTAGTAGCTAAAGCATCTAGAAAAATGTTTGGGACATAGCTGATTATTTATAGAATTTCATAATAAAACTGCTTTGGATCCCAGAATATTTTCTTTATTAAATACAAAGCAATGCAACTAATATGTGAACAAGATTTAGAGTATGACATTATGGCTATTTCACTATTTCCAATCTTGAATCTTGTAAATCTGAATAGATAAAAGTATTCCAATTATTGGCCTGTCTTTTTCTACAGTATATGATTTCCATTATGGCTTTAGAATCTCAGATCTTTGACCTTTTAAAAGGAACCACAGAAATGATTTGAGTGGTTTTTTCTTAAAAATTCCCTAAGCAGACTGTCTGTTTCTCCCTTTGTTTGGTTCCCCATCTACTTATCTTTCTAGCATGTGCATGATCACATCTGTTTTCAGTGACTTCAATGGAAGCACTCGTGCTGAGAGAGCTAGGCATATGTGTGAACATTTACAGGATCGGGACCTATATTTGGTGGCCCTGTGGCAGATACCTCATCTTCTGTTCCTACTGAGTTTGGGACAGATTTCCCAGTAGGCATAAATAAGAGGAGCTCCATCAGTTTCCATGGTGATTTACACCCACCAAGTATTTGACACAAATTTAGATTAGGTTATGTTTCCTAATGCCAGAGCCATGCTAGGGCTCTACTCTTTCAGCCTCTGCTTCCCACCCTCTCAATCCCATCTGCGTCCATATACTGAGGCCGGGACAGTTATAATCTGACTCTTCACTACTGGATGTTAGACACAGAAAGTATGTTTATTGTAAAACATGACCTGATCTAGACATTTTCCTCCCATTGAAATGAATATGGTTTTTGAGTAATGGCAGGAAATAAACTAGAATTAGTTTCTAGCCATAAATATTGGTCTAGAGGACACATTTTATTAGTGATGGGAGTTGCAGAATTTGTATATCAGAATGCCATGTTTCTTAGCTATAGTGTTGCTGGGAGAAGAGAGCTTAATCGGACAGTGCTAATCCATTGCAAAAGACTTCTGGGAATAGCAGACTTCAAAGCTCACTTAAAAGTGGCAATGCAGAGGTCATAAAATAGTCACAGAACTCCTTGTTTGTTTTACTGAACTAGACTAACACCGCTACCCCTTTGGAACTTCATAATAGACTGACTCACTTGTGCATAGTGTAGCTGTCTGAGATATTTTGTCTGGATGTTGATGAGGCATTCAGTTTTTCATTACTTCATTAGCTTTTGTCATCAATTTCTGCTCCTGGATTTTTTTTTAAATTAATCAATACATCTTCAGTGATTCTGGTAGCTGTTTGCATGTAAAAGGTATGGACTTTCAGCACCGCTGTGAGCCTGCTTGTTAGACAGTGGTTGCTGGCTTTGTGCTAATTTAGTGTTCTGTCACTAACACTGAAAGAATAAAAACAAGGCAAGGGTGGAAATCCTGCCTCCTATATTTGTTAGCACTAACAGGACAGATAGTTAATAGTAATAACAATACAGGGCCCATTTTGCATGTCTTAAGTATTGTACAAATATAACACCATGCAAATATTAACACCTCCCCTTAAGGTAAATATTGAAAACAGAATTGCAAAAAGACTTGTTCAAGGCAATGCAGCAAGGGTCCAGTATGAAATCCACTGAAATCAAAGAAAGTATATCCACTTGGGTATATCTCATTGACTTCAATGGGTGCTGGATCAGGCCCCAGTCAGAGATGTGATTAAAATTCAGGACTTCCAACCTTGCACTAATTCTTCTAGACTGTCTGTGTTAATTAAATTATGAATATGTAAAGATAATTATAATAAATAGGTGGGATGAGAAATATCTGTGACACAGTAGTAGAGATTAATTCCCATATCATTTAGCTGGTTATAATGGAAAGAGTACTCACTGCCGCAATAAATAAATGAATGAATGAAAACAAAATCTGCATGTAAATTTCTCCATCATCTGGAAAGCAAACTTAGAAAAGGACAGCCAAGAGACTGGTTGTCCAGCATTTGAACTTCACATGATCTTATTCTCAGATGATTTTCATTATCTGTAAGACAAGCAAGGAGTCCTATGGCACTTAAAGATTAACTTAAGTGCTACAGGACTCCTTGCTTCTTTTGCTGAACTAGACTAACACAGTTTGTCCCTCTGGAAATTTTCTGTAAGAACTTTCTCGCTCTCTGCAGTTTGCAGAATTGTTACATAGAATCAAGAGTTAACAGTGTGAACTGAAGATTTAAATTAGAGGATGCTACCTGTTGCAATTTTGTAAGATTCTACTAGACTAACAATGTTGTTTCACTAATATTATTTTGCTATTATGATATAGTTGAGTAAAGCTCTTCAGCATAACACTTAACACATTCTTTTTGCATGATATTACAGTCTACTTTGTACTATTTTCAGCATCATATTGAGATGCTAAAAAATGTGCCCAATTCTTTTTGTAAGTAGATAGAAATTTATTCAGTGAACCATATGTTTAAAGGGACATTCTATTTTTTCACAAGTTTAATTCAAAGAGAGCAGTTATTATAAAATGCCTCCTCAAGAGGGAGAAATACCAGTGTTAATTGGCTTCAAAAATAGTGTCTCCTTTCTGGTGTGCCAGATGATGGGAAGCATCCAACAGATCATGATATTATAAAGGTAAAACTCATTGGATAGCAACAAAGGGTTTAGGAAACTTAGGTTCCCTTTGTGGCACGCATGTCTTACAGAGGCTCCCATGGAGGAATTAAAAAAAACCAAGGAGTCTTATGGCAGTTAGACTAACAGATTTATTTATCGCGTGAGCTTTCATGGGAGAAAATCCCACTTTGCCAGATGCTTTGATGAAGTGGGATTTCCTCCCATGAAAGCTCAGGCAATAGATAAATCTGTTAGTCTTTGAGTGCCACAAGACTGCTTGCTTTTTTTGCTTTACTAGACTAACACGGCTGTCCCTTTGGATCATGGAGGAAGGAGGCTGTTGACATCTCTCTTCTGCACCAATGCATCTGCTTTGGATGTGTGTCCTTCCCTTTTGCCGGCATAAGTGAGCCTAAATGATAATATGTTTGAATAACAAGGCAAAAAAGTTGTTTAGAAAATAAGCCATTCTGAGACACTGAATAGAATACTTGCAGCATACAATCTAAAAGGGCAGAGGGGAAGGAGCTACTAAACTATCATTTGTAACTTGTCATTGAAATTAGTGGTTTTCTTGGGGGTTAAATGTCTCACTTTCTATACCTTTTAAAATGAGTTATTTAAATTATTGGCCCTAAGTGTGTTCAGCATAGTTTTCTTTTTCATTATGGTTTGGTCTGATTCTGACTATGCCAAAGTAAATCAGGAATGCCAGTAGAGGTCCAAAGGCAGTAGGAGATCAAGTCTTGAGGGCAAAGAGGTGAGGGGGGAAGGTACAGGGGCAAGTTGAAATGTGGAGCAATGTTTCTTTTTGGGTCATTATCACTGATATTTATTTTTTGTCCATACATATAAAATGTAGATTTTGGTGGAAATATTTTGTGACCTGAAGTGTTTGTAAATACTGAGTTTGACATTATCTAGAAACTATTGTGTTACGTGAAGTATCTGAAAGAACAGTAAACAAAACACCACCAGCAAATCTCTTCTAATGCTCTTCTCCTTCTTTAATTTATCTCCATGAATATGATGCTTTTAAAAGTGAGTGGCCAGTAGCATTGGTACAGTGCAGGAAGTATTGTGCAGAGTTTACCACACAGCTCTGCTAAATGCATCTCAGTCCTACCTACCAATACCTTTGCAGTTCCACTGTGTGGCCTCTCCTCCCCCGTTCATCTTCAAAGCCTCTGACAAAGTGGGATTTTCTCCCATGAAAGATCATGTGATAAATGAATTTGTTAGTTTTTAGGAGTGCCACAGGACTCCTTGCTTGTTTTGCTGAACTGGACTAACACGTCTGCTCCCCTGGAACTCTCTCCTATGCAGTGACTGCTCTTCATGTCGTGTGTATGTGTCTGAAAAGAGCAGTTAGAAATCTGAAGCAAATGAAATGTGACTACATAAAACATACAGAGCAAAAGTAGGGAAAAGAGGGAGATAGGACCTTTATGTCACCACTGAATATGACTCCCAATCTATGTAAAGATAAAGTAGGCTTTGCATCCAACATACCCTGACAAGAAGGCTATTCTTATCACACCTCCATTGGAAAGGAAATGGCCAAAATTAACACAACAGAAGAAACACCAGCCAATGGCACTGGATTGATTTAAGGCAGACTTAGTTGTCTAAATACCTTTGAGGATCTGTGCCTAAATTCATATGGGGTTGTAACTGGTACAATGAGATTTTAGTGTTTTTTAAAGGCATACCACTAGCTCCCCATGCCTCATACTTTTGCAGTCTAGTTTTACTTACCCTGTGATATGGTCTTGATCTTTTGGCTATTACTAAGGTGATTCCTTTTCTAACAACTTGCAAACATAGCAACCAATCATATAGGGTAAGTTAGAGAAGAGGTTCTGTAGATATAGCCCAAGGGCAAACTCCACAAGTAGCACAAGTGTTTTAAAGGCATTTCTTGGGAGGAGGGGCAGCTAGGGGAGTCTGAAAGCTTTGTCACCACAGAAAAGAGTTAGAGAAGTTGATTATTCATGATAAGTTTCAAAGGGGTAGTTATGTTAGTTTAGTTCAGCAAAAAACCAATTAATCTTGTGGCACTTTTAAAGACTAACAAATTTATTTATCACATGGGCTTTTATGAGAGAAAAATAAATTCATTAGTCTTTAAAAGTGCCATGGAACTCTTTGATTAACATTTATCATAGGATCAATGTAATGCTTCCTTGGAACTGGCAAGAATTGGGACCCCACATTTATCCTGCTGTGAAAGGGAGCTGTTGAGCAAGGCCACATGTTTGTTAGTTTTTTGGGGAGGAAGGGGCTGTTTTCTTTGAGGTGGGGGAGGAATTTTGCATGACCACAAGACTGGCATATGCTTAGTACTAGTTCTGAAATCTTGCATGTTTTGTGCGTTCAAACAACACTAAAGATCATTTCTCGCTGGGGGCAGGGGCTAAAGTGTGTGCGTGACATTGTTCTGCAAAGAGCACTATTTTCTTCTTACAGAGCTATTGTTTTCAACTTATTCATACAGCAAGGGATGGGCCAGTGCCAGAGGTTAGTGACTTTAAATGCTTGTGACTTTATTTTTAAAGCTTCCCATTTAGAGAAGTAGACCTAAACATGAAAATGTTGTGAAGGGAACTTTAATCAGATGACAAAAAGGTGGTATATGGAAAGGGCTTTTGTTTTATTTCTCCCTTAACTCTTGTGGGTGCACGCTTCCCTGGGAACACATTCTCAGGGTTTATATGCATTGCTGGGAGAGTATCTATTTGCAGGTATTAACTCAGTCTGGTGCCTCTGCTTTTTGTGATGTCACCTCTGATATTCATGTTGTCAGTAGATAGCAATCCATTTATATCTGAATGAAGCAAAAAGAGACAACAGACAGCTCATTTTCTTGTGATTATCTCATGTCTCTGGTCACAGTGATATTCTGAAGCAAAGGGTGATAAGGGCTAAAGGTTGAGCGACTTCAAACACATCAGGCTATAATAAGCTGTTAGAGTGTTTTCTAGGGTGCATTACAGTTCTCAGGAAATGATCATATACACACTTGAAAAATCATTATCATATACTGGGGGCAGTTGACAGCAATGTGTAATCTCAGTCAGCGAGTCTGAAAACTGCATTTGTGTTTTTAAATCAAATACCCTTTTGTAACAAAGTTTTCTATACCAAACAAAAGAAGGAAGGAGTCCTGTGACACTTAAAGACTAACAAAGTTATTTATCATATGAGCATTCATGGGAGGAAAAAAGCATCTGACAAAGTGAGATTTTTCTCCCACAAAAGCTCATGCGATAAATAAATTTGTTAGTCTTTAAGTGCCACAGGTCTCCCTGCTTCTTTTCCTGGACTAGACTAAGGGCTGCCCCCTTGGAACTATACCACACCGTAACAGAAAAAAATAGGTAGGCTCCAATGAGAATTTTGTCATTGATATCAAGAACAGTCCATACTTTTATTTGTTTTATTTATAAAATGTGTGTTCACATACAGACTTTTATGTGAAATAGACTTTCTGAATGGAGCATTTCTTAACTTTGATTTGCACCATCTAAATCTTTGGCTGCTTAGTCTCACACACTTGTATATGTGTTAGATTTTTAAGACAAAAATTGGTTCAGAAATAGGATTAAAAGTCAAGGTTGAATTATAAGTGAAAGTTCAATGCTTTGCCCTTAAATCTGAATACTGAAAGCCCATGATATTGTTCAGCTCTGTGCACTAGCAACCAAATGCTGCCACCAGTAGGATGGGATTTGTATTGGCACACACTTTACATCCAAAATACTTGTAATAACGTCCATAATTTTAATAATGAGTGCCTAAAGTCAGACACTTAAATCCATATTTAGGCATCTAAGTGAGTCTTATTTAAGTGCCTAAATATGGATATGAAAAACTATCTTTAGGCATCAATACATGATATGAAAACATTGGCCAGTGATTACAAATTTTATTAGTCATGTGTTGTTATGTGTCATTTATTGAAATGCATTTCAGTAGTTAAAATGGATACTTTTAATGGGCACCAAGAGTCCTTCTGGAGATGTTCTCTTCTGAGCAAAACAGGCTCCCTTCACCTTTGGCATACACTGGAGTTAATCTATTGATTTGTATTTGCTTTTTCAACCTATAGTTATTTACACCACTGCCAATATTACCACTCTGATTTGTTAGCATAGAAGACATTTCACAAGCTCTGTGGACTAATATCAGTGACTACATCAGGTTAAGGCAATGAAATAAGATCCATACCCATTTGGAAGTGTTCTTGATTCAAA
Source organism: Podocnemis expansa (assembly GCA_007922195.1). Classification (NCBI taxonomy): domain Eukaryota; kingdom Metazoa; phylum Chordata; order Testudines; family Podocnemididae; genus Podocnemis; species Podocnemis expansa. The sequence continues at coordinate 28,630,632 of ML681989.1, read as the reverse complement.
CAGGATTAAAGTAAAAGGAGAATTAATCTCAATGTCTCTGAGTAGTGCTAGGGAAAACAAATCCATGTTCTTAACCAGCCTGCCAATTAACATACTGAATATATGTGAATTTATGAGTGACTATTATTAGCCATTTGGCTAATTATGTCAATTTCAAATTATGTCAATTTCACCAAAATCCAAGCAAGATACTTTTGGAAAAATTGCATTTGACTGGGGATTCCTTGCTTTTCAGAATTGCTGGAAAGGGGCAGAGTTGGTTTCTTCTATCCTGGATATCATTTGTTGTGGACAACTACTCTCAAAACAATTAATCTCTCTTTATTTAATATGTATGCAGAAGCTGTTAAGTGGTTTGTCTCCCTAGGAAGAAAAACAAATTTTTGTTCAAATATATCCACCTTCCTGTGTCTTTTTATTATAAAATTTATTAGAGCTATTTTCCTGTCAAAGAAGTACCAGCACTGAGTTACATGCTGCTCAAATAAGCCCAAATACCAATTCTGTATTCCACCTGGCTTCCTGTATGTAAAAGTTATTGCTGCAAAGTACAGAAATGAGAGACTGGTCCATGAGGTGTGGCAATGCACACCAGAGGGTGTAAACTGTAGAACAGTTTTAACTTGCTGTATTCTAACTGCCCTGAGTACATCCTGCTGATACACTTGAAAAGGTACCTAGTGTGCATTGATGTAGCCTTGTGTGAAACAGTTCTACATTAACATGCACGAGGAACCATTCAGAGTGTTGCAGAAGAGTCTGCAGAGGGCAGTTAGATTGTAATACTTTAAACCATTCTGTCATTTACCTACCTCTGGTGCATATTGCTGCACCCTGTGAACAAATCCTGACTTTTGTTCCATGTTCATCCAGGCTAAAAGGGACTAGGACATCATGGAAAAAGAATGCTTTTCCTCTTAAGCAGAGCTGGATTAAGGGGCCCCAGGACCTCAGACTGCCCAGCACTGTGGGCTCAGCTGGCCTGGAATCCCAGCTCCCCATCACCATGGGACCTGCAACTTGGGGCTCTAGGCCCTCACCATGGTGGCCTGCAGGCAGGGGCAGTGCTGGGGGCAGGGGGCCCTGGGGCCAGAGGCCACTATTCATGGGCCCTCCTGCTCCAACCCCAGTCTGGCTGGTCTGCCCCCAGCCAGTGGCGGGGCCAACTGGTGTGCTGTGCAGCCTCTGGTGCAGTTCCCAAGGGCCACAGGCCCTGGAAGGTCACATCAGAAGCTGCACAATGCACCAGCCAGCCCCACTCCTGGAGCGGAGTGAACATGTGCTGACTCGTCCCGCCCCTGGGGGTGGAGTAGCCGGCCAAGGGGCAGGTTTGACCTCAGGATCCCACTGCCCCCAGCAGCTAAAAAGCAGGGATCCTCCCAGCACCACCTCTTCTAAGCCCCACCAGCACTTAGTGGGGCAGTGTGAGTAGGTAGGTTGGATCATGCAAGGGCCTTAGGAATAGAGCCTGGGACCCCACATTAGGCTGCAACTTTAGCCCCTATAGCCCTTGCAGTGATCCGTCCCTGGCTGGGGAGGAGAATGCTTTGCAAGGCCAGATTTAGGCACAAGCCAAGTAAGCCATAGCTTAGGGCCTTATATTATGAGGGGCCACTAAGTATGTTGGAAATAATTAAGATTTATCATAATTGAAATTGCTTTGGCTTAAATAAAGTTTCACATAAAATCCACCAGCAAAATTCTGAAGTCTGACTTTACCAGCCCAATCCACACCCAGTCCCATCAGCTTTCCTTCCAGGACTGCAAGACTGGTTGCCCAACCTCACCTAAGACTTTAAGAGGAGACAATGGGAGCTACCCCAGCAGTTCCCAACATTTTCTCTGCCATGGCACACCTTGCTACTTTTAAATTAATTTGAGGCACACCACCCTATAGTTTCCAAATAAACTCATAAATATTCATGAGTCAATGAGCCAATCCAGAGCTCTTTGAGTAGTTTTTTAAAAAATTCTGTGGCACATCTGCTCAGACCTGATGGCACACCTGTCTGCCACGACACGCTTGTGGGAAACACTGAGCTAGCCTACCAGTACATTCTAAAGTCCCATTCCGCACCAGCCATCATCTCCCCATATCCCCTCCTTCTCACTTTCCCACCGTATACCACCATCATTTCTTTTTTTCATTACGCTGTCTGTTGTAATTTTATACACTTTTTTTCTCTTTATTTTTATTATGGTATGGGGCCTCTGTACCTTGACATAGTTTAGAGCCTCAGCATGCGTTAATCCAGCCCTGATGCTTCTTGTTGCTCTTGATAGCCTCCCTCTGACTGATGTTTGGAGCAGTATAAATTAGCATTAATAAGCACTCTTGTGACAGGAGGATTGCCCCCATTTGGGGACTGTGTATGTGGTAGAGGTAATCAACAATGCCGTTCCCTTCATTCCCCAAAATGGGATAACTAAAATACCGGTTATCTCTTTCCAGAATCCAGTGGATCAAGTGAGATTTTAAACATTCAAGGAATGTAACTGTTTTACCAATAAAATTAGGATGTATAATCCCATGGAAAACTCTGTGAGTCAAGAGGGTGCCTTAGTGTTCTGATCAAGTCTTTTTCAGCTCACAAAAAGTAGCTATACACCTGGCTGATGCCCTGGAATCCAGAGGCAGCTAAATTTTGGTGTGCTGAAGGTATGTAGTTTGAGAACTTTTGGATACTAGAGATTCTTTGCTAGGTATAGCCTGCCAAGAAGTAGAGGGTAGATCTGAACTCAATACTGCACTTGAAAGAGTTCTCACATTACACAGGTTAATACTTCAGAGTTTACTTAATGCTGTTCATATATGAATCACATGGATAATTTATTCTACAACAGCGGGAATAGCTTCCCATGAAGATACCTTTATTCTGAAATAAAAGTGACTCCTTTTGAATTATCTTATTGATCAAGATAAATCAGGGAATTGCATTCTTATTCCAAAATAAGAACATTCTCTTGGGGAGGTACCTAGATAGTTATTGCAGAATAACATGTTCCACGATAGTAGTCTGATCAGTTTCCAAGAACAGACAAGTTGTTAGCATTTGAGAATGGTTAAGCTGCTGATAAGTATGGACCACAGCTTATCATTCTGACCAATAGTCTCTCATCGTTTCCTTGTACTCCACCATCTGTCCATCTGTATCCATCAATCAGAAATTAATATATCAAAAGAGGGAGTGTTAGAACAAAGCCATAATTTAAATTACAATAAGTCACTCTGGCTATGTCTGCACTGCCACAGATATTGCAAAATAGTTATTTTGAAACAACTATTTCAAATTTATTTCAAAATAATTATTTCAAAATAGCATTATTTTGAATTTATTATTTTGAAATAGGGAATCTAGTGAAGACTCTGTTTCAAAATAAGGTAGGAATTCTTATTTTGAAATAGAAAGCTTTTGCTAGACTTTCTATTTCAAAATAGGAAAAGGCAATAAAAAGTATAGGGCTATTATTTTGAAAAAGTTAATTCTGCGGCTTGGAATGGCTTTTTTATAAAAAGCTATATCGAAAGAATCAATATTTCAAAATAAATCCAGGTCTTAGTATTTCAAAATAATGCTTCATTATTTCTAAATAATGAAGTGCTTATTTCAAAATACCAAAATGCCTGCATGGAGAGGCATAAAGGTTTTTTGAAATAAACCTCCTTATTTCGAAAAAACTTTTCAGTGTAGACTTACACTCTGTCTTATTCACTCACAAGAACTTAGAAGGAGCTGAACTGCTAACAAAAACCGTAGTCTTCTAGTTAGTCATTTACTGTGCCAGAGGATTGGAGGGTAGACAGTGTTGCATCTATTCTCAAAATTAGCCACAAATCCAAAATTAACCATAGACCAATCAGTCTTACTTCAAGACCATGCACATTAGTTGAGACAGTAATCAAAGACAGAGTTATAAAACCTGTTGATGAAGTATATGATAAATCATTGTACCTTCTCGAAAATAAAATTATGCCTTCTTCCCATTAGAATGATAGAGTCGGCAAAACAGTGAGTAAATGAGAATGTGTAACTAAATATATCTGGATGTTCAAAAATCTATTGGCAAGACTCTATTGAGAAAACTGAGTAGTACCCACAAGGTGAGATAACAGATAAAACCTGGTTAAGAAGTAGAAATCAGAGTAGAAGTAAATGGTCAGCTTTCACCAGGTTAACCATGAGGTGTCAGAAAGCCCTGTGTCATTACATAAATTATTTATTAATGATTTGGGACTCCATCAGTTTTCTTTTGGCTTATGTTATGGAGCATAAAACTTTATATTCTTTCAAATATAAATTTATGTTTTTATGCATGTTTTTATTAGTCATAGAAATATCTAACATTTAAATTAGTAATTTTTGTGAATACTACTAAGCTCTTGACTTCAGCTGTATCTTGTGACAATGAGGTCCCCAACTTAATTATATCTTGTAAGAAAATATACTTTTATCTGCTGTAAATTTCTTGCCTTTCAACATCATTGAGTGTCCCCTTGTTGTATGCTAAGACAGGGTAAATGGATGCCTTTGGTTAATTTTTCTACTTCATTAATTATTTTGTATAACTCTGTCACATCTCCTTTCACTTATCTTCACTCTAAGGCTGTGTTCACACACAGGGGGTTATTTCGATACAAGTTGTTTCAAAACAACTTGTATCAAAATAAGGCGTTATTTCAAAATAAGTTAATTCAAATTAAGAAAATGTTAATTCAAATTAAGGAAAAAAGCTCAAAGCAAAATAGCATGTTCTGACAGCAGTTATTTTGAAACGAGTCACTGTCATTTCGAAATAACATGTTCTGATGGGATTGTTTTGAAACAATCGTTTCGAAACAACGTTGTTTTGTCACCAAATGGGGTTTAAGTTGTTTCAAAACAACGCCATTGTTTCAAAACAATGGAACCCGTTGTTTCGAAACAATGGTATGTCGTGTGAACTTGGCATTTCTTATTTCAAAACAACCTCTGTTGTTTTGAAATAAGACTGCTGCATGAACACACCCTAAATTAGTCCCAGTCTTTTCAGACTACCTCAACATAGACATCTTTCTGTGAATAATCTTGGAATTGCTTCAGCATGTTATCTAATATGTTATCCAGTTCCAGTTATCACATCTCTCTGTCACTCTGTGTGTGTATACTTTCTTAATGCATCTCTCCATTAGGATCCATTCAGAGTAGACCCATCTGTCTTGTCTCTGCTTTCGGGATTCCACCTCCTGTACTGGTCCTCAATTCTATCCTATATGAAGTTTGCACATAGTAATGCAGATGATGCATCCATAGATAGGTCAAAGCCTTTCTTTTGCCAACTATGAAGACCACCTAATTTCATCTGAAACTATCCACAACTTTCTGTAATGCAGCCATCTCAGATTGGGTACTTTGGATCAGTCAGATCCAGAAAGGAGTGAGGGAACACCTTGAAAAGCAGAAAACAGACTACAAACAATATGTAGCAGGCCGACCTAGTCAATGGGACAAATATATGGCTCTCAACAGAGCGTCTTTTCATATTAGACAGACTCTCTCATAAACTAAACTACCAATTTTTAAGAATCTCTCAAATGTAGCAATAAATTAATCTGGTTTCCTTCAAGCTCCACCTGCCCTGATCCCTTTAAATCCACCTGGTAGTCCATGTATCACTCCTAAAATGATACTTAGAGGAGAATTCAATTTCCCTCATGACCAAAGCAGCAACCTCACCCCACTAGTGCACATAGAAGGCCACAAGGAATATCTCATTTACAAAGTCTTAGACTCCAAACTAAAGCAAGGGGCATGCTGGTATCTAATTTTCTGGGAGGGTGATAGCCCTCAGGAGCACACCTTGGGGGTCAGCAGAAAATGTTCATGCCCCTGCTCTCATGTAAGCTTCCATGAGAGCTACCCTGAGAATCCTTGGCAACTGTAGGGAAGGGATAGTGTCATCTCAAACCTGCCCAGGGAGTCCTTGGAGTCATCATGCTTCCGCTCACCACCTTATGGCTAGGGTTACCAGATGTTAGGCAAAAGGAGGACATGTCTTCCTTTTTACCTTCACATCTTCCATCTGGCAGACATTTTAAAAATACATGATTCTGTATGACTTTTTACTTACAGGGGTTACAGTATGCTGGAACACCCCAGAACACCCTATTTTTAGGTGGAAGCATTCCAGGGCCCCCTAAAAACAGAAGATTATTACATTAATACTGCATTTTCTCCATGGGTCCTCCAATGTCCTCCTTTTCATACTTCCCTGTCCTCCTTTTCATGCTTTGGTATCTGGTAACCCTACTTACAGCTTTCTAGCATTAGCCTGACACATGCCTCTTTGAAGTCTACCTCATATAGATAGTTCAATCCCTGAACCCCAATTGGTGGGAAAGCAGATTGGCCTATACTGAGCATTCTCCTTACTTAAGCCCAAAGGAGGAAAAGAAAATTGTCCATGCTGCTGAGTTCCACTGCTCACTTAATGCTATTTATATCTGATCCTGAGCTCATTTTTTCTTGACTTTGCCTGACTCATGGTTTCTGATCTTTGTCCTGTTTCCTGACCCTGGTCTCTTGCGTTCCTGATTTGGCCTGATTCCTGATATCTGACTTGCAGTTCCTCACCTTAGCTCCTGACATCCTGAATCTGAGCCCCACCCGGTGTGAGTTTTGGACTGCTTCCTGATGCAAACCACTGGCCTGGCTGCCTACATCCTGGCTTTGACAGACTCCATTTGAGGGCTCAATTACACTAACAGGTTGAAAAATAAGGAGTCTCATGGCACTTTTAAAGACTAAAAAAAGTGCCACAGGACTCCTTGTTTGTTTTGCTGAACTAGATAACACGGCTATCCCTTTGAAACTACTAGATTGGTGTAATGCAGGGGTCAGCAACCCAAAAGGGGAGAAGAGCCATTCTCCCCACCACCACCGCAACTGCATGAGTTGGAGCCAGCCCAGCTGCTGCGTTGTGGCCCCTAGCGCTAGCAAGGGGGTGTGCAGGTGGTGTGTGCATCCCTTCTTCTGCTGGCAGGGCGGAGCAGTGCTGCCCCACTTACCCCCAGCCAGTCATCCATCCCACGAGGAGTCAGGGGAGACCTGCAGCTTGTGGAGGTGGGGCCATGAGATGGTCCCTCTCTGGAGTTCAGGCCACTTTGACCTGGTCACTGTAGGCCTGAACAGGCCTGATCAAGGGCCTGGGGGTGAGGTGGCCTTTGTTCAGGCCTGGGGTGGCTGGGTCAAAGCAGCCTGAACTCTGCAGAGGGGCCGTTCCAGGGCCCTGCCTCTGCAAGCTGCAGCTCTCTCCCGGCCACTCTTGGGAGGGGCTGTTAGAGAAATAGATAGGACCTCAGCCTTCAGTCAAGGTAAGTAACACATTTATTTTGAAAGACATAAAAACACATGCTGTAGGAAAAATTAAGCAAAGAATCTCAACACTTTACATAAAGAGAGACAGATCATGAGGCACGAACCCTCCCTCCAGAATTCCCAAATCAGTATTCGCTGTTGCCTTCGCCCAAAGGGGTGTTGGCCTCCGATTCCTGGTGAGGGTCTCTGCATCCTCTTCTAGGTTCAGGTCCTGGCATCCTCCAAACTTGCCACGTCTACTTCTGGGCTCCAGTGAGCCTGATCCTGACAAGAGTCCCTTGACACCCAAGACAAGGTCCAGCAATCGAGCCTTTTTAGGATCTGAACTGGCACCTCACTGAACTCGTGATCCTAGAAACCAGGGATTCCCCAAAATCTCAATGGTCCCGATCTCCAGGGTATCCCAATGCCAAGTCCCGATGAGGACAACTCTCCAAGCACAAAGCCCCTTCTGAAGAACCTTTTCCCTCAGCAGGGATCTTGTTATATCTGACCGAATGGTCCAATCACAGCCTTGGGTTTTCCCGCTTCTGAGGCTGCACATCAAGAACCATGCAGCACTTTCCAGAAGCCTTTGCCCATGGCCCTCTAGTGCGGCACAAGACATGCACAGTCTCTGGGCAGGCCCTAGTGCTGGCCTGCCTGCCAGTTGTCCACTGTCAATCAGAAACTATTGCGCAATACTCCTACATTACATAAGAGACACTCCCTATTCTGGGTCAGAGAAATCATGAATATAAACAGACTCTTATAACATTTAAAGATCCCCTATTAATGATAACATTTCCTTACAGAGCTGCCGGCTGGAGGTCGGAAGGGCAATGCCGCTCTGCCCTTCCAGCAGAGGGAGGGAGAGAGGGAGTGCGGACCACCTGCACGCACCTGCCAGCGCTAGGGGCTGTGGCACAGCCTCTGGGACGCTTCTGGCTCATGCAGTTGTGGTGGACGGGTGGGGGCGACGCTGGCGCCCTGAAAGTGGAATTCCCAGAGCACACCTGGCTCCCTTGAAGAGATTGCCAGGAAACCAGAAGGGGACACTCAGTGAGCCACAGATGGCTCACTGAGCCTGTGTTGCTGATCCCTGGTGTAATGCGACTTTGGTGTTATTGAGTGCTTAGTTCAGTATGTCAGCTCAGTGTAAACTCATAATTTATGTATTGGCATTGTAACATTTTAAGGATTATTTTCCACCCCATTCCTTACAACATTTTCTTTGCTAGTTTAACTACCACTGTATGTGGAGCTGAGGTCTTCACTGAGATAGTGGGCTAGGGTTGAACTCCACTTCTGGGTCACAGTAGACTGGCATGAGTCAGGATTCCATAAAGTAAATATCATTGTTACTTACTAAAGGCTGGCATCCACTAATTTCATTGGCCATTGGATGCCCAAGTCTTTTTCCTGAGTGGTTACACGTAATTTAAAACCCTGTAGTGTTTATGAGTAGTTCAGATTATTCCTCCTATCTTAAATGCATCAATACTGAATTCACTCTGCGATAGAGGTATTTTTAACATTAATTACTAGGGGCGGGGGGTAACATCATAGAAGATATATTGGGGAAGTGGATGGTTGTCGAGTAGTGTGATTTGTTGTGGTAAGGCTATATGTAGCTGTATATAAACTGTACTAACTAATTATACTGGGCAGATCTCTTTTATTCTTAAGACATCCTTATGTCCTTAAGAAATCAATGAAAGCTAACATGAAAAGTCATTGTGCACAGAAAAGAAACTTTTGATTATTAATCTAACCCAGGAAGTTGCCCTTTAAAATATTTATAAAAACTGTGTTAGGTCTGTACCTCATTTCTATAGTAATTGTCAGGGTCAGATTAAGCCACGCTGAGGCCTTAAACTATGTCAAGATTCAGAAGCCACATACCATAAAAACAAAGGGAAAAAAAGTGTACTACATTATAACAGAAACGACAATGAAAAAATAAGTGATAAACCATTATATTTGCATAGATACATAGGCAAAGATGCAAGAAAAACAACAAAATAAAGCATTCATCTTGCAAAAACCTTATCTGCATTATCAATTTCAACTATAATACATCTTCTTAGTTATCTCTGACATATTTAGAGGGCCTTCATACTGTGAGGCCCCCATCCATGTCTTATTTGGCTTGTGTTTAAATACAGCACTGGTAATTGTCCTTGAATAAAAAAACCCACCCACTACTTTTTATGTGGGCAAGCAAAGAGTTTGACAATTGACCGTACCTAAAATAGTGTTCCATTAGCTGCAGCCTTTGCCCTGTAGCACTGTGCCAAAGTCTGGGGCACTGAGCAACTCACTCCTCCCCCCCCATTAGTGAGAGAAGTGAAGGACACTGAAATGAGATGGTTATAGGGAATTGGTGCAACAAAGCTCTTTCAGTTAAAATTACATTTGAGAAAGAAAGATTCTGTGTGTTTTCAATTAATGTGTAATGGAAAGGAATAACATGAAAGAGCTTTTGGCTATAAAAGAAGGAATGAGGTCTCAAGTGAGATTGATCAGCCTCCTATAGAGAATGGATCACTTCTTTTGTCCCAACCTTTTTTTGGTGTACACCACAGAAACACTGTAAAATGATTTGGTGTAGATGTGAATTTATCACGATTTCTTTTTCATAAGCGTACTAAAGATTTTAAATAAACCTGTCTCCTGTTACTGGATACATTGCACTGTTGTTGTTTGCAGTGCAGCGTAATGGTGCTGGTCCCAGGCTATAAGAGGCAAAGTGGGTGAAGTAGTATCTTTAGCAATAAGACTGTGCAATAAAAGATATTACCTCACTCACCTTGTCGCTCACATTGCATCATTGGCATTCCTGCCTAATCTCGGTATGCTTCTCAGTTTACAAATAAATTAGCAGTATGAAATGCTTTGTCTCTTGTGGCTGGGACTCATGAGGGGCTAGTTTTCTTTGAAGCTTGAAAACTCTCCTTTTCTCTCAGGCTCAAGCATTAACACATGAATCACAAAGTATGATGAAAATCATATATTTGGAAAGTTAGATAGAACAGGACACTTGTTTTCATCCTGCAACTGACTATTTTTCTGAGTTTTCTATGTTCTGTTTTGTGTTTTTAAACCACCTATCTGTAAAGTATTCATATCGTCAGCTAAAGACATGAGATAACATTTTCAAAAGTGTGGCGCCTGAGTCCCATTTTCAAAAGTGACTTTGTACTTAGGAGCCAAATTCCATTGCAACTCCTTATTATCTAAGTCACTTGTGAAATGGCAGTTAAGCTACTAACAGACTTAGATGCTTTTGCAAATCTTGCCTGGGATCATTTGGCTGATTGATGAGGATTCCATTGGGAACATGCAATCTAAGGACAGTGTCTACTCCTATATTTTGTAGGCAGAGAAAAACACTGGACTAACTGGGAGTTCTGTGTGTGTCAAGCATGTTGGAGCAGACCCTTTAAGCATCTGCATCAATTAGGACCAATATGAAAGTGTTAGCAAGAACGTTTTGTTAAAACCAGTGCTGTTCTCCTTGACAAAGTGAAGGCAAGTATCCATGAACTGTGTTATGTGAGAGCTTGGTGTGAATTAGGCCCTGATCCAAAATGCATTAAAGTTAAGAAGACTCTCATTGACTTCAGTGGGCTTTAGATCAGTATGTACCTGCACAGAGGATGTTCAGGGAGGGATGGTGACTTCAGAAATCCATTGATTGGAAGGGAGGGACATTAGAAACTGCATTAACAACTCTGGAAGAGTGCTTCTTTTTCTTCATTGCCTCAGGGCGGATTACCACTGGACCTGCTCAGTCAGCACACTGCGCTCCTATAGTAAAAGTTTTTTAAACTTTTCTCTAGTATAATAGCTATGCTTTCTGCCTAACCTTAAACTCTTTCCACCATGGTACATGATGAGCTATCTCACTTATATTTTTCCAAAGGCTGTGTCTACACTTAGAAGGTTAGTTCGAATTAACTTGATTCGAATTAATTAATTCAAACTAATAGTGATTAGTTCTAATTAAGTTAATTCAATCTAACATGACCCCACTAGAAACCCAATTCGAACTAGCAAGTCCATGGACAGGACTTGCTAATTCGAATTAGGAGGGTGGCACCATGGAAGGTGTGGCAAGATGGCTCCTAAGAAGGGCCGTGCCCCTACCCAATATATAGAAAGAGGATGGCACCCTGGGAGAAAGAAGGTCACAACACATTAATTTGAATCAATGGTTAGTTTGAATTAACACAGCTATACTAATAAGTTTGAATTAACCCTTATTTGGAGGTTAAGCCAGGGGCGTCGCTGGGGTGGGGAGTGACCCGGGACACGGGCCCAGCCCCCCGCCCCCAGAGGGCAGGCCCTGCCCCCCGGCCACAAGGCCACGCCCCCTAGCCCGGGATAGGGCTGGGGGGAGGCCGCACTGCGGCGCGGCACAGCCTGGCCTGGCCCGGCCCGGCCCAAAGCAGCGGCTGGAGGCTGGGCCCGCGGCCGCAGACCTGGATCCCCGGCCGGGGACGGGGCCGCCACAGCCGCAGCCAGGTCTCAGATCCCCAGCAGAGGACGGGGCTGCTGCGGCCGCGGGCAGCCAGCCGGGCCCTGGATCCCTGGCCTGGCCGCTGGTGGCCATGGCGACCCTGTCCCCGGCTGGGGATCCGGGACCCGGCCGGCCGCCTGCGGCTGCAGCGGCTCCGTCCCCCGCTGGGGATCCGGGACCTGGCCGCCGGCGGCCACGGTGGCCCCATCCGCGGCCTGGGATCCGGGGCTGCGGCCACGAGCCTGGCCTCCAACAGCCGCTTCTGGCGGGGCCGTGCTGTGCCGCGGCTTAGCTGCTGGCAGCAGCGCAGCCACCCCCTGGTCCTATCCCTGGCCAGGGGGCGGGGACTGCTGGGCGGCCAACTAGGCCCTGGATCCCTGGCCGGAGACACGGCCGCCACGGCCGCGGACAACCAGGGATCGGGCCCTGGATCCCTGCCCCGATTGGGCTGGAGATCTGGGGCACCAGCGTTGGGACCCGGGGCATGTGCACTGGGTGCCCACTGCTAGTGACGCCACTGGGTTAAGCGAGGTTTTATAACTTCAAAGTAAGCTTTCATTTATTCAAACTAAGGACTTCCTTAGTTTGAAGTAATGAAAGCCAGTGTAGCCATGCATTAATTTAATCTGAATTAATACTCATTAATTTGAACTAAATTCTAAGTGTAGACATACCCAAGCTCTTATTAGTTAGCAAGCTTCCTGTTAGTGTTTGGTACAATAGAATTTGACATATGGGTTATGTCTACATTGCTGAGCATTTTTGAAAAACCTTTTTGTTGAAAAAATTATTTTGAAATATATTCAGAATAATTATCTCAAAATAAGTTTTTTCAAATATGCTGGTTTGGGAGAACAGTTCAGGGACTGGCTCCTTCTCCCAAAATACTGCAGCTTATTTTCTTCTGAAAGTGAAAGTCTACACTGGACTTTCTTTTTCGAAAAAAAGAAAGCCAGTGGAAGAGATAGGCAGGCATTTTTGTAAAAAGCCTTTGCCACGTCTGGCAATGGCTTTTTTTGAAAAAGCTATCTCAAAAAAGGCTTTTTTTCTAAACGTAACCAGGTTTAGCACTGGCAAAAAAGCACTTCGTTACTTTTGAGATACAGCACACTTTTTCAAAAAAGCTAAACCTGACATTTTTTTCAAAAGAAAAAGGCTTTTTCGAGATAGCTTTTTCAAAATAAGCCATCGCTGGATCTTTTCCATTGGCTTTCTTTTTTTTTTTTTAAAAAAGAAAGTCCAATGTAGAGTTTCACTTTTGAAAAAAAACAAACAAACATGGTTTTTTGGGACAAGGAGTTGTCCCCAGACTGTTCTCCTGAAATAGCATTTTTGAAAAAAGTTATTTTGAGATAATTATTCTGAATATATTTTGAAATAAATTTTTTGAAAAAAGTGTTTTTGAAAGTGCTCTGCAATGTAGACATAGCCATGGTGATAATGGAGAAATGTAAAGCATTAAATAAAACTTGACAGTTGAGACCAACCTCTCCATCCCAAACAGATCTAAGAAGCTTACATTTTCATGAATGCTGTTTCCTAGAGTGGACCACAACTAGAGGACATGTGTTCTTCAGAGACATTACTCTGACTCAGCACAGCATAAATACACTACAGAGACAAAGGGAGACATTTGAGGTTGATGTAACTGGATCAAGTTCTTTGCTACAATCAATTTTCTGATCAAGCCAAGAGTTAGGAGATTGACTTATATACTTGTAAGTAAGAAAAATTTTGTGTTGTCATCACAAAAGCCTTCTATTTTTAGATGGAAGGCTTCCATCTGTTGAAACCCTGTAACAGTGTTTTCAGAGGTGCGTGTATTCCCTTCAGGCTTCCTTTTTTGCTGAAAGTCTCCTTCTTTACAGCTTCTGCTTATTGCTCTACTCACCCACTCAGGTTCTCTAACTCCACAGAGGCTTTACCCTCCCCAGTGGAACATACAGTGGTCTCTGCTATCATGAAGAAAACAAGGAAGGATGAAAGCTTGTCTAGCTTTCCCTTGCATGTTGCCAAGTTCCAAAGGGGCAGCCGTGTTATTCTAGTTCACTAAAACAAACAAACGAGGAACCCTGTGGCACTTAAAGACTAACACACTTATTTATCTCATGAGCTTTCATGGGAGAAAATCCCATTTTGTCAGATGCTTTGAAGATGGGGGAACTTGCAGAATAGGAGGAAATAAATGCAGGGAAGAGTAAGTCATGGGAACAGGTGACACTTTGCTGTTAAAGAGTGACCTGTTCCCATGACTTACACTTCCCTGCAGTTACTTCCTTCCATTCTGTAAGTTCCCCCATCTTCAAAGCATCTGACGAAGTGGAATTTTCTCCCACAAAAGCTCATGCGATAAATTTATTTGTTAGTCTTTAAGTACCAGAGAATCATAGAATCATAGGGTTGGAAGGGACCTCATGAGGTCATCTAGTCCAACCCCCTGCCAGAGGCAGGACCACTCCCACTAAACCATCCCAGTCATGATTTTGTCCAGCTGGGCCTTAAACACCTCCAAAGACGGAGATTTCACCACCTCCCTCGGCAGCTCATTCCAAGGCTTCACCACTCACCTAGTAAAAAAGTTTTTCCTAATATCCAGCCTCGATCTCCCTAACTGTAACTTGAGACCATTGCTCCTTGTTCTGTCCTCCCTTACTACCAAGAATAGTCGAGCTCCCTCCTCCTTGGAGCATCCCTTCAAGTAGTTGAAGGTTGCTATCAAATCCTCCCTCAATCTTCTCTTCTGCAGACTAAATAAGCCTAATGCTTTCCGTCTTTCCTCATAGGGCTTGTGCTCCAGCCCTTTCATCATTTTGGTTGCCCTCCGCTGAACTCTCTCTGGCATGTCCCTGTCCTTTTTGTAGTGGAGAGCCCAAAACTGAACAAAGTGTTCTAGATGTGGCCTCACTAGTGCAGAATAGAGGGGAATGATCACATCCCTTGATCTCCTGGTAACACTTCTTTTGATGCAGCCCAGTATGCCATTGGCCTTTTTGGCAGCAAGAGTACACTGCTGACTCATATCCAGCTTCTTGTTTGACCATCTTTGCTACTGTTGTTTAGAAGATATGGCTTTAAATGAGCCAGTTAGTTCTGTGAAAAAAGAATATGCACCAGATAATCAAAAATATACACCATTTCTATGGGAATTGGCTGTCAGGTACCAAAGTGGCAGGAGCCTATATAGGAGAGATGAATTAACAGATAGTTAATTTTTAATAACTGAAACCACATTTTAATGCTCAGTTACAACATCTTCAAATAACATTTATTTGTATGTTGATTGGGATTTTCCTGACATAAAGAATGAATAAGAAACTGCTCTATTTTGAAAGGATTAAGCCATCTAGTCTCATAAAATAAGAAAGCAAACCGTTTGTGTACATTGGGTATTTCTCTATCCATCTGTAGGCATAAATAAATGCAAAAGAATCAGCACAGGGAGAGCCTTAGATCCTGACTGCTAGAATTGTAAAAGGAGATAGTCTACTCATTTAAAACTAGATACATCCATTCTGCAGTCCTGTCTAGGAATTTCCTGCCATAAAAATTGGGCTAATTCATTGTGTAGCAATGCATTTTATTTCCTGCTGCATAAATTTGTTTTTCAAAGTAGAAACTAGAGTGCATCTTTTTCCCTTGTCCTGCATATACACATGAATACTGTTTGGGTATGTCTACTCATCTCTTTTATTTCAAAATAACACTGGTTATTTTGAAATAAAAGAGATTAGGTCCACACGACATATTCTCATTTTGAAATGACGGGCTCTATTATTTCGAAATAAGAGCCGTCATTTTGAAATAGCTTAAACCTTTTTTAAATTGAAACGGCTGTTATTTCACTGTTCAGACGTGTTATTTTGAAATAACCATTATTTTGAAATAACACTTTTGCCCTTCTCCTTCCCAGGGTGCCTTCCTTTTAGCCTATATTGGGTGGGAGCATGGCCTGGGGGTGGGGGGTGGGGCATGTTGCCACCTCTCCCATGGTGCCTCTCTCCTAAAGCGAAATAGCAAGTCCTCTTTTTGGACATGCTGTTTCACTTTGAGCTTTTCCCTTAATTCGAATTAACATTTTCTTAATTTGAAATAACATTCAAAATAATGATGTACATGCGGACGTAGCCTTTTAGTCAAACAATGCTGGACTTATGGACCCTATACAAAGTTCGGGATGCCTTGTAAAACCATGGTGGGATTTTAGATCTTTTTAAAACATGGTTTTGTGAGTTTTTAAAGAGGATTGTGGAATCTATAGAAACCTACCTTTTCTAAAATTGGTTGCTTTGTTTATTATGGCTCCATGTGGAAAATGAAAATCCTGACTTTATTTTGGATGTCATATCATACACCCGATCATTAACAGACAAAAGTTGCAACATGATACTGAATCACAGTGCTGGGGTATGATTATTATTAATAATAATAACAACATTATTTATTGCTTTATTTATATAGGGCAAGAATAAATAGCTGGCAAACTCATCTTTTCCTGTAGTTTCTGGTCTTGGTCCCTTTCCTATTTCTTCCTCTGACCTTCTTACACACTTCCATCAGTTCCATTCTCTTTTCATTGCATTGCTTATCTGCAATATTATTTTTCTCTCTGCACTGCTTTCTCTCTCTGCAATGCACTGCTTCTGGCATATCTACTACTCTATGTTTGGACAGTGCCCAACACAATAGGACCCCTGTTTCAGTTGATCCCTAAGCACTGCCATAATAAACAATAATATGAATTAGAGCTGAGCATACAAAGGTGTTTAAGCACCACATTGAAGGGCATTTGGAAATACCATACACAAATATTCTTCTGTCTTCTTGTTTTTTTTATCTGATCTTGGGTCACTTCGCTTCCTGTGCTATTTCTTCATAACACAACCCGCAAGCTTGAGCTGCATTCATGTACTGTTTCCAGCTGTCCTTCTGGTCAAAGCCCTAACACCTTTTGTCTTGCCAGGTTCAACCCTGTATTCCAGGCATGGCCAAACTGTGGCTCGGGAGCTGCATGTAGCTCTTGAATGAAAAAGTGTGGCTCACAGAAGAACATCAGCAAATCAATTTAGTAGGTAAAAGTATATGGCTATGTGCCTCAGTGCAGCTCTTGAAGGTTTCATAATCAACTTGTGTGGCTCTTGAGTTCCATAAGTTTGGCCACCCCTGCTATATTTTGATTGAGGGGTTGTTCAGCTGCCATTCATCAGCGTGCTACCTCAGCCAGTACTGAGAGCAGGAAACCAGCTTCTATGGAGAGCCCAGAAAGATTTGATTTCAATCAGAAATGTCAAACCTACTGAGCCAAAGCACCACAGTCACATATTTAAATGGTGATGCACTCATGATAAATGAAGCCCACAAGTACAATGTACAATGCTGGAAGGTTTCCAGTAGTAAAATTGTCCACATTGTGTCCATCCAATTCAGTCAGATCTAGGACAGGTGGGATTTTTTCCAATGTACATAATGACAAGTTAATTGTCTGAATTAATGTAATTAACTTAAACCATTTGGTGTTTGAACTTATTCGCCAATGTCCATTTTTATAACAGATGGTACAAAAGATTTTAGGACTAATTGCCTGAAGGGACTCTGTAAGGTTAGTAAAACAAAAATATGACCAACATTTTTGCATTTCTCTGTTTGCAAAGTACATGCCATCGTCTATGCATGACATTTTTCTAGAACAAATGTGTGCATGGGTTTTTTCTATTAAAAAAAATCAGTGCTATCAACAGAGCATGTATGAGAAGCTCTGATGCCTACGCTAATAAACTACTAGCGTTCTACGTACAACAGAGGCAAGAAAATTCTGTGAGGGAATATCTTTCTGTTTTAAAATTTAAAGGGGTTTTTAATAATCTAGATATTAAAAGCACTTAAGCACATGCTTAGTTTTAAGCATCTGGTTATTCCTATTGCCCTCAGTGGTCTATTTGTGTGATTATAGTTGAATATGTGCTTAAGGATGTTGCTGGATAAGGGCCTAGGATAAACATGCAAATATTGTTAAAGCAATGTGTGTATAAGCTTTACATGTGAATTCCACTGGTTCACACACTTTAAAAACCACCAAATATCAGAGGCACATACCAGTTTTATAAATAGTATTTTAAAAGAGGGTAGTGGATCAATACTAGTTATATTATTTCATTTTAAGGGAAACACTGCACTCTAGAGGTGACAACTGTTCTCCCGTCAATTAATGACAAAAATATAGGAATGGAAGGGCAGTTAGTTTCTCCATATAAAGAAAACTGGAGTATTCCATAGATAGGGAAGTACATTCTCCAAAGTGTAGTTTGCTTTTATAAGAAAGTGTCACTGTTCTTTCTCCCCTTCCTATTTTGTGCCAGATTTGAAACAGCACTAAAGGAAGTTTATGACTAGGACAGAATTGTGTATAGCTAACCTTTATGATCTACAGTAGTAATACAGTAAATGGTCTTTGTGTATTTGCATAATTTTTGAGAAGAAGCAGAAAATTCAATGAAAAATCTAAATACAACCATTAGAATTATCTGAGCAATGCACCAATAAAATGAATTCCCTGGTTAACACTGCGAGGATGCAACAAATTTGGGGTCTGATCCTGCACAGTTAAATCACCCCCTGCACTCTTTTTGCTCCATCTCGCTTGCCCTGCCTGCACCATCACCATTGCTAACCCAAAGGGCTCATTACTCTTACCTACTTGTAACTTCAGGGCAAGCCATTGGATGACCCATTCTACCATATTCCAGAGGAGTAGCCATGTTAGTCTAGTTCAGCAAAACAAACAAGGAGTCCTGTGGCACTTAAAGACTAACAAATTTACTTATTGCATGAAAGCTCATGCGATAAATAAATGTTAGTCTTTAAAAGTGATACAGGACTCCTTGTTTGTTCTATTGTATTCTTTCTTCTGTTCTCAGTCTCCCTCCTTATCCACTCTAACTAATTACAGACATGTTTTTGTATTCACTGTCCTAAGAAAGCATCCCCTCTACCTGCCTCTCCAACTCACACTGACTGCCCTTGAGCAGAATTTGAACTACAGTTTATATCTAGGTCTATTGGTTGACCGCCTTAGAGAAAGATTTTAAAGAGAATATTAGTTTGTAGCTAGATACTTCAAAATGTCTTGGTACAATTTTGTATTGGTACATGTGTTTGTACATCATAATTACCTGTATTTAACATGTAAGAAATATTTATTTGCATTGTAGGTGGCACAGGTAGCAATACCTATAGTTAAGGTTGCCAAACACTTTCCATTATAAGACTTGTTTTCAGCTGCTTACAATTTTGCCAAACTCCAACTACTCAGCCTGAAATGTGTCACATCAGGCATCTAGCACAGGATGAATCCCCCTGCTCCAAAAAAAAAAAAAAAAAAAAAAAAAATTAGCTAAAACTATTCAGCCATCACCAAGCGTAAGCAGAGTCTGAAAGAGCTCTCCCCTGACACCTAGTGATGAACAAGGGAAAACAGCCATCAGAAGTGGGCTGTATTTGCACTGACTCTGGTTAGGTGAACCACAGGCAGACATGCCAATTTGTCACTGTGTCACCAGTTTGGCTGGTGTGTGTTAAAATTCACTTTCATATTGAATTCAGGGATAATAAATTGTTGTTAGGCTTACTGAACGAGTGAAGGGCAGGAGAACTATACTTCTCATACCGTGACAGAAGCAGCCACCCTAACTATATCGCCTTACTCCGTAAGCAGGGAGTAATGATGTCAGATCCAAGCAAAAGCCAGAAGGGATGGGGACAGGTGTTTTTACGTGGTGTGGCTCCTGTGTGTAGCATCTTGGACACCATTTGACACTCCCCCCACAGTGTTTAGAGGCCTAGTTGATCACAATCAATGAAGAGTCCTTGTTTCTGCTCACTGATCAGGAGAACTGGAGTCACTAATGAGAAAGTCAGGTGGAACCCCCTGGTGGGAGGAGTGACAGCCCAAGTCCCACCTCCATAGGGGCACTCACAGCCCCAGCTCTGAGCCAGGCTGCAGCTGGTGATGACTGCAGCTGAAGAAATCATGGAGGTCCAGTAAAGTCATCGACTCCTTGAATTCTATGACCTCCATGATCAAATTACATCTTTAATCACCCCCGCTGAGTTAAAGAGGCTGGGGAGGATTTTTCCTACCGTCACCCTCCCAGTAGCCAAGGGTTTGGTGCCAGAATTGAGAGCAGAGGCCCTGATTGTGTTGTGATCTCCATGACACCCCCTGCTGGAGTGACCAAGTAGCGTGTAGGAGAAGGCAGAAACAGCCTTACCTGAAAGCACCGGGTTGAAGTCAAGTTGGAAGTAGGAGCTTAAGGAAGGTGGGGTTAGGATCAATAGCTGGGAAGGGCACAGGAGAAGGAGTTGGGCACTGAGAGAAGACTTACAGGAGCCAGGGTGGTGAGCAAGTCAGGGACAGGGGAAAGGCATCATTGGGGTTGGGGGAGGGATATAGCAGTAAGAAAAGGGAAATAGGTGTAAAAGGGCAGAGGGAGAGGCTGTTGGACACCAGGGGCAGAAAGACTGGCAATTATTAGAGCTCTCTTTTCTCCAAATCCTAGACTGAACCCAGGAGTCTCAACATTCCTCCTCTGTCTGCCAGGTGGGTGTGAAATTCACAGCTAACATATGTGTCTCCCTATTTACTGTCACATCCACATAAAACATGTTTTCTGATGCTACCAGTTGTTTGGCTTGGTCAAGATATAAAAGAGCTGGGCTGTGGATCTAAACATCCATATGCTGGTGATGACCCACCTGGGGTTCAAACTGGTTCGACATGATGAAATTTTTGCTTTTTCAATTAAAAAATAGTTTATCAAAATGTTCAGAAACATTCAATAGCTACCTATCCAGTGGGCACAGTGTGTTCTGTGCACTGAATAATGCAAGTCCTGTGGAAAACATATTAAATATTTACAATGCATAGGCAAGAGGAAGTTGAATTACAGTTGCACAGGCAACCTTAATCCTGGCATTGCCTAACCTTTGAGAATTTTACTTTGCAACCTTAATAATGTTCTTTTAATGATGTTATTTAAAGTATAATTGTAGGTAGAGCTGGAAGTGCTCCTATTATTAAGGCTGTCCGAATACTTCAGGACAGCAAGATTTATAGCAGGGGTCTCAAACTCAAATCACTATGCGGGCCGCCTGAGGACTAGCAGAGGGCCGCATGAGGATTAGTATGTTAGCCTGAGGGCCACACCACAGAAACCTTTCAATACAATGATATTGCAAATATTGATAGCGATCGTGTCATTGCGGGCTGCAGGAAATAACTTTAAGGGCTGCATGCGGCCCGCAGCCCACGTGTTTGAGACCCCTGATTTAGAGCAAGGAGCTCTTCTGTGCTCTTGATGACCTGCTGTGGAGGAGAAAGCAGTTAATTTGAATGCAGAGAAATGAAAAGCCAGAGCAGGGCAGAGGGAGAGGAATAGACTGGGGCAAGGAGTCAGATGAAACTCTGGAGGGGAGAAAGGTATGTGTGATTTGGGATGGGGGGGGGAATAATGGGACTAGTTAGGGAAGGAAACGGGGACTGGGAACTATGAAAAATTGTATGTATGATCATGTAACCAAATTCTAAAGAGGTAGCAGTGTTCATCAAGTTCAGCAAAATAAACAGAGAGTCTTTTGGCACTTTTAAAGGCTCACAAATTTATTTATCACATGAGCTTTCATGGGAGAAAATCCCACTTTGCCAGACACTTGAGGGTGGAGAACTTACAATATGGGAGGAAAAATAAATTCAGAGAAGTGTAAGGTATATCAGGTCAGACTATTCCAGCAGATCAAAGTAGTTGTTTAGATTCAAAGTGGGTGAAACAACATATTAGAAGGTGAGGAGTTAAAGATAGGGAAAGTCACTTATTGTAATGAGAAAGCCAGTTAAAATGTCTATTCAAGCTTAAGGTAATGGTGTCAAATGTGCCTATGAATTCTAACTTTCTGGTTTCTCTTTGAAGCTCTGATTTGTAATTAAGTTGCTTAAGTAGAGCAATTGACATATCTTCCATTGAGAGATCAGGGAGATGAACCCTCTGCCTTAAACATTGGACAAACAAGACAGTTTTTGCACAAAAGAATAAATGGACAAAAATCTGACATCAGAAATAACAGCGTACAAAAACATATCAATTTCCCTGCTCACTCACTTCATTTCAAACAGAGAAATTGTGGTTAGGAAGCTAATAAAATAAAAGGAAGGAAAAAGGGTCAGATGTGGCAACACCTGGGAAACCAGTTTTGTTTTCATTCGGTCAGTGTTAGTTTTTAAAAATAGCTGGTCTCAGCATCATTTCCTTGAACATTTCACTTTTTTAAATGCATGATGAAGTGTTTGCTACACATGGTTAGCAAGAATATTTGCCTGGGAAGGCACATTGTTGGGTTTTTGACATGAAACCACTTGCCACATGCTGAAAGTCTGGAATTTACCCATGGGAAGGCTGTTTCTACTGCTGAAATCCACTGATAAAAGTTATGAGAGAGTTCAATCTATATGTATATAGAGGGCCAGATCAATGCAGGGGCTTTAGGGGCTGCAGCCCTGGGCCTCAGCCTAACAGGGGGACCTGGGCTGCAGACACTAAGTCCCCTGCATTGATCCAACCCCTGCTGACCTTCTCAGGCAGGCACAGTGCCTAAACTTTGTCAGGTGCCTTGGTTATGGCTCTCATGGCAGGTTCTGGTGGATGATAACACTCCAGGCCTTGGAAGGTGGAACTGAAGGCTGCACCACATGTCAGCTGGCCCCGCAGCCCAGCCAGCTCATGATTGGGGTGAGAGCGCTGCAGCCTCAGGCTCCAGGGCTCCAGCCCCCAGCCAGTGCTAGCCCACCCCCAGGCCAACATGGTTGGGGGGCAGGGACCATGGTGGTGGGAGACCAGGGCACCAGGCCAGGGGCTACCTACAAAAGTGAGCAGCCTAAGGCTCTGGGGTCCCATAATCCAGCCCTGTGTATATAAATAATAAGTTTGGTGACATAGATTGTGCTCAAGATTGTATAGGATAGTCTTTGAGGGGTGTTTTAGGACTGATAAAAATGAATTATTGAACACTGTACATGGCATCCCCTGTGCACCTCTCTACAACAGCACGTAACAATAAGCAGGATTTTACAGATAGGCATCTTCTTTTTAAGATCACGATCCAGCAAAGCATAGGAACTGTTCATGTGTTAAAGTGGCACACCAATGTTGGATTGCAGTTGAAATGCGTATAACTAGGAGTACTGAGAGGAAATCAAGAAAAGAAAATATAGTCTGAATGTCATGCAGAACTTCTTGTTAATCACATCTAATGGATCCTAGAACAGTCTCCTTAGGAAACAGTGGAAACCTTAATGCTTGTGTGACAGTTAAAAGATTGGATAAAACTCTAGGATGTCTCCTGTAGGGAATCTAAGCATCCTGTACAAGCAGGGAGGTGGACTAAATGATGTAATAAATTATTTCCATGCCTAATTTCTAGGATTCTGTGATTAAGGGCTTCTCTACAGGGCACATTAGTATACGGCAAGCTAGGGTGTGACTCTACAGCGCATGAGCTTGCTGCACAGTGACATCTCAAGTGTGCCTTGCTGCAGTGCACTGAAAGTCAAAGAGTGGAACTTGACATCCTCATAATATATCAACCTGCCCTCCTGCAATTTCACAGTACAGAAGTAGTGACCACATATGAAACATTACTGCACAGCAAGCTGATGTGCAGTTTCACATCTGGTTTGCTGCTCAGCAGCTTGCTATGGCCAGAAGCCCTGAATGGCATCTTTGAACAAATCCTGCTGACTTACAAAAATATTCCCACTGAAAGCAAAACTTGTGTAAATAAGTGAGCAGGATTTGGTCTAACATCTAGCCTTGCTAAACTCAGCAGATGCATGTCCTCACAGTAAACTTATGAATAATAAAGGTCCCATCCTTCCACTATTGAGATCAATTGATATTTTGCTGTTGATTTCTGTAGAAAAAAGAAGGGTCTTTAATAGCCATTGCAAAAAATTATTACAGAATATTTTTACTGAAGCTTATTAAGAGATGACCTTAATTTTTTTTAAAAGGTTAGTTGTGCATTCTAGCTAAAAGCTAAACATATGTAGGGGGCAGTGTTACAATCCATTCAGATGTAGGCTTGACTTCTGAAACAAAAAACTCGTACACTCTGCAAATCTGAGAGAGATTTTACAAAGAGCTCTGGCTCTAAAACAAACAAGGAGCTCTGACACTTTTAAAGACTAACAACTTTATTTATCTCATGAGCTTGCGTGAGAAAAAATCCCACTTCGTCAGATGCCTTGAAGATGCTTCAAAGCATCTGACAAAGTGGGAGTTTGTCCCACGAAAGGTCATGCGATAAATAAACTTGTTAGTCTTTAAAAGTGCCATAGGACTGTTTGGCTGAACTAGATTAACAGGGCTACCCCTTTGGAACCTGTCTCTACTAGTTATTGATAGCAACCATTATTAGCAGACTAGGTCTCTGATTTCTCAGGTTGTCAAGAAATGTATTTGAGATGAAAGAAAAGAGATATGACGAGGAAACAATAGTTTGGGTATTTCTGTCAGCTTTGCAATAGCAGACAAGTGAAAGTAAAACGTGAAACTACTCGTGGAAATTCGCTTGAGCTCAGAAAAGTCAATACATATACTATTTCAAAGTTGCTTTTTGTTAAACTTAGAAGACTTGTGAAAACCAGCGTTCCTGTGCCTTCATCACCTGATGTGACCACAGACATGTGTGCCTCCAGTGCATCAGGATAGTATGAACTGAGTGGTGACAATATCACACTATAAATATCAAGAGAGAGAGAGAAAATTAAAAATAGAACTGGATGGGAACTTTTCAATTAACTGTTTTTTCACCAATATATTCTGATTTGTAGCAAACAAAACTGTTCGCAAAACAGGGTCTGTTTTGAGAAATCTCCTGATTCTGAAAATTACTGGGGACAAATGTTTCAGTAGTGTCCAATTTTGACATTTTCCAAATGACAAGTTTTGGGGGAGCTGAGGCTCAATAACCTTTTGTTTCAAAATTATAATAACTCTAGAAAAGGTCAGAATTGATGTAGAAATTATTGAAATGAAGTGTTTTAATTGATCTGTCCCAAATTATTTTTTAGGTTTTCAGTTTGTGAAAATTTCGGGGCTTTTGACTTGACCCAATTCAGGCTGGAAAAATGTGTTGGTACTTTCGATAGCATGGGAAAGTCAGTTTCTTTCCAGCTCTAGTTATGAAAAGAAGATAATTGAGAAGGCAATGTAAGCTTTAGTGTTCAAGGTGTTCATTGCTGTTACAGCGTCAAAGTATATGGCCAATGCATTGGTACAAATTTATTGATGAGTTGAGCTGCCCAGGTATAAATGAGAAAAGAATTGTTCCATTGTGCTGTTTTACAGTCAGTTAGTTGGATTCTCCCATGTAAATATCACCAGCTGTTGATCTGTACAAACTTTGTTGATTTTCTTATCACCTAAGCTTCATTTTATTCCTCCTGATAAGACAGTTTGGTTAGATCAGGGAGGGCTGTGCCCACCTGAGGTCAACATCCTGCCTGCCTCCCCCCCCCGCCCCCCACCGGCCCACTCCCCCTCCTCCCACCTCAGCCGGCACTGCTCAGCTCCAGGGCTGGGGCTGTGCTTCTCCCCTCCACAGCCAGTGCTGCACAGCTCTGGAGCCAGGGCTGCACTGACCCTTTGTCCCCCCAGCCAATGCTTTGTTGCTCCAGGGCCAGGGCCAGGGCCAGGGCCAGGGCCTGGGATGTCACTGCACCACGCTTCTGCGTCCCCCCACACCATCCGTGTCTGGCTCAGTGCACTCCATCCTGCCAGCTCTCTAGCCTCCCTTCCACCCTCACTCCACCAGCTCCCCCCTGCCGGCTCTATTCCCCTCCAACCCGAACCCTGGGCCAGCTCTCCGCTGCCCCCGCTGGCCCACCTGTGAAGTTTATTGCCCACCACGGGATAGATCTTTAATGAGGCCTATGGAAATTAGCCTTATTCACTTCTAATGGGATTTGGTCACCAAATTCCTTTAGGGTGGCATATTTGGAAATATCATCCTTTATTCAAAGGTTTATCAGTGAATAAATTTAATAGGCTGATTTTTGCTAAAAGAGTAAGTTCCTGTTATTCCCCATGGTTAGGTCCTACCGGATTCATAGTCTATTTTAGTCAATTTCATGGTCATAGGATTTGAAAATCATCAGTTTCACAGGGTAAGCTGTTTTTGCCTGAAATTTCATGGTGGGGGTCCTGACCCAAAATGGTGTTGAGGAGGGAGGGTGCAAACCCATTGCAGGGTGATGGCAGGATTGCCACCCTCACTTCTGTGCTGCCTTTAGAGCTGGGTGAACCTGACTTCCCTGTGCTGCTGGGAGCGTCCCTCCTCGGCCAGCACTAACAGCTAGGGGCCCCTGGATGGGGCTCTCTCAGCAACAAGGGGGAAATGGGAAGCCTTCTCCATCTGCAGTAACCTCCAGGGTTGCTTCCTAGAATGCTAGCACCAGAGCTTCCTGTAGCTGGGGGAACTGGCAGAGGTGGGCCTGATTTTCCCTATGCTGCTGTGAGAGCCCCAGCTCTGCTGACCCTAGCAGCTTGGGACTCTTGGCTGGGGTGTTCCCAGAGAGAGATGTGGGAGATCCTATTTCATCAGCAAGGGCCAACCCATGACAAGTTTTTCATTGCTGTGAAATTGCTAGGTCCCAGCCTCGATAGCCATTTGTGCCAGTTAAAAGGAATTCTGATGTAACATGCCAAGTTTCAAAGGGACAGCCATGTTAGTCTAGTTCAGCAGAAGCAAGGAGTCATCATGAATAAATCGGATTATGATCAGGAGGCGTATAAACAACTCCCCAACATGACATTCTACAAACCTCTTTTCTCTGACCTCACTGAAGAATACCAAAAGAAACTACAACACCTACTCAAGAAACTCCATAAGACAGTACACAAACAAAGACAGACACTCCACCAGAACCCCGACCAGAGATATTCTGTCTACTACCTAAGATCCATAAATAAAGAAACCCCAGATGCTCCACCATGTCAGGCATTGGCACTCTTACAGCAGGCTTGTCTGGCTATGTAGACTCCCTTCTCAGCCCCTATGCAATCAACACACCTAGCAATCTTCAAGACACCATGGACTTCCTGAGGAAAATCCAATCCATTGGTGAGCTTCCAGAAAACACCATCCTGGTCTCTATGTAGATACAAGCTCTTTATACCAAAATCCCACACAAACATGAATTACAAGCTATTAGAAGAACCATCCCAGATGATGTCACAGCATACCCTGTGGCTGAACTTTGTGACTTTGTGCTCACCCACAACCATTTCAGATTTGAGGATAATTTATACTTCCAAGTCATCAGCACTGCTATAGATACCCACACAGCTCCACAATATGCCAACATTTTTATGGGAAACTTAGAAAAACATTTCCTTGAGTCTCATTCCAAAGCACCTCTCCTCTACTTATACTACATTGATGACATCTTCATCAGCTGGACCTATGGCAGGGATGCAAGATTTCCACAGAGATTTCAACAATTTCCACTCCACAATCAAACTTAGCTTGGAACATTCCTCACAGAAGATCCACTTTCTGGACACTACAGTACAAATTAGAGATGGACATATCAATACCACCCTATACCAAAAACCTGCTGATCAGTATAGTTACCTATATCCCTTGAGCTTCCATCCAAAACACACCACACGATCCATTGTCTACAGCCAAGCCCTAAGATATAACAGCATTTGTGCTAATCCCTCAGATAAAGACAGACATCTTCAGGATCTCTAGCCAGCATTCTTAAAACTATAGTACTCAACTGTGGAAGTAAGAAAACAGAATGACGGAGCCAGACGAGTACCCTGAAGTCAACTATGACAGGAGAGGACCAAGAAAGAAAACAATAGAATGCCACTGGTCACCACATACAACCCTTAAGTCAGACCTCTACAACAGATCGTTAAGGACCTACAGCCTATTCTAAAAGATGATCCCTCACTCTCTCAAGTCTTGGGCGATCTCTCCTTCCCTACCGACAGCCACCCAACCTTACACAGATACTCACCAGCAACTACAGGCCTAAAAGCAGAAACATTAAGGCAGGCACACATCCCTGCAGCAAACCATATTGCCAGCTTTGCCCACATATCTGTACAATAGACACCATCATAAGACCTAGTCAAGCAGCTACTCCATCAAGGGCTCATTCACCTGCTCATCCACTATTGTGATTTATGCCATCATGTGCCAGAAATGTCCCCACACCTTATACGTTGGCCAAACAGAACAATGCCTGCACAAATCAACGCACAAAAACCAGTTGCTGAGCACTTCCATCTTTCTATTCACTCTATGGATGATTTGTTAATGACTGTGCTCAAGAAAGTCAATGGAACATCAAGACTTCAAAGAGAAACAGCTGAATTAGAATTGATATTCAGAGTAGATTGTGTGAATGCAGGATTAAATCATGACTATGGGTTCTTTTCCCATTACAACAGGTGATTTGACTTCACCCTCCTCTATGTGCTTTTTCCCAGTGTTTGAATCTTAACAGCTGCTCTGGTTTGCTGTTCCATCTGACCTGATTCCATGTCTTACACTCTCTTGCATTTATTTCATCCCATTCTGTAAATTCCCCCAAGCAGCTGATGAACTGGGATTTTCTCCCACAGAAGCTCATGCGCTAAAGGAATCTGTTAGTCTTTAAATGCCACAGGACTCCTTGCTTCTGTTGTAACAGCAGACATTTTCAGAATGCTAATGTGGTTCAGGGAACTACAGAACATACCCAGTTATTAGACCAACCAATGTAGTTTTGAATCAACTCTGCACTGCCAAGAGCAAGGGCGGCTACAAGATAACTGGGCATGGGATCCAAGCCTGCATAATGAATGTGTGAGGAGCAAGCTAACAGCCAGAGTCAGTGAGGTCACAGTGTTTACATTTTCTACATGTTTAACACATATGAAGAAACAAAAACCTGATTTTAAAGAGGAAAATGGTCTAAATCAGTGCAAGACTAAAACACACAAAGAAGCACGATTAGGCCATTTAAAAGTGTCCCTGTTATGCAGCATCTGTTGTTATTGATTATCGGATTGAAATATAAGAACTGTTTCATTAAAATGCAGTCAAAGATAAGACTATTCTTAATTCTCACTAGCAAGTTAGTAGTTATGGACGTTCTGTGGTTTAAAAATATAGTTCATAATGGCTAATTACCTGTACTTTAGTGTTGATAACTGACAAGTATAGAGAAACAATTTAAAAAAATCACCAATAGGGCACAGCATGTATGTATATGGTCTGCCACTTCCCTGTAGTTCCATCATTACTATCATGAACCCAGGCCAAAGTATTGTAACATTTTTTAACTTCAGATATCCTCAGACACTTTAGTAGCGAAACCAACAACTTAAATGATTCTGTTATTAACTAGATTCAAATTATCAAAACTGTTAATTTCTCATTCCAAAGATATTAGAATATCTGCTACAAAGAAGGTATTCTTCTCTCTCCACTGTTATTTAATGGAATCTTTGTACAGTCCATTGTATCTTTTATAATCTTCTGTTAACACTACACTTTTCAGATTTTGCCAAAAAAAGGCCTTCAGCATGTGGATTCCTAGGACAGTCAAGAAGGGAGCACTTGCAAATCCTCCTCCATAGCTTCAGGTACTTTTCTCTCTTTGGTCTCCGGGTGTTGCGCGAATGACATCTGGTGCCAATTGTGGGATATTAACAGTAAAATAAACTTGTATCCAGTTTATGAAATCAGTAGCTGCACAGGTGCATTCAAAAGGGTTTCCTTTTAGATCCAAAAGCTCTAATTTAAGCTTTAAATCATTTAAGATTTTAAATGGAGCGGTTGACTGGTTTATGGAAGATGGCTGATTGTCACTTAAATCAAGGTACAGGAGGCTGCTTGCTTTGTGAAAAAATCCATCCACAAGCTGAGAAATCTTGTTTTGTCGAAGCACTAATCTCTGAAGAGAAGCAGTGCAGTTGGCAAGGTTATCAGTTACAAAGGACAGTGCTTTTGAGCTCAGATCCAGTAACGTAAGGTTCTGAAATTGTTTCAGGGCTGTCCAGTCAAAGTACTTTAATTTATTGTTGTTTATGTGTAGCTCAATTAGACTTTGTGGCAGGCCAAGGAGGGCTTTGGCAGAAATTCCATCCAGTCTGTTATGGGATATGTCAAGATCAGTCAGATTGCTGAGGTTTTTAAAAATATTTATATATCTATTGTCTCCTTCCTTCCATAAAATATCAAAGCATTTTCCTTTGAAAACCAACTCTTTCAGAGAATAACTAATGAGATTAGGCTCTGTTCATGTAAAAATTTCATTGTAACATAAATTTAAAACTTTAAGATGTGGAAGATTTTCAGTAAAGCCCAATTTGTGGGTTACCCCTGATACAATAAAATAGTGCATGTTGTAGCTGAGGTCCAGAACTTCTAGCCTAGGCAGTTCATAAAATGCATATTGATAAGCCAAATTGAGTTTATTAAAAGACAAATCTAAATATTTGAGATTAGGTAGAAAAATAAATTCGGTGCCATTCAAAGCTTGCCCAATACCATTTGAAGACAAATTGAAACAGGCTATGTCATGGAAACCTTTAGACTGCTGTTGGTCAATGAAGAAAATGCTTTTTAAGCTTAAATCTAATGATTTACTGTACATACTGCATTGCAGTTAGATTAAAGAAAAAATGGTATTGTACCTATCACTATTGGATTTAACTTCTGCTAGTCACACACTATTTACTGATGGCTCAAGATCAGTGTCAGTTGAACAACTTTGAATTATGTGATAGTGGACTGATTTGCCTCTAAAAACATTGTTATTGCTTCCCTTTAACAGAGGAGATATCCTATTATCAGACAAAAAAATTATAGTCAGATTAGCAAAGAGCTGAAACACACTAAGATCAATTTGTTTGATAAAGCTGACTTCAAAACTGAGTATTTGTAATTTGGTAAGATTTAGGAGGTGTTGAAGTGTTTGCTCATAAGTTCCTCAAACACATAACCTCTTAAGTACAGTTGCTGGAGACCTTCTCCGAAATATTTATGTACCTGAAGTATGATTTCCTAGCATAGTTAGAAGATAAGTCCAGCAACTCCAAATGAGACAGCTGGAGTAAGAACTCTCCAGAGGCTATTTCCTTTATTAAGTAGTTAAACTGAAGATGCAGTACCTTTAAATGCAGTATGGTATAAAACCAACTGGCAGGTATGCTAGAGAGAGAGGTGCTAGAGAGGTTAAAATTCTGTAAATTTTTAAGACACTGGAAAGAAAGTAGGTGTATATGAAAGGCAGAGTCCCCATAGCAAAGTTCACATGGGAAGGGGGCATTGTATCACCTTGGACAGTTCTCACTTAAATCAAGGACTTCTACATTAGACAGATCATTAAAATCATCTTGGTTTATGGTTTCGATCTTGTTGTTCCTGCGGTAAAGTTTCCTTAGAGATGAATGCAGTTTGTGTGGAATGTGGTTCAGGTTGTTGAAGTTGAGTGACAGTATGGTCAAATTAGTGAGGTCAGAGAAAACCCCATTGTCTGCAAGAAAAGGCTTTTTACAGGGATTGCCGTAATAACAATTTCCATCCATATAGAATGCTTTCACTTGTATAAGTTCTTAAAAATTTTGCTGACAGAGACAAAGAATGTTATTATATCTCAAACTTAGTGAAGTTAGGGACAATGGCAATCCAACTGGTATTTTACATAGGTGACTTTCATCAGCTAGTAATTCCTTTAGCTTTGTTAAATTAGCAAATGCGCCATCTTCAATTACCATTCCTCTTTTACACAAGTCATGAGTCTCTTCCTCTGCCTGGGAATCGAGATTCCTGTTTAGACCTATTTTGGTAAGATTATCCAGGCCATGAAAAGATTCTTTGAATATCTTCTTTATAAGGTTATCTGAGACCTTTAATTCTGTTACATCACCATGCATTGCAGCAGGCACACTTCTCAGTTGATGGGCACTACAGTCAAATATGACAGAGTTATTTATGCTGACATCACATGGCAGGATTCTAGGATACTTGGTCTCAGCAAGAATTTCTGATATACCATAAGCCAGAAGAAGTAGGCATAGCAGGTTTGGGATTGGAGGATTCATGTTTCCCTTAAAAAAAGAGAGCATGCTTTTAACAATAATAAATAAATAGCATTAGTATAGTGGTTTTGAAAACATCATCATTTCATCGATTTATGGACCAAGATTTGCAAAACTGGATGCCTCAATTTCTGGTGCTAAATGTGCAGCATGTTGAAAGGGGCTTTATTTTTCATGGACGATGTTGACCAGTTTCTGAAAAATCTGGTCTTGTCTCAGCTTGTATACCAAAAAATATAAACACCCAAAATCACTCTTCTTTTTTTATATATTGTAGCTGTGGAATTTAAGACATTTTAGTTTGTCGTCTTTATTCCTTCCATTAAAATGCAACTAAAAGTTTAGTTGCCAGCCTAATAGGAAATTATTTTATAGTATAGAAATTAATTATGATGACATCTTAGCATCATCTAGCCTGTACATAGCAAGAGGCAGGTGTTTTTTGCACAAAATAGCATATGCTCATGTAATTAAAGATTGTATTATAATGCTGAATTGTATCATAATGTATGTGCACAAGAAAACTGAATAAGGTTGCATGGACAAACTTAATGCTCACATTTCCTAATTTTGAAGTGATTGTCTATGGAACCTTCATTTTCTTTTTGATGTAGGTTTTTTCCAATAATTTTTTTTAAAAAGCAAACTGAAAAGAACCAGAACCTTGCATCTCATACAGCCATACTGACACCCACAGAGGTAATCAGAAGGGTGGGGCCTTTAGAACCAACTCACAGGTCTCTACTGACCTTGCCAGCAGGTTCAGAAATCTGAGGACCTTGGGGGGCACTCACTGCACCAGGGGGGAACAGGGTAATCTTTATTAAAACAGGTATGGGAGTAGGGTGAGTGGTGGGGTGTATATGTGGTGTTTGTCACGGTGTTTTCAGTGAGGCGTTCTGTGGTGCTAAACTTTGTGGAGTGTGACAGGTTGGGGGGCAATGAGAATTCTCAATTAATCTACCTTACAGCTATAAACCTACTTACTGTAATTTAAAAGGTGCTCTAATACCGTATAAGGGAAGGGGCGGGTGCGATACCAACTTAGCATGCGGCAGTGACAGAGAAGAGTGGAAGCGGGGGTGGGGAGCAGGAGTTTAAAGGTTAGTACAAAGGGGTTCAGAGGGGGGGCGAGCAGGCTGGGGACACAGGTGGGGGCTTGGGAGACACACGTGGAGGCTAGGGTAGGGGAACAGAGGCACAAGAGGGGTTGGGGCACACGCGGGGGTTCGGGGCAACGGGGAAGGCAGGGGGGCTGAGTAAAAGTTCAGGGGTTTGAGAGGGAGGCAGAAGGGGGGGGCTGAATGGCAGGGAAGGGAGCGGCGGTGGAAGAAAGGCGGAGAGGGAAAGGAGAAGAAAAAGGGGGAAAGGGGGGCAGGAGCAGAACCATGAGAAGCAGGCGGCAGCCGCGGAAAACCAGCAGGAGTCGGGGCAGCTGCGGAAAGCGGTGGAGAGTGCAGGCAAAGAGGCTGGCAGCAGCAGGCTGGAGGGGCGAGCCGGGCGGAAGCGGAGGCAGCGGGTGGGAACCACGGGGTAGCTGCCGGAGGCTGGCAGGAGCTGGCTGGAGTTGCAGGGTGCCGGCAACCACAGGTAGAGAGGCAAGAGGAAAGGGGTTGGGAGGTATCAGCGGAGAGGCGGGTAAGCAGCGGGAAAGCAAAGGTTTCAGGGGGCTAGAGCTGGGGGGGGGTTTCAGGGGGCTGAGAGGGAGGTGGGGGGGGCTGAGCCACAGCGGGGAAAGAACGGAGCCACGGCAGCAGCCAACCGGGAAGAGAGGGGAAAAAGGCAGAGGCAGGAGCGGGGGTGACAGAGGGGTGGTCATGGGGAGAACGAAGGCAGCGGGGTAGCCACGGGAAAAAACGGTGGCGGCCGGGGGGAAGGCAGACTGGGAGGGAAGACAGGCCGGGGGGGGGGCCGAGAAGCGGTGAGTCAGGGGGGAGGAGGAGAAGCAGGTAAGTGGCGAGCAGGGGGGAAGGAATGGAGAAGAGGGAAAGCGGTGAGCCGGTGAGAAGGCAAGCCGGGGGGGAGGACGGAGAGCCGGTGAGCCAGAGGGAAGGAGAAGGAGGAACTTCAGGAAAGGGAACTGAGTGCAGCTGTGAACTTGGGGCACACGGGGGGGTGGGGTTCAAGAAATAAAGAGGGGACAAGTAAAGTTTAAGAAGAAAAAGTTTTATTCAAGTTGGGGAAATTACAGAGGGGAGGGCAAAAGCAACTTAACAAGCGACTCTAAAGGCTACAAACTAAAGGAAACAATCTTACCATCTAACTTAATCCTACTAAGGCTACCAATTAACTTTATACAATGTTGCAACACACGATGATGCTTTTAACACCAGTTCAAACAGTTCAGAAGGAAGAGATACACTAAGTAATACAGAGTAGTGGCAGGTAATTACAGACACGGAAAGGAAAGGCGAAGGCAAAAGATACACACGAGCCTGTAAAGCTGGGAAAAAACAGTTTCAAAGCAGCAGCTAGAAAAACAAAGTAATTTTAATCTTTAAAGAAAAACTGCAGGGCAGGCTTTTACCATCCCTAGCAGCAGCAGCAGCAGCATCACAGGCAGGAGAGACTCGTACTCGAGCTGGCAGGTTAAACGTGGGGTACGCTCGGGGAAGAACTCGTTAAGCGGAGGTCAGCTTCTGGTTGATCAGGCCAGGCAGGTGTCTTGGGGACCTTCCTGCCTGAGCCCCCCAGGACCAAAGCTTTTAAGCTGGTTTTCCCACCTTTCCCTGATTACAGGGAATCCAGAGAACAATGGTGGTATGAGTCATACCTTGCAGAACCTTGCAGTCAGGCAGAGCCCACCTACACCAAGCCCTGCTAGAACAATGGGCACTCAGGTTGGTAATGGCCATCCAGTTAAGTTCAAGGGGGCCATCTAGTTAAGTTCAAGGGGGCCATCTGCTCCCCTTAACATTCCTTACATACCTAAGTGATGGCCCGGGAGGGGCGGCCATAAAATCAATACAATGAGTCACGAACATCTACCATTTAAGCTAAGGGAGTAACTAGTAGCATTAGTAGGCTGTTATCCTCTCTGCTGAACCAGCCATTATAGGCAGATGAGAGACATATTTTCTCAGTGCATTTCTCAGCCTTTTGCTAGCCAGTAGAAGAATGTTGGTATACAGGACTCTGGACTCCCAATCCTAGTTCTGGAGGGGAATATTCTCCAATAGTCATAGACCTTTTTACATCTTTCCTCACCATCAGCTACCCACTTTTGCCTCAGTACCCTGATATGACTCCTTAGCCTGTCCCCTCTCCTTCATTTCTCTCCAGGCTGCTCCTCTTTCCTTCTACTCCACCCACAACCTGTCCTAATCCAACCCCATCTTCCCCCCAACTTTCCTCATCACTCCTCTGCATTCACATCAGAAAGCTTCTCCCTTCTCTTCCCGGCTGCCTGAGTATCTCTGACAGAAGGGTTGGGGGAGCACTGAGAGCATAGGAGAGGCAATCTCCTGTTCTCAATTCCTGTGCCCAATTGCAAAATGGCTCCCACGCTTACAGGAAAAACCCTGTACAGGTCCTGGAGTTAGAGCACATTCAGAAATAAACAGCCCCAGTCTTTTTGATCTCTCCTCATGTGGAAATCTTCCCATGCCATCTTTTTGCCAGCTATATTTCATTTTAGGTATTTTAAAATTTGGGTCTGGGCAAATATTTCTCAAAACCAATGTAATATGGGACAGAAAGTGGCAGGGATGAACCAGGTAGGAGTATGAATAAGATGGTTTTGGCAGCTGGTTAGAAAATGCTCTCTGCCAATGTGCCTTGGCCAGGCTTCCCCAGGCAATCAGACAGGCTTAGAGATCAGATTCCAAGTGGTGCTCAGAGTCACTAAATTCTTTATCATTGCACAATTCCCTTGCACTGTCCAATTCCGTCTCCATTTTCTAGTTTTAAAATTCTGTAAGTATTTGGGGCCAGGTTCAGACATTATGGAGATGATCACAACATGTTTTATGTCAGTGGAGTTGCACCTACTTATGGCAAAGCTGCAGGCAGCCTCATGAACGGCCATGTGTTGCCAAGAACCCAGTGGTGACTACTGCTAATTTCATGTAAGAATATCAGAGTGGATGAAGCTTCCTTCATGATTTCCCTATGTAACAAACTAGATGATGGAGCTCACCTATTTTAACAGGACCCCAAAATGAAGAAAATAATCCTACACAAGATACATGTTTAGAAGTAATAATTCAGTGCCAGCTTTCCAACAGGATGTTACATGTATTCATTGTGTGTTGCCTAATTACAGATGCTGAAATAAATGTATTAAAACTGTTGGGGTATGTTAAATATAATAATATTGGGGAATGGGCTAAAATTGTATCACAGGATATATCATGAGGCTGCAATCGCCATGCAGTATATATCCCTAACTTTAAGCTTGCATAAGTTTCCTTAAAAGAAAATTGCTTGGCACTGGGCAGTAATTTTGTTATATTGGGTATCTAGCATAAGACTTTCTTTGTTTCTTGGCCATCTGAATACAGTCTGCAGTTAATGAAGATACTTTTCCTTTCCCTTTTTCCTTGGCCCTTGACACCATGTTCTTGTTTATCAGCTCCTATTTCTACCCCCCTCCCCCCATGTGATTTCATGTGCTTTAAGAATTATTAACTTAGCAGTTTTATAGGAGTAAGGAATAGAACTCTTGCACAGATTGGATATGATCAGTAAACAGTAAACAAAGGCACAGATAAGTATATGCATTATATGCCTATTAATATTCATTGTTTAAGTATTAATGTAACCAAGTAAGGGTCTTTGAGACAATATCAGTCATGTTTGTATTATTGTACTACTTTGAATAAAAAGAGTTGGTAAACAACCACACGTAGGTCACTTAAGACATCAAGGGAATGAGCAGTGAGTAATAAAGGATGCCATTTGACCCCATCCTCTGCCGGGACAACCAGTCTGCATCTCTTATTCTTCCAATGAAAACAATTATTACAATTGCATTATCTGTTACAAAAAAACTTAGGGGTACACAATTCATGTAATTCAGTTTGTATTCCGTGTGGGCTTGCATCAGCACTGAGTGCAGGCCATAACTGTGTTTTTACTGGTACTATACAGAAATCTTTTGTCTTCCTGAATATGTGCAAGCAACACCAGCCATATCAGTTGTGAAACAGGAAATATAATTTATTGCCAGTGGAAAACAATGTGGAATAGCTTCTTTGACTTAGAAAAGCTGCTCAGAATTCTTTACCAGGTAGCATTTTCCTTGGAATAACCCTTTTCTTCAATGTTTTTTCCCCTTTCTCAGGGTTATTAGATAAAATTTATTAGGGAATGATCCAAAACCAATTGATGTCAGAAGAAAGCTACTAACTCCATCGGGGTTTGGATCAAGCCATTAAAGTTTTTAAGTGTATATTATTGTCCCCAAAAGACTCTTGCTTTGTTCGCTCTGCTTCAATTAACTGTTTCAGTAGCAATGTTGGTGTGAAATAACTCCATGATAGCTGTTTGTACAATCTTTAGAAACACCCAAAATTCTGAGGTTCATTTTGACCCCCCCTAAACCTACTCCCAGTGAAGTCAGGTGTAAAACTTCTATTGACTAAACTGGAAACAGGCACTGTGGGGGTTACACATGAGATGCCAGAAAATGCCCAACAAGCCAAAATATTTTACCTTTGTTTTGGAAACAGAGAATTTAACAGTAGATGACAAATCAATTTATATTGTGATTACAATCTTGAGCATACACTGCGACCTGAGATGTGAGTGCAGTTGGGATAGACAGAGCTGCACTGGCCTGGCTAAAAATAACGCTGTTGATGCAATTGTGTGAGCTCTAAAAGACTGGCTGGAACCCAACACAGATGTTTTACTCCAGTCCACACTGCCACGTCTGCTTTGCTATCTCCAACCCTGTTAATACAGGCATAGAAAGCTGCTGTGAGTATGTCTGTCTGAGTGGATTGCCGTGTTGTAGCCATGTTGATCCCAGGATATTAGAGATATAAGGTAGATGAGGTATCCTTTACTGGGACAACTTTTGCAGTCAGAACTCAAATCAGAGTGTACCTTTTGTTCTGATCCTGCAAACACTTTAGCAAATGAATAACAGTT
Source organism: Podocnemis expansa (assembly GCA_007922195.1). Classification (NCBI taxonomy): domain Eukaryota; kingdom Metazoa; phylum Chordata; order Testudines; family Podocnemididae; genus Podocnemis; species Podocnemis expansa. The sequence continues at coordinate 28,592,524 of ML681989.1, read as the reverse complement.
GTACACTGAAGTAGGCTTATTGAGCACAAGGGAAAAATATGCATGAAGTTGTTCTGTTCACTTGTGTGTATGTAGGATCAGAGCAATAATTTCAGCCTTCAGATAGCTTTAATTTTTTAAGTTAATGCTATAAAGAGAGGAAGTAAAACCTAGAAGAATAAGGGGAACATTTGTTTAAAAATATTCCCAAAAATATTTATTTACAAAACTAATTTAAAGAGAAAAAATAGAGCCTTAGAAAACAACTACATAATTTTTAAAGAGCATTAAAATAATTTAGTAAAATGATAGGAAAGGAAGTCTTAACAGATAAACATATAAAGTGGAAGAATGAAGGGGGAAGGAGGTGGAAAAAAGAAACAAAAATAAGCCAGGGAAACCATGGTTACAAGAGGTTGCTATTATTTACTTTTCTTTTTCTTTGTTTCTTTCTTTCTTGCTTTCTAAAAAAACTGTTCAAGTTATTTATCAGGTTAAAACTAGGCATTCTATTATCAAAACACATTACAGCTTAACAAAATTATGTTTAACTTATAAAATGATGAATAAAACCATCAAGTTTTAAACTGATCTGTAACAGATGACAGATCTATGTAACCTAGCTGATACCTCAGGCAAAGTAAGACATGTAAATTAAATATAAAACTGTGTTATCATACATTTTTTTAAAACCCTTGAAATGTGTTTATTCTTTTTTACATAAGACTTACCTTGGCCACTTCCTAAGCTACAGCACCAGCATGCATAATACTTAAAAACACTGATTATCTCCAAACTTTCAGCTAATTAGAGATTTTATAACTAGCTACTCTGGTGCTGGTTCTGATCTTACACTGGCATAATTCAGAAAAAAAGTCAATAATAAGGGAGACCAGAAACAACCTGTTTCTTTAAAATTCATAGCTGCATGCATGCACTTTTGTAAAATAAAAATATGTACTTTATTTTTTCTGCTATAAAGGATGTCAGTCCAATGAAATGATTTCTTAAACAGAGCAGAAGGAGGAAGCACCATAAAAGCTGTCAGCAGAGATGGGAACTGAATCCACTGACCAAATCCCCAAATTAGCCACTGCAGTGGCAACAGAAGCTGTAGTTTACTACAGTTTGTATGGGAAGAACAGAAGCCACACCTATTCTGAAAGTATAATTTTTTGATTTATTTGGCACAAGAATATGCTAATGATACACTGAAATGATGAAACATGGCCAATTGAACCATGGCTGAATAAGACCTTTATAAGCTAGGGAAAGTCCATACCAGAGAACAGAAAGCTGGCAAACAATTCAGAACATAAAACATAAATCAGAATTAAAAATTACAGAACTGAGATTTGCTCAGGCAGCATAATATCCTTAGCATCATCTTCATTGTATCTTTTGCCTTATGTACAGTAAAAGTGAGAAAAAAACTATCTGGACACAGTGAGATCCAGTTTACTATGTTTACTAAATACACACAATGTGTAAAGCCTGATTAACTTATAAATATTGCTGCTTTGGCTGGTTTTGAAAACGTAGAATGCAGAGAGGCCAGTAGATGGTTCACAATCTACTTAGAGGGTTTCTATCCTCTTCAGGGACAAATTGAAAGTTTTACTGCAAAATACATGCTCAGATGAAAAGCATACCTTTCAAATACTAAGATTGAGTGCCAGGTAATAGAGCTTTGTAATGTATTTATTAACATGGATACAGCAATGCATGTATTCACGATACTGTCTTCACAGCTGAAAGAGAGATGATTTGTGGTACCACCAGTTTCACATGACTGAGGATCCCAGTAGGTCCTTATCTTCCCTCTTCTCTCCCCTATTAAGGGAAGGAAGGAATAAAGCCGAGAGACTTCACCGTGACTAGGGCATGTCTACATTACACACATATGTCGACTTAAGTCCACATATGGCCACTGAGATAATTAAGTCAGTTGTGCATGCCCACAACACATTTCCTGTGTCAGTGGAGTGCATCCTTACTAGCACTGCTTATGTCGATGTGGATAGTACTGCACCATGGGCTATCCCACAGCACAAATTATCTCAGAGGGATTTTGGAAGGAGTTGCAATGACTCATGGTACCAAAACATAGCTTAAACATCCCATTATGTGTTTTTTTTCCTGCCCTTATTTTATCTGCAGCCCATAATATTTCATGCTGTTTTTCAAAAGTCTGGCATAGCTGAATATATGCAATCTCCTGAGAAGAATGGACCTTGCTCAGCTGTGCACCTTTGTGGTGCACATTGCAAAGACCTCACCTCTTATCCTGCAGTTTCTCCAGAGCCATAAGATGGACTACCACATGGAACATGGCAATATCCTTTAAATAGCCCTGCTAGAAGACATGGAACAAAACAATTCCTGGTTGCTGTTGGCAGTTGTGTGGCAGAGCACTAGCACTGGTTCTGATAAGCAAGCAGTGACTGGTGGGATCACATTGTTATGCATGTTTGGGGTGACAAGCAGTGACTGAAGAATTTTTGTATGCACAAGGCCATTTTCCAGGAACTGTGTGAAGAGCTCTTGCCAGCCCTGCAGCTCCGTAACACTAAAGTGACATTGACAGCGATTGCTATGTGGAAACTTGCAATATCAGACAGCTTTTGGTCCATGGGGAATCAATTTGAAGCTGGGAAGTTCACCTTGGGGGTTGCTGTGATTCAAGTATGTGGGGCAATTAATTGCCTTCTATAAAAAAGCCAGGTTGTGGCTCTGGGCAATGTACAGGAGGTACTGGATGGTTTTGTGGCAATGGAGTTCTGTAACTGTGGTGGAGTAATTGCTGGTATGCATGTGCTTATCTTGGCACCAGATCATCTTGCCACAGAGTACTTAAACAGAAAGGGACCCTGTTCTGTGTGGTATTGCAAGCGCTGATGAATCACTAGTGGTATTTTACCAACAGCATCGTGGAATGGTCTGTGAGGGTGCATCTTTAAAAACCACAGCCCTGTTTAAAAAGCCACCAGCAGAACTTCTCTTCCAGACCACAGCGTTGATATTGTTAACATGCCAATGGTGATCCTGGGAGATCCAGTCTACCCCTTACTCCCATGGCTGATGAAAACATATATCAGACATCTGGACAGCAGCAAGGAGCAGTTTAACAAAAGGCTCAGCAAGTGCTGAATGGCAGCTGAATGTGTGTTTGGCCATTTGAAGGGTCAGTTTGCTCTCTAAGTTAGAACTTAGTGAAAAAAGTAGCTCCATGGTTATAATTGCCTCCTCTGTGCTTCATAATCTCTGTGAAGCAAAGGGAGAGAGGTTGCTACAGGGGTGGGTGTGGAAGTGAACAGTCTGTCTGCTAATTTTGAGCAGCTAGATACCAGGGCTATACTGAGAACTCAGAGTGAACCAATGCATCTCAGGGAGGCTTTGAAAACACTTTAATGACCCAGTGCCGCTTTTCTGTGTTGGGTCTACCAATAGTCTGAACCTTGCTGTGGCTGCTGTGTGTGTAGTAAACTTGCCTTGGAAAAACACTTCTTGCTTTGACTCCCAGCCCCACCCACTACAGCAGTCCCCACTGACTACTGGGGAGACCACCCTACACTCCAGTCACACTCCAGACCTCTCCAAAGGCACTGCCAGTGATAGGGTGGTATACTTGATGTCCAGGGAATGAGCAGAAACCCAGGAGCTCATCCGTCTCAACAGCCAAAACAACAGCTGCTATGAATAAGAGCATGGAAGGGATGAGAGCAAGGACTCCTGTTCTATCCACAGCTCCGGCTCCATGTGAATTCATTCACATCACCCACTCCAGTGCCCCAGTTTCCCTATCCCTTCCCCCTCTATCTGCTTTGGGTGTGTGGATGGAGTGCCCAAGTGCAGCCCCTGGCCCAGGTCTCTGCACCCCACCTGTCCAAGGCTTGCAGTTTGTGTGGGTGACTCCTGCCTCTGCCACCCAAATGATAGCCACGTAGTGCAATGTAGAGAGAAAGGGGCAAAAAAATCACAAGGGGAAGGCCCACAGCACTACTGTTTTGTGGTTCAAGCAATTGAAATGAATGCTACCACTTTCTCCCATAGGAGACCCTAGCTGATATCATGCTCTTGTTTATGAATAGCTTTGTTAGGTTCAGTGGCAGGTCCACAAATGCTGTAGTAGAGATTTTTAAAAGTCTGTTGTGGGACACATCAAGATATGTTAGACTGCCAAGATGCTTAAAAAATGTATGTACCTTTCATGTTTCTCACCCCATAAAGCATCAAGGTGTTTTCCACTGAACATTAATTAATTCTTCAAGGGAATAGTTGCTGAACTGTCTGTCTCTCAGTGTGGAAACAGCGTTCCAACTCAAGTTTAAAACCTTTAGCTGAGAAAGGTTTTCAATAAATGCCCAAGTGTGACTTCTGCTAGGCCAAAATAATATTTATGTTGACTGAGGTCTAACATTTGAGAAACTTCATTTCATTAAATACAAAACTATATGCCAAATACAATTTATCATTCACTAGGTCTAACATTTCAGTTTCATTTGGTTGAATTCAGTGTCATTGAAAGCTTGGTTAATGCCATTTGAAGACAAATTCAAGCAGTACATCCTTAAAGCTTTTAAACAGATTTGGGTTAATAAAGCTGAGGCTGTTAGAGCTCCTGTCGAAGGCTTTGCCATCTGAAGTACTGGAGGGTTTGAGATATAATACAAGAAATAGTCTCTTCTTTTGTACTCTTGCATAACTGAAGGGCTCAGCTGGCTTTTTTATTTTAGAATCAGATGGCATTGTGTTGGGAAATAATTTTTTACCACCAGTTCTAAAAAATAATTCTTGTCCCTTATAAAGGTCCCATTATTTGTTAAGCAGCTTTGTGTGAAGTTACTAAAATTCTGGAATACAGTGAAATTGATTTCTTTGGTAAAGTTTTTCACAAGAACAAGGATATTTAATGGTTTTAGAGTAAATAGAGGTTCTAAATGCAGTTCACACAGGTCTTGCAAAACATAACCTTTAAGATACAATCGTTTTAAAGATATGAGGGAAGAAAAATATTGGGAGAGATTAAAATGTTAAAAGTATACTTTTTCCTCAAAGTTGAAAAATAGGTGAAGTTTCTCTGAAGATGACAAATCCTGTAAGAATATTTCAAAAGCCATTTCATTTTGTAAATTGTTAAATGTCAGGTCCAATGCCTTTAACTGTGGCACGTGTTGAAACCAGACGACTGGCACACTAGTAAGTGAGGTGCTGATAAGCACCAGAATCTTTAATTTGTTAAGATTTTAGAAAGCAAGACAGTGTATTTGAAAAAAGAGTTTATACTGTAGGGTTCACATGGAAAAGGGGCCTTAGAAGATCTTGGACAGTTCCTACAAGGGTCAAGAAGTTACAAATTAACCAGCTCATTACAATCCACTCTGACTGATTCTTGTTTTGTTGTTAAAGCCAAGATAAATTTCCCTTAGGGATGATGGCAAACTGAGGGGCACTTGGGTCAGGTTGTTGTAGGAAAGTGACAGCACAGGCAAACTGATGTTGTCCGCAAAAGCCTCATCCTCCATTTCAAAACCTTTCCCCCAGGGATTGCTATAGCTGCAGTTCTGATCCATATAGAAGTGCTTCATATATTTTGAGTTCTGGCATTCAGCGCTAATGAGTTAATGCTAGGTGAGTGACCTTTGAGTATCTCCTGCAGCTGATTGTGACCAAAATCTATTTGGTTGAGTTTCTAAACAAGCCGGGGACTGAGACCTTGATTTATTTATTGCATTATGGTTAAGATACAAATTTGTAAGATTTCTGAACTTTTGAAAGATCATGTAATAACCCTTGGGGAGGAAGGGGTTAACACTCTGATTAGTCAGTCCCAGGACAGCCAATAGGAATGAAGTGCAGGCTTTTGAATTGTAACAGCAGCCTGGCCTGGGCCTGTTTGGATGCAGCAGAGCTCCTGGGAGGATCAGGAGGAGGCCAGAGGGGCCTGAGGAAGAATCCGGCAACATCCTTACCAGAGATAAGTTAAGTTTGGTACTGACCAGGCGTGAGTAGAACAGGGAATGTTTATTTAGACGCGGTCAGGGTATTTTCTTTGTTTTTGGCTTGTTTTTTGGATTTCTCTGTGCTGAGCACATGTGCCCCCTCCCACTACCCTGTAACTACCTAAGTTAATTCCCAGAGAAGCAACTCTCTGTGTTTATCGTCTGTTCTTTTTGATTAAAGAGTTTACCTTTTAAGTAAGTTCTGGTTCTGTGTCCTAAAAGGCAAGAGGTTTGTGTGCATGTGCCTTAGACTGCACAGGCAGCTACTAGAGGGAACCTTGTTCCAGTTCCAGCTCATATTGCAGCTGGGGTCTAGTCACTTTCCTGAAGGAGGAATAAACAGGATTGCAAGTACCTCACAGGGAGGAATTCCCAAGTGCGCCTCCCTGGGTCTCAAGAGGTTTTTTGCATTTGGGTGGTGGCAGCGATACCACTCCAAGGCCAGGAATTGGAGGCCTTTGAGACTTCTAAGAGCAGGCTTTAAGGCCAGTGGCTTTTAAGGCCTGTTGCAGGCCCCCACCTTCTGCACTCAGCATGCCAGAGTGGGGAAAAAGCCTTGACAGATCACATCAGAAACATTTTTAATATGGTTTATACATGAAAGTATCAGATGGATAGCATTATCATTTATTTCCAGTGGTACTGCCTTTAAATTTGGATGCCCACAAGCAAAGATTATGGAAGAGTTACTGTTTTCTATGTACACTTTGCAAGGTACTTCCTCAGAAACCCAGGAATAATAGATAATTCCGCACTCCACATGGATCGTGAAGAGAAAGCAAAGCAGTTTGTATGAGATGGCAGTGATTTTTGCCTATAAAGAAAAAGGAAATCCAAGCTAGATAAATAGCCCATTAAGAACAACAGTGGAATCAGTTGAAGATTTTATATTCCATTATACCATATGTTAATCAGTGCACAGATCTACATTAATAATGTAATTAAAACTTGATTAACAGTTTCATAAATATCATGACCAGACCATCATGGCTTTAAGATATTTATTATTTTATAAACTTTTGCCAGTCACAATTTAAAAAAGTGTTCAGAGGAGATGAATATTACTTTGGGTTATTTTGGTGTGCAACAATAAATTTTGCCTGTATTAAGTATCCTATGTTCATATGAAATTGTCTCAGGTTTTCATTCATACTTTGAAAGCAATCGTTTCAACACCAAGCTGGGGGGAACAGTAGACATACTGGAGGGCAGGGACAGGATTCAGGGAGACCTAGACAAAGGAGCAATCAGCTAAGTAGCAGCACTGTAGAAAAGGACCTGGGTGTCATGGTGGATGAGAAGCTGGATATGAATCAACAGTGTGCTCTTGCTGCCAAAAAGGCCAATGGCATACTGGGCTGCATCAGTAGAAGTTTTGCCAGCAGCTTGAGGGACGTGATTGTTCCCCTCTGTTCAGCACTGGTGAGGCTGCATCTGGAATACTCTGTCCAGTTTTGGGCTCCCCACTACAGAAAGGATGTGGACAAATTAGAAAGAGTCCAGTGGAGGGCAACAAAAATGATCAAGGGGCTGGAGCACAAGACTTACGAGGAGAGACTGAAGGAACTAGGCTTATTTAGCCTGCAGAAGAGAAGATTGAGGATGGATTTGAAAGCAACCTTCAGCTACTTGAAGGGATGCTCCAAGGAGGATGGAGCTTGGCAGTTCTCAGTAATAACAGAGGACAGAACAAAGAGCAATGGTTTCAAGTTGTAGCTGCGGAGTTTGAGGTTGGATATAAGGAAAGACTTTCTTACTAGGAGAGTGGTGAAGCATTGGAATGGGTTATCTAGGGAAGTGGTGGAACCTCCATCTTTGGAGATATTTAAGGCTCAGTTAGACAAAACCTTGGCTGGGATAATTTACAGAGAGTGGTCCTGCTTTTTTGGCAGGGGGTTGCACAAAATGATCACATGAGGTACCTTCTAACACTATGATTGTATGATTCTGTGATCAGAATCTGAGCCCTGGTCTACAGAGTAAGCATTTTTCAGCAGCAGTCAACTGCTAGTGCCTGCTTACCATGGTGTGTCCACTGTGCTGAGTTAAAAGGCAATGTCCTCCATTCAACTCCTTGCTACTCCACTTGAAAGGGTGGTCCTCAGGGTTTGACTTCTGGATTGACTTCACAGAATTGCTCAGTCGATTAGGAATTTCTCTCTGACTGCAGTGAATTTGCCACTGTCAGTGACGACCTGCTCTAAAACAGCTGCTGTTAGACACATTACAATGACTGGAAATTGAATGGCCACAGTCCTCAGCTAACCCAGTATCCACAGGCTACAGCTGAGGGAGATGGGTGTATTTGCAGCTCACCAATATTGGAAATGACTAGGGACCAGTTTGCCTTTATTTTAATTCACAGAAGCCCCTGCTCTAAACCAGGGTTTCTCAACTGGTGGTTCTCTATCTAACATTAGTTCATGAGACTGTATCAAAGAGCTGTGTGGCATTCTGGGGAATGGAGGGGAGGCAGTTCTTTGTGGCTTTGATCCTGTGGGGCAGGCTGCCTGGGCATTGTGACCTGGTGCACAAGGTTGCAGTTCTGCTCAGGTTTGGCCTGGTCACCTCTCCAATCATGATCACAGGAGGCTGGTCAAACCTGTAGGCTCCAATTCCTATCATTGGGGAGCTGAACCCAGACAGCTCACAGGCTTGAAACCGTAGTGGCACATATGGCATTCTCATTTAATGCTGATTAGTTAATGTGTATAGTATACATGGTGCCTGAGTAATATTTTTATTTATTTTTACTGGATTGTAACAGGTCATCAAGGTTTATGAATGGGTCATGAGCCCAAAAGACTGAGAACTATTTCTTTAAACTCTGCCCAGCCAGCCCTGGCCACAAAGAACAGGCCAGCCACAGATTCTGCAGCAGCACTCAAGCCATTTATCCTTTCCCCAGAAATGTGCCCACCACATCCTTACTGCAGGATTATGGCAGAGGAGCTAGATACATTGGCTCTGCACTGACTGGGGAACTCCGATTAGGGCCTGTTCCAAAGCCCACTGTAGTCATTAGAAACATTTTTAGACCCAGATCCTCAAAGGTATTTACGCCCATGGGAGCACGGCTGGAACGAGGTATGTTGGCGCACAGGGCAAGCAGCCCCAAACACACTCTCCCCTGATCCACCTCCGATCCGGCCTGGGGCCCCATCAGTCCCCAGCTGCCAGCAGGCAGCAAGGAGCTGGTTCCATCCCCAGCCACTGCTGGAAGGTGGTGGGGAGCTGGAGGTGTCCCCAGCCAACTTTCAGCAGCCATTGGAGCTCCCTGCTGCCTTCCATTGGCAGCTGGGGATGGATCTGGCCCCCCCTTACCTCGATGCGGCGCTGTCCCTGGGCCAAAGCTGCACTGACCATATGGCCACTGGCATGCTTAGGAGCAGGACAGGAGATTTTAAACTCCTACAGCTCCAGCCACAGCCTGGCACCCAGGGGAACATTCCTTCAGGGCCAGGTAGGGTCTGCGGCTGCCAGCCATGGGGTGGCCTCTAAAATTCAGCGCTTGGGGGTTTGCCCCACTCACCCCAGCCTAGTTACAGCCCTTCATGGAAGTTATGGCCTAACTGTTAGCCTTAGTTATTCAATGAACGTGGGTTCCACGTATCCTGGTCCAACGTCTACATGCATGCAACTATCTTAGCATTTGCAAACATCTTCAGTTTCTAACTGGGTGTTTATTAAAGTTGTGAGTGAATTTAGACCACGGGGATCAGTACATTGATACAGTGGTGGGAAAACTATGGGCTGGATACAACCTGCCTGAACCTTTCATCTGGTCTGCCAGATGGCCATTGCTGGCAGTTCAGAGCTTAGCTGTCACAGTCACTACTTCTTCCAGCCAGGAGGCTGCTCACCACCACATGAACATGTCAGGTCTTGGCCAGAGCTCAGCAGCCACTTTCCTTTACCTCTTGTTTCCAGCCTTTCCTCACAAAATTAAGAAAGTGAAAATAAAAAACAAATGTGTTAGTAATTCTTTTCTTGCAGATTAACTGTTTGAGCTTTACTTGTAGCGAAATTATTGATTACTTAGTTGAAATTAGTTTGGTTTATAATTTGGTTTTCAATGGAGAGTATGTTCCTATTAGATACATTTTCTTTAGCACGAGAAGATCTTAAGTATGTTTTTATTAATTTCAATTTACTAAAAGATCTCTTACACAACACTACAGTAACGGGTAAGGTTAAAAATATCGTCACCTCTGTTTCCAGATTTGGAAGGTGATGAGAGGGAAGTCTCTGAGCAAGGAGAAGCATCTGCCCTTTGTGATCATGACAACCACTGCAGGCGCTACAGCAGCACAGTTATGGTGCTGTAACTGTGTGCTACAGCAGTGTAGAATAGACACATCCTAGACAGATGGAAAGGGGTTTTCCAATACTGCAGGAACTTAACCTCCCAAGCAGTAGTAGCTAGGTTTATGAAGATATTCGTTTCATTTGCCTTGCCACATATGTGTATCTACATGTAGGAGGAGGGAAGGGCAGCCTAGCTCAGTGGTTCTCAACCTTTTGTGGGTGTGTAGTGACCCTACAAGACACACCAGCTGCTCCTCCCCCCCCCCAATTCCAGCCATTTTCCTAGTTTTCTGTGACATACCTGCCACTGTGTGGCAACATAGTGATGTGCCCCAACATAGTGGTTGAATACCACTGGCCTAGCTGTTGCACTTGGGGTGCAACTTTTCCACTCTCCAAGAGAAGCTGCTATTGCTATTTTTGCTCTAAATTTTAAGCATAGACCAAGCCAAGCCTAAGAGAAGGTTTGTAATAGACAAGTCCCGCTGGACCCTGGCTGTTCCCGACTGTCCCAAACCACCCATGGCTAGGAACACTCTCCACCAAACCAGCTTCCTGGGGATTAGGGCTCCCTACGATCACCAGAGGGCTGTGGGTCCTTTTGCATAGGGTGCTCCCCACGAGCGCATGGCACAGACGGGGTCACAGTGTAGGGTGATCAGCTGACTCATAGTCTGGGGTCCCCCAAGAGCTGTGGTTACCAATGGTGTCAGCCTTGTGCATGACAAGCAACATCCAGGCCTGCTTTGAGCTGCCACTACCACCACCTCCATCCTGGTGTGACTTCTGCCGATAACTACGACATCCCAGTGAGATTCCGTGGGTGGCAAGAGTGACTCTGTGTGACCCACCTGCCCTTGGTTCTCCAGCGCAGACAAGATGCATGCGCAGGGCAGCCAATGGCACTGCCACAATGGTACCTACTTCTTTCATGCTCTGATCTCGCATCAGTAGCATCCTTCTAGTGGAGTGGTGGCACCAGAGAAGGAACCAGACCCCTCTAAAATCACCCCACCCTAGTTCTGGTCCTGGTTAGTAGAGATGTCTGAACTCATTGGCTGTATTCACACAGCACTTTTGTTTCGGAACAACCTCGTTGTGTTGAAACAAAAAAAAAATGTTCACACGACGCACCGTTGTTTCGAAACAATGGGAAACCGTTGTTTCAAAACAAGGGCATTGTTTCAAAACAAGTTAAACCCCATTTGGGGGGCAAAACAACTCGTGTGAACATGTTGTTTCGGAACAAGGTGTTCCGAAACAACAGGTCAAGGGCTGCCCCCTCAGCACCCTGGCCAAGGAACACTCAGCATCCTGGCCAGGGTGCTGAGGGGTGTCCCCTGGCCAGCACCTGCAAAGGGGGGCTGCAGGCACCAGCGGGGTTTAGCACTGGGCTGCGCTGAACCCCACGGGTGCCCGCAGCCCGGCTCTGCAGGCACCGGCGGGGAGCAGCACTGGGCTGCACTGAACCCCGCCAGTGCCTGCAGCCCCCTGAGGAAGTGAAATGGCAGGTTCACAGTGTGAACCTGCTAGTTCATTTCCCGCCTTTTTCCTTATTTCGAAATAGCTATTTGTTAATTCGAAATAAGTTATTTTGAAACAAGTTGTTTCGACACAACTTGTTTCAAAATAACCATCTGTGTGTGAATACAGCCATTGTCTCTTGCCTAACAGCAGGAAAGTTCACCTAGACTACAAAAATATTTGTTGGGGAAAGCATGTGTGTATGCACCAGTCTCTGGCATCAATTAGTCACATCGGCTGTGTTCACACATTAACTCTTAATTCTTATTTGCGGGCAAAACAGCTCCTGCACTTCCCTCCTGCACCTCCCCTCAGCACCCTGGCCAGGGTGCTGATGGGCTCCCTGGCCAGGGTGCTGGAGAGAGAAAGGTCAAAGCCTTGTTTCAAAACAGGGTTTTTTTTTGAACCAATGAGTCCACCCGTATTGTTTTGAAACAACCCGTTCGAAACAAGGGCTATTTCGATTACAGCCCAGGTTTTATTCTTCTGAAACAACGGAGCTTATTTTGAAATGTTGGGGCCCCGTCATTTCAAAATAAAGGAACGTCGTTTGGACATGCCACTCTTTATTTCGAAAGAACGGCTGTTGTTTCGAAATAAAACTCTGGTATGGACACAGCCATCAAGTTCAGATTAGTTTCAGTTTTGTAGACGGTTAAAAATCATGACATCTCTTTATATAAAACTGCTGTTGGGTTAATCACTAAATCAAAAGCAACTGCAAAGCAAAGCACAGATCCCAGAGTGCTTTCATTTTCTTGTGAAGCATATCCAGGAAAAAGATAAGACAACAAGGTGAAAAACTTCAAAAAAGAAGAGTAATTTTGGAACTCTTTTTCTTTTTATAACACTTTTTATCAAACCCATAGAAAAATAGAAATAATGCTGAAAGTTTACTTCCTATGTTTTGATTTGCTATTTTAGTGAGTCTTTAAAAGAATAAAGTGTTAAAGCTCAGTTTTAACTAAGGGCTTCCAATCAACGACTCTGTCATAAAATGTTTGCCCATTAAAGTTTTCATATTCTGCCTTCAAGAGTTAGAATTTAAACAGTGTTGCATCTCTAACTTCTTGATCAGGCAATTCACCAGCCACCAAGTCAGCATGCTGATTAGAATGAGTTGGGGCCTTATTTTTAAAGATATTTAGGCACCTAAAGATACAAATGCCTAATGTGATTTTCAAAAGTGCCAAGGTGTCTAATTCCAACCAGAATGCCTTTGAAGATCCCATTAAGTATCTCTCTGCATATTTTGGCATCTAAATACCTTTATAAAGCTAGCTACTAAAGTCTGAGTCAAAGTCCACTGAAGTCAAGGGAGAAGTTCCCACTGAGCTCAGTGACTTGTGGATCAAATCAACATTGCCTTATTTTTTTTCCTTTCCTCATTCGCTCTATTCCATCAGCAGCATTTCTTAGATAATAGAATGAAAATTGTAGCCGAACGAAGTAGAAAATCAAATGTTGAGCCTGACATCCTTGACAGCATTTGCTCAATAAAGGACAGAATATGATAAACAGCAAAAAATATAAAAGTGATAAAATTAGAACCAAATCTTAATTTTCAATAAAATGGATATAAACCAAAATGTTCTCAACTTGTTCAAAATGAAGTAAACAGTATGATAATTGTACCACTTACTTAAAGCAATGAAGACTTCTCACTAGTGGGAGGAGATACATTGATAATAATATGGTCTAGCAATAAAAAGTGTGTCCACGAACACCAGTTGCAGGTTCCTGACTTGTAAGTCACTGAATAGTAGCATAAAGTCTGACTTCAGCAAATACTTTTCTCCAGCATATCAAACATTGCCGATGCCAAGAAATTAAATGTGAAGTTCTCCTTTGTCTATGTCCAAGGTTATGAACAAGGAGATTAACTTGAGCAGATAGTGCATGCAGCCCTTTTCCTATAAATGACAGGACTGGTTCAGAATTATTTGAGACACACTTTTTACAAGTTTGCATAAAGAGCAAGGATCAAAAGTCTTCAGAATTGGCAAGTGAAGGAGAGATAAACAGGAAGTCTGATCTTCGTCATGGAATCAAAAAACAAATAAAGAGGAACAAGATAACATCAAAGCAGAAGTGTAATGGTACACTGTTCATCAAAAGTAAGCAAGGAGTCTAGTGGCACTTTTAAAGACTAGCAAACATATTTCATGTAAGCACAACAAATCTATTAATCTTTAAAAGTGCCATTAGATTCCTTGTTTGTTTTGCTGAACTAGACTAACAGGGCTACCCCTTTGGAAATATTCATCAAAAGTGTAAACAATGTTGAAGATAAACAAGGAGTCCTGTGGCACTTTAAAAGACTAACAAATTTATTTATCGCATGCGCTTTTGCGGGAGAAAATCCCACTTCATCAGAAGTTTGAAGATAGGGAATTTAAAGAATGGAAGCAAAATGAATTCGGGGGAAGTGCAAATCATAGGATCTGGTCAGACTGTAACAGAAAATCAAAGCAGTTGTTAGGATTCAGGCAATGTTGTGCAGTAATTAGCAAGGAGGCGGGTGGGGGACAAGGTAAACAGTCATGTAAAAAAAGAAAGAAAATGATGTATCTTTAAATTTAAATTGACATTTACATTTATGGAGAAATTAATGTATTGACATGTGAGGCAAATCCACATTCACAACTTCACAGCCTCTGACTGTTAAAAAACAATATTATGAGCCTAAGATTCCCCAAATCACAATTAATATGAAACCCAAACTCTTTACTAAGGGATAGATTTGAACCCCTTGCATGAGCATTCCAACTGAAGTCAACTAAGCTCCTTATTTAAGCAAAAGTCAGTGAGGCATTGTGAATTCCTCACTCACAGTGGTGGGCAAGGTGATGCTTGGATATTTCTGTACCCAGGTGGCTCGCTTGATCACAATATATTTTACATCTCTACAATACCATTCATTCAAGGACCTTTCAGTTATGCTGAGTAACAGTGTATAGGTACTGAAAGAATTTTCTGATCAACCTATTTTCTATGTCAAACCTAAATAATGCCCTATGTTGCTAGAAGATACCCTTATTATATTTGAGAAAAGTCCATTTTGGATTAAAATAGCCAGATTTTCCTCCTCCTTTTGAAAATAAAAGGAAAAAACCAAAATATAAGTTTCGAGTTTTGTTTTTCTTGAAGTGAACTATTTGTTGGCAGGGCTGCAGTTAACCCAAAGCATCTTCCATTAAAAGTTGCTTTCTTTAAAAAGAAAAAAGTTTGTTTCAGTTTATTTTTTCTTTATCAGTTACTGAACCTGTTAAGCCTTATTTACACCCATTGAACATTGTTGTCTTCAGTGATGTGACAACTGAATCATCCCATCCGAGTACATGTTAATAATACTGCCTTGGGTGCAGCTGCTCAAATTAAGTCTCTTCCAACCATTAGTCAGAACTCTTTTCTTCTCTTATTTACAATTACAATATCATCATCATGGAAACTTGCTAGCTCCATGGACTTAATGCCCCTAGGTATAGGGAAGTAGCAGTTGTAGATTACAACAGGTGGAAAACCTAGGACAATCAAGATATACCTGAAAACTGATAAGAACTGAAAAGTAAATAAAACTGCTGAAAGAAATCTAAGTTTAGACATAAAACTTAAAGAAGACACGTTGCTACACTCTGAGCAGCCCTGAACAGATAAGTCACAGCAAACACAAGTAAACACAGAAACCAGAATGTCAGGGTACTGATAAAATGACACTTCTCAAACATTTTCAAAGATGTTCAAGCAGCACCCTTCTCCCCACAATGGAGAAAATACTAATGACATCTAATGAAATGTTGCTTTTATCTCCCAGTACTGACCAGCAAAATGAACTCAAATAGTTCCAAACTCTGCTAGTGGGACAGGGCAATTCAGGTTCCAACAGTTTTCTGAGCCTGGTTCCACATTCACAAAAGTTTGCAGAAAACTTCTGACATAAACTATGATTAAAAACAAGATCTGATGTTATATTCTGGTGGGCATTTTCATGAACTTTTATAAAAACACAGAACAATACTTATTCATAATATTAATAACTAAAAGAAAATGCTTAGATGCAAGAAAATATTCTGGTTTATGACAGAAAACACTTCAGATGAGATGTGGCTAAACTAACTAAAAGAAGTATAGAAGATGGAATGGATCACAGCTTGAACTGGGAATTGTTTTACTGCTGCATTAGCCCAAGGTATAACTCATATGTTGCCCTTAATCCAACTCCTGGCCACCCATACAAGTCTGTAGTTTAAATTAGGTGGTCTTTTAAACTGAAGCTAGCTGGCCATGAGGGGTGCAGGATGAAGCCCAAGGGCTGCTGTTGCTTCAGCTAGTTATATAGTAGAAATTAGCTGGGTCACTGATGGTAAATCAAACATTCTGTGTGGCTCAGGTATTGTTTTGTCTTAAGGCTGATTTCATTCAAGCTAAACTAGCTCAAGAGCAGTAACTTAGTGCTGTAGATGACTTGAGCTAAAGCTACAGTGAAGACAAATGTGTAGACAATCCCAAGAGCAGTTCATACGTGGTTGGGCTTTACCTCACACTCTGTGGAAACCTACATGAAATAAAAATCAATGATGGCCCTAACTTAGAACTGCCCAGTAATTTGTCAGCTCATCATTCATATTATTATCCCCAAACTAAAAAAAAAAATTAAATTACCTACACGTCTTCCTACAACCAGCAAATTGTAAAACTGCTATTCATGTACTTATCCAGTATAACAAACAGTCTAAATCTCTGCCTCACCGAACTCTCTTAGGGTATGTCTATACTGTTGGTGGCAAATTTGCTGCCATCAGTTTGCCCTTCTGGAAGCAGATTGCAGTGATTATGAACTCGCCATGTTACCCCCAGAAGGTGACCCTGGAAGTCCTGGGGGTCAGGGGGCGTAAGGGAAAGCCAACCGCAAGCGATTTGCAGTCAGCTTTCCCCTGATGTGTACTATCAGCATAAAAAGTCACCACCAGTTACACAAGGCATTTATGTTCCTTGTGTAACCGGTGGTCGACTGCTGCCGAAAAAGCCCCAGGCGTAGACTAGGGCTCAGTTTAGCAATGTCATTCCACTTGTTTGTGTACCAAATGACAGAAATAACACTGTATCAAAAGCACTTCCGTGTTCCTATTTATACATTTTGCTAGATATTTATTCTTACTTCTGTATATGCATATAAACGTTTATACCCAATTGTGCATTTACTCTTAAAATCATTAGGGAATTATTTCTAAAGAAAATACAGTTCACAATCTGACAAAAGGAAGACTTGTTATTATGAAGGATAGACCTGTGGTCAGAATCAGTCTATCTGTTCTCTTATATGATGTGATATAACATATAAAAATTAATAAGTATCAAATATACACAAAGTGTGCATGTGTGTATGCGTGTGCATATACATATTTTATTATCAGTGACATACAGAAGCCATCTACCTCTTAAAATATGTCTAGCATCTCTGAATATAGCCTCATCAATGTATACCATGCTTTCCAAAGGATTAAACATGCTGTACCTACAACAGCACTTAGGCCTCAAGCAGTTAACCTCCTGAAGACTGCTAAGTCATTATGTAAACAAAAATTTATTTATACAATGTATTAATTATAAATACATATTTATATAAATGTCAAGAAATAAAGTTAAAATAAATACTCTGTGTGCGTGTGTGCCCGTGCAACATGAATATCTAAAAAAAAATTACCTTGTTAGAGAATAACTATTCTTCCACTACCTCAAAATGTAGAACAGGGATAGGAAGGGAAAAAAATACTTGTATTTGTGTTTGTTCATGTTACTGATTCTGTCTTTATGGCTTTATATTAGCTATTTTACTTTATTTCAGTAAAGCAGATTTTCTTCAGTACAATGTAGTACTATAACAGGTATGTTAAACTATTAGTAATACCATAGTCTATGTCTATGCTAGAATAAGTTAGGTCAAATTTGTTAATTCAAACTAATGTTTGATTTTAATTTGAACTAAACTTGACCTTATTAAGTCGAATTAACAAAGTGGACTAAGTCAATTTAAAGTTAATTCGACTTGATCTACTTTGTTCATTCGACCTAACTGCCCTTAATTTGACCTTAATAAAGTTGAATTAAGGTTTAATCTAGGTCTACGCTGTCCTTAGTTCGAAATAAGGAATCAAATTAAGGCTTAGTTCAAACTAACCGGAGTTCTTGTTAATTCAGATTAAGCTGTCATTAAGTCAAATTAAGGAATTTCTTAATTCAATTTAATGAAAATCCAGTGTAGACAGGGACTAATTTAGTTTGAATTAAGCCTCCTTCATTTGACCTAAATTGTCAGTGTAGACATACCCATAGAAAACATCCCACAAAATTCTAAGAAAACCATTCAAGGTTTTCAAAAGTGACCAGTGATGTTGATTGTCCAGCTACAGAGCAGTCTGATTTTCAGAAAATACTGAATACACCTTCCATTGAAAATTATCTTTTAGGATGTTAAAAAGTGTCACCAAATAGAGAAGCACTGAAAACCACTAGATAATTTTTGAAAATTGGACCTCTCTGTTAAAACCACTTTCTAAATGCTATACACGCCATCATCTCGCAAGATATTATCAGTTCGCACGGCATTTTTTAGTCTTTGCCAGAAAAAGCCTTGAGCACGTGGGTTCTTAGGCCACTCAAAAATGGAGCTCTTGCAGATCCTTCTCCGTAGCCTCAGGTACTGGGAATGCTGTAGCACTGGCTCCAGTAGAATAAATACAATCACATCCATATTCTCATCCATTAGTCTTTGCAGAGCTATATAAAAGGCAGTTTTGAAGTTCCAAGTTTTTGCATATCTTTCTGTTAGAACAAATATTGTCTTTCTGCTGTGATGGATGCTCTGTGCAAGGTTGTCAATGACAGCCTTTCCCGGCTCCCAGTCCCTGTCCTCCAAACAAAGTAGAATTTGCTTGTCTCCATTTTCCTCTAGATGGAATTGTAGCTCATTTATTACCCAGTCAACTGCTGACATATCCTGAGTATCATAGGCTATGTATGCATTATAGAAAGCTTTGTCTGTGACTTTAGACTGGTATCCTTTTATTTTTGCAATGCAAAAATGATAAGCATACCAGACATCCCAATAAAATAAATGTTTAGTCACTGCTATTAGCATAATGCTAACAACAGTGAAAAAAGAAATATTAAATAATATTGCTGCAGTACCATCCAGAACACAAGCATGCAGGTCAATCAAGAGAATGCTATGCTGTCTTTGGTCCTCAGGGGTCATGCAAATGACATTTCTTGCTGCTTGAGAGATTGGAGTTTTGGTTTTCTGTATCCACCTTAGGAAGTTGCTGTTTTTGCAGGTGCAGTCAAATGGATTCCCTTTTAATTTTAAAACCTTCAGGTGTTGCATAATTCCTGACAAGAATGTTGACTGATTTAAAACTTGCAGTTGGTTGTAACTCAAATCCAGGTACAGGAGACTGCTGACACTGTCAGACATCCCAACAACAATTTTGGAAATCTTGTTCTGCCTCAACAGCAGAGTCTGGAGGGACTGTGTGTAGTTGCACTGGATATCAATAGCTTTCAATTTGTTCTGACTTAAGTCAAGCAACTTCAAAGATTTAAAATAGCCAAGATTTTCCCAGCTGAAAGTGTGTAATTTGTTATTGTTTATATACAATTCAATTAAGCTCTCAGGCAGATTATGGAAATTCTTAATGGGGATATTTCGAAGTCTATTGTATGAGATGTCAAGATGAGTCAGGTTTTTTAGATGCTTAAACAATTGTATGTAACTTATTTCTCCATTTTTCCATAAGAGATCAAGACGATTTCCTCTGAAATCTAGTTTTTGAAGGGAAACACTCCTCAATTCAAATTTCATTAGTGCGGAAATCTCATTCCAATTCAATTTTAAAATTTTCAGGTGTGGAAGGTTTTCAATAAATGACAACTGATGTGTAAAATCTGTTCCCCTAAAGTAGTGCTTGTTATAGCTAAGGTCCAATACTTCTAGGTCAGGTAGTTCCTTAAATGCAAAATAGCTAGTCAGATCCAATTTATTAGATGAGAGATCTAAATATTTGAGATTAGAAAGATGCATAAATTCAGTACCATTGAAAGCCTGGCCAAGGGCATTTGAAGACAAATTCAAACAGGCTATATCCCCCAAACCTTCAAACTGACTGGGATTAATTGAGAAGATATTGTTAAAACTCAAATCCAAGGCTTTACCATATGAGATACAAAGCTGTTTAAAACAATAATCTGATTGGATTTTATTATCTGAACACATGACAGGAGAATTCTGCTCATTTTTCCACACTGGTGTACTATGATAAGCGATTAAATACTCCTTTTTCTCAAATGATTTTAGGGAAACACTTTTTTCTATTGTTTGTGGGAATATTTTGTTTCCTTTCAAGTATATTTCTGTGAGGTTCCTAAAATTCTGAAAGACAGACGTATCAACTCTTTTAATAAAGTTTATCCCAAGATCAAGGACATTTAGCTTTTTCAGCTCAAACAGAGGTTCCATGTGTAGTTTATCTAATTCATTGAAGAAATAACCTTTAATATGTAGCCGTTTTAGAGATATTAGAGAAGAGAAGTATGGTGAGAGGGTTAGATACTGTGAGTATATTTGTTTCTGAGAGTTGAAAGATAGATCAAGTTCTTCTAAAGAAGATAAATTCAGTAAGAATTCTCCCTTAGCTATTTCATTTTTTAAGAAGTTAGATGTAAGGTGCAGCACCTCAAGTTCTGGCATGTTCTGAAACCAAATAGCAGGTACCCTACTAAGTGACATGCTGGATAGAATCAAAATCTTTAATTTTTTAAGATTCTGGAAAGTCAGCGGATGTATTTGAATAGCAGAGTTTCCAGTGCAAGGTTCACATGGAGAAGGTGTACTGAAGCATTTTGGACAGTTCCCACTTAAATCAAGAACTTTTAGATTAACTAGTTGCTTAAAATCATCTTGACTGATGTTCTTTATCTTGTTATGACTCAAATAAAGTTTTTCGAGGGTGAAAGGAAGTTTGGATGGCACTCGGGTCAAGTTGTTGTAGGAAAGTGACAGCACAGTCAAACTGGTAAGCTCTGAAAAAGCCCCATCTTCCACACACAAAGATTTTTCACAAGGATTACCATAATAACAGTTCTTGTCCATATAAAGTTCCTTTAGTTTTGTGAGTTCTTTGAAGTTGGTCTTCCTAATAGTAACAATTTTATTGTACTTTAGGCTTAGTGAAGTTATGCTAGGTGAAATCCCTGCAGGCACTTTAATTAGCTGATTGCCATTAAGATGTAATTCCTTCAAGTGTCTTAAATTTGAAAAAGTTGCATCTAATATCTGTAAAGGTTTCACAGGCAAATCAAAATTAGATTCCTTTGGTTTAACATGCCAATTCCAGTTTAATTTAAAAGATGTCAGGTTCTTAAATTTGTGAAAATCCTTTTCAGAAATCTCTTCAATCCAGTTAAAAGACAATACCAAGTCAGTAACATTTATATATATTTCCTGGGGCACTGCTCTCAGCTTTTGTTTGCTGCAGTCAAGGAGAATTGAAGAGCTCCGTTGTTTTGTTTTTGTTTTACAAGGTAGATCCTTAGAAACCCACTGATGATGAGCAGAGAGACCAAACTCAGGTTGAATCAGGAGGAGTAAGAAGAATACATTGTGGAGCATGGTAACCAGAGTCACCTAATTAAAAAAACAAACAAACAGGCAAATCAATTCTTTCTGTATACTGCTGATGACAAGTGGATACAATATTTCACATTTTAATCTTAATAATTTTTAAATGTGTGTGTCCAAATTACAAACAAAACATACTACTGGTATAGTATACAAGTAATCTGTGATTATTATGAAACTTGAGCAGCAACATAATTTCACACATTTTATTACCATTGTGACATATAGTGTATGCTGCCTAGAATGGAATAGATTAATTTTTAACAGAAACCAGAAAGCCCTATTTCTGAGCAAGTTTAATTTTTTGAGGGAGAAGGACATTGTAAAATTTTGACCTGTTGTAAGCATTACCTTGGTTTTGTTTAATCACTGCTTAAGCACACTATTGTATGTCTTGAGCGCTTTAACTAAAAGGTTAGCAAAGTATAAAATATTTAACAAATGCTTCCTTTATCCAAAAGGTTAATTATTCATTGATGATAAATAGGTGTTAAAAAAATAGTTTTACCAGTCTGACTAAAATCCCTTCCCTTCAATTTTCACTCTCTTGGCTCCATTGCGCTACTTCTCCTGTCATCATCACTTGTTTAGATGAGGATTTTGAGAGCCTTAGCTGTAACATATAGCCAGCACATATTAACTGCCTACTATAGACATGGCAGTGTGTCTTTAACATATGTTAACATGGTCAAATTAAAGTCTAATTTTACTCAGAATCAAGCTGTGCAATGTCTGGGAGTTAACTGCGAAATGTCATGGTGATCCTGGCAATCCACACTCCATGCTGCAGAGGGCGACAAAAAAACCACACAGGTCTCTGACAATATGACCTGGGGGAAAATTCCTTCCAGATCCCAAATTTATTGATCTGCTGGACCCAGAGCACCTGAGCAAGACACACTAGCCAGGTGTCTGTGAGAAAGGATTCCCTGCACTACCACAGAGCACCAGGCCAGGACAACCAGCAGTATTCCATCTTGTGGGATGGCTGAGCTTTAATATTTCAGAGGAAGGTGATAAATTACAATGGTAGTTATGCATCAAGGAAAACAAGTTTTTCCTGACCCCTTCAGGAAACCAGCTGAAATCCTGAAGAATGAATTCTAATCAGTGTTTCTCAATCTTTAGTGGACCAGGGAATACCTAAAGGTTTTAATTACTTCATGAAAAACACCTGATGAAAATGTTCTTGAGAAAGCCAATAACAGTGGTGGGAGATTTAAAAAGCCCCAGCGATAGCAAAGCTTCAAGACATGTGTAACGCCTGCAATCATGCACCTGGAAATTTTGCTGGGGCATTAAATTGCTCCTTTCCCCTTCTCACTCAGTCCCTCCAGATGAGGAGTGGTCAGGATGGGTCACGGAACACCTGTACTATGTCTTCAGAGTATTGATGTTTTACAGAAAGGATCAAATCCAGTAATTCTCAACCACTGTTCCATGGAATACTGTTCGAAAAATGCTGGATTAGATCCATTATCTTAGTGCAGAGCTACAAGGATGTGTAGGCAGTCCTACTCTCACTTAGATTCATGAAGGAGAAGATGAATAAAGTGACTTAAACATTTATAGACTCTAAGGCCAGACAGGACCACTCTGACCATCCATTCCAGATCAATACTTCCCGTCCCAACTAACCTCAACACACAGATTGTAGAAGTTCTTCCAGAAACTAGATTAAAGCATGTCTTTTAGAAAGCTAGAAATCAGTCTTAAAGACTCCAAGTGATAGCTAATGTTTCATCATGTTCACAGCTAGGAAATTGTATCTTATTTCAAGGTTGAATTGTCTAAATTTTCGTTTCAGCTGCTGGATATTGCTTGCAAGATTGAAAACTACCCCCCACATTATCTGATATCTTTTCATGTGTAAGTGCCTAGATGCAGTAATCAAGTCACCTCTCAACCATCTCTTCAATAAACCGAAAAAGTTGAACCCTTTAAACCACATATCATAAGCCTTGTTTTTCAGCCCCTGGCTCATTTCTGTGGCCTCCAGTGAACTCTCTCCCCTATTTCTTCATCCTTGAAGTGCAGACACCGCAACTGGACATATTCTAGTAACAAACTTATCCGTCCTGCATATAGAGGCAAGATCATTTCCCTACTGCTACCTGATATTCCCTTGTTATACATTCCTGATATCATGATACGCCTTGTTGCCGCTGCACTGTACTAAGAACTCCTGTTGAGGTGATTCTTTGTGATGATTTCTTTGTCCTTTCTTTACTTACTGAAGTATATCCTGTGTCTTGTTCATACATGGGAGACAGTAGGCCCATTAATTAAGGAGGGGGCAGAGGATAAGATGGTGCCTCAGCAATGTCTGAGCTTCTGAACCTGTTCTTTAACAAGGAAAATTTGCCTTTTGGATATCCTTTTAAGTAATATACAAAAAAGTCATATCACACTGTACACTTGCTCACAAAAGGTATACACCCTTACAAAGCCAAATTTTGAGATTTTTCACTCATTTTTGTTGAGTTTTTAATTAACGCTTAGTAACTCCCATGAAAGCCATTCTGCCAGGGAGAAGGGACCTGAACTGAATGCCAGATCTCAAAGCAATGATCTCCAAAATAAGTGCTCGAAGTTAAGATCCTAAATCCATATTTACACTCATAAGTAAGTGGCTTGATTTCCAAAGCACTAATTATTTAGCAGCTTCTATTGACTTCAGTGAGAGGCACTGGATTCTCTACACTTTTGAAAACTGGGCCACCTATTTAGCAGGCTAGATTTAGGCACACATTTCTGAAAGCCTTGTCCAAGTGAATGGTTCAGCATCTCCAGCAGATCCTCAACTGATTGTCACAGATTTGTAGAATGAACCAGTATTCTCAGTAGTAGAAACACTATCACCTTCCTTTTACAGAAGAATTTGTAGGAAATTCCTTTTGCAGACCCTCGTCAAGTTTAATTCATCTGAACCCTTTGTGTGTGTCCAAGAATCTGGCTCTGTGTAAAGCCCTCAGGACTATCCCACCTTGTGTGTGTGTGTGTGTGTGTGTGTGTGTGTGTGTGTGTGTGTGTGTGTGTGTGTGTGTGTGT